>OX392513.1:7854213-9054213 GCA_947623375.1 Apotomis capreana | reverse complement strand
CAATAATAAATATATCTAGTTATTTTGTTAAAACATAGAGTTAAAGTTACCAATAAATAAGTTATGTTAGCCTGTTTACAAAAGAAAAAGAAATTTACTATTGTAAAAATATTTTGTTGGTGGCAACCTTGTGGTAGTTTTTTTGGTCTTGAATTAGAAATCGTAGTTTAGGCGTTGCTTAAAACGCTTCATATTATCATACATATGTGATAATGGTTTCACACTAATTTATCGACATAATATGTCGAATATATTATGACATTTATATCACTATGACGCTGGCCTTTAGCTAGCACGATTCATGGAGTTGTCGTAACGTCGCTGTGTGTTGGGAAATATCGGTGACGATGAGGTCATGGATTATCGGGCGAATATAATATGTAACAGTGCTAAAAATAATGCTGTTTTTTACAAGTTTCTAGTTGCTTCTTTTACACCGGCGAACACTCCACAAGTCTTGTGCCCGCTCGGTCAGCAAAAAGAGCGCTCCCAACTCGTTCAATCGGTCAAATGAACTAGTTCGGTCTTTTAGTTCCTTTAGTTCAGGTGCGAGTGCTTTTCTTTCTTTCTTTCTTTCTTTCTTTCATTCCTATTAAAGTAATATCGTATTAGACGTAATAATTATTTGTCTCCACGGTATATGAAATTATTGTCCACTACATAATAATTACAAAATCTCACTGAGATAAGAGATAAACTTATTTAAAATAACGATGTAGGTATTAACGAAAGTAAATATATAAATCCACTATCATCCACAGGCATCGATTTAACAAATACTTTTTTGTTATAGAGGTGGCATTAAGATGACTAACCGCTCCTAATACCTACAATTTATGTGAAAATCTGATGACGAGGAAAAACATGCTGCGCTGACCCCAAATAAATGGTATAAGGGCAAAGAATCCCAGGAATTCCTCAATAATATCGTTTATTTGAAGAAGAGCTTTGACCTCCTCAACAGACTGTTTTGACATTCGGTGGCGATATGTGGCTATAACCGTAGTAGTGTAGCACCGTGAACCTTGTATCTTGTATCTATTAGGTACGGCTATCACCAGAGTACCGCTGGCGGCGTGATAATGATAACTTGTCATTTTAAGGTAAAATAGATCACATCGCCTTCCCAAATCACTCATTTGGCGCTGACATAATCCCATCAGTAGGTACACAACGTCACACTCCTACACAACGTCCGATTGCTGGTCGTGAAGGCTTGCCAGCACTGACAGTTCATGACTTTCATGTCTTAAAAAAATCACATCGCAAAAGTAGATGTATTACTGGTAATATTTCAGACAGATGTCATCGGGTGCGTCAGATTTACGAACCGGCAACTATATCGCAGTTATTTTAACCCTTATTAGTCTCATTATAATGTGCGAATGTATGTTTCACCCGTCATTACACGGTCAGTTTTCGCCGAGTCAGCGGACCGCAGATAAACGATTGAAATAACATCGCAATCAGATCCAACAGCAGAGATACATTCGTAGGTTATCGTAAAGAAAAATATAGCCGGTACCAAATAACTTAAGACAAAATAATTTGTATCGGTAGTAGTCGACAGCATTTTTTTTGGTTCCGCACTAAGTAGGTAGGTATGTTCTTAATCTTTAATAACATAGTTCGCACGATGACGATATATAGATAGATATAACTCTGTTTCGCCGTGTTCGGGAGAAAAGGAATAGGATAAAGCTCCGTCAGCCGTTTTGGTGTGATGAGTCTGCAAATTTAGGCGCAGATATGTATGGGTAGTGAAATCAAATAATACTAATATCACTTAGGTATCTTTTGCCAGACATTTTATAACTTTGTTTATAGGTACTTATACTTTTGAATATTTTCGAGCCGTGGATTGTACTTCAAACTTAAGTTACAAAATATGACGTAACATCTCAACTCGCAACTCTTCACCGTGCTATGATGGAAAGCTCTCGATTCGCTGCGGTTCGTATTTAACGGCTGCGACCGGTTTAATGCTCTTCTTACGCATTTAAAAGGTCTTAAACTTACCAAATGTCAATTTTGATATTAATTTAAGACACGAACAAGGTTTCAATGAAATGTAGGTACCTATAAGTAGGTACGTTAAATTCTTAAAAGTAAGAAAAGAGTTGTTTAACGTAAAAAATTTATTAGCACAAAATAGGAATTATTCATAAATAATGACACAAATGTGGGGGATATAAATTAGAATAGTGCAGTTTACGTGAAAAGACCCAGGATACAAATTAGCAGTTTATTATTAATCAAGTTGTTTACAACACTGTTCAAAGAGTATTTTAGAACTGACATTGTAGTCAACACAAACAAACGTTGCTAATACAAATTTAAACTAGCAACCTGTTCTAGATTTACTTTGACAAAGTTCTAGGCCAGTATATCATACACAATAGGTTTTATGCCCAATATCACAATTAATAATTTCAATACGCCCCCTTAATGTGCATATTCAAAAAGACATAAAACAAAAACACATACAAAATCAAAGTTGTATCAAAGAACACAATATTAATTAACAAGGTAAACAATTAGCTAACAATGCCTAAACTACTCATGCACCTATAATGCTTCAATTTAGGCAAAGCCTTTGTTAATATATCTGCGAGCATCGAATCTGTGGGCAAGTACTTCAGCTCGATACTTTTGTTGTTCTTTAATACACTTCTTATGAAATGATACCTGATACGAGTATCTATGTGTTTACTCCGAGAATGGTACATTGGATCACCAGCAAGACACAACGCCCCTTGATTATCTACATGTAAGGTCAATTGTGCAAACTTACTTAACCCGATTTCAGTCATCAAGCTGTTCAGATATATCGCTTCTTTCATCGAGGACGACAAGCTAACATACTCAGCTTCACACGTGGATGTTGCCACACATTTTTGCTTTTGGGACTTCCACGACACGCATCCGCCTCCAAACATGAAAACATAACCAGAGTAAGAACGTCTATCTATAAGACATGCGCCCCAGTCACTGTCTGAGTAACCTTTTAGTGAATTACCTGTTTTCGTAAACACAAGTCCATGCATTTTTGTGTGCTTCAAGTAACGCAGTACGCGCTTTGCAGCATTCCAGCACTGTTTAGTTGGACTATCTAGGAATTGACTCAACTTTGCTACGCTGTTCGTAATGTCGGGTCTCGTTCCCGTCGACAAATACATAAGTGAACCAATTAATTCACGATATGGATATCGTTCACACTCATCACAAATCTCGTTAGATTTTAATAATTGGTTCTTCACTTCCATTGGCGTACATACTGAATTGCACTTATTCATGTTAAATTTATTTAAAATATCGTCAATATATTTTTGTTGTGACAATTTAAAGCCATTGTCAATTCTGTCAATTTCAATTCCGAGCATATATTTCGCAACGCCATAATCTTTCAATTCAAATTCAGCGGCCAGTTCTCTCTTGAAGCTTTCGATACAACCTCTTTTCTGTGATGCGACCAATATATCGTCAACATAAACTAATACAAAGAGTTTTGTATCGTGGTCAATGTCTTTAAAATAAAGACAAGGCTCATTTGATGATGCGGCCAATCCCATTAGTCTCAGTTGCTCATCCAGTCTGATGTTCCACTGACGACCGGCTTGTTTGAGCCCGTATAGCGACCTCTTGAGTAGACATACTTCGCCCCCAGCCTTCAAGTCAATCAACATCTTACTGGCTCGTTCATGTATAGGTGAACCACTCAGTTCGGTCCGTATAAGATCCTGTAAACATTCTTCTAAAAGCTCGGGTACTTTCATGTATATATTCTCCTCTAATAAACCATTTAAATAGGCGGTATTAATATCCAACTGATGAATTTCAAGATCAAGTTCTGCTGCTAATGCAACTAACAATCTTATTGTATCAAGCCTCGCAACAGGTGCGAAGGTATTCTGGTAATCAATACCATAGCGTTGGCTAAAACCTTTCGCCACCAGCCTCGCTTTCTTCTTCTCAGTCTTATCAACGTTGAGTTTCGTTGTTAATATGTATCGACAGCCTACAACGTTCTTGCCCATTGGTTTAGGTACTATATCGAAAGTATCATTTTTAATTAGACTACGGACCTCCGAAATAATTGCATCTTTCCACCCTTTGCTTTCGTTTCCGGATAGAGCCTGCTTTAAAGTCACTTCAGTAACTCCAGCAAAATCTTGACAATCCGCGTATTCCTCTGTGGACTCCATGCCTTCTTCCAATGGAACTTCTGACGCCACGCGTTCTTCCATAGGAGTCTGTGGTTCCACGTCAACCATGCGATATATTTTTCTGGGCCGTCCAACATGACCTCTCTCCAATCTCGGTCGGCCTGGACCTCTCTTCATTGCCTTCCCCCGATCAGCATGTACATAATCTTGTTGATGGACATGCACATGGTGCGACGGACCAGCGACGACTTCCGATTCTGAATCATATATCGGTTGGTGAGAATCACCAGAAGGTATTCTCTCACACTCCCCAAGATCTCTGTTCTCTTCTTCATGCTCAGAAATATGCTCAATGTGTTCGTCCTCAAGGTCAGGAATAAGTACGATTGGATTTTCTTCCGGCCTTTTGGTGTGAAACTCAAAGTCAACAGTTAATGGTTGCTTCTGATTAATAACTGGTCTTTCTTTTTGTATTTCGAAGGGATCTTTGTCAATATTCCCTGTTTCATTCTCCTGACACTTATTTTCGTAGAATTTCACATCTCGTGAAACGATAAATTTTCTCTGCGTTGGCATCCATATTTTGTAACCTTTCCTATCGCTAGGGTAACCCACAAAGATACCTTCTTTGCTGCGTGGATCGAACTTGTCCTTCCCAATTGTTTTGTCCAAAACATAAACTTTAGATCCAAATTGGTGTAAGTAATTTAGATTTACCGGTCGTTCACTCCACTTCTCAAAAGGTATTCCACCATCAAGACTTTTAGTTGGACAACGATTTCTCAGATGACATGCTGTTAATACCGCATCGCCCCAGAAACCAGGAGAAAGTCCTGACGAAATAATCATGCATCTCGCCATCTCCACCAACGTTCTGTTCATCCTTTCAGCAACTGCGTTTTGCTGTGGTGTACCAGGAATGGTTAATCTCCTCGCTATCCCCTCGTTTTTCAGGAATTCATCAAAATCTCGGTTACAATACTCGCCTCCATTATCGCTCTGTAGAAACTTGATCTTCCGTCCCGTGAAATTTTCGACGTGCTTCTTGTATATTTTGAAAGTTCTGAAAACTTCACTTTTCTTATTTAACAAATATACTTCGCACCATCTTGTATGATCGTCAATGAACGTGACGAAGAATTTCGCTCCATTTATTGCCGTATGCTGCATGGGGCCGACCACGTCAGAATGAACAATTTTCAATGTCTCTTCACATGGTCCATTCGTTCTATAAAACGGTAACATACTCATTTTTCCACGCGCACAAATATCACAATCATATAATTCGGCTACATCTGACATTTTATAATCCATACCAGATTTGTTCAAAAGTTTGACGAGATCTTTCGCATTTAAATGTCCTAACCGTTCATGCCACAAGCGTACATCAACCTTTCTTTCCGAAATCGCTGACACAGTACCACACTGTTCCTCCAAGTAATATAAATTACCTATACGGTTTGCGATCAGTTTAGTGTTACCATAACTATCTTTTACACTAGCTATGTCACCCTTAAACATGACACTAAACCCTTGATCCGTAATTCTTGCAACTGAAATCAGGTTACACCGCAAATCCGGAACAAATAAAGTGTTTGGCAATTGAACCACGGTTTTAGAACCATTATTACATGTTAATAATCTCACTGTACCCTTACCTTGTACATTTGTGCTCGAGTTTGTCGCTAAATTTAGCTTACCAGACAAAGGTAACAATGTATTTCCAAATTTTCTTTCATCATTGCACAAATGTGACGTACACCCACTGTCGATGATCCAACTTCCATTCTCGTTGTAAACAGCCTTATCATCTGAAATACAATTGAATGTTACAAAATTGGTATCTACAGTTACTATACTGTGGGGGATATAATTTAGAATAGTGCAGTTTACGTGAAAAGACCCAGGATACAAATTAGCAGTTTATTATTAATCAAGTTGTTTACAACACGTACTGTTCAAAGAGTATTTTAGAACTGACATTGTAGTCAACACAAACAAACGTTGCTAATACAAATTTAAACTAGCAACCTGTTCTAGATTTACTTTGACAAAGTTCTAGGCCAGTATATCATACACAATAGGTTTTATGCCCAATATCACAATTAATAATTTCAATAACAAAGGTAAATTAAGAAAGAAAAATTGAATGCGATCTACTGCAATCGAAGCGGGATTGCAGTAGATCGCATTCAATTTTTCTTTCTTAATTTACCTTTGTGTCATTATTTATAAAAATAAAAATGTGGTATTACCACATAAAAAATATGAATCGATAAAAAGATTCTATACAAATATTTAGGAATTATTCATGTTTAAAACGGTGTTTATTAATTAATAACCTCGCCGTTTCGGACGTGATGTTACGTTCATGCTCAAAAGGACTGAAGTCCCATTTTTTATTAGCAATATGTGTGAAAATCGTGTGAGTTTAAATCGATATAAAGTAACAATGTACCTAGGTATAATTCGCTCAAATGTAGGACAGTAAAGTCACGAATGTAAATGGTGTCACATCGTACGTTTTCAAACGATTGAGTTTACGATCTCACACATAACGCGGGGTGACAGCAGTGACGTAAAACCTCTCATACGAAATAAAATCACAGACCATGGAATGAACAGCTATACTGACTTAGATAGATATGCGTTATTAACGATAACGAATAGGTAACGAAGCAAATGTAATATACATTTGCTTCGTTATTCGTTATCGTTATATTATGAAAAACTTTAACACATTTATAGGTGTGCACACAAGAAACTGTGAGTTCTGTTGATTCATCGTGGATCCCATCGTGGCAGCTCAATTTTCACAAGAATGGGAGCATTCGGGGCCTTAAGCTGTCAAATAACAAAAATGTATTTAAAAATAAAGACGCGTTGACTTGAACCTCCTCTTTTTGAAACCGGTTGAAAAAATCTCACCTGTTACCCGTTAGTTAGTCTCCATACGTTTGTTGCAGTAATCATACAAACAAACTCCTGTCCTGTCACTGTCCTGTCACTCTCTGTCTTTTAACTCCATACTGTCTGAAAATGTACGTAAACTTATGAAATCAAAAGATCGACTTTGTTTAACAGATACAGAAACAATTGAATTCGCCTTTCTTTTGTTTGCCAATCGTCGACGAAATCGTAAATCCCCGGGCCAATGTAATGTTAACTCAAAATATTACTGTTCAATTTGCTCGTACAGAAGGGCTACCCCGATGTTCGAAATTCTAACTTCGTGTCGTGCCGTCCCGCTCAATCATGTTGTTTGACAGGAGAACGAGAGGGTTGGCATGGGACTAATTTTGAATCTCGAACTTCGGAATAGCTACAGTTTTCGAGAGGGTTTCAACAATCTATCGGTATTACGCTCGTTTTAGGTTATAGGTTTTCGTGAGCTTATTTTTGCAACTCGACGTTTTACTCATTGCGTATTTTGCGTGACGGGTGGATGGCGCTACTCTTGACAATCCTACTCTACCAGGAAGCCTAGCAAACCTTGACTTGCTAGCTGGATCCTGTAGCTAAAGCTTTGGTTTCCTAGTACAGTGGTGCCCTACGTAATATATATTTATTGAAACACGTATATATATGTATATTTTCAGTTTGTAAGCACCTGCCTACTGAGCCGGCGGTCCCGGGTTCGAATCCCGGCCAGGGCAAATATTTTTGTGATTAACACGAATATTTGTGCTTGGGTCATGGTTGTTCGTATGTATGTAAGTATATATTTATCTATATAAGTAAAAGTATGTATATCGTCTAGTACCCATAACACAAGCCTTCTTGAGCTTAATTTGGGACTAGATCGATTTGTGTGAGGTTGTCTGATATTTATTTATTTATTTGAAACGCCCGCTGACGGCACCGTTATATATACCTATATTTAGGTGATAGCAGGGCTAGTTTTTCAATTGCGCTGACAAGTACTTACCTAAGACTAAATAAGGCGAACGACCACTGCGGCGTTGGATGTGAATGGACGAGCGAATCTCCGAGCGTTTCAACATTTCTAAAACAGCATTGGGACTGTCTAGATGTGTTACATGAAAAATGATATCTGATAATGATGAGGTGACAGTGAAGCCAAAAACACGCAGCCAAAAGACATACATGATGATCTAACATCTTCTTCTTCTTATTAAAAAGTCCTAAATTTTCTGTACATGCAATTATTAATGCGTCTTTATTATTCTGCCGAACTTAATTCTCAGCGTAACCCCACTATGGACTTACGCCTTTAAGTCGGTATCGATTATGAGGGCCCGCATGTGTGTCAATACATTATGTAAATAAAACGTTATCTTGATAAATGTGCTGCCGGGTCGGGCGCTACGAAAAGTAAGAATCAATTCTACGAAATAATCTACGCCGATTGGATTTACCTCGGTAACTAAATCGCTATAAATGATATTTTGGTATATATGGCGTGGAATTGATACGACTAAAGCTAAAGTGAACTTACCATAACAAGAACTCTTATAGGTGTTATGCAGATGTTCTAAAGTTAAACTGACACTACAGACTGACAATATATATACTATAAAAAAAAACAAGGGTAAGGGTACCTATGCCTTTAAGTAGCTACCTTAAACCTGGATTACCCTTGGAGGTACCTAAAGGGAACTCTTTCCCTTGGATTTTCTTTGATAGTATAAACCAAGGGTAAGGGTCTATACTGCGTCAGGATTCCCCTTTAGGGTATCCTTTAGGTACTTTTAAGTATCTATAATGTTGTTTTTATGTTTTTTTATTTTATTTTTAGTATAAGTTTATCAATAAATTGCTCTGCTCTCTGTAACTGACGATTCGAAAGTGCTTGTAGCTAGGCCTACTTGAATAAAGAATATTTTGACTTTGACTTTGACTTTATCTAAACTCTAAAGGGATACCCTAGGGGGTCCCTGACCCTTGGATTTTCTTAGAGTAGAGAGAAAACTGTAGTGTTTAAGTGTGTAAGTTGCGATGACTTGTAGACACACAGATATCTACATATTCTCTTTCACGCAATCCATATATCCATCTTTTCGTTGCCCTTCTTTTTTCGTCACGTAGCTATATATCTTGTTACCCGCCAATAAACCGAGTCGTCTATTTTCAACGGCGTTATCTAAACTGAACTAAATACAACAACTGGTGTCAGCCAATACAATGAAGGTAGGTACCTATCTACAGTCATAGCCAAAAGAATTATGCACTACCACTGTTGTAATTCTCGTAAAGTATGATAAGCAACTTAGTTTTATCACGAGAGCAAAGCCGTAAAAAAGTCTAGTTCATGGGTTATCCAACTTTTCCAGTTTGTGGCACACTTACAGGCTTACACAGTATTTTGTCTCGGTGCTTATTGGAAAAGGGTACAAGGATACGTGAGTTTAGTTTTAGAGAAGTCATTTGTATATACGACTGGTGCACTCTTTACTCTCTACGGTGCACCAGAGCCATTGGCGTATCTAAGATTATTTTTCAGACGGGGCCTAGATGGGGGTCCGGCCATGGCCTTATGAAATGAAGCCATGAATATCAAGGGTCTGGACCATATTGTGGTGGGCACGGCCCAGCCGGCCACCCCCCCTTAATGCGCCTATGACCCTAGCCACGGTGCATAGTTTAGAAGCCCATGTACCCATTTTTTTCATATTATGACATGTATTGATAATTTCAACCAACTTTTTGAAGTTAATAATAATACTTTGCCCTGAGTTCTAGAAAGTAACATAGTATAACTAAGTATAGTATAAGTAGGCTCCGGAGGTTCTCTAACTTTTGTTGCACTTTTACAGGTTTTTATCTCGCGCTAGCTATTAATACAAGCTATAGGGTACAGTGATACGTGAGGTAGATTTTAACTTAGTAAAAATATTCATAATATAATAATCATGAGCCACCTAGCGTGACTAGGAAAAAGATACCTATTAATGCCTATTGCAATATTGCCATTACACTGAAAAAAAAAAAGATTTGTTAACAGTAGCGCAAACATTAGCTGCTAGTAATGCTAGTTACAAAAATCAGATGACTTACAGACTAGAGGGTTACTAGTAACTAAAATAAGTTGTGTAAAAATTTTGGTTACTAGGTACTAAGCACAATCTGGCTATTTAAAAAGTATGAAACTAGTTGAGTTATTTTATTTTTCAGTGTAGGGCTACTTTACCTTACCTTATTATAACGCGACGGGAACATCAAGAAAGCCACTTCTGTCCACGACTGTCAATATGAAAATCAGCGTCGATGCGCACAAACGACGACGTTGACAATTATTCACAGCCGCGCAATCTGCTCTAAAATTCAGATCGGTAACGCAACGCCGTGTCACATTGATATCTACAGGTTTGCAGAATAAACTCGCACTTTGCGCGTTGGCACTATGGTTCTATTTGTTTTGCGATAGCATTTGTTTTTCACAGAGACATGCGAAATGTATGGATACGAGTTTGAAACGATATACCCGTATCAAGATTGCAAAAAAACTTGTTGTTTACTGTCGCATTTCTGGTGGTATTTTTAGATCCTTTAAGTAATGAAATGTCCAGAAGTGAATGTCGTTCTCGACTAATATGATGAAGAGTTTCATAACCAAGCCGACAACAAAGTTTTGGCAGACATTTCTAAAAGGCTTGGCATTGGCACTATGCAAACTAAAGAACGTGCGAAATTGACCGTCTGAAGGTGGCTTTGGGGGCCTCTGTTTATAAATATTGCAAGAATATAATCAGTACCATCAGGTGGCTGAAATGTCAATTTCGCACCTTACGTATTGAGAATCGTTAGAACCATTTGTTTTGCAAGAGCATTTAATTTTCACATAGACATATTCTAAGTATATTAGTTGACAGAGCCGACAGTCCTCTGCAGAGGTATTGGATATCGGCATTAATAAACCCTCATTCTGAGCAGGTTTATTATGTCAATTAGGTATAGTAGGTATTAGTGTAGCATAAGTAATTATATAGTTAACTAACCTAGTTTTAAGTTTACTAACTATCATGGACCACGGTTGTCTTGAATAAAGAAATTTTGAATTTTGAATTTGAATAAAAAAAACAATCCCGACAGACGTCGATGATTACTTGTCTATAAAACATTTAAACATTTTTGTCATACTTTTTAAATCTCTCGAACCCCTAGTCCATATCTCATATTGTCGTTTACCAGACACTCTTTACGCGGTTTTCTTTTGTCATATGATGAAATCTCTGAACGTTGGTATTCGATTTGGAAATGTCAAAGGTCTTATTCTAATCGAACATATTATAATGTGTCTACGAGAGCAGTTCTCAAAGTTCTACGGAAATCTGGGGCCCCATTAAGGCCTTTTACAAAACCACTAAAATATCGTCAATAAAAAGCTCTATATAGTAATAAATTTCCTTTTTGAAGTATAGCATATATAATGAATGAATTAGCAATGCTTCCAGAAAGCCCTTTGAGCTCTGCCCTACTCTAGAATGTCATGGCAGCGTCGCCACTCGCCAGACGCGTATTCCATACAAAAAAGTGGTAGCCAAGTGTCGTCGTTAGCGTGTATACATCCCATATGAATTGTTTGGATTTGGTAACGTCCCGGTTAGGGCGTGGCCACATGTCCACGACACGGCGTCGTAAACGTAAAACGACACGGTGTCGCGTCGGAGCGCGACACATTATCCACCGTGGGAATATACGTTGCCGCGTCGTGAAAACACACGACACGGCGTCGTAAACGTAAAACGACACGGTGTCGCGTCGGAGCGCGACACATTATCCACCGTGCGAATATATACGTTGCCGCGTCGTGAAAACACACGACAATCCCAATATCTCCAGAGGTCGAACTGGTTTCCTAAATACATTTTGCCTTTTTAAACGAGGCGATATTTTCCATAATAGTTCTTCAAAACTTGACACAGACATTCTAAAATAATCATAAAACTTGTGATCACTTATTTTTAAAGCCTCGTACTTCCTTTTGAAATGACTGCCATCATGGTTCATAATAGAAAGATATGGATTTATCCAACATTTTCGTTTCTTCTGCTTTTTAGGGTTCCGTACCCAAAGGGTAAAAACCGGTCAAGTGCGAGTCGGACTCGCGCACCGAGGGTTCCGTACAAACACTCCATCCCTAGGTGGTTAAGTTAAGTTTGCACCTGGTATATATAGCGCCCCATATAAATTAGGTGCAAAGTTAGGTATTAATAATAATAAGGCGTAGGGATGTGACGACCCCATCGCCCGCTGGTATGACCAGCGCAATCAGTCACGCAGGGCAGCTTATGGCGAGCTGTTGGGGGGTAGCGACCCCACGTACCTGAGTGCTCCTGGGGGTCCTGACGGGGGGTGACGGGTCGGGGCCTCCGCCTCTGTCTTGCCTTAACCGGCCGGCCAGAGTGGAGTCGCGAGAGTTGCGACTCGGGGGTGGATGTGGAAACGTAAGGGGTTAGTTGGCTTCGGTTTAAAGCCCAGTATTACACCTCTCCGCCCTTAGCCTTCCGCACTGGTGTTGCCCTTAGGCCACTCTATGTGTCGCTTTTTATGGGGGCCCATCTAGCGGGAGGCGAGTCATCGTCTACCAGTTTTTTTGCTATGAGACACTTTTCTTGGTAGACGTCCGGCTGTCTCAAACAATAGCCCAATTACCCAGTCCTCCATTTCATCCCCATAGCCCGATTTGTATTTAGATTCCATATATTCATAAATAGTTCTTGCACCAAGCGGGTGCTGTCTCTGTGTGCGTCCCATGACACGGATAGGGACAGCATCCACTCGATGTACACATTACATTTCATTAAATTGTCGAAAGGGCCTCTACGCGTTGGCTTCGGCTCCGCGCACGCTTCCCAAAGGTCCGGGACACTATTGTCCCGTGAGCGGGTGCGACATACAGGAATAATAATAAAATATTAATAGGTAATAAAAAAAAACTACTTACTAGATCTCAAAACAATTTTCGTTGGTAGTTTTTATAGTAATGTACATCATATGTTTTTTTTAGATTTTTCATTTTCTTATTTTAGAAGTTAGAGGGGGGGGGGACCAACTTTTTTCCACTTTGGAAGCGTCTGTCACGCAAACTATTCGGTTTAAAAAAAAAATGTTTTAGAAACCTCGATATCATTTTTGAAGACCTATCCATAGATACCTCACACGTATGTGTTTGATGAAAAAAAAAAATTTTTGAGTTTCTGTTCTAAGTATGGGGAGCCCCCAATATTTATTATTATTTTTTTATTTTTGCATCAAAATCTTAATGCGGTTCACAGAATACATCTACCTACCAAGTTTCAACAGTTATAGTTTCGGAAAAAAATGGCTGTGACATACGGACGGACAGACGGACAGACAGACAGACATGACGAATCTATAAGGGTTCCGTTTTTTGCCATTTGGCTACGGAACCCTAAAAACGGGACCCTATTACTGGGTCTTCGCTGTCCGTCCTTCCGTCCGTCCGTCCCTCCGTCCGTCCGTCCGTCTGTCACCAGGCTGTATCTCAAGAACGGTGATAGCTAGACAGTTGAAATTTTCACAGATGATGTATTTCTATTGCCGCTATAACAACAAATACTAAAAATGAAATAAAATAAATATTTAAGGGGGCTCCCATACAAAAAACTTGTTATACTTAGATTATGGTACGGAACCCTTCATGAGCGAGTCGGACTCGCACTTGCCCAATTTTTCTTCATGCTTCTTCTTAAAAGCAACAAGAGCAGAATACGTGTGATAGGATCCATGTCGAATTGAAAACTGATCGCAAAATATTTTGAACATGTACGAGAAGCTGCGGCGTCGTAATCGAACGTGGCACCGCACCGTGCATCTACTCAACACAGCAAAGTTAATCTGCCCGGCGCGCGGCGCGACCTGCGGTGCCCGGTGCAGCATGTGTTTTCACGACGCGGCAACGTATATTCGCACGGTGGATAATGTGTCGCGCTCCGACGCGACACAGCGTCGTTTTACGTTTACGACGCCGTGTCGTGTGTTTTCACGACGCGGCAACGTATATTCGCACGGTGGATAATGTGTCGCGCTCCGACGCGACACCGTGTCGTTTTACGTTTACGACGCCGTGTCGTGGATATGTGGCCACGCCCTTAGGCAGGGGAGGTATACTCAACGAATTGAATATATCGTCTTTTACCTGACATAATAAGGTTTGCCACGTTTGTCGCATGCACCCAGAACGGTGGGCTATAGTGTGATCAATCACCAAGTGGGTACCGCGAGATGGACAGCGCAGACGGGGGAGACCGAGATAGCGATGGTGGGACGATCTGGAATCGCGTTCCTCAAAAACTGGTCGGAGGAAGCACATAATTGGGAGGTGTGAAAATCTAGGGTAGAAGCCTGCCCAGCAGTGGGACAGTCCTATAGGCTGACAAAAAAAAAATTACCTCCGAAATCTTTCTAATTCTAAGAATATTAAGAGTTCTAGTTCTAGAACCGCTGGTGTCAATTTGAATACTGTCACGTGAATCGGTATTCGTTCATGCATCTAAACTGAGTTGTTTGTTTTGACTCATACTTATATGGCAGTGTTGGAACACTGCCTAATCATGTTTAATTATGTGAATGTCCAGTGGTACAAATGGCGCCCAACTCAGCAATGTATAGTCCGTGAGCCAGCCGCATGTTTGACTGCCTCGTTGAGTACGAAAAATCAATGTCGATATCACTGCAGGGTCAATAAGTTATCTAATCTGGACATACTTACTCTTCTCTTGGACTTAAACTTAAAACAACGGAAGGTCTACTAAAACCTGTCTTAGCAGTTTGGCGAGTTCATTTCAGTTATCTGCAGTTATGTACACCATTAATGAAAAAATTATAATAAAAAACGAGGTTACTTATTAAACTTTATTATTATTATTACACATTCATAATTTTTCTGCTAGGATAAATCATATTATAATTGTATAGGTACTTACAAGTTTTTTTCATGAAACTTTTTCATTTCATTACTAGGACGTGTATTATTTTGCATCAAATCACCATATTGTTAGAGAATTTGATTTAATTTTCTAACAAATCCGATGCTTCGGAAGTTAAATATTAATTTAAAAGCTTACATCGCTTGTTAGTTATTAACTTAGCATACATTAGTGGTTCATATACTCGTACGTACTCGACGACACAGCTAAACTTAGCCCCGGCTCCCAGCCTACATATAATCAGCGATTGGTAAGCAAGCAGCGCACAGCCAAGGTCAGTAACCCACGCAACACCATCACTTCCTCGTCGGCAACCACTTGGGCAACCGCCTCTCACCAGAATTAGGCTCCCGGTTGCGACACTAAGCCAACCTAACGCTAGCCTTTGGACACGTTATAACAAGTTTCTGACCAAGTCTGTGTAATCGTGTTAACCCTTAAAATATACAATTCTGTTGAAATAAATTAACGGTAATTTGGGACTTCGTCTAATTTAGTCACATCACAAAGTCTCAATTTTATTGACAAAGTCAAAGATTGTATATCGTCGTCTATAGTATCCATAGTATAAGCTTTGCTTCTTTGGGCCTAGGTTGATTTTTGTAAGATGGTCCCTTAATATTTATCTATTCAAAGGTCAGTACATCACAAAAACATTGTCTTTGGATGTATTTTGAGTCGCGTAATTTCGGTCGCACCATACATCATGTCACGTAATCACGTCACCTAAGTATAGCGCGACCGAAATTACGCGACTCAAAAGTCAAAAAAATTACGCTCGTCCGGCTTCACCGTTACAAAAGATGGAGTAAAAGCAATTTTGGCATTATGTTGTTATTAGGTACGCAAGTATAATACATAAAGCAAATTATGTCACGTATTTAAAATGTTATATAATTTTCTTATTCATTCAATATATTTTTAATTGAATATAATTTTCTACGTTCCAACGACGAAATAATGATATAATGTGACAAGTTATATCTGAATCAAATAGGAATACCTAAGTTAACTAATGACGTAACCAAAATTTACCAAGACACGATCTAATCATAGCATATCTGTGACCTATTAAAGTTGAATCCAGTAAAATTATTGTTTCCTTATTACTTCATTTACATGCAAAAAATATAAATATGGCAAATCACTATGAAATATGAATAAAATATGATCATTGTGGCTTTGTGACCATATAAGATGAACTATATCAAAGCATTAAACATTTAAAATGAACCACTGCGCGCTTAAGAGGCCTTATTCCTTTAAAAAAACCTTTTTTTCATATTATGACAAATATATTGATAATTTCAACCAACTTTTTGAAGTGAATAATACTTTTCCCCGAGTTCTAGGTAGTAACATAGCTATTTTATGCTTTATTTGCGTGCAGTCTAAAATAAGTTAAAAAATTTAATTTTCTGCGTAAATTTTGTCAATTTTGAGTAGTTTTTGAAACAAAAATTATCAATGAAAAATTGAAACTGTAGGTTTCAAACATGTACCAATAAATCTCAATAGCCCCGTTCTAGGTACTTAGTAACATCAATAATATGTTAAGAAACATGTTTGATCATAGAGAAAAATGTCTAAAACAATCAGCATTTTAAAAGGAATAAGGCCTCTTAAGTTTCTCAAGATTTCTATAGCAATAGGGTGTGTACAATTTCTGGAAGACCATTCAATTATATATTTTTCCGGTAGACCTTGCTGTAAGGATCTACAAACTGCAGCATTTTAATTTTCCTTTACATTTACATGGTATTTACACAATATATTTTTTTATTGACAATTTGACAGTTCGGAGTATTCTTCAAGCGTTAAAAAATTACATGTCAAATCGTTCAAATTTTGACATTGTCAAGGTGTCAGCCACCGACTAGTTATTTTTTTGCTTTATCCAAGAATATTGCAAAGTGATAAATAAACAATACTAGGTCGATGCAGAGTCAGCCACCGGCTAAGCTTGCACCATAGATTGGAGCGGAGTTGTGCGATCTTCGATTTGTATAACGCAGTAACTACAAAATAAACTACAACAGAAAGTTGAAAGAAATAATAATTTATTTAGAAAAGTTCATGGAAAATATTAATATAGAAATTAATTTTTGATGATGATTTGACTGGCGTTCAGATAGCTCTACCAAACGATTCAGCTCTGTGCGCTTTTCAGCCAATTTCTTCTTTTCGTTGATTTTTTTGATTCGTGCGAAAGGAAATCCAGGCTCGAAGAATAAACCATTGATGTTTCGGACTCTGGAAAGCGCAACATAAGACATGCCTAATGCAAATTCAGTGTCTCCAATGTTTACAACTGCTTGATCTAGAGTTAAGCCTTGAGAACGGTGAATGCTTATTGCATATGCAAGCTGTATGGGAAATTGCTTCCTTGAGAACGTTGTTGAGCCTTTCCTGAATGAAACTGTCACTGGTGGTATTGGCAATATGTTGCAGTTCTGGAGTTGCGGACCTGAATATGATGCAAATTCCACCATAATGCAAATTGGAAAATCGTCACTGAAACGGTTGTCTTCGCGGTGATTGTACACAATGTCTACAAGTTGCGCGCGCTTTTCACTTACAAAGTCCATTCGAGTCGATCCATGGGAGCTTTTTGTTTTTTTATCATAACTTTTTAATTAAGAACAATTTCAAAATTTTCTTTTCGTCACGACCTAGCGAAATTTAATTTGTGCATTTTAAAACAAAAAATTCCAAAATCGGTTGAGAACTCGCTGAGATCTGCGCATTGTTACAAAGTCCATTCGAGTCGATCCATGGGAGCTTTTTGTTTTTTTATCATAACTTTTTAATTAAGAACAATTTCAAAATTTTCTCTTCGTCACGACCTAGCGAAATTTAATTTGTGCATTTTAAAACAAAAATTTCCAAAATCGGTTGAGAACTCGCTGAGATCTGCGCATTGTTACAAAGTCCATTCGAGGCGATCCATGGGAGCTTCGCTCGCTTCGCTCGCTCCGCTCCAATAAAAAAAAATATTAAAAAAAAAATGGTAGAAAATTTGTAGTTACTGACAGCAGTGGACTATCGAAAAACGAAAATAATGAATTCATTCATAAATGGGCCATGCATTGGTGACACACTACTTACTACAAATAAATAAAATAAAACGAACCTAGCGCAATAACATTTTTTCTTGACTGCTATGCGATATTTTCCTCATTAAGTGTAAAGCGTGGCTGCGAGTATAATTGATATAGGTAGTAACTAAGTAATTATCCGTAATTGGTAAGCACTCAGTCAGTCGCTAAAGGCACTTGTCTCACCGCTGGCGAGGAAGCGATGATAAAGATAAAACTCGCACAGCGATACTCGCTTGTCTGTCAGAAGTTCAGAATCAGAACGCCGAGAGAATAACGTATGCTCGACCGCCTCGCGCACGAGCGAGTGATGATAATAATAATCGCCTGTCGTACAGAACACTCGCTTGCAGCCTAGCGACAAATCTATCGAAACTACACACTCACTTCTCACTGCTGCGCCAACTCGTTTTTAGTGTCTTTCTAGCTCTAATTGCTAGACAGCGGTTACACGTTGTCTTGCTGTCAGAATGACGAGAGAATGATGTAACCACCTCGGACTGACGGTCCGGACTGGTGAAACTAAATAAAATGACAGTAAACTGACAGCCCAAATTGATAGATTGAACTGACGCCAGAATGACCGATGTCATACTCGCTCATCGTGGGTGGTGGGACAAGTGCCTTACGCAGGTAAACAGAGCAATAACACAGTGTAATCTTCATGTCGTCGTGTCGTAAATCAAGCGAGTAAATAAAGAGCTGACCAGGAAATGGTTGAAACAACTCCAAAGTGCCGCTTATTGCCAGAGAATCGAGGTAAACTTTATAACTTTATGATGATGTGCCTACGACTTCATATGCGTATTCTTTCTTTACGTTTTTTTTTGTTAGGTAAAAAATATCCTATGTAACCATCTTTGAACCCATATATCTAGAAAATCTATGTAGTAGTATCTATCTATGTAGAAAATGTGTTGAAATTCGTCAAGCCATTTCAGCGTGATGGACGTACAAATATTTTTTTACCAACAAAAGGCTGGCGCCACGATGCAGTATCGCTCTTTTACGATTTTTCCCGAAGTAATGATCCCTCTCCATAGAAAACATATATTTAATACAATTTCAGGTCTTTATAACAGTATACTTAGATTAAAACGCTTTCTGTATACTGGATTTAACAAAGAGGAAGAAAAGTGCAATGCAAACGTATCAAACGTATTGGACACCATACCACTGCTATTGTCTGGGGGCGGGAAACTTTGTTATATTAAGGTCCGAAGGTGCAATAAATATCCTAGATGAAAATAGCCTATTTGCTTTTTCGGTTCGTAATCAATATAACATAGTAGATATTATTACCTTTTTGTCAAGTACATTTTTATTCTAATGCGCCGGCATTTTAGTTTGCACCGAGAATTAAGTCATATTCTTCTTTCTTGTTTTTATTTTAGTTGAGTAAAAACTAACCTGTAAGTAACCTATAACTATCTGTGGATGCCTAGCTAACTGCCAAAAATAATCAAAACTTGCCCAACCATTCTGGCGAGATAAAGCCACATATAAGCAATTATTTTCCTCAAGTAAGAAAATGAATAAGATATTGCTTCTTCAAATGGATTTTACAAAAAAAAACACTGCAAATACGCATACATTTCTTACACAAGTAACCTCTACAATGTAGCAGCTTTAAGGTCTCAAGTTCTACCGGTTCAGTAGAGAACGAACGAGACCTCAGTGCAAACAACAGCTATTGTGGCTGTATATATTATCTGTATTCATGTATACGTTAATCCTACACCCAATGAAATGAATTAACATAAACACAGCTCTGGCAACTGGAGACAATCTCATTTAACGGCTTGGCAATGAAATAGAACGCGGGTGTCCGTAACTGCTGAACAAACTATACTAACAGTCCAACGCAAACATAATACTGGCTAGTCCAATCAATGGGGATAGGGCTAATCACAAGAATAAGATAATAATTTATCACTTTCGCAGAGAGTACGTCGAGAGACGTAAAGGACCTTCGGGATATGGTACCACGTCTGTAGACTGCGAATTTTACGTTCGCAAAAGCGCCACAACGTGTACAGCCAAATATTTCTCAGTTTTACCTTGTGCCGTTTTTGACTAGAACTTTGTCTGCACCACAGCATGCAGTTTTCAAAAGCATCCTTTGTCCTTGAACATGTTAAGTCGCTAATCTATGTCAACAGAATAAAATATTATAGACGGTTCTCAATGATTGATTTTCGCAAACGCCGTGTGAATTGTATTTTATTGGTGGTTTTTGTAAAATGCGGCGCAATTGATTATTTTTTCATAATTGGTCCCATTGTCATCATTTCAAAATCTGATGAGAGGGTTAAAAACTATTTTAAGGTGATTGATTGGAGTAAAGTCTTTATTGGCTTATAATCATGCAAAGTGCTACTTAGCTCAAGCTTAGTCATTGGCTTTGGTTACTAAGTGTTAATTATTTTTTGCAATCGTATTGAATGGACTGATGTTTGTTTTTCAACCGACTTAAAAAGGAGAGTGTATGTGTACTTTCTTAATGTTTGTTATCTCAGAACTCCGTCATGTATAAACCGAAGAATATTTTTTTGAAGATGAGGCTCCTTCCGCTGGTTTAAGATAATTTTTTTGAGAAAATTATATTTATTGCCTATAATCCAAGCTTCACTGTAGCGGTTGAAACGGCATCAAATTTGGAACAGAGTTAGTTTACACCCTAACTTACCACGTAGGCTAATTTTTATTCCGAAATAAAAACACGGTTCCCGTACATGACTTCAATGCGAGCAAAGCCACAGGAAAAGGCTAGTATAATTGTGTAACAGTTAATCCCAGAGTAAAACGGATGTTTCCGATTTTATTACATTCTACGTTTCCACATTACAAAACAATTTTGCACACAGAATATCAACATAATATCATAAATATTTCTCAATACCCACAGTATCGCGTCTCGACATGGTCTTAAAACAAAAGATCGCGATGATGACTTCAACGGACAACGGTCTTATTTCGACCGTTCGTTCGAAATTCGAACGACTTTGTTCGTCGTCCCAATTCAACGTTCTTTGTCTGAGTCTCCGGTTTTATTCATAACCGTGTTTACAGTTACAGTTTAAGATTCATTGGCGTCAGTTTGTTCAGTCACCGTTTTCTTTGTACTTTTGGGAGAAAAGTAGAATTTCCGATTGGCTGCTTACGTAACTTTTATGTCAATCTCAATTGAAACTGCCATCACTTCAATTTCTGATTCCGATACATCATAGTGTCATTAGGTCACACATAATAGCTATTTTCGTGAGATATGTCTAAAAGTTCTTGTACAATAAAATTATTATTTATCATTCAAGTTAAACACAATGTATACTTATAAATTATAATAATTTAGTTCCATGAATGACAATGAATTCAAGCGCATGGTGCGCAAACATCTCTCCAAAGAATTTCAGGATTGATTGTCTATATGGTGTTTTACAGGGGTACATATGTATATATATATATATAAATATTATATTATATATATATATTTGTATTTATGTATGTGTATTGTATTGCATATATGTGTATGTATAGGTATATCGTTAATATATATATGTATATATCAAACTTATTGAATTTCGTCTCGTTTTAGGTTTTTAGCCACGGCTTTTTATGATCCTGCACCAACTGCTAGTTTCTGTTTGGCCCTATGGTTGACTGGTAGAGAATGCCTTATGGCATTAAGTCCGCCATTTGTACTCTTACTTTTGTATTTTGTGCAATATGTAAAGTTTAAATAAATAAAAAAAATGAATAATAACTGCCCATTTTCTTAGTGTCTACGTATACTCACGTACATTTTGAACTTTGGAAACATCTTTGTAAACAAAAAAAAAAACACCCAAGTGTTGAGACTTGAGACATTGTAATTCGTAGAATACCTGAACTCCGCGCTGGACTATAAGGTCGCATCTTTGTATGAATTTCATAGTAAGATACGACCTTTTCCCGTCAACGATAGAATTTTCCTCTTGGCATGACAAAAATACCGTCCAACGGTGACGCTATGCCAATTTCATCTTATAGATGCAGGAAGTACGCAGGTATGTGAATTACGTACAATTACTAGTGCCCTTTCATTAAATACAAATTTCAACAACAAGCCGTACAGTCACCGGCAGAAGTTGGTACGCACGCCAAGTGTTTAAAATAAGATCCCCTTATAACAAGCATTTCATTGAATTTTCATTTCAGAGACTTTTTTCCCTGAAGTCATAATTATGCCATAAATCTTAAAAATTTCATTCAATAGATTAGGTTATGTCAGGTGTGTTTTATAACAATAGGTACAAATCCAATACAAATTCAAAATTATTAATTTATTATTCACACGGACTTATCAAAACAATAACCTTAATCTCCACTCTCACCCACTCTTAATCGCCGGCGGTCCCGGGTTCGAATCACAGCCAGGGCAAATATTTGTGTGATGAACTCGAATGTTTATGCTTGGGTCATGGTTGTTATATGTATTTAAGTATATTTCCTTTTCTATATCAGTACGTATATCGTCGTCTATTCACACATGCTTTCTTGAGCTTAATTTGGGACTAGATCGATTTGTGTGAGTTTGGCTGATATTAATATTATATATTTATATTTTAATTTTCGTTAAATGTATTAAAAAGACGAAACGCGACGTGTCTGTTAATCTGCTTAGCTACTTTTGATTTAGACTGTACCATAACATTGTGTGACAGGTGACAAACCGGTCGAACCTTTTATCCCTTCGATAGCAACCGATTGTGACAAATAAAATAAAACTGGGCGGTAATTCGAAAGTGCTTTGATAAACCCATAAGCTATTCATCCGATATATCGTCTCTTTTCGTCGTGATATTTGCAAGTTTAGCTTAAGTGACATATATAATAAGACTATTTGCTTTATCGTCGTCCGATAAAAAGTATTCTACAAATACAAATTGTTTATTTGTTCCACACAGGTACAATTGTACATAGGCATCTTATAAAATAAAAGCTACATCACAACGTTGAGCCGCAAGGCATACAAATTTTAGCTATTTGGACTGTTCCACCGGGGTGCACAGTTAGCATCAAATACAGTCTGACAATAATTCATTTACTGAATAATATGCTTTGTCCTGTCCACTAAAAAATTAAACTATTTGGCTTTGAACGTAGTTATATCCTCTATACTACTTATATGATTTGGAACATTGTAATACATTTTTGGACCCATTCCAAGTACACTTTTCCTGTAAAACGCTGTTTTGAATTCTATAACCATCTTTTTTACATAGACAACTACCGTGAGTCTCAGACATATTAAAATACTTAAACGGGTTTACTCACGTCGTAGAATATATCCATCTTTGGATAACCATCTCTATAACCATCTTTGGATATCCGGGTATTCATGTACCAAAACTGGTAAAAAATCGTCTTGCTGATTTGGCGTGGTCAGCGGACAAAGACATTTTACCAACTGATGTACATCGCGCTGTTCTGATTTTTCAGACATAATGACCTCTCTATAAAAAAAAAATACCTAATACAATTTTAGACTATCATAATAGTATAGATGGGTCAATCAACTTTTTTCTGTTGTTGTTGCCATGGTGATGTCCCCTGGGTTACTCTATAAAACTACTATTTTCGGCGGCAATTTTCAACAAACATGTTGTAACTAATTGCAGCAGTTAATATAAAAATACCAATATTATAAATTGTCAACACTTTTCTAATAAGTTTAATCACCATTGTCTCCTGGGTGACGGGGCAGAATAACAACAAGAAAAAGTTGATCCACCCAGATATCGACTTTGGGGATACGAAGGTATATGCTTTACAAAACTGTCACCACACTGGACGTAAGCGGCAATATATTATAGGACTAGGAAAATGCACACAATAATATTAGTTCAATGGTTAATAAAAGTCAAAAGTGATATTTCGCTAACCCCGAATAGCAAAATACTCGTATATCGGTTATATATCGGCGATAGGTTATTAAGACACGTCGAATTACTCCCCTGTGCTCGATTCATATTCAACGCACGTAGTAAACAAAAGGCACAGAAACATATACGTACGCACGTGTAAAAACTGTGAATTAACATACAAATTGCATCTTACGGGCAACTAGACATTTTGATAAACGCCTCGAGGCCTTCAGCTTCACGCGTGGCCGCTGCCACGTCTGCTACTCTAATAGTATACGAGGAGCCCTCAGCTCCGCCTTCCACTTTTTTTTTGGGCATTCGGGGCGCGATCGTAGTCAGTCGCACACACGGCCAATTGCGTCACATTTTAAATAAACAACCAATAAAATAAAAAATCCGAAGGTTTTACAAAGATCAAAAGAGAACCTTCTGTATAATTTTATTACGTACCTCGGCTTGAATTACAGGCAGTGGCATGGCGTCCATTGAACCCGATTCCAACCGGCTTGCCCACTTTAGAGCGACAACACACTTTTTCTTTTGCTACTCAATAAAAAAAGAAGCCACAATCTTTTTATGACGTCACACTACTGATAAGAAAGTTACTATATTTACTTGGACGTCGAAAACATCCTCCTGGCTCGTTGAGTTCTTTTTGTTCTATGATGTGTTCAAGGTCTTAACGCATGCTATGAGCTATAAGATTTTAACTTTGCATCAAATCAACGGAATGAGACTCGAACACGGAAGTATCTATAATTGGCCTACTGAGAATCAGCGCTAGCGTAAAAAATCATAAATCGTCCTTCCTTATTACTCCTTGAGCTTAAAGCCATAAATTCATAATTATGATACATGATCTCGCAAACTGGCTATTTCTAAATTATCATGGAACTGGTAAACTAAAGCTGGTTTCAACTGTTGACAAAGGGTTCAAGCACAATACCACGTTTAATGTTGCGTTACTTTTACGTGGACGATTTCCACGTTATGTAACGTAAAAAAATCATTGAATGACGACGTTAAGAGGCCTTATTCCTTTTAAAATGCTGATTGCTTTAGACATTTTTCTCTATGATCAAACATGTTCCTTAACATATTATTGATGTTACTATCTTGAACAGGGCTATTGGGATTTATTAGTATATATTTGAAACCTACGGTTTGAATTTTTCATTAATAATTTTTGTTTCAAAAACTACTCGGAATTGATAAAATTCACGCGGAAAATTAGTTGTTTCAACTCATTTTCGACTGCACGCAATAAAAGCATGAAATATAGCTACGTTACTACCTAGAACTCGGGTAAAAGTATTATTCACTTCAAAAAGTTGGTTGGATATTTGTCATAATATGAAAAAAAAATTTTTTAAAAGGGTTAATGCCTCGTATAAGCGAAGCGATGCGATAACGTGCCAAAGTGCGTTGAACAAAGGATAAAACCGTATTTTATTTTTTAATCTTTTTAAACAAAGATGAAGTTATTTTTATTATTAGCTTACTGCCACGTCACAAGTCGTTATAAAATTGTTGTAATGTTTTTCTACGTCACCTCGTCGTGTTATGAATTTGCATCGCACAACGTATATTAATGTTACGACAAAATAAAGAATTACGTTCAGGTCTTTAGTGCTCATTTTAAGTATCTTATGAGTGTCGCAGTTTAATATTGCGAAACCATACCTATTCATCATCATCTGATCATCAGCCCCAGTATCTATCCACTGCTGACAGTCTAGCACAACTATGGTTCGTGACTCAAATCGCGCGACATAGCATCACCCGTCATTCTCTTACGATACTGTACATAAAGGGATAGGTTAGTATATCTCGCGCGAGAAAGAGTCTCATGTCAAAGTTGTGCTCATGTGATGGATCATCTGGTGCATTTTCCATTCGCTGCGAATCCGGGCCGCGTGCATACACTCCCTGTCCGTTACCTTAACTATGTCGTCTTTCCATTTAGTGGGGGTCTGCCCACGTTTCTCCTTCCCATTCGTGCTAATAAAATTAAAATATACAAACCTTGTCAAACTTATTCTACTTACATTTTATTTTTACTTAATTTTAATTAGGCAAATAAGTATTCACCAAATTACAAGACGTACGCAACTCATAATTCGGGTGTGTAATCCTTGTAAGCTTTCAAAAAATCGCGTGCTCCTAAGCATTCCTACAATTATTATTATATGATACAATAGCAATCATGCAAATAAGATAGTCATTACGTACTCAAAATGATATGTTAATTCGTTAGCTATTTATACATGACATAAATTACACTGAATCGATAGTCAGTGATACAATTTCGAAATGGAAAGTTGCAAAGCAATTGCCAGTTGTGATCTATGTGAGATAATTATTTAATTTACTGGTAAGTATAGTCATTTATTACCTAACAAAAAGTTAAGTAACCACTACGTGCTAAGTGAATCCTAGTGCAGCTAAAATTATTCGACTACGAATTGCGATAATGTTCAATCAACAGCAATATCGAGATTAAAAATATCATTTGGTTTTAGATTTCAACACTATCGTATTAGGTTAAGACCTGTAATGATGGCTGTATGTTGTTTAAATAAATAAATAAATATCAAGGGACAAATCAAAGAACAAAGAAAAACTGAAATGCGTAACCTGGCGGGAATCGAACCCGGTATATCTAAGAATTTATCACAGTATTTTATCGAAAATGTCTACTAGATAGACATTAATGAGTTGACTTTTTTTTTATACTACGACGGTGGCAAACAAGCATGCGGCCCGCCTGATGTTAAGCAGTTACCGCCGCCTATGAACGCTTGCAACGCCAGGAGCATCACGACTTTAACAACTTCGTCCGATTATAACTCTTTTCCTGACCGTAATCAGGTAAAAAGTATCCTACAACCATCTTTGGATGTCCAGTTATCCCCGTACCGAAATTGGTTCAGTGTTGAGCGGACAAAGACTTTGTTACCAGCAGATGGCGTTCTACGGCGGGCACTGCAACCCTATTCAAATCCTGCATTGCGCTGTTAAGGTTTTTCCTGAAATAATGACTCATCTCCATAGAGAACTGATTTTCAATACAGTTTTAGTATTTTATAATAAACTATGTTTGTCTTACCCAACTTACCTTAGCATATATAAAAAAAAAAACTGTTTATTTCACTATTAAGTCTACTACAAACTTCTGCTTAGACTCTAATCTTAGATTTATAGATTGTATCGAATCTAATTATATTAAATTTATTAAATTTACAATACGAATATATATATTATATACTTAGATCGATATGGCTAGAGAATTTAGTCGTTCTAGATATTTGTACTCTAGACATGAAACGCCATATTGAATTTGACGCCTAACAAAACGGTATCTTTCTGAATGAGAAAGAATGTTTCATTACCGTAAAACAATCAAATAGCACATATCGCTAAAGTAGATAATAGTTCTGAGATCTCGGAACGATCAGTGTAAAACGTCGAATTGAGGCGCAGAATAAAAACTAAATGTTTGCTACTTTAACTCATTTCCTGGTTTTTTACATTTGTAATGAGCGCATTATATCGTGTAATATATTCTATTTAGGTATCAAATATCCGGGTCATGAACAATTCGTGTGCCTACTTTGGTTGCTAATGGCTTTTTATATCGCAGTATGTTGATGAGACCATGTGTTTCACAATGCAGAACATGGTATAAATTATTCAGTGAATTAATTGGTTTTACAAAATTGTGGTGGATTAAGTACTGAGGAATTTTGTCACGGGTCTTTAATGTTATGATATGCAATAGATCTATGAAACGGCCAAGCATATAGGTACTTCTTAAACCAAGATAAACGGGTTTTACTTTTCCAGGTTCTGATAACTATTTTACAGGGAAAACATTATGAGCTTGTGAGGGTTAGCCGTCAATTTTACGTGAAATATTTTTGGTGGGATTGATGTGATGATGAATCATCTCCTTTTATTTTGCTAAGTGTCCTTTTTGTGGTTTTTGCATACAGCGTTGTACCCCGCCCTTATAGGGGTGGGAGGGTGAAAGTTACAGATTTCTTAATTTCTTCGTTCTATGTATATCCTAGGCTGCATGCTAAATTTTTTCTAGAATACGGAGAAGTACAAAGAAGTTCCTTATTAACTTTATTCTGCAAGTAGGCCACAAGGGCACTTTTACATGTCTGAGTCTACCGGAATTTCACAAGAGGAGACCACTGTTGAGAAGAAACGCCGAAAGAAACTCAACAGTCAGTCATTTTTTCAGAAAGCATAAGTACTTAACTATTACAATGATATGAACTTAACTATACGAAGTTCTACAAGAAAACATATTAAAAGTGTATTTTAAGACATAAGTGAGGAAAAGTGTAAGAATAAAATAGAAACTACAAGAAAGCCTGACGGTTTATCACAATTTATGTACGTTTGATATGCTTTCTTATTAGAACTGTGTCCCTTAAACTAGTTAGGTACAATCTAAGAAGGAGTCAGCTACGCGGTTTCTGGTTCCAGGCCATGCATTTTTGTCTGTCAGATAGTCCTCTACTGTATAATATGCTTTTGACATTAGAGATTTTTTTTAAATAATTTTTGAGAGATGGAAAGGCTAATTTTAAAACATGATCAGGTAACTTGTTATAAAAATGAATACATTGGCCTAAAAATGATTTACTTACTTTACTTTATGTTTTGATACGTGACACGTGAGTGAGTAAGAGATCAAATCTAAAATATAAAAGCTGGATTAATAAAACTTCGTGTAGTTTATATGTTCAGTAACCACATCTTATCCTGTGAATTTAGGTTCTCTGGTGTTTTCTGGGGGCGGAGCTGTGAGGATTTGAAAATGCGACGAGAGTGTTTGAGAAAGGGTCGTGCGTCTTTCTTTGTTGTTCGTCATGCCGGAGGCACTACCGTGCCCACAGATATAGCATGGTTATAAACAAGTACGTACGCAACACGTTATCTAACCTGGGTTGGATCAATCACCTATGAACCACGGCTATAAATCGGTCACCGATCGCGACGTGACATAACCCACACTATGAACTCGATAAATATAGTGTACGTAACTGACGCTACAGATAGTATGTATAACTTCGCACACTGACCGCATTTGCAGTAAGCAATACTTTCTTGCTTCTTTCCTCACAGACCAAATCAGCGCATTAAGTTTGCACCTACGACATCATAGATAATCAAGTGCAAACGGGGTAGCGTGAAATGTCACTTTATACAGGTCGAATCGCAACTACGTTTCAATGATTCTGGTCCGTATTGTTACTACCGTCTTGCCTGCTAACCCACCGCTAAACAGCAATGTTCGCATTGTTGTGTTCCGGTGTGGGGGTAAGATAGCCGGTGAAATTACTAGCATAGAGGCATTCTATGTTCGTCCTCCGGGTAGGCAAGCACTTGTGACTCCTCTGGTGTTGCAGGTGTTTATGGGCGACGGTAATCGCTTTCCATCAGGCGATACGTTTGCTCGTTTGCCCCCTATGACATAAAAAAAAAAAAAAAAAAGATATTTAAAGATGATATACCCGAGATATAACCTGATACCTCGCTTATTTGGCGATATCTCAAAGTACAAACGAATTAGCGCCAAAGAATCCCAAGTTATTTTAAGAATCCAACTTGTCGATTCCATGTAATGCAGCTCGAATGCTTCCCGCGGGCTACACACCTACCTACCTACTTACCTAAGGGTAGAGAAGCACGAGACATACAGTGCATGACCTGTCAGAATGCAATTCGCGTTTTATAGCTGTCTCGCTTGCTATTACATGATCCAGATAAGAACCTCTCAGTTTTCACCCAAACTCGAATCGCAACTTGAGACCTCACGGACTGTAAATAGCCCTGATGCCTCATTATAGCTTAATCTAGCGCTATGTACCTACATAAGATAAAAGTAAATACCTGAATCATAAAACCTTGTGAAAATAACAGACAGTCATATATTTGCTCGATTGATTATATCTTACGCCGATTTCGTAATTATAGCTACAAGCGTTTACTGTAACAGTTATGTAAACAGTGAAAGGTTCGGGAAACGTGTGAATGCGAAAATTGTTTTAATTATAAGGTTTCAAACGTTACACTAGAGCAGAAAAACGATAAGTGTATGATTGTAATTACTAGACCTATCACTTAGGACTCTAGGTACATAATTGTGGATTCTTCCATACATAATCGTGCGAAAAACATAAAGTAAAAAAAAGTTAAAGAGTCACTAATATAAGTACCAACTAAAATTGAAGTATACCTATGTTATTTTATGTTAACTATCTGTTCGCACATAATAAATGACTATGAGACAGATCACATTCTCATATGTCAGCAAAAGTAGTGATTTCAATAAGTATATGTCAAGTTTTACACTATGTTTAAAGACCATCGGATCATCATTTAAAGACCATATGACGCTTGCATTTATGACGCGATAAAAAAAAAACGATATTAGAAAGACGAAAATCAAAATCGTAAACTTAATCAGTGATCCAACGGTATCTACACTAGGCTAGATAGGAAATTAGGCAACGTTGATATGACTCATTCGGGTATCCTTTAACACAATTATCTAACTGTGATTGCATTTATCGCACGATAGTAAACGAAAAAGGCATCCGTCACTTGAAAACTATGTGGCAACAGTGACGGATGCTTTATCATTTATTTATCTCGCGTTGATCATAACAATTTTAAAGAAAGAAAGAAATACTTACTTAATATTCAAGCGCAATAGTTCAAATACAATAAAAAAAATAGGCCTAGGTACATGTTTCTTTTTACAAATGAACAACCTCTCTTTCGCTATTATATTATCGGTAGATATTAAACGGTTACTAGCTCGCTATTGGCTAATATTATACGAGCAACAATGTTATTTATCCCTCTGGTCCACAATCATAAAAAATAATAATAATTACAGGACATTGTACAATTCTACATTACCATTTTAATGTAGGAATGCCACGCCATTATTAACATTGTGGCGTATGTATCAGAGAATGCTCATTGGTATTGTTATGTCTACTCAGTATTTATGCTTGTGTAATAAAATAAATAGCTTTAAGTGGTCATTAAAAATTGTCTTTACTTACTGCAGTGAGTCACTTGACTGTTCAACATATGTCGTGAGTCTCCTAAGGTATACCTACAGGGTGGAACGAAACGAAGGTCTTTCCTGCAAATGTGGCATAATTTAGGCCATGACTTCTGGCGACCAGCGGAGCAGCGAGTGGCGACCATAAGAGTGAGCGAGACAACGCGCTCGAACATTCCGCTCCCACTTATGGCCTCCGCTCGCCGCTCGTCGCACGAAGTCGTGGCCGGGACATTAGAACAATATTTTCTCCAAATAACGTATGTCAATATCCGTCACTATTTACGAGTTATTATTAGCTTGTTTTTAAAAACTACGTACTTCGTCCTCATCTACAGGTACGATAGATACCTAAATACTACGAAAAGTATACGCAGGGTGGGCCAAATATTACAAAATATCATTTTGATCGTTTTATTATTATTTTTACAAGCGTTTAACTATTTCAGGTTGAATCGACATCAAATAAATTATATTATATATTCAAGAAACACCGTGGTACTTATAGTCTCCCCTGTATATTCCGTGAGAATCGTGAGGTATATATATCACAGAGCTTAAGAACATTACTTAGTCTTGACGCATCAGAAGAATATGAATATAGTTTTAACCATAATAATGGTTGATTAGTGATTACCTAATAAAGTCGACGGTAAAAGCAACATTTAATAATACTATGTACCTACTTAAGCAACAACCCGAAGCTTAAACAAACTGGTGGTAAACGAAGAAGAAGTGACCTACCTACAAAATCACGAAAATGTATATTTCTAACATTATATTAAGCACATATGAGTAAAATTAATTATAAACTTAACCCGTATCCGTGAAGTAAAATTAAGTTTTGTGCGTCCCACGTGGCACACGGGCTGCGTAAGCCCTTATACGTTTTATTGCAGCTGTGTAAGGGCTGTATAAGCTCTTATATGCGACTTGGGATCTTTTTAATTTACCGGCAATACATTTTAATTATATACCTTTTCAAAGATACATAAAACTCACATCAATCGGATGTTTTCACGATCTAGGCTTCATATTATTAATGTTGCACGATTTCCCACATAAAGCAGTTTTTCACACAGAATACAAACATGTAACTCAATGAATTCGCAAAGCAAACAAAATAGCAGAGTACCTACTTAATGCATCTCATAACTTAATCGAAAACCTACATGAAACCTACACACACGCTTTCATGACATCACCTCACTCAGACCAGTAAATCAAGCTTTGATACTGTGAATTAAATTGACTACACAAAATCTACGTGAATTTCTATTCGTTTGATAAAGGTTCGTACCTATTTCTTTAATTAAACCAAGAATCGGCTGCTTTCGCATTGTCCTATCTATAACTTGCGTTGTTAAGAAACGTGTACTTTATTCCGTTGTCCGAAAGTTTGCTTCCACTTTTGAGCTAGTGACTTGCGAGGTTTGAATAGAAGTAAAAAGTCACCAATATTTAACAGAGGTTTACCGTCCTATGCCCTGTCAGCCGTAGGGGAATGAATCGCTTTACCCGAACGATTGTTGGGAAACTTTACCGCAGCTCGGATTCCAACTGTCGAAACTAGGAGTAACATCGGTCGAATCTAAACTATTTGACCAACGTCTTATTTCGCATCTACTGCGACGAATCTACACTACACTGCGCTGAAATAAAGCTGGTTTTATAATAGTTTAAGAATGTTAATCTGTTATAAGAGTGTTAGAAAGCCAACTGTGCGACATAAATTGTCCGCTCCAGTTTTGCACCTATTCCGATGCTTGCCACGTTTGAGCTCAATTTTCAACCCTCTAAATTTTAGAGCGGTTCTGGTATGTTCTCTGCAGTGGATTATGTATGCAGTTCAGGGATTTACGTGCGCTTAGACTGGATAAATTCAGTTTAGATGTCACCCATTCGGGTATCTTAGGAAAGGAGGTTAGATAAAGAGCAGGGGTAGTTTTAAAGACGCACTAATTCCCATAGATAGAGACATATAATATTAAACAGAGCGCTCTCGATATACCATAACATTATAGCATTACATTGTGTGGTAGTATTCCGTTGATAAGTTGGAGCTATCGAATAATATGCAATTCAATGTTTAGGTATTAGGCTTAAGAGTCCCCGGGAGATCATACCGTATAATATATCCAATTTACGGTGCTTTCAACTGCTATCACATTCCTGTCGCGTATCACGAAACTAAGAGCTACTAACTGCGATGGTTTGATTAAACTATAAAAAGTATATACAGTATACTTTACGGTGGAAACTCGATCTATTATATTTTTTTCTATTCTGTTGCTTTATTGCTTCCAATATCGATTCATTCGGCAGGAAAAGTGGGAGCGGCTGAAGCACTTTATGAATGCTGAAGGTAAGTACATACTATTAACTTTGCCTATCTTTAAAAACAAGTTACTTCCATCGCATTAGTTTGTCAAAGGGTTCGCTCAACTCAACTGAGTCGAGCGCACAGAAAATAAAGTGCCATCAAAAATGCATAATGTTACCGATGTTTCCAGCATGTTCAACTCAAGATGGTTAAATTTACAAAACTGGTTTTAAAACGTAATGCCCGTGAGTCTGCCTTGCAAACTTGCTCTACAAAAAAATGTACTTAAATAAAAAGCTTGTATGGACGAGCTGCGGAAAAGCCAATTCGTATGCGCTAAAGTGTAATAAAAACACAAATATGGATTATTAGGCACTTGGCATATCAAGTACGCAACATATACTGATAGAGACACGGAGAGTATATTTGTATAGAGCTTCTAATTGTACGCTAAACATAAATAAGGATAATACTTAATTTATAATGAACGCAACATAAGCTTCGTCGATAAAACCTGTTACTAGAGAAGTGGAGACTACTTATTCAGCATTAAGATTAAAAACTGGTAACAGGATACGTATTTGCATTGTACGTAACTATGAAAATGCCTCGAGTCGAATTCCAGAAGTAGTACTCGTAGATAAAGACGTTCTCAGCCTTTAGTCGCCGATTCATCATTATTTATAGTAATTTAATGCATGATGGTTTTTTCCATAGAGTGAGTCGATTTCGGCTAAGTAAGTGTTACTTCAATATATCCATAGCAGTATAAATAGTCCAGATATCTATCTATCAGCCACAGACGGCCACTGCTGAATATAGGCGTTTTCCGATGCGTGGTCACCATGCAAGGACTTTGCTGCCTCAAAAGCCATCCGTTGTATATACTCGTAAGTAGGGTTGAACCAAAATGTTCAACGTAGCGCTCTGTCAGTTGGACTGTTAATGCAAATAAGTAGATAGAATACGCTGGCCGCAGGGAGCGCAGCACGTAAGGCCCAGGAGGGTTTAGTTCGAAATTAAATTAGGTAATAAATGTACCATTCTCTTCGCTCTTAATTTTTTTTTTTATAAATAAATAAAAAAATAAAAAAATTGGATTAGCTATGTAGGTATAGCACGAGTCTTTCATAAGAGATCAAAACACTGGCTGATTGGTATTTATTCTAATCTGGTTTCACTGACGTCATTGTATTCCTAATACATTTTTGAGGAGTCACCTCTGAGCTTGGTCGGTCATACATGCAGACTAGTAAACAGTGTATTCGGAACAGACGCGTAGTTTTCGTAAATACCCGCTGTACAGTCGAGTTCATTTACATCTATACACTTAGTTACGAGAACAAAAATATGTGAACACGATTTTATGCTCCTGACAATAGGGTCGTGTTCAGAAATTTTTGTTCTCGTAAGTGTGTAGATGTATAAATGAACTCGACTGTACATCTGGGGACACGGTAATGCCCCGCTAAGACGAACAAAAATTAGGCGGGGCACTACCTGCCTTTTCTCGAACCGTTTTGTCACATACTTACTATATTGTTTTGCGGTATGATTGGATAATGAAAGATAGAATTTTCCAGTGTCATTTGGTCGCCTCTTGCAAGAATAGGAACTTTTTTTTTTTTTTTTCAGGGATAGCGTGTCTAATGACGACAAAATAATACTGGATTCGGCCGGATTACCTGATCCGTCTTACCGGATTCCAATCCCTAATGGAACTCTATCAAAAATATAAAAATGAATAAGCTTTAATGTTTCGTAATGCATTCCTTTCCTACCAGGTGCATTTTAGTAGAATTTAAGCAATTTATTGTCGTCTATGAGTCATTTTCAATAAACATGTACATAGTAAAAGGCTTAATAAAAACAAAATTACGATCGCGTCTTTTGTGAAACAAAAGTTACTCATACAAAAGAAATTGGTAACTATCGTTACACAAAGGAATCAATTAAGTTTTGTTTTAATTAAAGCCCTTAACTTAGTACATGTTTTTTTTTAAAACGACTCCTATCCCATCAGTTTTGAAAGCAATCGTATTAGAGATGAGATTAATACTTATGTACATAGTAGAAATAATAAATGGGTACAACCAACTGAACAGATTATTAGCTAGATAAATAGAATAGCTAATTTCGCTCATCTTCATTATAAATGAACTCAGGCTTAAGCACTAATGGTGTAGGCAACATAAGGATTAATTAACTAAGACATAAACTAATCTAAATCCAGATCACAAATTGCTTTATATATATACTTAAGTAAGAAGCTAAGAAGTTAACAACGTCAATCTCTGTAATCGATATTTTGTATCGAACCAATAAAATTATAAAAGTTCATGAGGATAGAGTCGATAAACATTTATTGAACTATTTAAACTTTAAAGATGGCTGTAAGTTGGTCTAAACTTTTCTTTTAACCCAGGGGCCATCATGGCAACGAGCAACAGAAAACAGTTGATTGACACAACGACTTTTTACAATATGGTATGTAATTTTGGTGTTTTGCGGTAAACGAACACTCGGTTTGTTTTATTTAAGTGGATCGGACACAAAATATGATGCCAATATCACATATTGGCTTTGTGCACGAGCACGATTGCAGCACCACCTAGCGCTAGAAGGGAGTGACAAATAAAAAAATCGTGAAAAAAATCCAGACTTAAATAAATTCTGACAAACCACTTCTGATTCCTTTTAAGTTCGACCGTTTAAGCACGAAATGTGATCGTTTACTTGTATTAGTCCCGCCTTGCTTTTCACGTTTCACATATAGTAAAGCAAGAAGGTAGATACATTGAGTATATTTCTAAATAGGGCAGCAAAGAGTGAAACTATGTACCTTTCCCTGTAAATTATAAATTCGATCTCTTCAAGTCCAGAGTGAATAGACATTTTTTTATGATAAGCCTGCATCTTAGCCTTCATCAACATTATCGACACTTTACATAAAATTGTGATCGAATTCTTGGCTATTTGGTAATAATAGTTTTAGTATGATATAAAACACGCGTCAGCAAGAACTTGGAAGTAAAACGATTTCAATCAGTAACCGCTATACAATTTGAACACACCTAATCAAAGTAGCGTGCTAAACGATAATTGTGTGAGCATTACAGCGCTCTAACGCGATAATGGCAGTAATAAATGACGACATACAACTTACAGTCTTATATCAACCTGCATACAATGTTAACTAATCTTATATTTTAGTTCAACAACGATGTAAGTCTCATGAGCGTTCCTATGTCATAAGTCTCTCCATCACCGGTGCATCCGAACCGAATAAGTGATGGTTTTATTTCAATGTCCTTGTTTATTAAATTAATTCCTGTGATTAAAATTCCCTTTGAAATCTTTCCAAATATGATGCAATGATTATTAATTATTTGTACCGTGTATTAGATCGAACTGATGTATAAATTCAAGCTTAATTTATTGACTTGTTTGTTATTATCGATTTAAATTACAGGTGGTCAGAACTGTAGCCAAAATCAATCATAATATTACAGGTATATCGTAATCAACTTGTATGGTTTATCCACTCAGTGAGTGACCTTTTAAGTGATAGTAACCTATCATATAAATAAAGAGGCTTTACTATTCAGGAACCTTGTTATAAATATTAATACACAGTTTTCCCGAATACAGCATAACTTTGTTAATATATGTATAGTAAACAGTTTTGTTAGTATGGTTACGTTGACCCTGATCTTGCAGGTCTTCAGGGCAAAGTGTGAAACGTTAACGCAGGTTGACACTTTGCAGCCACGATAAAGCACGCTCCTCCATTGCAAACACAATATGCGCGTGTCCATTACAAACACAGAACTACAACACGGTTCCACGTAACGAAGTACGAAATAAATGCAACGTTTCGACAACTTCGACGAAGTAGGGTGTCGTTATAGTGTTGAAAACTATCGTTTTCTCCGTTGCTATTAGTTAATTCCAAAAGAAAATTAGCGACTCCTAAAAGAATTGCTGCTAGCAGAAAATATAAGCTGTATAATCCTGGTCACGGCACCACTTGTAGTGATACTAGGCGATGCCCAGACATGCTCATTGTGCATTGCGAACCACACCAGTAATTTGCAACATCTAGGTGATCGGCTTCGTCTTCCGCCTTTATTCAGACAAATACGGCGCGTGTTCTGAGCCAGTCGTAGACATGAGTCGATCGGTCAAATTGTCATGTCTGCGACCAATTCCGTCACATTTAATTCAAATAAGAAAACACTAAAATAAATAAAAAATAACCAATAAAATATAGTACCTTCCTTTTCGCGAAGATCAAAACAAAACATAGAATCTCTCTGTAAGTAATCGTTTTTATTCCGTGGCGATACCAAATAGCATTGTTACGAGTAATGGAACTTTATACCTAATTGCGAAGTCATAAGGGCTACTTCAATGAACTTACATTATCATTTCGTTACTTCTCGGGCTGTACTTAAAACAGATCTATGCCATTCACCTCAATCGATATCAGGGATTAGGCGCGGATAGTTATGCCATACATGATAATGATAATGATAATCATGCTCAGTAGGCAAAGCTATAGGGTATTTGCCTAAACAACAAGGTATGTTATAAATACATGAGCAAGTCAAATGAAATATGATTCTCTTATCAAAAAATCGTTTGGCATTTTTGTTATGTATTTGAAAATTAAAATCATAATTTTATATTCTGTGTTGCGTGACCGAAAACAGCGTCCGCCATTGTATTGCTGTGTGACGTCACTATATCTGATTTAGTTTGTAAGCTTAAAAAAAAAACAAAAACAAAACTTCTTTCTAGCGTCATACATTGGCAATGGAATTGCACTTGTAAAAGGTTTGTTTTGGTTAAATAACCTATAATAATATTATGACGTCAAATACGGACTGTCGTTTACTACAGACATCCAATTTTCGATTAATATTTTCATCATGTAGTCATTTAATTTAGAAAAAGAAAACTAATGATTAATGACTATTTTAAAATCATATTTATGTAAATAATTTAATTAGAACAGTCAAATTGCCTATTCGTTATCAGACTGGTTTGCGCCTGTGTGAAACTAAGTAGTAATAACTCAACCGTAAGTACCTAGTCCATTTACGTCACGAGTGCAGTTTTAGTAGTTTGTTGCGGTAGGTCCGTTATTATGTCACCGCTTTTTATATTTGTTATGCAATGCTTCAGAATTGTTGCAAGATCATAATAGTAGACAGTTTGGTAAAACTCAATATCATACTCGATACCAAAATTACTGTTGCGTTTTATCTGCAATTTAGGTACACTCAAGTTTAGCTGGTTAACATAATTCTGAAATTGGTCGTGTTACTATTTTCAAGTATTTTCCGATGGTACATGACTGATGACGGACTATAATACTAACAAATTAAGAAGACTATTGACAGTACATTAAAACTTAACCGCTTAACCTTTGTTCGAGATCAGGTTGTTCATCTTTTTCGGTATACCTACTACTCTTTACTACAGAGAGGTCGTAGCTATTATGTACTGGTAGAGGTTTGAGTAAACCATTTTAACCTCACCCCTAGTCTCTGTGAGGATTAGCGGCAGCCGACATACACATACTGGCTTTGATCTGGTCGGTCCAATCTCATTGGCAATCTTTCTCTATATCTGACCACCTTCTTGAGCAAAGAGGCGTTCTATGGACGTTGACTCGCCGAGACACACGTCCAAAGAAGTTGAGGTTGCGGGATTTGACTGCAGAGATCAGAAGCTAAGGATAATTCCAAGATCCTCAAGAATCGACGACGAGACTTTAGTCCGTAACTCCATCAATGACTAATTCAGTCAGTAAATGAAGATGATGAGCTCAATCACATTAGAATGAAAGCTGCTTTCTGATTATCTTTGTTGAGTTGTTTTCACAACTTGTCTGCAGATTAACAGATGGAATAGTCATTTCTTGACGTCAGTATTATAAAGTTACTGCTTTGAACTATCAGCAAACTCACTTATCTATGAAATTCGGGAATACAGGAACTTGGGACTAAGCTGGTTGCAGGGAAACACACGTAATTACATGTAGACCGTTTAATCGAAGACTGACTCAAGTGACATGTATATCAATCACACTATGAATACATCACACTATGATACACACACTATCATATCAAAATACACTGATTATGGCCATTTAGGTACTATTACTTCATAATATGATAGTTATGCACACATCAGGCGATAATTACGAAGTAATAGTACAAGTACACATAGGCGTAAATCCCAATGGCTTATTATATTGAAATACCTTATTCGTAAGTAGGTAGGCACAAAGTCTATTGCACCCATATAAGACCTCAATAGCACGTCAATCAATCTCAAAAGTGGCTTCGCTTTTAATTTCCATGAAGGTAAGACTCAAAATGTCAATTGCTTTTGGCGGCGGCCATAAGTGAAATTAATACCTCTAATTTGCATGTAGTTTTACGGCAATATTTCTTAATGTAATTAACTCTACATTTGACCTAGATGAGCAGCTACAATCACCAAATAAACAAGTTTATGATATCATTGCGAGATCCTCTTCATCGTAAAGTTACATAAGTGATCTTAATTTACACTTGCCAAGAATTATATCGATGAAATATCAAATTGAGAAATAACAAGGTTGAAAAGATTTAAACTGGCATAACTTACAAATTACGAGTATTAGTAGTAGTAGGTAGTTAAGTACCTCAGAATTAGGAGAGACCGAGGGGTTCTGGAACAGGGGTGATTGAAACAACGTTAATTTCTTGGATCTACTCCGGTAGCGAAGTTACTCGTTTTGCCTAATTATTATTTGAGTCAAAATCGTTTCGTATAATCTTATTTTATTTTACCTAATTTTTTATTCGTATAAACATATTTTGCCTAACAATTTTTGTGCCTAATTTATTTATTTAGCAAGCATTCTGATGCTCCGCTCGCTTCTCTCGCTCCGCTATCCATGGTCATAAAACAAACCTAACCTAACCTACAGTATTCGGTCTTTAACCTATACTACAATTTTCAAAATAAGAATCGACAAAGTGAGTTTTAAATAAAATAATATTCGACAAAACAAGAGTCATGAAAATGATCATTTAGGCAAAATGAATTTCGACAAAATAATAATTATGAAAAATGATATTATACATATTGACTAGATAAAATGTTCATTATGGTAAAAGTTGTTAGACAAACTGAAATTAGACAAAAAAAAATGACAAATCAAGGGAATACCAATAAAGGTGCGCCCAGACCGCCGCTTAAAATACGGTGACGGTACGGAATCGCAGTGACGCATCGTATCCGTACCGTTTTTATCGCATGCCCTCCACACCGCTGCTTAAAATACGGAGTCGGTACGGAATCGCAGTGACGCATCGTATCCGTACCGTTTTTAACGCATGCCGCACCGACTTCAAAAAGTGATTCAAATGTAATCTGTACATGAACGGGTTATTTTCGGCTTTTCAGTTATTTTGAAGTCGGTTCTTTTTTTATTAAAAAAAAAATGTATTTTAAACACTCACTAACCATCCTAGACAACATATTATCAAAAATTCTAAACTTCTGGACCGTTTGTAAGGTCAAACTCCTTAATTCACTGAATTATTATACAATGGATACAATGCGTCACTGCGATTCCGTACCGTCTCCGTATTTTAAGCAGCGGTGTGGAGGGCATGCGTTAAAAACGGTACGGATACGATGCGTCACTGCGATTCCGTACCGACTCCGTATTTTAAGCAGCGGTGTGGAGGGCATGCGATAAAAAAGGTACGGATACGATGCGTCACTGCGATTCCGTACCGTCACCGTATTTTAAGCGGCGGTCTGGGCGCACCTTTAATTGGTTATTCTTATTCGTTATTCGAATAAATTTTGCCCATCTCTGAGGTTAAGTACCTTATATGTATATTTCTGGTTGGATATTTTGCTCAATTGAGACAACCTTTTATTTTTTAAATTAAGCAATACTAAATTCACAGATTAATAAAAATTTGCTCGTCTCATCTGGGCATCGAACCGACCGAAAGTGAAAAAAAAAAACATCCTGCATTTTTATGATGCTAATTGCCAGTCGAAAGAGTAAATGGCAAAAAATATTTTTTCCCTAAGTAGCATAATTTATGTATGTTAAAATAAAGGAACACTGAAAATTTTAACGTTCAAATTATTATAATATGTCTTGCTGAAAATGTTCATACAAATTTTCTATATTTTTTTTTAACTATTATTGCAGTAGGTATTACTTTATTTTAAAAATAAAAGGTTGTCTCCATTGAGCAAAATATCCTGTATTAAATATTTAATGTTCCTTTTTTAATGTCACTTCCCCTCTATGTGGCATAGCCGTGGGACACCCTGTATATAAGACGTAATGAAAACGCGTTTTCCCTACGCTGTTTTTCTTCGCGAGACCAAAGAGTGGCTCACTACTGTCTACTACATGCCTCAAGGGACCAATGGTGCACTGCTCCGACTGCAGCTTTTGTTCTGCAATTCGGCGCGCGATCAGAGCCAGACGCACCCGACGGGTTAATATAAATAAGTAGTCATCTATTTCTATAAATGTATGAAAAATGTAATGTCCTATTTTTTTATCTGGGTACACACCACAATTTTTATATTAAACCATTGATAGAAAAATCAAAGCTCAAAGAAGAATTTAAATGAGTTACCTGGTGGATGATCTTTTTTTTATCAATGGTTTAATATAAAAATTGTGGTGTGTACTCACATAAAAAAAAACGGCCAAGAGCATGTCGGGCCACGCTCAGTGTAGGGTTGCGTAGTTGCCCATCGTTCACAATAGACGGGTTTAAAACCGCGGTTTTAAGTCCGAGGTTTAAATTACGAGAAAGATTTCAAGATCTATAAAAAAGGTCATAAACACCAAAGTACTTAGGGCACTTACGGAAAAACTCAAAAACGGCTTGACCGAATTAATTCAATATAGTTTTCGTTGAAAGTACTTATAAGGCCTCATTTTCATGAATTTTTCCATAATTTTTTGACCCGTGGTTGAAAAGTTAGAGGGGGGGACACAATTTTTTGTATTTTCGGAGCGAATATTTACAAAACTGCTGACTTTATCAAAAAATAATATTTGGAGACCCCTATTATTTTTTAAAGACCTATTCAATGACATCCCACACACTAGTGTCGGAGCGAAAAAAAAATTCACCCCCACTCTAGGTGTTCGGGAGGTACCCGAAAATAGAAAGAAAGAAAGAAAGAAAGAAAGAAAGAAAGAAATACATTTATTCGTGACTTGCAACAAAACATAATTACTTAAATGGTGTGACAGAAATAAGAACATAAAATAAAACAATAAGTAAGTAACTATATTTTTATGGCTGTGCCACGAAAAGGTCCCACCTCAGCAAGATGCTAGCTCGAGAGCCAGCGCTGATCTTCCGGTGGGACCATAGGTGGCGCCACGGAGACGGAGACAAAAAATAAGTTTTTTTTTTAGTTTTTATTTTACCGTTCTATCGGTGTGATACATACACATACTCATACCAAATTTCAGCTTTCTAGTACTAATGATCACGGAGCTAAGCCGCGGACGGACGGACAGACGGACAGACGGACATGGCGAAACTATAAAGGTTCCTAGTTGACTACGGAACCCTAAAAATGTGACATTACGTATTTCATAAATTTATAAAATAACAGCGGCCTAATGGTTAACGCGCTGGACTGGCAATCCAGAGGTACCGGGTTCGATTCCCGGTCCCTTCCGCCAGGTAAGTCATTTCTATTTTTTTTTGAGATTTGATCTTTGTATCAATAGTTCGTCTATTTCTATGTTGTTATGCAATGTAGACCGTGTCTCAACCGAACTGTGCCAGCCATATGTGGAATTGTCATAAAACAACACCGAGATTTACGGCCCAACACAGCTAGTTACATCCGTCGTGTAACGGTGTAACCTTTACGTCGCCTAGCGTTATTATATTGATATTAATATGCTGTGTACTAAAACAAAACAAAGACGCGTGTATTTAAATCTAGGAAACACTCCAAATAAACGGTTCCGTCGTTTCCTAGTGACATACGGACATAGACAAGGGCAAGCGTCTTCCTAGAGTTGGTCACGTCTAAATATAATTATGCGATTTTAATGCTTATACTCTAGTATGTGCATGTTAGGTGCGATTGTATTATTGTTATCGATTAACTTCCTGTCGTATTACCCTTGGCTACGATATATAGGTATGATACGATGTACACTACTATGTATATCAAGTCGTAGCAAGTATGTCAAAGTGAATTCTTAGGGTTGGTACTAACCCCCGACGAAATAAAAGTACTTATTTTAAGATTAAGGTGCATCTCTTATCTCTTTATCTACTTGTGCCTTCGTAACTTGTAAACGTTGAGTTTGATGCAGTTTTCTTCTTGTTAGCTATGATATGAATACAAACATATTTAGTTATATGAAGATCATTTGACTTGTTTCTTAATGACGTAGGACTTGATTCGACTTTTCTGAAATTAAAATGATGTGTGATTAATAAAGGATTAGTCGAGTAAAGCCTAACCTAAACCTAAGCCTAAACGCGTATTAAAGTCTCACACTGACTCGTAAAAAAGACGATAAAGAATAATTATTTAATAGAGTCGATACCGGTTAAACAAAAAACTACACATTTGGAGTTTCTTGCGAATCCGCGGCGGCAATTAACTTTTTAAGAGTCTCAGAACAGAATAAACTCTTTGTTTCCGTCGAATATTTGGCACGACTCAGCTATTTTTGGCCATTTGATAATCTGCCTTGAGCGTAAGCCACCCAAGCATTTGAATATACAATTATGATACACAAAAAATCTTTTTGGTATAAATAGATTAATTAGCCATTTGAAATTATGATCAACTTGATTTACTGGTTTAGGTTTAATTAAAGATACTGGGACCGGTTTCAAGAAGATTTAAGTAGTAATCTATTTAAGTATTTAAATGCCTGTAATATATGGTTATCGGATGCTTTTTGCTCTTAGAATAACAAAAGTGTGACGTATGACTTGTTTTTCCCCGCGAACGAAGCTGCAAACCTTCTATCTGACAAACTATGATCATCCCGGTGTCCGTGTATTTGGATCCTTCATAGAAATGGATTTTAGAAACGCGGCAGGTATGCTACCAAAAGTGGATGCGTCTTACTTCTTAGAAAAACATTTGACATATTCCCATATGATCGAACATACGTTTGGTTGAATATTCGAATTGTATAACAATGTTTCTTTCATATAATGGTTATTTCGTTGAAGCACAATTGATAGATATAGAAAGTCGTTTTTTATAACTATCATTTGATAGAATGTACGTTTAATAGTACGTATAAGTGAAATATACTTTTCATATAATAGCAAGCACAATAGAATATAGTTTAGGCTGCGAAAGTCCAAATAGGGCTCTCGCTAGTAACGCGTGCCGACACAGATCACCCTAGAGTGTTTTTGTTAATCCGAAGTTGGCGGAGCGGAGCAAGCAGTTACGTTTAGTAATATTAACTTTCTATTAAGTGTATATTATGCTATTTGTTTATTCTATTAAACGATCATTATTTTAAGTGTTCAGTATTACAAAACAAGCAATATGTCAACTGTTGTTATAATAAATGAAAATATATAAACTGATTTTATACTAAATGATAATTCTATCAATTGATCGATTCTATGTGTTGAAATTATATCATATGTTGTTCTAAGAACCATTTGTTTTTCTAAGGACCATTCACCTACCAAAAGTCGTAACCGAGCTAAAGAGTAATCTTTTAATTTCGAACCTCAAAGTAACTCCTCAGAGTCCGACAAAGGACGCCGCTGGAGGACCCGTTTACCCACCAATTTAAATAATACCTCCTAATGGCACACCGCAAAAAATAACACACTTGTAACTAGGCATGATTATTCAAAATCACGTCCAGTGAGACAAAACAAATAAAGTGTATAGCTTGTTGTGGTAATTAATTCGAAAAGACATGAAGTAATTAATCAACTATATCTCTACACTTATTAATTTGCTTGTAAACGGGTTCGCCATTTTTTATTGATTTAATTTACATATTGCACAAAACAAAAGTCAGTGTTAATGGCGCCATTCATATTGAGAATTTTTACGCTGAGTTTTAAGATATTTCCAACTTAGCAAGAGCTCGGCATTATCATGAATATAATTATATAGATTTTTTTCTCTATTCAACAAGTTGTAATTTTAAAGAAGATTTTGCTCAGTCAATATACTTTTAAGAATTTAACTGGGTCCTGTCATTCGCACTGTAGATTACTTCAAATTGAGGAAAGCAAAATCAGTAAGTTTGTTACAGTAAACTCGGTTATAACCGGTTATTTCGAAATAATATAACCGGTTTTGCATTACCAACTTTAAATTAAGCGCATCGCTTAAGTAGACATAAAAATCGAATATCTCGAACGCTGTGCGTTCAGCGAAAACATAAGTGAATCAAAGATACCATAAACCTTGCCGTATCTAAGCTAGACCACTTTATTCATCACTTCCTCAATCCACAGCCTTATACGTTACATGCATGTGAGCGCGTAGGGTTGTCAGATAAAAGATTTTAAGGTCCGGTGAATGACTTTCATTGAAAAATCATGAGGATTTCTTATATTTTGCTATTTTTATCGCTTATATTTACAGCTATATAGAAAAAGAAATAGGTTTGTCCACTTGGGGGTTTCATTAACCAAAATTTATTTTAAAATTGGTCTCTATATAAAGAAAAATTGCTGTTCGTTCCTACTTTTTGATAAAAAATATCCGCGGGCCTTTGTTTGGCCGATTGTATTGATCACGTGATAAAAAAACGGTAAAGCATCCCTCACACTCACATACTCGTGAAAACGTAACAGATGCTTTGTTTTGTTCAGATTGTTTGTTTGATTTATCGTATGATTAATGCGATCATCATAGGCTTGAAAAATCTACGTTATTTTACTGAATATTTTTAAAATTCCTTGATAAATTTGCAAATCCGGCCGGAAATCCTGAAAAGAGCCTAAAAATCCTGAAGAAGCATACAAATCTTCAGATATGGCAACCCTACTCGTGCGAGCTCCGGATCGCACAAAGGAGCCTTGTTCGTGAACCACCGAAGGCCGCCCGGCTCGGCGACAACGAGCTACATACGTCCACTGTACGAGTGTACGCTCATACGGATAAGTTCATGGCTACTTTTATTTTTAAGTGAGATAAACTCAGCAAGAAGGTCAAGGACTTTATTTTTGGCGGATGCGGCGGTGTGCCCGTTGGCAGCGTTTTCTGATTCAAGAAACGTTCTCAACTCACCGATATAAATGGCTACGGAATGGCACTACTGAATCATAAAAAAAGACTCATAATCATAAAGCTACTTCGGTATTATTAACACTTCAGAAATAAAATCAGACGAAAATCAAAAAAAAACCTGTATCGTTCATTCTCATTGGCGATGTCTATCTACTCTACGCTTTATGTATTCGCTTATTTTTAAAGTAGCAAAATTGTGTTGACACTACACTACTGTCGTCAATATTTTTTACAGTAATGCGTCTGTCGTGCCGCAGACTACAAGAATCGTAGTAAACAACGCACATACAAGATCTGAATGGGCACTGTATTCAGAAGTTTCGAGTTGTCCAAATAACATACAAACTTGTAAGGTAAGGTGGGGTAAGACTAAAATAGTTTATGACTAACAGGTCGTTATTTATTGGACTGTGGCAGTCTTCTTCAGTTGAAAACTGGCGAGAAACTGCGCAGGATCGGGACAAGTGGCGTGCTCTCGTTTCGGAGGCTAAGATCCTTCTTGGGTCACTGAGTCAAAATAGTAAGTTATGTTTAATTACAATTTGACTGATGCCCGACCTTTGATATAACCTTTTTTGGCCTAATGTAACGTTTCACATATTGTATTATAACGTTTGATATAACGCGTTTATTTCCTTTCTATATATTTAATTTATCAACTTGTTAATTGTCACATGAGTTAGGTTAGGTCAGGTTGGGGTAGATTAGGTTCGAAACTGTAACAGTTCCAGAAAGCATGTTATGTCAAACATTACATTATGGCATTACATTAGGCGACAAATAATTATAAAAAAACATTACGGGTCCCATTTCGACATCGCTTGCGTATTGGCATTTAGCTATGGGCGAAGTTAGTCGGTGTGGCGGTTTTTTATGGCGCATAAGGTATTCACCGTATCGGCCGTATTAGCATTTCGTCGGCAATTCAGTGCCAAGATGTCCTTGGAATAAGGATGTGGATAGTCTGAGCAACAAATACTTATCGTAGCGTTTGAATCTATCTATGTATCTATCAACTACAGGCGTCAACCGCGGAACATAGGCATCCCCTATAGCTCACCACAATGCGGTTTTGTGCAGACCGCATCCATCGACTCCCCGCTACCCTCACGAGGTCGTCCGTCCTCCTATAGTCGGCAGCCGTCCCACGCTTCGCCTTTATACGTGGTCGCCTGCACTCCAGGATTTTGCTGCCACAACAGCCATCCGTTCTCCGGGCTTTAGTTAGTTAACGTGTATTTAATGTCACTTTAAGCAGCTCGAATCCCAAACACCGAGTTTTAATAACAGTTAAAGGCAATATACCTGAGATATACTTAAGAAATCGGCGGTATCTCAAAGTATTTCAACTCGAATTAGCACCCAGTGCCGAGATATCCTTGGAGTAAGGATGTGGATAGTCTCAGCAACAAAATACTTATCGTATCGTTTGAGTACTGAATGGAGCTTGTAATCGATATGAGATTTGAAACTGTATACCGTAAGCTTTACTGTGAAGGGATTGGTATTGACAGCAGGATCTTGAGTTCTAAGTTGCGCCTTTCTTTATTGATTACACGAGACTGTTGTTTCCATTCTGTCACTGGAAAATACTTGTTCATAGGTGCGGGTTAATTAAACCTTGCTACTGGATGTTAGCAGCGGACAACCAGTCGTTGAAAAGTTCCTTGGGGCACATTGAGGCACGGACGTTGTGGTTTTTGTCTTTCAAACCTTCAAGAAAAGAGCGTACTCCCACCTGAAAGGCCGGCAACGCACTTGTGACTCCTCTGGTGTTGCAGGGGTCTATGGGCGACGGTAATCGCTTTCCATCCGGCGGCGATCCGTTTGCTCGTTTGCCCGCTATAACATAAAAAAAACAGTGGACTTATTTCTGCTTATGGTGCTGCTCCCGGGTATTCAAATGAAATGTGACTAAAATTATATGAACTATAAATTTCATTTGTTTTTTTGTTAAATTACAGGCGGAATACTTGCGGTAAGGGAGCAATCTCAGAGGACCCCGATAATGACCAGTATGTACACTCTACACCAAAAAATCAAGTAATGCCTACTGAGTGACGACGCGTTTGGCTCGGTTGGTAGACACCTGCCTACTGAGTCGGCGGTCCCGGGTTCGAATCCCGGCCGGGGCAAATATTTGTGCAAAATATTTGTTCTTGGGTCATGGATGTTATCTATATATGTATTTATATATTATGTATATCGTCGTCTAGTACCCATAGTACAAGCTTTGCTTAGTTTGGGACTAGGTCGATTTGTGTATGATTGTCCCTTAATATTTATTTATTTATTTTTATTTATTTAATGTGTCTGTGTGTTTTATTCTATAAGCTCAATGACTTACACAAATTATTATTTGGATGAATGATTAATTTTACTTCAAACACGTTACTTGACTCATAAGTATTCACTTAGTGTCAGTGATTCACTATTTAAAACGTTTTTTCGACTAAGTAGTTTCTTGAACAATGTATTTGCTTAATCAATTTATAGTGCATTTACATAACAGGTATGTATTCTTGACTGTAGAACCTTTTGACTAAAATATAAATGATTTAGTCATTCGTTATAATACCGTTAATATTGCATTTGTATTTGTTAGTATTGTACAGGTATCTTCTGTGATTTATCTAAGGCCTTCGACTGCGTTAATCATGAGACACTGATCAGGAAACTACACCACTATGGAGTTAGAGGATCGGCACTGAAATTGTTAGAATCTTATTTAAATGGTAGAATACAGAGGGTTGATGTGTGAATGGAAAGCGATCACCTGGGTCATTAGTCTCAATGGGTGTGCCGCAAGGATCAATATTGGGACCCTTCTTGTTCCTTATCTACATTAACGACTTGCCACAGCTCATAAAGACCCACCATGATATAGTCTTGTTTGCGGATGATACTTCACTTATTTTCAAAGTCGCACGAAACCAACAATCTTATAATGACGTAAACAATGCTATATGTAAAGTAGTGAATTGGTTTAATGTAAATAATTTATTGTTAAATGAGAAAAAGACTAAATGTGTTAAGTTTGTCACGAGTAACGTTATACACGAGCAAGCAAGTGTTATTGTTAAAGATGAGGAACTGGAACTAGTTGATAGCACAGTTTTTCTCGGTATTACATTAGATTCTAAGCTCCAATGGGGTCCCCATATTGCTAATCTCTCGAATAGACTGAGTTCTGCAGCTTTTGCAGTTAGTAAGATCCGTCAATTAACAGACGTGAAAACAGCTCGATTAGTATATTTTAGTTATTTCCATAGCATTATGTCGTATTATATATTACTTTGGGGCAGTGAGTCAGATATTAATATAATTTTTGTTCTCCAGAAACGGGCTATTCGTGCGATATATAAAATGCACCATAGAGACTCGCTTAGAGATAAGTTTAAGGACATTAATATAATGACAGTGCATTGTCAATACATTTATGAGAATCTTATGTATGTACATAAGAACATTGCCAATTTTAACCTCGTCCTGCCCAAGCATTTTTCGATAGTCATCCCGGTTCTGCCCAATGTTCTTAATTAAGTACATTCTAATTTATATGGGTTCTGCCCAAAACCTTTTTTATTGAAATTGTTGTGTTAAAGGTAAGCCAGATTTTTTTTAATATTTTTTAGGTTATAATGGGTATGTATTTGATAGACTGAGCCAGTTTAGGAGTCTATATCTTTTGTTCTTTTTTAAGAACATTGGGCAGAATTGCCTACATGGTATATTATTTTTTGTCATTTATTAAGAACATTGGGCATAAAAATCTTGATTATAAAGTACTCTTTAATTAGCAGTTGCGAGATAATAAATAAAACAGATTTACATTTTATAGTATTTTAATAGTAAGAAAAGGGTTGAGATCAATGAAAATACCAACTGACGACTTCTTAATAGCATTTAATGGGCATAATTTCTAACAAAACATCATATAAAGTCCCTATTTGAACAACAAAACTTAAAAACTTAACGTCGCACGGGATAGTTGAGCTTGGAGTCCTCTGCCTTCACTGCATCTGCCACCACTTTGTCCACTACGTATCCCCACGTCGACCACCACGTCTGCGACCGCGTCCATCACTGCCACATCTACCTGCTTCATAGATTGACCTCAGCGAAAATGGAATAGGTACTTCATCAGTCTCAGCTGCTGTATCTATACTGGTCTCACTAGGGTTTATCGGGGGACGACGTGGCAGCGTATAATATGTATCTTCTTCGCCGTCGTTAGTGATCTTCATCATTTTTAATTGCTATTGGCATAACATTTCTGATTATCTGACTTAACACACCTTCAATCCCTCGACTCGATCAATCAGTGCTATAACAAAAAACAGTAGTCAGTTCTGCCCAATGTTGTCAATAAATCACACATATCGAAAAATGGAGTTGAAAAATCGAAAATAACCTAAATTACAAAAATAAACTATTAATTATAAATCAGAACTATTCGGGCTTCAATTAATCTGGTATTTATTGAAAAAACATGCACGATTACTAAGATAAGTATGGATCAAACTTACCTCTTTAACGAAGATGTGTCATCCTGGACGCTTGGCGTGACACTGATCGTGGAGTTCAAAGAACTTCGATGCAAGGCCTTGACCAAGTATTGGCCAATACTCTTACCAATCAGAAACAAGCAAATAAAACCGCAAATCACGAAAATTTTAGACTCCAGGCGCCAAATTTGAATATGTGATTAATTGAGAACGTTGGGCAGAATCCTGAAGTATAAATAAAAAACCTTGGGCAGGAACCACTAAGTCCAATGTGTTCTTTATTGAGAACACTGGGCAGGACGAGGTTAAGAAGAACTGTGATGTACATAATATTAATACTAGAAATAAGCATAAGCTCGCAGTGCCTGCCACTAGGCTCCATAAAATAAGAAAATCATTCATGGGTAACTGTGTAAGATTTTATAATAAACTTCCTAGAAGCGTAACTGACTTGTCTGTTGGTAAATTCAAGAATTATGTAAAACGTAAACTTATTTCTAAAGCTTATTATAGCACTCAAGACTACATGAATGATAACGTGTCGTGGGATTAGTGAAAATCAAGCAATGTTATGTGTAATTATTGTAACGAGTACCTACCTATCAGGGTACTGATATTTTAATTTTAATAATTCTTATTATAATTTTTGACATTTAGAATTTTATTCTAGAAATATTCTAGCCTCTAGTTTTTTATTTATATACTTTTTTTGTGTTGACGATCCTTTTTAGGATTTTTCTTTTATTTCTATAATGTTGTTTTTTATGTTTTTTTATTTTATTTTTAGTATAAGTTTATCAATAAATTGCTCTGCTCTCTGTAACTGACGATTCGAAAGTGCTTGTAGCTAGGCCTACTTGAAGAAAGAATATTTTGACTTTGACTTTGACAGTACAATACAGTAATGCTTTATTGTACACCAAAATCAGTTTACAGAAAAAACAGGTACATACCAGGTACATACATACACAATCATGCGGTCTTATAGCTAAAGAGCGATTGTAGATAGGTTATAGGCCTAAATAGTACTTAACTTAAACTAGTAGGTAATATTTGTTCCTCCTGGGTCATGAACGTTTTCTATGTATTCTATTTATCCATATAAATAAATATATTGTCATTCGTCGTCTAGAGCCCATAACACAAGCTCACTAGAGCTCACTGTGGGACAAAATCGATTTCACTGGAATGATGTAGCTTCTCACTATACTCGAGCGCATATCTTACCCCTTGGCTAACAATCAATACATTCATATAAAAAAAATATATGTAATTTAAAAATAAACGTTACTTTATTTTTATTTCAAACGAGCCGAAATATCTCAAAATAGATCAACCCAATGGCGTATTCTCCCACAACGCAATACGTTTGATAAACCGAGTGCAGATCCCCTATTTTTAGGTATAACGTAGATTCTTGAAAACAAAAACATATTGTACTACGGGGTCAATGGTCGCATAAAGCGACCATGGCGATTTACCAGAATGTTTGATAAATATTTGTGTGCGTCACATGCGCTTGCGATCGTGTCGCCGACCAGAACAAAAAGGGCGTAAGTATGTTGAGTTTATATGCACTTAGTGCGTTGTTAAGACCGATATGACGTAGTATTAGGTATACAGCTATAGATATAGACCAATATTGATGATCACATCTCGCGACTGTCATAAATGACTGCATTGACGCATGCATTCATATTACGGATATCGAAATATTCGAGACGATAATGTGAGTTTTTCTATTCAGTTTTTATTTTTTTATTGAAACTTTATTGCACAAAGCAAAAGTCAGTTGTTTTTTTTTCTTTATTATTACAAAATACAAGAATTTTATAAGTATGTATTGCATCACTCACAACTGAGAAATTAATAAGGAATAAAATGGAATCAGAATATTCATAATCTTGAAAAAAAAACTTGCAATAAAATACCAATCACAATTACGATCGCGTACTTACAGTACGACCAAAAAGAGTAGAAATTAAAAAGTGGCAATACTATATTGTCCTCCCTTTCTAATCAATATAAGAAAACGGGGACGACACTACAGTATTGCCACTTTTTAATTTCTACTCTTTTTGGTCGGACTGTATATATACTGAGTATACTTTCTGTGTATACTGAGTTTACTCTTTTTTCGTCTACACTCGTTTTATCGATAGTTTCATTATATAGAAAGCATTTTTCTTAAAACTGGATTATTTGGCGGTAGCCAATCACTTGCTAAACAACGTTTCATAAATATTCATTTTACAAACAACGTTAGACAAATTAACGATTCCCAAATTAGACGTTGCATAAAATATACTTTTACAAATAGATCATGATACAAATTATTTAGGTATTGGACAAAACATCATATCACAAAACATTATTTAGCAAATTATTAATTTATTATTCTAGTCAAATAGGTAACAAAATAACGAATGATAAAACAACGTTAATAAAATGCATTGTTTGGTAAACATTTCGTTTAATAAATAATCATGGTGTGAACGCCATTCATATTTTTAGTTTTCTACGAGTACAAATATTAACATACTTAGTTTTTAACAAAGTATAATTGTTCTGATGAGCAAACAGACGTCTTAGTGTTCAGGTTATTGAGGTTTTTTAGGTATGGCTCAAAAACCGAAAACTGTAGGTTAGGTTAGGTTTGTTTTCTGACCCTGTAAAGCGGAGCGAGCGAAGTGAGCGGAGCGTCAAAATGCTTGCTTAAAAAATGGAACATCACTCAATCTAATTCAGCCTAAAAATGGCAAACATTGAAAAAAAATATTTTTTTGAACCCCAATATCTCGGTAAATATCGCTCTGAGAGAAAAAGTTTAAAAAACAAAACATGCTTATTTTAGCGCAATCTACAAGATTCAATCTAATTTAAGCCCAAAAACAGCAAAATAAAATTTTAAGTCTTTTTTTTTTTGCACACTTGTTACTGACTACCGAAATAAGTACTTGCCTGTTTAATATTTGGCCCAAGTGTTTCGAGTATTAAACTTCATACCATCCTGCGTTTCGTTACATAGACGGTTATTTTTAATATTTTTATGAAACAATAGTTTATCAATTAACGTTTTGCAAAATAACTGATTTTAAAACGATTTATTCGTGAAGTGAATATTTTTTAACTGAAACTTTGTCTTTTTAATCTATATATATAAAAGAAGAAGTCCTGACTGACTCATCAACGAACAGCCGAAACTACCGATGTTAGAGAGTTGATTTTTGCACAGTAGGTTACTTTTATAACGTGGGCTAGGGATAAGAAGGGATTTTTGGAAATACCTCCCCTAAGAGGTTTAAATAGGGGTGCAAAGTTTGTATGGGGTACAAGTTTGTTTTTAATCTAGGAACTTGAACCTTTGTAAAAAGGTATTAAAATAAAATGGAAGAAAACTAATTTCAGCGTTTTTGAAAATTCACCCCCTAAGGTGGTAAAAAAGGGGTTAAAAGTTTGTATGGAAATTAAGTATTTTTTTGAGCGCGGGACTTTAATTTTTGTGTAAAGGTACACTATTAGAATACAAGAAAAGTAATTTCAGCGTTTTTGAAAATTCTACCCCTAAGGGAGTTAAAAAGAGGATAAAAGGTTGTATCGGGTATAAGTTGTATTTTAAGTTAGGAATTAGAAACTTTGTAAAAAGGTATTTTTATTAAAAGATAAGACTTTTTTTTTAACTCATCGAATTTAGTAAAGTTATTCGTTCGTAGATGTACCTGATTTTATAGTGATACCGCGTATTTAGAGCTAATAAGCCGAAAGTGTGATTTCAAACGCAATGTAAATTGTTAAATGAATAAATACTTTATGACTTTTGAAAAAAAAATAAAAAAGGCCAAGAGCGAGTCGGACTCGCGTACGAAGGGTTCGTTACTATGTATTTCGTGAACAACTGCAAAAAAGCAGGTTAAGCAATTTCAACATTACTTAGATCTGAAAATAATAAAGATGTAAAATTTTCAAGATAAAGGTTCCTGAAATATATAAAAGAAGAAGTCCTGACTGACTCATCAACGCACAGCCGAAACTACTAATGTTAGAGAGTTGATTTTTGCACAGTAGGTTACTTTTAAAACGTGGGCTAGGGATAAGAAGGGATTTTTGGAAATACCTCCCCTAAGAGGGTTAAATAGGGGTGCAAAATTTGTATGGGGGAGACTTTTTTCTTGGAGCTAGAGACTTGAAACTTTGTAGAAAGATTACTTATTCAAAAACACAAAAAGTACTTTCAGCGTTTTAGAGAATTTCACCCCTAAGGGGGTTAAAAAGGAGTGCAATATTTATATGGGAGAAACTTTATTTTTTGAACTAGAGACTTGAAACTTTGTAGAAAGCTTACTTAATTAAATTCAAAAAATTTTTTCAGCGTTTTGGAAAATTTCACCTCTAAGGGGGTTAAAAAGGGGTGCAAAGTTTGTATGGGGAACACCGCTAATGTTGTTTATAAAGAAGTGTTACGCTAAGGTTATCAGTTTATATTTTTTTTATCTCCTGTCTTCTACCCAGTGACTACGTCCTTTTTTTAAAACGAACTTGCACCCCCTTTTCTATGGTTGACTGTCATCAATATTTTCTTAGTGCCGTCTCTTATTAATTGTGTTCCAAACTTTATGTGTTCCTATATTTAGTGAGTTGTCTATCAGCACACGAATAATCTATACTTTATATACCTATTCTTACTTTATTTAGCTTCTTGAGAAATATAGAGAACTGTAGCACCAGAATATATATTGAATCACTCTTTAAACAATACTACTAGCCTGTAGACCAAAATAGTAATTGCATTGCATCTTTAAATTCGCTTATGTGCATTTAGTTTTTAATGGTCACATTTCAGCATTTTCTTTAAACACTAGCCTTTGTAATAACTGTGGTACCTGCTAGACCATTTAGAAACATTTTGGCCAACCTCGGGAACTCCGCCACACCAGTCTTTTTGTTTAATAGCCAGGCCGGCGTGTACAAATACCAGTGCTGCCTTCTTATGAAAAGAGGTAATTATTTATTATTGTTATGAAATAAAGTTTATTATTTATTATTATTGAAAGAGATACTCTTCATTAAAGTGCCTCCATCTCTCGATTTCCAGTGCTGAGTTTAAGATTGTTTTAACAGCCTTAGGATATTTAACATTTTTTTTAAATCTCACTCATAATAACTAAGATCCCCATTTTCTAACTCCCAATCCATGCGTCGCTCTATATCTTGCAGTCATTTTTGCCAAAGATTAAAAGCATCAGGTAACTGACTGAATAAATATTAAGCATCCTGCAAACAATTCCCGTAATATAATTGGAAAACCTTCTAAAATTCTTTAACAATTGCATATCAGTGTCTGCCACTGTTTGCAATGTAATATGTCTAGACCATTTTAACTAAGAATAAAATTCAGTTACCTATTTTAATATCTTTGTCATCATCAAAAATCTACGCGGACGAAGTCGCGGGCGGCCGCTAGTATGTTTATAAAGCGTCAAAGTTACTAAATATATATTTGTCGAGTAATTATTTGTAAAATGAGCATTTTAAGGAATGACAGGTTTGTGAAATGAATAGTTTGTGAATCGTTGTTTGTTAATTGATTATTTGTAAAAAGTTGTTTAGCAAATGATGATAAACCGTATATGGCATTGCTATGAAACAACATACAAAACAACTTAACTTAACCCAACCCATATCTATAGGATTTTTAAGAGTTATGAAAAAAGTATGACTTGAGAAAAAATAAATGTCGACGCAATGAAAAATTGATAAAATTCAATAATCGATGAAATTTATCGGCGAAACAAAGGGATTGTTTGACCATTTTGAAAAAAAAAACACACAAAAGCAAAATTTATTACTTACAACTTTATTTTAGTCTACACACAAAGACAGTAATTTAAAAATTTAAATAGACATTATTATTTACTTATAGGCAAAATGTAAAGAATCACCACAGAAATGTGAATAGTAGGTGGACTTAGAAGTTCACCTTCAATTTTTTTAGTACGAATGTTTCAAAACGTAATTTATTAAAACATTATTAATGACGCCGCCCTAAAAATATGCTCAAGCTATCGCATCGCAGTATGCGACATAGGTAAGTTAATTATGTCGCGACCTCCGAGACCGAGGAAGCGGTTACTTCCGAGCGGCACACCAATTATCGGTATATTTTTAATAACTGGGACGTTTACTTTTATATTACTTTTATATTGGTGTACTACAGTGAAACTTGTATAAGTGGGACCTGGATAAGTGAGAAACCTCCATAGCTGGAACTCATCTGCTGTCCCCACACTTTACCACTGAATTACCTCTGTTAGTGGGACAAAACAGACCTCTATAACTGGGATCTGTTTTTTCGATTATGTCTTCATAATTACCTCCATAACTGAGACAGCGGGCGTATTTAACCTCTATTATTGAGACTAAATTTTAAGTTAAATACTTTTAATAAATGGTTATCTTCGAATTTAAAGATTTCGACCTCTATAACTGCGATAATGTCAATCCATTACCTCTCTAACTGGGATTTCATTTTATTTCAAAACGCGAGACAGTAAAAGCACTATTCTTTTGCACACCAATGTTGAAATACCAACATTATACCTAAGATTAAATTTATATTAATTAAAAATAATATCTTAATAGCTGACCCCTAAACAAGGACAATATAAAATGTCAGATTTATTTAATTTGTATTTTTGTACTGTTTATAAAAAAATGTTAATATTTCTTGTTTATGAGGTACCTTTTTATTTCTGCCAACGCGTTAACGATTATAATTCATGTATAATCATTATGAAATACACCACCTATACCTACCTATTTTATTTAATAATCGCACCTCTATAACTGGAATATCCTCTTTTTTACCTCTATTAATGGAACCCTATCTAAATGGGACAGACATTAATCAACACCTGTATATCTGAGACACTGGGTAAGTGGAATACCTCTTTAAGTGAGACAAATTTGCTGGTCCCTTCAAGTCCCAAGTCCCAGTTATCCAGGTTTCACTGTATTATGTTATTGACTCCACTACCCAAAGGTTGTCTGGAAGAGATCGCTCTTTAGCGATAAGACCGCCTGTTGTCTACCGTTTTTAATTTGTTTATATGTGATTTCTTGTGTTATTTTGGTGTGCAATAAAGCGTACTTGTATTGTATTTTATTGTAAAAGTAAAGATGAACTTCTCTGCTGTTTACATACAGCGTGTATATTTGATATAACCGCAAAATGTAGCCAGACTGAGATTTTAGTGCTATAATCTGATATTTATAAAAATTATTAATTTGGCGTTAACTGCCACAGCGTAATTAATTTTCTGAGCATCAATGTATGGCGTAGTTATTACTAGTGACAGTTGTGACATCACGATGTTAAGTGTCAACAAACAACAACAAACAAATACCTACATTGCGTGCTGAATTATTTCATATGGAAAAAAAAGTTCGATTTTTTAAATAATTTACTGATCAATATACTCGTATTAATAAGTGCCTATACTAAGACCCCGTAAAGTTTGCGGTTAAATCAAATATACACGCTATACGTAAACAGCTGAGAAGTTCATCTTTACTTTTAATAAAATAATAGTACACAAATAATTCACTGATAGTAATCAAGGCGCTGGCGAATCCCTAGACCTTATGGCTACTACGGAAGAGTAAGTCATTATGACGACGACTACTACTGCCATCAAATTTAATGAGACTCGCGGGATTGCCTTTGGATTCATAAAAAGGTAACTTTAACCAACATCTATTGAAATAGATGACGATAAACAAAATATTGTTGTAATAAATGACGAAAAACGCTGAAGTATCATTATCATCCGCCGTTATATGCTCAAGTCATCACAAGCCTAGCTTGCAACACAAGTTAATTAAGTCGCGTCCTCCTAGAGTAAGGAAACCGGCACTTCCGAGCGGAAGACGCGCGGAAGCCACGCTTCCTGGCCTGCTGGGCGCGTCTACTATTTTGACATATTATTGCAGCCTCAAAATCTCACGTCGTATACGTATACTCGTACACACACGACAATACGGTATTTGATTAAAGTGAAAATAAATTATATCATAATAATATAAACCATTAAACAGATCCAAAAAAAGAACCAAATAAAATACTACTAACCTTTGGAGATTGTACAAATTATTATTAATTATATTATTTAATATTTTTAATTTTGGACAAAACTAAAAATAAGACGTGTTTTGAGTACTGATTATAATGACGTTACAAGCCAGTTTCCCCATAGAAACTTATTCATACTAACAGATCGTTTTGACATTTCATAGAGAAGTAGCTGATTGAGCTATTATCAAATACCGTATTGCCGGGGTGTATTAAGCCATATTGAGGCCCCTGGACAGCGCAAGTATTGGGACTCTTATTGTATTCTAAGTACGTGGTTTATGTGTTGGGCGCATCGAAGGTGTTGGGCGACGTAAGTTAATTATGACGCGACCTCTGAGAGCGAGAAAGGAGGCACTTCCGAGCGGAAGACCCGGCGCGGAAGCGGGCACTTCCTGGCCTGGGTGTGGACTTATTGGACATATAATTCGAGGTACAGCCTCCAAATGTTACGTATACATTCACGAAAATTGGGGAATAGGTATATTATAGCTAGACTAAGATATTTTTTAGAAAATATTAAATTAAACTAAATATGTATACAAACAAAACGCATAAAAGTATTTTATTACGCTAATACCTGATAGGTTAATAACAGTATAATAATGTTTGTTTATATGTTTATTGTAAGTTACAATTCATCTGTAATTAAGAGTTACAAATTGAAATGTTCACCTCCTTTTCAATATTCAAATGTATAGATATAATAATTTGTCGTGAATCATTGAATTTATCTATCCAGCATTAGCCTGTAATATAAAATAAAACAAATAAAAAATATTTCATATAGGTACTTTTTGGTATACGAGTATTACAGGCAAATGCTCATTGCTCGCAGTGAGAAAATACCTTTAGAATAACATAGGTATTCGAAAATCGATTACTTCCGAGCGGAAGATCGATCTCGGAAGCCGGCACTTCCTGGCCTGCATGAGGGCGTGTAGTTTTATTCACACCTAAATTGTCTTGCAGCCTCCAAAGCTCCAATCCTTGCATCAGAAATAAGGCCACGAATGCTCCAAAATGTTGGTACAGCACATTTCCACTAAACCATGTAGAAATTTAAGGTAGCCTAATGATTAAAATACCTTCAAAATTCCCTACTTTATTTATCAGACATGCAAATTCAAATTCCACTGAAATGACGTATTTTTTCAATTTCCTATCGCTCAAGCGAAGTATTGTGTGTATCTATTTGTAGTGTTTTTTTTTATTCGGATTTTTATGCAGTATATATAAAATCTTAATATTATGTCTTCGTTCTAATAAAGTCAACCGCGAAACAACGTGTTCGAAAAGCGGGTAGTTCCGTGCGGAAGTTAGAGTGCGGAACCGAGTACTTCCTGCCCTACTTGTGTTGTGTCTGACAGACAAGGCATTCGACAAAATATGCGAGGTTAAACATGGCTAAATTATAAAAAAAAACTATAGGTATTAAAATTAAATACTTTAAGCTACACGATAAAAACCCTCGAGACATCTAAAAAAATCGTTATTTGTGTAACTTAATATAAATTTTGTACACGTTTTTTTATCCATAGATTAAATAGTCCTATTCCATACTAAATGAGTTATACCGCATCAGGGTCCATGATGTGATATGATATGATTTTACACTTTTCAAACGAACGGTTGAACTGATTTTCTTGTTTCATAGCTAGAAAAATATCAATCAAGTCTTATTTCACATAAAATAAAATACTTACAGACACAAGTTATAATTATAACATAAACCTAAAACCTGCTAACATAAAGATACATGAAGTCAATAAAGAATTTTATCCTATTCTGGGCGAATAAACTTTTTGAACGACAAAACACGTGACACAAACCTGTCCACATTTTTTTTTAGCTTTGTTGTAAAATTTCTCTATGTTTTAACTCATAGTTTACACAAAAAATGTTAGATGTGCCCTTTTTCGTTATGACGGCAGAATTGCAATATCCCGACTGTTAAATAAACCTAATAGCGCCTGGGACTGTCAGCCTCAAAGGTGTCGGTGAAAGCGATGATTCGCCATACTAATATTTTGTCTGGGACTAAAAATGGCCTCTTTAATCAGGATACCTGTATTCTGATTTGGAGCGGGATTTCCTGCCCTCAACTCTCGGGCGAATGTTTTTGACACCATAATTAGCCAGTCTCCACTTTTATTTGCATTTAGGTACAAGCGGAAGATAGGGTGCGGAAACAAGCACTTTCCGACCCAACTCTGAGCATTTAAGCTTTTAAATAAAATTAAATCTTAATCCAAACACAAGCTCAGGTATAGACGGTATCACCACGAAAGCTATAAAATGTGTCAAAAATCTTATCCGCGACAACCTTACAAAATGTATTAATGAATGTTTTCAAAAGGGTGTGTTCCCTGATTCCCTCAAAATAGCTAAAGTTAGTCCTATATATAAATCGGGAGATAAATTAGATCCCGGAAATTATCGACCCATATCAGTTTTACCGGTTTTATCAAAGATCTATGAAAAAGCTCTCCATCAACGCTTAACCGAATATCTTGACGAAATCGATTTTCTATCAGATAAGCAGTATGGTTTTCGTCCTAAATCAAGTACCTTATCTGCTGCTGCTGATCTAATAACAAAAATAAAAGTTAGTTTAGATGAAAGGAATATTGCTCTTGGTGTCTTCATCGACCTAAAAAAGGCTTTTGATACCGTCAGCCATTCATTATTACTAAATAAGCTAAAATCAATAGGTATTACTGGAAACGCGTTAAAAATTTTAAAATCGTATATAACAAATCGAAGGCAGATCACGAAACTCGGCCAAACGAAGAGTAGTGAAGAAATTATTACATGTGGAATACCGCAAGGATCCATCTTAGGTCCATTGCTCTTTCTTATTTACATAAACAATGTACAAGACATAGGATTAAGGGCTCATGTAACATTATATGCCGATGATACTTGCTTATTTTATTTTGGTCCAAAAATAGAAACTTTAATTAATCAGGCTCAAAATGATTTGAATATGTTACAAAGATGGCTTCTTTTAAATTTGTTGACTATTAATGAATCCAAAACCAAACACATAATATTTGCCGCAAAAAATAAAATCATTCCCGCCCATGAACCTTTAATCATAAATGGAGTAACATTGAAATGTGTGAAAAAGGAAAAGTATCTCGGTCTAACTATTGACAACAGATTATCTTGGAAGCCACATATTGAGACAGTGCGATCTAAAATCATATCATTAGCAGGTGCAATAAGAGGGATTGTTCGTTGCTTACCAAATGGAGTTCGTTACACTATTTACAACTCTCTTGTAAAGCCACACATAGAATACTTGATCGAAATATGGGGCTCCGCTGCTAAGACAAATTTGAAAGCTTTACAAACCGCACAAAATAAGCTAGTCAAATCATTGTTTAGATATAAATACTTCACCTCTACTAAAACTGTGTACAAAGAAACAAAAATATTAAACATAAAACAAACGTATGTCTATTGTACATGCATTCTGATAAGAAAGATAATAAATAAGGACATACGTAGCCACATAACATTCTCTAAAAGATCACAAGTATACAAGAAAATGACTCGACAAGCTAACAATATAATACTTCGCCCCCCTCGAACTCTGTATGGCAAGAAGAATATAGTGTATGAAGGAGCTCAAATGTATAACAGATTGCCAAAAGACATAAAAGATATAAAATCGAAAGTGCTTTTTAAGAAAACTTTAAAACAATATGTTATAAATAAACATTAACCAAACAATTATTCCACAGACAAAATTAGTTATTCCACAGATCAAATCAAGATATTCTACTCCAAACACACATGTACATAATTATAAAAATTAAATCTAAATAATTTACCTATACCTAAAATAAATACACAAATAAAATCTTTCATGGTTCCTCTTAAACTATGTAATTTTAGAATTAAGTAGTTTTCTCGGTCGCATACTTGTAACCGACGGTTAATTAATGTTGTAGAATAGTTTGGTTCTACTAGCCCTTGGCATGCATTCATTACAATGTTGCATTAGTTGCTGCCGTTTACCATACTTTGTGCGTTTACCCTGTTTTCTGACGAGATAATGTTCGGTCACTTTGCATGTTACCCTCTCTTACCTAGATTTAAGTCAATAATGTATTTTTCTCAGTAAGTGATTTTGTAAAATCTTATGAGGAATAAATATCTTAAACCATAAACGTATATGAGACTTCATTATACAGCTTTCTAATCTATTGGTTGCTCTTCGCTAATAATGTTCACCTAAAATACTATTTAATTGTTAGCAAGTAGGTACTTAATACACACGGAACCCTGGGCGCGCGAGCGAGTCAGACTCGTACTTGGCCGGTTTTTTAGGGTTCCGTACCCAAAGGGTAAAAACGGGACCCTATTACTGAGACTTCGCTGTCCGTCCGTCCGTCCGTCGGTCCGTCTGTCACCAGCCTGTATCTCAAGAACGGTGATAGCTAGATAGTTGAAATTTTCACAGATAATGTATTTCTATTGCCGCTATAACAACAAATACTAAAAAATTGGGCAAGTGCGAGTCGGACTCGCGCACCGAGGGTTCCGTACAAACAGTTTTCATCCTTAAGTGGTTAAGTTAAGTTTGCACCTGGTATGTATAGCGCCCGATACAAATGAGGTGCAAAGTTAACGCAACCAACCCGTTTTTTGTATGGGAGCCCCCCTTAAATATTTATTTTATTTTATTTTTAGTATTTGTTGTTATAGCGGCAATAGAAATACATCATCTGTGAAAATTTCAACTGTCTAGCTATCACCGTTCTTGAGATACAGCCTGGTGACAGACGGACGGACGGACGGACGGACGGACGGACAGCGAAGTCTCAGTAATAGGGTCCCGTTTTTACCCTTTGGGTACGGAACCCTAAAAATAAATATTTACGGGGGGCTCCCATACAACAAACGGGATTGGTTGCGTTAACTTTGCACCTCATTTGTATGGGGTGTACATACCAGGTGCAAACTTAACTTTACCACTTAAGAATGGAGTGTTTGTACGGAACCCTCGGTGCGCGAGTCCGACTCGCACTTGACCGGTTTTTTTTATTTCGCCTTTCGCATAATTTTGGCGTCTATCTGATGGCGTCTAGAGCGACTGCTCTTCTTGCTCCACCCCACAAAGACTGTGTTTCGGAACTAGATACAGTCGAAGAGCTTTTAGATTGGGATTCGGAATTAGGTGAAAACTGAGAGGTTCTTATCTGGATCGCATTAGACGAATCTCATTTTGTCAGCTTACGCACTGTACGTTATAATTTTCGTTGATCGATTATTCGACATATATGTAATGAAAATGGCAAGCTCGTGTACAGTCTGACCAAAAAGAGTAGAAATTAAAAAGTGGCAATACTGTAGTCTCGTCCCTTTCTAACCAATCTAAGAGAACGGGGGCGACACTACAGTATTGCCACTTTTTAATTTCTACTCTTTTTGGTCAGACTGTAAGCAAGTGTCTTCAAGTATCATTTGCGTACATAAATTGATCGTAAATTAACACATCATAATTATCTACTGTCAATTAGAGTCATGATTAGAATACTCTTATGAACAGTGCGTCGACTGCGCTACGGGTAAAGGGTATTTTTTGCTAGCTTTTGCATACAAATATTTATTGAAACTAGTTTTAGTCCAAATATTCAAAACATCCAATGTTAAATTTTCAGGTTCAAGAATTTTATTTCTCATAAGAATAACAACATTCACTTACATGAGAAAAATAATTATCACAATTAGTTATTAACATATGCAAACAAGAATTAAAGGCATTTTTTAAGCGTAAATATAAACATTTGATAATTAATTAACATAATCGAAAGGTAGATTTTCATGACATCGCCATGATTTATTCGTTCGTTATAAAGCAATACATATTTTATGGTGAGATTTTACAGTCTGTGATAGCAATTTTGCATTATTTATTAGGTAGGTAATCTTTGACACCGTTACTTATGCAGAATAGGCGTGACTGTTTCTTAAAAGATGTCGCATGGGCGGTAAGTCTGTTTGATGGATGTTAAGTAATCGGAAATACTAAAATATGCACACTTGAGTTAAAAATAGGTACCTAATTATGTTTTTTAGTTTCTCTTACAAAACTTCACACTAATATTTTTATTTGTTAAGTCGACTACGTCAGATCATAACATACATATTCACATAAGAAATAGAGTCACATTAAGCTCTAACCAAACACACAGAAATCTTTAAGCACGAGTAATTAGCGCAATACCTAATCTGTATAGTACCTATATGTGGGCCAATTTTAATTTTGTTGTCGATATCTTTTTTTTCTCAGATTTCAATAAAATTTGGTGAGTTGGTAAAGTTGCTTCTTCTGACCATGGTAAGCCCAATTTCACGATGTGTCCTACAATTTTTTTCCATTGAGTTACATAAAATATATTTACAGAAATTGGCCTATGGGCCAATTTTCATTTTGTTGTCGATTTATTTATTTTTCATTTTGAGGTCTTCATTTTGTACTACATTTAAGTACGAAATACGAAACTTTTTGTAACTCAATGGAAAATTTTGTAGGACATACCTTGAAATTGGGCTTACCTTGATCAAAATAAGCAACTTTACCAACTTACAAAATTTGATTAAAATCTGGGAAAAAGAGAAATCGACAACAAAATAAAAATTCGCCCATATTACTAAAATGTCAAGTTTCTTGGCGCAGTGGTAGCGTAGCTACTGAGCCTACTGAGCTGGTAGTCCTGGATTTATTATTAATTAGCTGCCCCACGCGGTGTTACCCGCTCATCCCACGGGAACCACAGTTTTTCGTGATAAAAAGTAGCCAAATGTGTCCACCCATCCAGGGTGCCTACTAGGTCGTAGCGAAGCCGTTTGAGCGCGATACTAGATAAACATACACATATACACACTCACAAACTTTTGCCTTTATAATATTAGTGTGATTTACTTAAAATTACTGACAATGTTAAAGTGGAGACAATACCTATCCTAACCTACCGATTCTACATCGGGTATGAAATAATAAGGCTTCGAAGTAATCGTATAAAAAATTGCAAAACCAATCCGTAGGTACCAGTAATCGAGGTTCCATGATATGGAATATCGTTTAACTTTAATTCCGATGTTGAATAAAGCTTAGTCGTTGCAAGGAAAAATACCGCTTTAAAATGCAAATATAGTTTGGTGACTCGCTGTCATTAGCCGTCTCGGGAACTGCGCTTTTACGATATGCTGCGAAATTATCGATACCATCGCTAAATCTAATTTGATATCCAATGCTTGCTTTCTTGTAATCTGTTCAGTACTAAAGTTTTGGTGAGAATTCAATGGATGTTCACTCAGCGATGTAGTAAGTTGTTTAGAAGGTGTTTTTTAAGTTGTGGTACAGGGCATAGCGTGAGTTGCATAGTGTAGCCGATGTAGATAATACATTGATTTCTTTCTTGTTTCTGTTCTATGCCGCGTCTAGGTGAGGGAGCAATGGATGTGTGTTCAGCGATATAGTCAGTTGTTTTTAAGGAGTTTTTTGGGTTGTGGTAGAGGGAATTGCGTGGGCAGAGTGCAACCGGTCCCCAGGTGTGCGCGGTACAGGGATGTAATAGTCGCTTTACTAAAATAGTACAAATCCTCATTCCTTTGAGAAATTGACTGCATTTAGTAAGGCTGTCACGCTATCAATGAAACACATAACCTGTAAATGGGCTACTTAGTTTCTATCATTAATAACACTCCATATTATTATAAAATACTTAAAAGGTAATCGATTAGCTACCTATTCAAAGTGGATAGGGGCAAATGGCAGGAACTGGTGTTAGATGAGCGTATGATTTTAGATGAGGTATGGTTCAGGACTCAGGACATTCGCAATCAATCCTCCCAACATAATAAAATAATAAAAAGGCTCTTTATTAACCGCGTGTCGGCCATTTTTACATCCTGCCAGGAGGCCTATGATGGTTGCGTTTATCACGTGATAAATAAGTGACAAAGCATCTGTCACTCACACTCGCATTTTGTCAAAACTTGACGGATGCTTTGTCACTTATTTATCGCGTGATAAGAGCAACCATCATAGGCCCCCTGCCTGCGGCCTGTGGTCGCGTAAGCCGCCCTCTCGTTGGCTTATGTAGCCACGAGAAACGTTCGCCTATACGACGCTATTGAATACTTAGTCTGTATAATACTGAAAGATTAGTCCTATGACAAAATCTGCGATCAATCAAATGGTTGATTGGTCGCAGATTTCCACCTCTCCCTTACAATGTTGGTTATATATATATGTAATGTACATAATAATCAATTCACGGTTGACCTGTGTAGTGCAATCTTAAATGAATTGTCAATAAAATTTGTAAAGTATGTAAATCAAATATAGTCAGATTTAAGATCGAGTCTTTCCTGTGTATATAAGCGAAATTAGGGATTCCAAGGCCTAATTTTCCCTCTTATAATCCAATGTAATAGCATTACCTATGCAACCTGGATTCATACAAGCTCTTAACTTTTGACCATCGGAGGGACGACTTATGTTTTTTGACCTGACTTTGACCCAGTATCTCACCGTTTCTAGCGAAACAAAATCGGTCAACCATAGTGCCTGTCTATCGGTCAGTCGGCATATCGTAGCAGCCTTAACACGGAAAAATGGCTGGAACGATTTTATTTGAGGCATTACCCTCTAGCCTCAGTAAACCCCGTGCAATTATTTGCATGGAGTTTATATATATTCCACTATTTCCCCCGAATGCAGCTCTGTGGTCAATCTATGCGGGTCGACGGGCTGTACGGTTGTTTGCGTAAATATCGCATCAGCTGGCGGAGGCTTCCTCTATTACCAGCTAAATACATTTCTACATTAACACCATGTCATTACGAGTAAGTGTAATAATACTCGTATGTCTCAATGTTTTAACTATTTACTAGGTGCCATTTTAGGGTTCGGTAAACAATATATATAAAAATATCAATATAAGTAAAAAAGGAAATCTAGTTTATGTCGAGTAGGTATAAAGGAGCTATAGTGAAGTCACTCATTATTCTGCGAAGTATATACTAAAATAAAATATAATATCTGTCCATAACATTGCGCTTTAATTGTGCACCTCGTTTGTACGTGATATCATAGCTAGATACAGATACCAGTTGCAAAATCATCGCAATCGGGTGGGACACCTGCAGTAATCACTTTTAGTTAGTACATATGTATATTTTATTGCGTTTTAGTAATGCAGAACCCGCGGTATAATTATTCGTGGCGATCACAAGGCGATCGACGAAAAACTAGCAACATTAAGTAAAATTTCATTTTTACGCTTTGCATTGTTTTATTCTGTGATAACACTGATAATGTACATTGTCTATTGTAGGGTGTTTCATCTTTGTATGGAAAAAAATTAAACTGTGTATTTTTTTAAGACTTCGCTTGGGGATCGAGTCTCTATAATAAAATAAAATATTGGTTCCAAATTTCAAGAAAATTTAAGGACGTTTAGAGGTTGCGCAAACTAACCACTTTTACAACAAATGTTAAAATTCGTTATTACGAATTGGTCCTATTGGTCTGAAGTACTGATTTTATATTTTATAAGATGTTAATCATAAATATCTCTGTTTGGAAGTAAAGAGTATTACCCGTAGAGAAGTTTAAATGTAAGTAATTAAACTATTGTTCAATTTCTATAAAGTCAGAGCCTTCAAGAGAAACATGTAATTTTACCATTTATAGAAAAAAGGTAAAAAATACAGCAAACGCTTTCTAGAGCAGATACCTCAGCGTTTTCGATATCACTTAGAATATAGAAGAAGTCTAGTATTTTTAATACGATGAGAAATAATTTACATCATATGATGTAAATTATTATTACACAAAAATATTATTTTACAAAAATATAGAATAAAATAACATACAAAAAAGTAAAATCGTAAAGTTTTGGAGCTCTGAACCTATACACAAAAAATAAAAAGTTAAGAAGCCTGAAATAGTAGATTGTACAACAAGTGCATAAAACGCACCATTTTACAAGAGACGTTTATCCATCCGAGCGAGCTTGCGAGCGAGGATGAATAGTCGAGTGTAAAATGCGTTTTATGGACGAGTTGTACACTCTACTTTTCACTTCGATTGCGAGAAAATTAAACTACGTCATGTAAATATTATACTTAAAAACAAATTTAATTAAAAACATTTAGTTTTTTATATTTACGATAAATTATTTTTGTAGTTTAAAATATAGTATTGATTTACTAAAATTGAAATAAATTTAAAAAGTAATAAATGATAGTAAATAAGGATTACAAATTTATTTCAAGAAGTTTTATTGTGTACTTTGGCTGTTGGTATTTTTGCCTTGGTCTTAGAATACTAACGAAACGAAAAAAAAAAAAAGAGTTATTCTATAAAGTTTTGTTGTTCGTGTTGCTGTTGGACCGATCGCCTTGGTCTTCGACGACGATTTTACTTTATGCTCTAGAGCATAAAAAGCGACTTTATGTCGCGTACGCACAGCATAAAGTCGAACTTTTAGAGCATGAGTAGTGAAAATATATTTTTTAATTTGTATAATTTGCTATTGTTTATCAATATGTAATGCATATCAGTATAGCATACTACTACTACTCAGTGGCTCAGCAACCCAAAGCGGGTCTTGGCCTCCGACACGAGTTTTCGCCATTTTCCTCGATCTTGCACCGTTTCCCGCCAATTGCTGGCTTGGAGTTCACGCAAATCCGATTTGACGACGTCGATCCAGCGATATCTGGGCCGGCCAACCGGCCTTCGTCCTATTGGTCGTCCCAAATACGCTCCCTTAACGCCTCGATCTTCGCCCATTCTCTCGACATGACCAAACCATCGGAGACGGTGGGCTTTTGTCTCTCCAATGATACTAGGAGTGGCTACTATCTGCTCTATTTCTGTATTTTTCCGGAGACGAAAACTACCGTCCTCATTCCGCGCTGGTCCCAGGATTTTACGGAGGATCTTTCTCTCAGCCACCAATAGCTTGTTTTCTTCCTTCAGTGTTAACGTCCAAGTCTCACACGCATACATGAGTATAGGCCTTACGACCGTTTTATAGATGCGGAGCTTTGTGTTCCTACTAAGCAACTTGGACGCTAACACTTTATGAAGGGCGGCGCTACATCGCAGGGTGTTTTGGATGCGGATGTCTATCTCCTCCTCTTGCGTGTTGGTGTCGGTGATAGTGCAGCCTAAGTATTTGAATTTGGCTACCCCCTTGTACACGTTATCTCCAACATGAAGGTCTTGCCTTTTAGCGCGTGCATCCTTGTAGCGTTTCATGTGGAGATACTCTGACTTTTCATAGCTAATACTTAGGCCCACTTTTTGGGGCTCGGCTTCTAGAGCTGCTGCGAACAACGCGACTTCTTCTCTAGTTTCCCCGAGCAATGCTAGATCATCCGCGTAGCCTATCACACCATGCCTTCCATTCAGTTGCACCCCGACATCTAGTGCAAGCACCTGTCTAAGGACAAATTCTAGAACCAAATTGAAAAGCATGGGTGACAGGGCATCGCCTTGTTTTAGTCCTGTAATTACCGCAAACTCGTCCGTTAGCCCATTGTCCAATCTCACCCTTATCTCACTTTCTCTCGTTGCTACCTGAATCATATCCACTAATTTTTTGGGGATATTAAAATTCCTGAGAATAGTATATAGGGCGCACCGGTCAATGCTGTCGTACGCTTTTTTAAAGTCCACAAATAACATGTGAACGCTTTGGGCGTATTCCCATCTTTTCTCCATTACTTGTTTGAGATGGAAGATCTGATCTACAGTGCTACGATTACGACGGAACCCACACTGATAATCACTTAAGATTTGTTCCGCGTACGGTTCCAATCGTTTGAGTACCACATAAGACAAGATTTTATACGCAGTTGGTAAAAGAGCAATTCCGCGATAATTTGTGCACTTCTTTTTGCAGCCCTTTTTATAGACCGGGCAGATGATACCCGTATTCCATTCTCGAGGTTGATGTTCAGTTGCCCAGACTTTAAGTATTAGATCGTACAAAATGGACTGTATACACCCACCGCCGTATTTCCAGACTTCTGAGGGTATGCCATTAATCCCAGGGGCCTTATTGTTCTTGAGCCGCATTATGGCTTGACGAACCTCATCAAACGATAGTGGCTCTATCTCGACATCGTTATCTTCTGTTATTCGAGGCACTGGCTGATCTAGCGGGGGGCAATTTAATAGTCGCTCAAAGTAGCTTCGCCAGGCATTCTTAATATCCACGTCTGCTGTGATTAGGTTGCCATCGGTGTCTTCTAGAAATTGAGATGTAGGTTGATATCCCTTTTTGACATTACGCAGCTCCAGGTAAAATTGTCTTGAATGGCCGGCCTTAATAAGGGTTTCAATTTCTCTGACTTTGCCATCCATGTGTTGCCTTTTTGCTCTGCGAATTACCTTCTTTGTGTGTATTTGAAGTTCTTTGTATTTACTCTCCCACTGAGTATCCTGTTCAGCTGAAATTTTATATTTTCTCTTTTCTTCAAAGCTACTTTCACATTCACTGTTCCACCATGTTTTTCTCTTCTTCTTTCGATGTCTCCCTAGAATTTTCAGCGCTACATCTTTTACTGTATCTCTTGTTTTTACCCAAATATTTTCGATATCGTCATCTAATTCTAAACCATGAAATCTGTTACTTAATTCTATTTGAAGATTATTTCGGTATGTGTCATCTTTAAAGCTATTAGTTTCTATTACCTGTACTCGTACGCTATGTTTGCAAGGATTCTGTGAAATAGTAATTTTGACTTTTAATTTAATACCTAGCATGTAGTGATCACTGTCACAATCGGCACCACGGAAAGATCTCACATCTTGGATGGAGCTCTTGCGTCTATCATCAATAAGGACGTGATCGATCTGGTTCACGGTGTATCCGTCCGGGGATTTCCATGTGCCTTTGTAGATATCTTTGTGAGGAAACATTGTACTCTTGATTACCATGGCTTTGGACGTAGCAAAACTTATAAGTCTCAGACCATTGTCGTTTGTCAGTGCGTGTTTGCTATGCTTTCCTATCGTTGGCACAAAGATATCTTCACGTCCCACTTTCGCATTAAAGTCACCCACCACTATCTTCGTGTCATAACTGGGTAACTGATCATACGCCGCATCTAGGTATTCATAAAACTGGTCTTTGGTGTCCTCATCGGCCATCTCAGTTGGAGCGTAGGCATTGACAATTGAGATGTTGTAAAATCGGCTTCTAATGCGAAGGACGCAGAGTCTGTCTGATATTGCCTCAAACCGAATCACGTTTCCTATGACCTTATTCGAGACTAGAAATCCGACACCGTTTGCGTGGTGATCAGAATCACTACCGCTGTAGAATAATGTAGCGCTGTTGTCGACATTGCACTCTCCTTTACCCAGCCACCTGACTTCCTGGAGGGCTGCTACACCTAGACCATACCTCCACATCTCCTTGTTAAGTTGGTACAGGGCCCCGGGTCTATAAAGAGAACGCACATTCCATGTAGCTAATCGGAGGTCCGTAATTCTTCGCCGTAGGTCGTTGGTATTGGGATCAGATCGGTTTTCTTCTCTTGTCGGTTTCGTAACAACTGTGTTTTTCCATGGGAGGGCTGTTAACCCGCCGCACAACCCCCAATATGCTGGAGGACCGCATCCTACTTTGATCAGCGAGTCCATCGGACTTAGCCGGTTAGTGTAGCTAGGCTGTACTACCGACCGTTCCCCCATCCGTCACCCAGGGGACGCCCCTCCACGCCGTGAGGCCCAGCGCGAGGATTATAGCATACTGTACAAAAATAACATTCTTCATTTCGCCAAAGTGATAATGGCTCTATATTATGCGGAAACCGCGTATCGTACTGGCACTCAAAAATTATTCTGAAAAATGTACTTTTGTGTTTTTCTTTCTATACAGATATATTGCACATCTTCTCTACTTTAAGTTCTTAGCAGATGTTGACATATAATTGTATGATATTATTTTTATTAATTTTTTTGTCATAATGAGTGTATACTAAAACTATACTTTTCTTTGAAGGAGCCTATGTTTATAGAAATTCATTAGAAGAAGCTTTACTGAAAGTTGAATTTGATGTACGTTACTGCTTTTTATGCCAGATAAGTTTTTTTAATTTAATAACCCAAAAATGGTGAAATTCTTATTTGAATAATGCTCAAGAATTTACGTATTTGTTACACACAATGTTGCGCAACCTCTAAATAATGTTCAATTAAGCTGAAATTTGGCAGAGGCCTTTTGGGTAAGGCCTCATTCAAGGATTTGAGCGAAGTCACATGAAAATAAAACTTTTTGAAATATGAAACACCCTATTGTCTATGCGTCAATCATATTCAGTTTTGTGGGATGTATTGTAATAATGCTTAAACAACCGTCAAACCTTCCAACTTTTGCATTAATTAAAATTATACATATAATAACCACGTTTACATAAATAAAATAATGTAGGTACTCTGAGTATTATTTAAATTATACGTAATAACAGGAAAACCAACGACAAAAGTAGTCCTGCCAGATGTCTGAATAAATAGAATAAGTAAAAACATAAACTAAGGCAAACTTTTCCTTTATTACCGCCGCCGTTGATATTATAATTTCGCGCTTCTTTTGAGAGGGAAAACAAAGGTGTTTTAATATACAGGCGGGTAAATAGTACCGTCTGGGACGAGACAATGTGCGGGACGTTTAGGGAAGTGCGTGCCGCGCGTACAACCTGCGGTTGGTAGACGTTAGTGATGCGGCTAGTTCGGACAGTTATCGATAGTTTGTTTAATATACAGGCGGGTAAATAGTACCGTCTGGGACGAGGCAATGTGCGGGACGTTTAGGGAAGTGCGTGCCGCGCATACAACCTGCGGTCGGTAGACGTTAGTGATGCGGCTAGTTCGGACAGTTATCGATAGTTTGTTTAATATACAGGTGGATAAATAGTAGCGCCCGGAACTAGACAATGTGCGGGACGTTTAGGGAAACTTATGGGCGCGTGCCATGCACAACCTGTAGTTGTCAGAACTTAGTGATGCAATCTACCAAGCGGTCATCAATTGTTAGACTTTTATAAAAAACATATTCCATGTTAAGACTGTCAGATAATCTAATTATAGAAAAATAATAACACGAGCGTCTTATTTATTTAATGAGTAGTATAGAAAATGCGAATGAAGTAAAACATAACCACAACATTTTGAATTCATAGTTTCAATATTGCCTGAGATCATGTGACTAGTTCCAACAAAAACTGAATGTCTTAGAGACGACTGCTTTTACTTCCACCACCACTTTAAAATCTCTGCTGCCAATTGATTAAACAATAGCTAAGTATTTTTTTAGGAAATATGTAGATAGCTACAGACAAAACCACACACATACTGATCTCACACATTTTTTTTATTCATCAGGAGTTAAACAAAAATACTAAGAAAAAATCGTCCTCACGACAAATAGTATCGAGTAAAACTGAACATCACTTCGGAGGTAAGTCAACCTGACGCGGTTAGCATACTACTATAAAAGTGCATTGTACCGACGTGAGCGCTGTCGAAATCATGCAACGTCATCTCAAAACAACATTTACATGTGTATAATTAAATGCATTTACATAACGTATGGGAAAATCACTGATAGGATATGTGTTCAAAAGTGCGAGGCGAGTTCGCTATCTTTAGTAGTTACACAAACACAATTTACACTGGTCTTATGAAGATGTATTTCCTTCACATAATGAAAGTGAATTGCTCAGATAAGAGATAAGTAGATGTACCTACATACCTACTTTTCATTATCTTCGTCATTCTTCATTTATATTCGACGGTAATTTACTGGAAAATTAGTGATTCGTGGTAAAACTAATAAAAAGTTTTAGGTACGAGTTTATTTTGTTTGAATATTGGCAAATTTAACGATCTATTGTAAAATATACTTTAGAAAGTAACATTTTCGTTTTAGTAAAACGAATAAATTAATGACTAAAATGTTAAACCAATAAACAAAACATCGAATATTAAAAATAAAATAGTATGGTGTCCTGTCCTGACACTACTATAAAACCTGGATAGATGTGAGATTCTCAAGGGCTGAGCTAAATAATGCGGGAAGGCAGCAGAAAAACTTTAATCCTTAATTCTATCTAGGTACTTATATGTACACAAAATCTTATACATATTGTCAAAGAATATCCTTTTGTGTCTAATGTTTCAACCAAGATTCTAGAAACATTTTAGACATCGATGAAAAAGAATAACGCGACCTGTTGGGAATAAATTTATTTTGAAAATGCCCACGGCTGCCAATGTCAACATCGTTTTGAAGGCACTTTGCATTCGGAACGGCCGCGTCGTTTCTCCGAAGCATAACAAAGGTAGAATACTAGGCAGGTTTTTGGCATAGTCATACACAAGCTAAGACAACATACACATATCGATGGCAAAAAGCGGAAACGTAGTAAACGCCAACGAATTTCCTAGGCGTTTACTATGTTTCCGTTTTTTGCCGTCGACCGTCGATATGTTTTGATGGAGTGCGCATTTTTTCACATAACGATTCATTGTCATGACGTATTGTTTGCCATAAAATCGTTAGCCATAACTGTGAAATTATTAGCTTGAGAGTAATACCAATTAGCTCAGGTTAGGTTAGTTTTGTATTATAACAATCCTGAAAAGTTATTTGTTTCAGAAAAAAGTAGAAATTATGAATAATGACAATTATGAATAAGAATTTAATGTGAGTCTATATGGACCCGTTTTGATGACGCGGTTGACGCAGTGGTAGTGCAGCTGCCTACTGAGCCGTAGGTTCGAATCCCGGTAAAGGCAAATATTTGAGTGATGAACTTGAATATTTTTTTCCTAGGTTATGGATGTTTTCTATGTACCTATTTAAGTTTGTATTTATCATAGTCCATAACACAAGCCTACTAGAGCTTAATGTGGGACTAGATCGATTTGTGTAAGGTTGTCATATAAGTACCTACCTATTTATTATTATGTTTGGCTAAAGACGGAATTCATTCCTCTATATCGTAAAATCTGTTAAAATCAAATAGCTCTCAATGTCTCTAAATCCAGTTGCTACCGCAACTTAAAGTGGAACGCTAGAAAAAACTTATTACTTAAGCCTGTGGTGTTCACCGCTTTTTCTGCTCCAACTCGCAAGCGAGGCGCAAAGGGAATAAAAAACACTAACCTATTTTTACTTTAGCTGAAACAAATGGCTTTTGAAAAGCTTTAGAAACTTTGCGAGTTAAATTACTCGACAAATCCCTGCTTTACTAGTCCATTGTTTATTTGGGAGTACGTTTTTTGGTCAATAACGTTTGTACTGTCTGCCCTATAACCGTCTGTAACATTGTGACATGCGTTCTATACTTAAAGATGTGTTTAAATGAAAACAAACTTTTTTATCTCTTATATAAAAAGAAAAGACGCACGCACGAAAGAAATCAAAGATCCGCTTGAAAACGTGACAAAATTTCACAAAACCGGCCACCGCGTCTCTTGCAGGTTAACGTCAACTGAAATTGTTTATCATCAAATAAACAGATATTTATTTTGATACACAGAAACTTTGTTCAACTCTTGCCGTTATCGTTAACTATGTAGATAATTAAATAACAAGATTACTGATTAGTTCTCTAACGTACAGTTACAGTCAAGGAAACTGAAACGCGTACCTTTTTGACCCTTATTGTCATGGTGATAAGAGCGAAAAAGGTTCGTTTAAATTTTTTTTCACTGTAAGTACTAGATTCATTTAATATTTAGGTACCTTAATATGAACTTATGATACATCGATTTCTTCCTCCAAAAATAAAACGCTTGGTTACTATACATATATTATTATATACATACATTGTAATTGCTACCGATGAATCCTATGGAGGATTTGAACAATTTTGAACCTAGTTGTGCTTATGTTTTAACTTCGCAGTAATACTCCTTTTATAATTCCGTATCCCTAGTTACTTTTTAAGATTTATTACGGACAGAGTACAAAAATGTGAAAATGAAAGTGTACTTACCTAACAGTACGTATGTACTTTAAATAAGTTGGATATTAATTTATGTCTTTGTATTGACAGACTACTTTAAATCATATTAGGTGCCTACGCGAAAACAGCCGTTCATAAAAGCTAAAAGTTATATGAAGCAACATTATCTGCACATGACTCAAGTGCACTTTCATCATCGATAACATTGAACAAATGAACATCTTGCTCTTAGACAACTTTCAACCATTAACTTCATCACAACCTGCAAATCGTAAAGCCAAAAGTGCTTTGAGTTGTCAAGAAATAAAATATTATTAACCGTGGTCTTGTTTATAGCCCATTAGGAAACGAAACGAAAGAACTCAAGGGCGAGAAATTCAATAACGAAATGACAAGACGTTCTTAAGGGGGAGCCGTTGAAAAAATTCGTTGTCGCCATAAGAGGCATATTTTAGACGGGCCCGTCAACCCCGCTCACGTAAAAAAGTAAGATGGCAAGTGATGGGAGTCTGTGTACCTTAAATCTATCGATATATAGATAGAATTATCTTAATTGCACACCTCGACAAGAAAAAGAGATGAGCTCTTTAGCGATAAGACCGCCTACTTTTTTAAATTCAATTGTAACATTTTTCTTGTTGGTGTGCAATGAAGAATTGTTGTATTGTATTGTATTAAGTAGTGTTGATTTTCGCTAGATTATGGAACCATTGAATCAGCTGTGTTTAAGAACATGTAAGTTTAATTTGACAAAAAAACAACTACAATTATAGAGTCAAATAATAAGCATTTCAGTCTATATCCTGTAATAGGAAAACTAAAATGTTCCTTAAAGTTTTAATGGATTTTTTAAGCCAATACCTGACACCCCCTATAGCCCGCCGGCAAACGTAATTATCTACCCTGGTGCGTGCCGGGGCCAGACTGCTATTATTTATGTGACGTCTCGTTTGTGCAAACTTGTCAGACGCTATAGTAATTAAAAAACTGTCAACTCTTCCGGAAAAAAACTTTATACTTAAGTTAGCCACACTTTTATGAGACTAAAACAGTAAATATTGTTTGTCAACGATTACAAATTCAGACTGAATGGACATGGAGACTGTTACATGGACATTTTTCATAGAAAAAATATATTTATGTATCCTCTTGTTATTAAGTGAAACCCAAAAATATCACTATGACCTGTCTTACATAATTATTAGTCTACATATAGTGAATTATTTTCGATACATTGGAATAGAATTAAAGGAGCCGACTTATGGTTTTCTTTTATTACATATTATTGTGTAATTCATTTATTTATCATTGATACAGTCTTAAGATTTTGGACAACTTTGTCATTTAATTTAAATCGGTGGGTTTTGCTTATCGTCTACCAGACGTACCGTACCGTAAAATACTTTAACCCAGTTCTACGTACTTTAATTTTAAACCCACTATTAACCTAAATAATGAAACTACCACCAAACATCAATAAATTTACGCGGACAACTATCGATATCGATAAATCATCTATCACACAGCCCGACTGTATCCCAGCGGGAGTCATCTCACAAGTGCAGGGTTGGGTTAGGTCAGGTGCCTTACACATATATGCATACAAACATACCTTATACATTCGTAGACACGTGGTGGCTTTGTGTTAGAACAAAACGTGACGCGTGGTGTGTCTAACTTCGCGGTCAATAGCAGCATCTTTTAAAAAAATATGGAGATTATTAAATTCCTTTTGAAATTGGTGAGTGGGTTAAAAGCAGCGAACGAATAAAACATAGAAGCCTAACTAGCGTCGGAAAATGGCCCCACGGATTTTGAGTCAGTTAAGGCGGGGCGTAAATTTTGTGTCAAACGGCTGTCTAGTTTGCAAATGGCGACGCAGCCGAACAGTTGCATTACGTGACATATATGAAGTCTCAAAGTAATAAAATATGCCATAATGTTCAGTGAAATGGTGTATTAATCACTCAGGAAAACACAAAAAAAAGATGGTATCAGTTTTCATACGTAAATAAAGCCGTACACATATTAATTTAATTTATTTTACGGAACAGATTTTGTATACGGATGGTGTTATGCCATATGACTAATTTATATACGATGTTTGAAAAAAGTAATGCAATCAGTGGCGTGCCTAGGCTTATGGGTAAATCTATTTTATTGCCGCATTACTGTTCAAAGTACAATTTCAATAATACACAGGTTGTTTTGGGGAAAATATGAGCTGTTTTTTCTGAGCGAAAGTTAGAGTGCCTACCTTTCCTTCGCCTATTAAAAGACCACTTTAACTCATCACAATCGCACGGAACAACTCCTTCCATTGTTTAAAGCCACAGTAATCACAACAACAAACAAAATCAAAACACGATCACTATCTATAATATTATAGTTCGAATCCCATTTGCTAAGCGAATCCCATTAGCTTTGTACCCGATGAACAATACTAATTATCTGTATTGTTAACGGTGGCCACAGCTGCCACTTCGAAATGTAAGGCGTTATAAGTGCAAATTACTTTTACACTAAATTAGTCTTTAAATCAAACAAAATAAGGTTTACTCTTAAACAAAGAGAACACAGATGTTGGTCACTTCGTAAGTGAAAGAGCAGTGAAGCTCGTTTCGATGCTTATAATGACAATGAAGTGACCAACATCTCTGTTCTCTTTGTTTAAGAGTAAACCTTATTTCGTTTGACTTAAAGACTAATTTAGTGTAAAAGTAATTTGCACTTATAACGCCTTACATTTTGAAGTGGCAGTTGTGGCCACAGCTAACAATACAGACAAAGAGTATTGTTCATCGGGTACAAAGCTAAGTGGATTCGCTCAACCAAAAGGATTACTTCTATACCTACTTTTACGCTCAAACAAACACTACACTAACTAAATATTTCTAAACAACGTGAAGTTAAATCACTTTTGTTTACGCGAAATTTGCAAGTGACCGATCCGTATCTAACTTCACTTCACTTGAAGCAACGTATAGTTGATACATTGTAGTAGGTGGTATGAAGCCCGATTGCAAGCCAACGCGTGCGAGGGAGATGACTAGCGGTGACATAGAACGGCGACGAGCCATAGCGCGGCGCGGTTGGTGCGCGTACAAATTTTGAACCACGCGGCGTCCACAAAATTTGAAATTATGAAACACGTCACGGCGGCGCGCAATTTTATATTGTTCAAGTAAATCATTTTTTATCGTTTGTTAATATTACTAGGGCAAGCCGGGCTTTTGTGCTTGTATAAGACCGTCCCTAAAAGGCTATGCGTTTTCCGTCAGTCCGCTAGGAAAACGTATAAGTTCCTAATTATGTTTGATATTTTTTCACTACAAAGATTGTATCGACTGTTCAGTTAAAATTTAGATTTATACGTACCTACCTACACTTGTATTATATTGTGCCGCCCGGCGGAATCCAGTTTAGTTGCATTGCAATAAATGCATGATCGAAGATTGACCTGTTATCTTTTCTTATAACACCTTCATTCCAAAATGTACCTTAGTGCCCTGTACATATGGTCCATCGATCCTGGATGTTATTGACGGTGATCTATTCTACGGAATGAAGTTTACGTATTTTGGAGTGAAATATACATAAATAAGTGTAAATAACTGAACAATATTTCGGACAAATGTGTTTAAAAGTGAATTAAAGTTAAAAGAACCTTACATGTTTACACAATTTGGATTTACGACTAATAGTTTCGGTAGGTTATTTTACGGACTTCATCGGACTGAGTGATTTAGCGCGTTACAAAAGACAGCAGAATAGTGCATTATAAATGGATAGCTGCAAGTATTAGCGAACTGTGAACATTATATTTAAAGTGAACGTACTTATGTACTCGCGCTTAACCTAAGCGTAAACAAAGTGCCGCGTAGAACATTCTCGACTTGTGGACTCGGTGCAATACTGATTTCGGTGATTTTCGATATTTAGTACTTTTTGCAGTGAACTTACGAAATGGAGCAAATAGAAAAACGAATCGTTTTACAAATGGACCTTTTAGAAAAAGTGGAAAAGGCTTATAGTAATTATAAAAAATCACCGAAAGATAGAATAACAATTGGATATGTGCAAGGTCGAAGTGATGCTTTGGCAACTTATTGGAAGGACTTTAGGATCGCTCACGAGAAAATACTCTTGTCGGTCACAAAGGAAGATAGGCCGTTATTGTCGTATTTTGCTGAGGATACATTTGATAAGTTTGAAGAATTGTATTACTCATACAAGGGTGATTTGAAGACTATGTTACTGAATATGAGTTCTGAGGCCAAGAAAGTGGATCCGCTAAGTAACAGTGACACGAGTAAATCTAGTACATCCAGTAGTGAAGTCAGACTACCTCGTATTTCAATTCCTACCTTCAATGGGCTATACACCGAATGGCAATCATTTCACGACCTTTTTGTGGCGCTAATACATAACAATGCATCACTAGAAAATGTACAAAAATTACACTATCTCAAAAGTAGTCTGACGGGCGAGGCTGAAGTATTATTACGGCAGTTTTCGATTACGGGAGATAATTACACCGAAGCTTGGTCGATCCTGAAAAAACGATATAACAATAAAAGATATATTGCGAATAATATTTTTAAGAAGTTTTTTAGCCAAAGAACGTTGCCTCAGGAATCGGCTACCGCAATAAAACAGCTGTTAGATACTACTGTTGAGTGTATAAACGCGCTTAAGAATTTGGGTTTACCTACCGAGAAGTGGGATGCAATTGTCACATTTGTTGTTGTATCCAAGCTGGACGTGAGCAGTCATAAACAATGGGAAGAAGCGGTTAGCAGCGATAGTACTGATGATTTACCTGGATTTGAGAGGCTGAAGTTGTTCCTGGAAACCCGGTTTCGCACGTTGGAGATGGTGGAACCTGCAAATAAAATCTACAAACCTGTTAAACCGAAAACCTTTCATGCGACGGCCAGCAAGGAAGTTTTACAGTGCGCCTTCTGCAAGGAAAATCATTATGTATACAATTGTAAACAATTTACCAAGCTACCCATAGAAGAGAGATATAGCTTCATTCAAGGCAACAACTTGTGCTTTAATTGTCTCATACCAAATCACACAGTTTTTAAATGTAAACAACGTACAACATGCCAGATCTGTAAGAGAAAACACCACTCCTTATTACATAGAGAAAAGAAACAAATAAGTGAAGGAAAACAGGTTACAACTGCAACTCTAGTAGAACAAAATCAAGAAGATACACTGGTCAAGGTCACGGGACATGTGGCAAGTGGAGGACAACCCGGTCAAAATATATTGTTAGCAACGGCACTGGTGGACGTCACGTCGAGGTCAGGTCAGTCACACGTCTTCCGTGCTCTCATTGACCAAGGGTCAGAGGCGTCGTTCGTGACGGCGAGGGTCGTCGAGTTGTTGGGTTTAACGAAAACCGAAATCAGCGGCGTCGTCTCTGGTGTTGGAGAAGGTAATCATGTGTCTCTCAAGCATTTAGTAGATTTACATATTAACTCAAGATCTGATTCCGATTTCTCATTAAATGTGAATGCGTATGTATTAAAGTCTTTAACTCGTAGGTTACCTGCAAAGGAGATTAGAGGTTTTATCTGGCCTCAGCTTAATGATATAGAGTTGGCTGATCCCACCTTCAACGTACCGGGTAGGATAGATATTTTTCTTGGCGCGGATGTCTTTGGTAAGATTATTGACTCAGGTTTGTTGAGAGGGCCGGGCAACGTTGTTGCTCAGCACTCTCACCTAGGGTGGATTTTGTCAGGCGATATTGATGCAATCCCTTGCAGGTCAGGAAATGTCATTAGCTTCCATATAACGAGACAGGTGGAAGAAGACAACAACCTACTGAAGAGATTCTGGGAATTGGAAACGGAGTTTTATACAACCAAGAAGGCTTGGTCCAAAGAAGAAGAAAGATGTGAAGAAATCTACAAAAACACAACAAAGAGAGATACAACAGGAAGATATGAGGTACACTTACCTTTGAAAGAAAACATTGAACAGACGGTGAACCTATGCGGAGAGACTAAGCAGCAAGCGATTACCAGATTTAAGCAGCTAGAAAGAAAGTTTCAAAGGAACGATAAGCTGAAAGAAGAATATACGAAGGTCATGAATGAATATATAAGATTAGGACATATGAAGAAAGCTCAAAATGAAGAAGAAAGAGAAGCGATTTATCTTGCCCATCACGCCGTGGTTCGAGAAGATAAAGACACGACGAAGGTGCGCGTAGTCTTTGATGCATCTGCACGCGGCTCAAACGGTCGATCCTTAAATGACAGCATGCTAATAGGTCCTACACTACAACCTGACCTTCGAAGTCTCATCATACGCTGGAGATGTCATAAGATCTGTGTCGTAGGGGATATCGTTAAAATGTATCGACAAGTAAAAATGACAGGTAACCATACTAACTTACAACGGATTGTGTGGAGGAATGATGCAGCTGAAGAATTGAAAAGTTTTCAATTACTGACGGTAACTTTCGGCACGGCAGCCGCGCCCTATTTGGCGGTGCGCACTCTACTTCAGTTGCCGGAAGATGAATCTTCAAGTTATCCACGTGGTGCAGCTGTAGTGAAGGACTCCTTTTATATGGACGATTTGATGACTGGCCATGAAGATTTATCTGAAATAAAGATTATTTGTGATGAGATTAATAAAGTCTTGAAAGCAGGTGGCTTCCATATGCAGAAATGGTCAAGCAACTCCGAGGAACTCTTAGAGTTCTTACAAGATGGAAGCAAGGATAAAGAAAGAGTAGACCGAATGGAAATAAAATTAGATAAAATAATAAAAATACTAGGACTTACCTGGGACAGGAACGACGACACTTTCAAAATTACTGTTAACTTACCAGAAGTCAGGAACCCTGTAACGAAAAGAATAATATTATCGGATGTGGCACGTCTGTTTGACCCCTTCGGCTGGTGGGCCCCCGTCGTGATAAGAGCCAAGGTCATGATACAGAAGTTATGGCTCTGCAATCATGGATGGGATGATTTTTTTTTATTTTATTTTATTTTATTAAAAACACGTTTACATGACATTACAGTTTCTTAACTAATGCGCCATGAAACTTACATTATTAGTACAACATTATCATAGAAAAACCAACATAAACATAAAAAAAACAGCAACACAAACAAATAATAATAATAACAATTATCATCGATCATCCAATTCCTCACAAAATCTCAAACATTCAGTGCACACAACCGCCCATCGCCACGCAAACAAATCACACTCCGGTGCTGATGTCAGGAACGCATTGAGTAGCACAAGAGCACGAACAAGTGGGGAATTTTTGCGAGACACAGTACGCGCCGCCGGCGCCATCAAGAGATCGCGCTGCCGCGGTCTGAGAGCTATCCTAGGGACGTCAGGAACAAACAGTCGCACGAGGCGGCCTACAAGCTCAGGACAGTCGGACTTGCCGCGCAGGATTCGACATGCGGTAGTCAGCAAACAAAACTTTCGCCTAGCCTCTAGTGAGTTGTAGCCGAGTGTTCCCAGAAGATATTTGGTTGGGTACATGAACGGGTAGTACCCATACATTTTTTTATATAAAAACCTGAGAAAGGCTTTTATATAAAAAAATGATGAGTTGCCCACGGAGTTAATAGATGAATGGATGACATACAGAGAAGAACTTCATGAGCTGCAAACCATAAAGATCTCACGCTGGATGAAAATCACATCACGCTGCAAAGATATACAACTCCACGGCTTTTCAGATGCCTTTTCGGTAGCCTATGCAGCAGTAGCTTATGTCAGAGTCGTTGATGAACAAGATGTTGTTCACATCTCAATGGTATCAGCGAAGACTAAAGTGGCACCACTTAAGCAATTAAGCATACCAAAGTTGGAGCTATGTGGCGCTGTCTTACTAGCAAAACTATTACATGAGCTCTCGGACCTGCTGAAGATACCCATGCACAAAACATACGCTTGGACAGATTCGATGGTGGTATTAGCTTGGTTGCAGTCTCAGCCAAGCCGTTGGCAAGTTTTCGTTGGAAACCGAGTGTCAGAAATCGTTCAGCTAATCGACAACGATAGATGGCGACATGTTCAGTCTAGACACAACGACACAACCCAGCTGATCTTGCGTCCAGAGGTGTTCAAGCGAGAGACATGATCGATAATGAAATGTGGTGGACTGGCCCCGACTGGTTAAAAGATAATGACGATGAGTTTAAACGGGCTCCTGTCCCTGAGACGAGTTTAGAAATGAAAAAGACGTTTCACATCAACCTAGACTCTAGCCACTCTTGCAGGTAAGCTTAGCTCCGCAGCCTATGCAGTGAGGCGAATCAGACAGTTAACAAACGTCGAGACGGCAAGGCTTGTGTATTTCAGTTATTTTCATAGTGTAATGTCATATGGAATTCTGTTGTGGGGGAAAGCAGCGGACATTCAAACCATCTTCGTGCTACAAAAACGAGCCGTACGATCTATTTATGAACTAGGAGCCCGTGCATCGCTAAGAGAAAAATTCAAGGAAGCCAACATTCTCACCGTAGCGTCTCAATATATCCTTGAGAATATAATGTATGTCCGGAAAAATCTACATGCATTCAAGCTCAACAGTGACATTCACCAGTATAATACAAGAAGGAAGAATAAGCTTGTTATGCCTGCTCATCGTCTCCGTAAAGTTAGCTCTTCGTTCGTGGGGAACTGTATACGTTTCTATAACAAAATACCTACCGAGGTAGTGAGTTTACCTTCCAGCAAATTCAAGTCTCACATAAAACGTCACCTAATAAACAAGGCGTATTATACTGTAAATGACTTTTTAGATGATAGGGATGTCTTTAAGCCAGTGGTTTAGTCATGTGAATGTAAAGTAAGCATATTTTAATCGGTAATATTAGTTTATTTGTAATGTAACATGAGAGCACATTATGTTGTTTCTCACCGGGCATTTGCTTTAGTGATGAATGCCCGGCAGTGTGAGCATGTCATGCTCGCTTAAAGGTCTTTGCTTACGGTGGCGTCGTTGATCGGGTCGCAACCTTCCCTATAATATGGTTGAGGGAGGCGATGGCTGAGATATGCGTCATGCTCGTGAACGGGTGCTGTTTGTGGGGTCCGGTCTGTTCACACTAGCAAGGGCCAAATTAGTTGTGTAGTAACTGCTTACCAGCGTTTAGTGAATTGACGTGAGAGACTTCATCCTGTACTCGATTGAAGTTATTTTTTTTTATTTATTTTTTTATTTAGAGACTGTATACATTTCTAATAAACTTAGTGTACTGAACTGAATAATGACGCTCAGAGACCTTATACATCTCTGAGGAATGAAATTTAACTATAAGCATATTATTATTATCATTATTTATTTTTTCTTTTTTGTATATTGTGACGCCTAGAGACCTTATACATCTCTAAGAAATTTAGGTTTAATAATTATTGTCTATTGTAAATTATTCACATTGACGCCGAGAGACCTTATACATCTCTGTGGAATTAAATTAATTAAGTAATTATATTTTATTGCATGTTGTGACACCTAGAGACTTTATACATCTCTGGGTATATTTAATATTTTAAATTGATCGTTAAAATTTTATTTTAATATTCCTACCTAACATTGATTTGGAGTATCTATATATCTCCTATACGTGTACGCATCTAATAATTAGTTATAGTTATAACACTAATGTAATGCAATTAATTGTTCTAAGTATTGTTTACGAAAAAATGACTTACTGTTGAGTTTCTTTCGGCTTTCTTCTCAACAGCGGTCTCCTCTTGCGAAATGCCGGTAGATTCACAATCTGACTTGTAAAAGTGCCCTTGTGGCCTACTTACTGAATAAATTATTTCATTTCATTTCATTTATTTCATTTCATTTCATTTCATTTCATTTCATTTCATTTCATAGAAGAGGCACCTATTTGGGAGAGATTTTCGACATTGAAGAGGGTGCTAGCTCAATGTCGACGGTTTCTCACACACAAAAATAGACAAGATAGAGAAGTATATATAACAGCGGCTGAAATGAACGAAATTGAAGTCAGATGTATAAAATATTACCAACAGTTAATCTATGAAGACGAAGTTAAGGATCTGAAAAGGAATGGTAAAATTAAGGCAAAGAGTTCATTAATCAGTCTTACACCTTACCTGGATGATCACGGATTGTTGAGAGTAGGAGGACGTCTCAGTAATGCTCCTATGTCAGAAGATGCAAAACATCCCATTATCATCCCTGGAAAACAACATATCACCAAGCTGTTAATCAATGAAGCTCACATACGGACGCTGCATGGTGATATACAAGCTATGATGACCTGCATTCGGAGTAGGTACTGGATTACAAGTCTTAAATCGGCTGTGAGGCAAGTTACGCGAAATTGTAGGACCTGTATAAAAGAAAAGGCTCGCACACAGCAGCAGTTAATGGGTCAGTTGCCAGCTCCGAGAGTTACCCCTCATCGTCCATTCCTCAACAGCGGGGTGGATTATGCTGGACCTGTGCAATTGCGAACTTCAAAGGGTAGAGGCCACAAATCAACGAAGGGCTACATCTGCTTATTTGTTTGCATGGCCACGCGAGCCATACACCTAGAAGCAGTGACTGATCTAACAGCTCAAGGCTTCATAGCGGCATTCAGGAGATTTGTTGCCAGAAGAGGCCATTGCTTGCACCTGTGGAGCGATAATGGTACAAATTTTATTGGCGCCTCCAAAGAGCTACAGGACATGTTCATGAAAGGTAAATCAAGTGTATCTAATGAAATAGCAGAGCTGTTAGCCAATGATGGCACAACCTGGCACTTTGTGCCACCAAAATCACCCAATTTTGGTGGAGTCTGGGAAGCCGGCGTCCGCTCAGTGAAAAGACATTTAAACCGTATTAATGGTACAACAAAGCTAACCTATGAAGAAATGGCTACGCTCCTGGCTCAAATAGAGGCATGCTTAAATTCGAGGCCCTTGTGTCATCTAGACGAGACCTTAGATACTCTAAATCCGCTCACACCTGGACATTTCCTAATCGGAGAACCTGTAATCAATCTTGCTGACACAAGTTACGAAGACAAAAATGTTAATTTGCTGACTAGATGGCAGTTTATACAAAATAGAATGCAAGATTTCTGGAGGAGATGGAAAACGGAGTACCTCAATACTTTACAGCAACGCTACAAGTGGCAAATCCCTGTGAGATCCCCCTGTGTTGGAGATATCGTTATAATAAAGACGATATGCCTCCAGCGAAATGGCTTTTAGGTAAAATTAAAGTTTTACATCCTGGCACCGACCAATTGGTTCGAGTAGCCACTGTTCAATGCAGTGGAGATAATGTTCTTAAAAGACCCTTATCAAAGTTAATATTATTACCAAAGCATCCCGATTCGTAGATTTTTGATACGCGTATATGCAAGGGTGGGCGGTCAACTTTAATCATAATTTAGTCGCGTCGTTCACTTCCTTACCGTTAATACATGCGCATACTTACTTGTAATAGTAACGATAGTAGATAAACAATCGAACAGTTGAATTGTTATTTTTCAAACGCGTTTAAAATGATATCTTATAATTAATCGCATCACTACGAGTTATATCACCTGTGTTTAGTGTATGTTATACAAATTACAATTTTAAGCCTTTTATAACTTAGATATGTATAATATAATTTACGAACTTTTAAAGAGTGTTATCACGAATGTGTTAAATTTATTAATACATACCTAATAACTTTGCCATAAAGATACCTCTCCAATGACAGAGAACACTTTTATTTTTAATTATACAATCGTTAATGTAGGTACTTATGTATTTAAATAAGTTCTCTTGTTTAGCTAACTTACCATGTTTTATTAAATGTTTACAGTCCATTCCCATCGAAACTCGTTAGCGAGCAAGTTATTATGTTAATAATAAGTCGTACATACTTACCTACCCAAGAGTATCGAGCGGTGCTGTTACCGCGGTAAATGTTAGTTTATAAGTTCATTACGGTTTAAGGATTGAGATAAATATGCATCAAAGCAAATCTATAATGATCACACCTATTTTGTTACAAATTAATTTTGCCAATCACCCTGTTGGAAATGTTAGAAGCAAGGCATACTTAAATGAGTCACTGGACTTGCTAATTTTAACTTAGCGTTATACGGTGTAACAAAATAAAGTGTAGACTGGTAGTCTAAGAGATACCTATGTCATATTCCTTGAAACGTAATAAGGTGATGGTATTATTTAATATTAATTGGGTTACAAATGTTCAATGTTCATTAATTTTGCTGGTAGGTATACTAAATTTCACTAGTTATGCATATAATTAGCACCAACTTATAAATTGTTTTGTTTGTATTTTTTGGGCTATGCAATAGCATCTATTGAGATCTTATCTTAGATAAATAATGTGTTATACCTACCGTATACCTATCGTATCTACATACTGGCCCTAGAGTTTAGTTAAAAACTGTTGTTTTTGGTGGGCGGTATGTTCAGTTAAAATTTAGATTTATACGTACCTACCTACACTTGTATTATATTGTGCCGCCCGGCGGAATCCAGTTTAGTTGCAATAAATGCATGATCGAAGATTGACCTGTTATCTTTTCTTATAACACCTTCATTCCAAAATGTACCTTAGTGCCCTGTACATCGACTTTACATGTAAAATATTAGTTATTACAAAGAAGGAGAAATAATAATATACAAGCAGTTACAGCACGCATTAATAATAATCATTGAAAGTATTAGTAACAACAAGGAACAAACAAGGATTCCTTAAAAGATGTAATTTTTTTTGAAATATGTATGTAAGCAATAACCTTAACATTCAAGATTTATAATGAAGGAAACAAGAATGGCTCTTTATTGCATTAACGATTCACCAATTATGAGTTTTCACTGTCACCGCCATATTGCCATAGACAAATGTCATGTGTTTTGTCTAATCACAGCTGGCCATTCGGAAATTGACGAATCACATTTATTTGTTATGCGTAATTGAAAACATTTGAGTGGCTGTGATTGGTACACCGGCGAGCATGCGCATTTCGACTGTTGGACCGGTTTTTGATTGTAATTTTGTATGAAGCTCGTGTTCTATGTTTTATTCGTTCGCTTGTTAAAAGGTATTTAATACGCAGTTTAGCGTATTAAATACCTTTTAACACCATTGTATGGTTTCATATTCCTATAAATATGCAAATACACTTAAAATCATGACACGTAGAGCGGTCGATGCTGTAGGTAACTACAATAATAATTATTAAGATATTTCGCCACTTTTTCATACTTTTTTCGATGTTTATATCTGCTGTACACCGTAATAGGAAAATCAGTATAACAAGATTGTTTTTATCATATCATTGTGGTCAAATACCTGTGGTATGGCTTCCATAGAACCCGATTCCCACCGGCTTGCCCATTTTAGGAAACGTTGCCTATTTTTTTTTTTTAAAGTAAGCTAAATCGATCCCAATCTGTTTTCTGTCATATCCTGCCTCTGTTTACTACTGGCCTTATTAACTATTGTACAATCACTCTATCTAAGCAATTTTATCAGCACTAGCAGTGTCTATGCCTGAGCATATGTATATTCAGTTGAATAAATATAAATGGAAACCACTTTATAGAGAGCATTGTAAATGATCTCAGGCAATTTAAGCTTACCAGTGTAGTGTAGTCGGCGGTGTAAATTTACGTTTCATATACTTACTAGCTGTGCCCCGCGGTGTTACCCGCTCATCCCACGGGAACGCTACATTTATTCGGGATGAAATGTATCCTATGTCCTTCCCCGGGACTGAAACTATCTATATACCAAATTTCATCTAAATCGGTTCGGCGGTTTAAGCGTGAAGAGGTAACAGACAGACAGACAGACAGACAGACAGACAGACACACTTTCGCATTTATAATATTAGTATGGATAATTCAAGCGTAGTTCTAATAGTGTATCCTGATCGTGTATCCCCTATAGCGTAGCTCCAATTCCAACACAAATAAAATGAATTTTAATAAATCTGTAACATCTATACTCTATCTATAGTATTCTATTTATTATATATTGTTTTTATACCGCAGATTTTTGACACAAATATAAGTCTATAGATACTTCTATAGACATATACCACCAACATAGACATATAGTACCTATGTATTGTAAAAATGTCTACTAGCGATTAAAATTGGGTCTATGCTTGCCCCTCTCTGATCACCCTCCTCTGTCTTGCCACAGCTACAGAATAAAACTTACAGAAGGTTCTGTCTTGTTGCCTGAGAAGCTATTTTGAACCGTGGTGAGACTACCGATCGACACGTGCGCTCTTGGAGTAGATACAACGCGCGCCGATTTTGCCCGAACAAAGGTGTAGCCAACCACGTGCCCGTGGACGACCACCCGCCACTTGGCTGACGACGGTCGAAAAAGACCTCAAAGAAGCTTAAATTGACACCAACGCCGCACAAAATCGTGCTCAGTGGAGGGCCGACCCCAAGTAAATGGGACTACCGGTCTAGGAGAAAGAAGAAGAAGAAAGGTGTAGGCAAGGCAACCCGGGTGTGCGTGGTTCGTAAGCTATTTTGTGCTGCTCGGTGTTCGTAGTCCGTTTTGTTACTTACTCTGTCGCTCGCATGAATCACAACATATTTATATGTAGGTACATAGATACCTACATACCTACATCAGTATAGGTAACAAATAAGTGGAATACCCACGGTTGATTTAATACTTAATTCATGAGGAAGTGAGACCCGTATGTAACTTTATAGCGTTTGAATTATGCATTATGCTGTAGTTACCATTAAACTATAACGTTTTACGTCAATCGTATATATGAAATTCAATTTGCCTCAACGGATCACGGAGATAAGAGCAGGTAGTGTATAATCCCAGAACTTGCAAAGTATTTGTCGCAGTCATCTGGTTGAATCTGCACTTTTATTGAATGACTAGCGCGTTCATTGAATGACAACATTCAATTGAATGACTAAGGGACAACTCGTCAAGTTGTTTAATATAACGTTCAACGTCTTGACTGAACGTCATTTAGCATTTCAAAAACCTGACTGATTTTACGTCTGCTCCGTTCAAATGTTACAATCCGCTAACTAGTTGGACGTTTACTGACAGATTCAACCATATGACTGCGACATATACACTGCTGTGCGATAAAAGGTCGTATCTTTGTATAGATTCCATACTATGATACGCCTTTTCAATGTAGCACGGTAGTACATTACTTTATATGAAGTGCTAATGAAAATTAGCATACTTAGGTGTTTCTTTGCGTATTTATTCGAATAGAATATTCTTTATTGCGCACCTCAAAGGGAAATGAATACAAACAAATACAGATTACACGTAACATAAAATAGAGGTAAACAACAGGCGGTTTTATCGCTACAAAGCTCTCTCTTGCAGACAACCTTTGGGTAGAAAAATTAAATAAAAACGTCAGAAACGAGTAGGCGATGCAAAAGTAATCATGGAGTCTATAGAAAAACTATTAGCATTAGTATTTTTGAGCTATTACAATTTTATTTTTTAAGGATTTTAAATGTATTCCAGCAACGTCGTGCAATGAAGGGATTTTTTGGGGGGAGAGGCAGGCCTCTCAAGTCGATATGTATCGTTCGTTGTGTCACGAAAAGCTGAAACTTCTCGACTTTCCAGCTGAGTTAACGTCTTGTGCTGATAACGTGTGTAACGTGCATAGTCATAAACCAGTCATTGACGGAATGTATGATTACATAATTGAAACATTGACCGATGCGGCAAGACAGTCGAGTAGTGCTAGGCGGGGGAGGGGTAAGGTAATTGCTGGTTGGAACAAATATGTAGCCAGTGCCCACAGGGATGCTAGAGACAAATTTTTAATATGGGTTTCAGCAAACAAACCGAACCAGGGCCCAGTATATGATGATATGTGTAATTCCAGAAGGTTTTTCAAGTCAAAACTTAAATGGTGCCAGGATAGGCAGGAGCAAATCAGAAATGATATACTTGCCACTAACCGGGCAGCTAACGACTTTAAAGCCTTCTGGAAGAATACTAATAAAGTAAATGTCCGGCCTGGAGTCCCGGTGTCCGTTGGTGGCTCGAGCGACAAAAAAGTAATCGCTGATAATTTTAAGCATATGTTCTCTGTCGCTCCCGTTCTGCAGTCGAGATCACAAGCTGTGAATTGTACTGAGGCCACAGTGAGTGGAAATAGCGTGAGTTTCACTGCCAAGCAAATAAATACAATTATAAAAAGCATGCAGAGAGGGAAATCTCCAGGTCACGATGGACTCAGTATAGAGCACCTAAAATATGCGGGTGTGCACCTGCCGCGTGTTCTTGCTGTGTTATTTTCGCTGTGTATGAGTCACGGCTATCTTCCTGAAAAACTTACTAGGACAGTCGTGATTCCACTTGTAAAAAATAAGACTGGCGATCTGTCTGATATGGAGAACTATAGGCCCATCTCACTGGCTACTATACTAGCTAAAGTACTTGATAGCCTGCTTAATGCACAGCTTTGCAAGTATATCAAGTTGCACGATGCGCAATTCGGCTTCAGACCGGGACTATCAACGGAAAGCGCAATCCTGTGCCTTAAGCAGACTGTCAGGTACTATAAAGACAGAAACACGCCAGTCTTTGCATGTTTCTTGGATCTGTCCAAAGCCTTTGACCTGGTTGATTATGACATCTTATGGCATAAATTGGCGAGTACAGGGCTGCCTAATCAATTTATCCAACTGTTTAAATATTGGTACAGCAACCAGGTCAACCTTGTGAGATGGGCCGGAGTCGATTCGGCAGAGTACAGGTTGCAGTGCGGGGTTAGACAGGGGGGCCTCTCATCTCCCTTACTGTTTAACCTGTATGTAGACGAACTGATCGGGGGGCTCAGTGCTATGCGTGTCGATTGCCATATTAGTGGTACTAGTTTCAACAATATAAGTTACGCGGACGATATGGTGCTGCTGGGCCCGTCGGCAGATTCGTTGCGGCAGGTGATAGGAGTATGCGAGGAGTATGCTGAGCGGCATGGTCTTAGGTACAATACGAAAAAGAGTGAACTAATCATTTTCAAATCACGGAAATACAACCCGACTACTGTACCTAAGATCATGCTGTGCGGCGAGCCCCTCAAGAGGGTTGAGAAGTTCAAATACCTGGGACATGTGGTCACTGAGGATTTGAATGATGACATGGACCTCGAGAGAGAGAGGAGAGCGATGGCTGTCAGAGGCAACATGATTGCCCGCAGATTTGCACGTTGTAGTGACCAAGTTAAGTTGACGCTTTTCAAGGCCTACTGTCAGACATTCTACACGTGCAGTCTGTGGGTAAAGTGGGCCTATGATGCAATCAGAGTTCAGTACAACAACATCCTGAGATTGCTGCTGAGGCTACCGAAGCACTGTAGTGCGTCAGGTATGTTCGCAGAGGCGCACACTGATGACTTTTTTGCCATTAGGCGAAAAAGGATTGCGTCTCTGCTAAAGCGAATGCGAGGCAGCAGCAACAGCCTCCTCAGGGTGTTGGCTGAGAGACTAGATTGCCCACTGACGAAGTACTGGGTCGACGTTGCCATTGGTAGGGACAGGTAAAGCACGTTTATCACGTGCTGTGCCTGCTCCTGTGATCGGGAACGTACAATAATATTAATTAAGTTAATTTAATTTAAAATTTAGTGATCTAGTTTGTCAAGTATCAGTGTATTAACATAGTTTTAAGTTTAATTTGTTACTAATTCTATGGATCAATTTGGTCTGAAATAAAAGCTTTTTATTTTATTTTTATTTTATTTATTTATTTATCCATTGATGGAGTGTGTGGATAATTTATCCACCACACAAACTTGTAATTCATGTTTCGACACATAACCAAACGCCGATCTAGGTATGCCTTCATTTCTCCATTAAATAATAAAAACAAAGGAACCTAATTACTTATTAATATATATATATATATATATGGAGAAAATAAATAAGGAACTAAAAAACTGGCATTTGTGTTATAAATAACACAATAGCAACCACATAATTCTAAACTAATTTAAGTTAAACTACGTTGCAAATTTTCGCCGAAATAGCAACGTTTTTTGCTTGTCCCTAATGTTACAAATAGTTTTTACAATATGACGTAAAAAATCATACGATTGTTGCAACCAAGGTCTCGGATTTCGTACTGTTACGCATTTTACCCAGCCGTGGTTTGGTCAATTTATTCCATAATGCGGCCCATTAGATAGTATCAAATTAGCTAAATTAGGCTTGCAAAACGTGGCTGGACCATTTTTTTTTTTTTTTTTTATTACCTTAATTTCCAAAATAAAACTACAACAGTCGTGTTGCATGAATATGATAGTTACAAAGATGTTTAGATTTCATAAACGAGTTGAGTGGGTAGGTCTATTGTGTATGATATCATTTTTAAATCAAATGGTAGGCTTTCTAGCAATACCTAATATTATATTTTCAGTTGACCTAATCTGAAACACAAATTTTTGTTTCCTATCTGTAAGGTTCGCCAACTTTTCATTTGTCCGAAAGCCACTTTTATTAAAAACCGTAAGTTTTTCAGAATCATTATTTAAAACAAACTAACCTAACCTAATGGGTTCTTTAAAATAATGTTTATAAAATCCTGAAACTAATACGGGTTTCAGGAAAAAAATACTTTCAGACTAATTAAAATTTGGCTAAACGGCACTGTGATGGGAACAATGATACGGAGTTAAGATAGGATATCATATTTTCAATATGAAATAAATAGTGAAATTTCTTTTCCACAGCTCTCACATTTTTATTTTTCATTTAATTTTTTTTAACTATTGTGACTAATACCGTAATACGATGTCTCATCTCAGGAACTATTAAATTCCAGCTATGCATAGCCGATTTCATGTGTAATCGGTGAAGGATGTCGAAAAACACTCACCCCCTAGGTATTGAATTGCCCGAGAGCAAAAACGCATCCGCCAATCTGTGAAGCCTTCCATGTTCATGCGCCCAGCGGTGATTCGCAATCACAGCGTCTGGATAACTCATGAAATCACTACTGATTGGGGTGCATTGTGATTTTAAGTACCAATATATACAGTAGTAAATATCGTAGCGTTAAAAACACAAAGGCTCATTTTACAGTGCGTTTAGGCAGTTATATCCTTATTTCAAACAAGGGTTTGAAATATGTATTGGTTTCATATTACAGTAATATACCCCACGCTTTGCTACTGCTCACAAATATTCATTTAAAACATACATATCTCAAATGCACAAAGAAAACCTGCTAATCTGTTGTTGCTTTAAACACTGCGCTTTTTATTAGTAAGGATAATATAATATTTTACCTTAAGAACCAATAAATTGTTTTACCATAAACAAAACACTTACTTATGAAAAAATAATTTGTACTCTTACACGAGGATATTTTTTAGTAATAAGACTGCATGAATCATTTTGTAAACGCATATGATCAAAATTGAAACATGGAGCCAAATTGCATCATCCTCACCACCTAACATTTTCAATTCAAATGCCATATTAAATAACGCATTTAGGCATCCTAATCGCCCTTAAAAGGTTGTAGCAATGTGTTCACAAAACTAATCTTTTTCTGTGTAGCTAAGCTATAAATTTCCACACAAGCTTGATGCGAGCTAGCCAAAGTTATCCTTTTAAACACTAGTCTAGCCAAACAATGAATCATCAAAATTGGTTCGCCAGGGGCGAGTACTTTCATGATATCTGACTCACGATACATTGTTCCGCTCGAAGTGCTTGCAGCTTGTGTACACTGTACAAGCTATAGCATGTAGGCGACGACAACGCTGCATGTCATTTCCTGAATAATAAAGATGGCTGCTCTCTGCAATATCACAGTAAATATATACATAATGTAAAGCAGTATTTCAATTCGGCTTTTTGGTGCTCTCCGGAACCCGCTTGCTCGTATGTTTCGCTCAAAAAATTTGCGCAATATAGATGCTGGACATCCGCTCTTTTTAATGCCAGTTGAAGACATACTATGATGGTGTAGGTTATTGAATCTAATAACAACTAATGACTATGTTTTTACGATTGATTGATTGACAGAGTTTTTTACGAAATATATTAATACTTATTTAAAACCCCGCAAAAATTGCCAGAAATCTTCAAAGCCAAAATTATGTCTTCAATCGCTGTTCGTTCTTGTGATCTTTAGCGTACAAAATAACCTTCTTGCTCTTGACTCACGACTCTTATATTTTCGGACGTTTGTATGGATTTATCTTACTTTTTAAGATTGCACATGCTGTATTAGGCCTATACATGGTTGAAAATTATCAGATACGTGTGTGGTGTGTATGGTTTATTAAAACGGTAATCAGGTATTTTTTCCGTCGAATTTAAGAATTTGGTCAATATTGAAATGCACAATATGCACATATTGATGAAGGCTCTACAATGATTACTAGAGATGTTCGCGATGATTTCGGCAAAATGTTAAGTAAAACTCCTGGGAATCCGAGCTGCCGGAACGTGCACAACCATTCAACTCATCAATCATTTAATTTACGAGTAGCGGCCAACAGAATAATGCATCATTTTATTTCCCGGAATATAAAAATGAAGCCTCAAATCAAAAAAGTCTAGTATTATTTGTTGAAACCGCTATTTGGTTTTGCTTTCTGTGTTTGTTTTATTTAATCAACAATGATTTTTTTGTGCATAGGTATCCAATTGCTACAAGTAATCAAAATATATACGTATTGTTTTTTTTTTATATATATAATATTAATCGTAATAACAATATTCTTGCTTTTGTCAAGACAGGCTTGCTACGCGCTCAGCGCCACGCTAATAGCCGACCAAGAGAGGCGCAGCAAAAGTGGGTGACGGAAAAGTGCACCACGGTGCACACTAACGATCGGAATTCGGAAGTTATCGTGACAAGCAGTGCGTAGTTACTTCGTTTATAAACGAAGATGAGAATGATGTTGTTTACTGCTGTTCTCGTGTGTATAAAATGCATGTATAAAATCCCCTGCACGGATTTTTCTCTTAACGCTTAATTAGCTAATGCATCGATCAATTAGCCGTCATTCCGAAGCCTGCGAGGAAGACCCGGGGGGCGCGCGCTGCCCAGCGTTACTTGATCCGTGCTCATCCATTTTTACCTACAGCGTGCATGTAAAATAGTAGGTAGGGCTCTGCCATCGTAAAAGCATAAAAGATTTCAATGAGAACACCATAGTACAAGTAACGGCTGTTATGGTTAAGAAACTCGTATTAAACACGTCTCAATAATTGCAAAAGTAGTTTTCTTTAAATTTCGTAAGAAATTCGAGTTTATTGTAAAGCTGCTTTCTGAATCATCAGTATCATAATGTATTTCAAATTCATCTCACGATCGCAAAAAATATCAAAAGTTTCTTTGATGAGATTTATTTTACATTTTGACAGCTATGTCTATAGTTTGTCCTCGCCATTAAACGTAACAGTTTGGTGAGTAACAATAATATTGTAAATTGTAATTTCATAAGATAAAAAAAAAAAACATTTTCATATATAGACATAGAGCTCAAACGACACTGAAACTAACATGGGCTGAAATTTCCCAATTTGAATTAGGCTCAGACTTATATTTCTGTCTAAAACTTGTCATGAATGCACACGGAAGACATAACATAACTAAAGTTACTAGGCCACGTCCAGGATGACAAAATTGGCACACTCTGTGACTAAGGCTCCGGCACACTGGTCGACACATGGCGGCGTGGGAACGCCGCACATGTGCGCGGCAGCTTTATCTGTAGTAATAATAACTTGCTTGACAGTGTGATAGCATTCTGATTAAAGGGAAATTTGTGGTTACGTGTTGATCTGTTGATAGAAAGTAACACTAAGCAGTAAACTTAGTCCCTATTCAACAAGGATTTACGTTATTCCAAATATATCGGCTGTATCCCATGATATTCAAGTAAATCCCTAGACTTTGCAGCGAAAGCGGGGGATAGTTTACCAATGTTTGATAATATATTTGAAATTTTTTGTGTCCTTTCACACAACAAAAATGTAGCAGGATTTGCTGAATGAGATGGGCTGAATAGTGACCTGAGTTAGCACATTAAATTTTGGCTCTCCATCCACTCCTGTTATCGTCAAAATAGATTGCTTTTTCGGACAGAAATTATTTGGTACGCAAGTTCTACATAAAACGAATTAAAAAAAAAAATAAAAATAAAAATTACGTAAAAATCGGTGAACAGTTTGTAGAAAAAATCATTAAATGTAAACACCTACGCAGTTCATTTTTGAGAACAGAAGGGACGAATTAAGATAATATTTAGTGGCGCACATGCGCGACTCGACTTTGATTTCATTTCTGATCAGGTTCTTGTATACAGTTTACAGCATGCACGTATGTAAAATAACTACGTTAAATAATATATTGTGTATTAATAAATAATATTTTAAATATTTGAGCTTTGACGGACAGACGGACGGAATAGATAGATAGAATTCTCCACCACCATTCAATAGTCAAATGTAATTGTATTGTTTGACGATACGGTTGGCGCGGTGATAAAGCAGCCTACCTTTAGCCAGCGGTCGTAGGTTCCAATCCCGGCAAGGGCACATACTTGTGTGATGAACACGAATATTTTTGCCTATGACCCCATAGACGTTCAATGTATTTAAGTATTAATTGATCTATGTAATTATGTATATCGTCGCCTAGTACCCATAACACAAGCGTAAGCGGCACAAGTAGAGATGTGCCGTTCTAGAAGACCGTTTACCGATTTGTATGGGGAAAGAACGCTCTCGAGAATATTTCTGATACAAATCGAGAAACATTCTCGAGAACGGTACCTACATCTCTAGGCACAAGCCTTCTTGAGCTTAATTTGGGACTAGGGTGATTTGTGTGAGGTTGTCTGAATTTAATTTCTGTTACTAAATTCTTAGATATAAGTTATTAGAAGTAAAAATATTATTTTATGTTATTCTACCCTTATAAGAAAGAGAGATGCCTCTTAGCACAGGTATATTTAATACTTCAAAAGAGGCATTATACACTGTAGTTATGACTGAAATGATTATTTGAATAAATACATTTTATTATTACTTATTTATTTATTGTATAAAAGAACTTGGAGGACAGAATATGTGCAACATTGGGCCGAAATACTCAAATAATTCAAAACCCTAACATTACAACTGAATAAGCGTATCCATCCTTTGCGGTTACAGCGTAAATTCTCGTTATATTTCATCACCGTAAAATTATTTAAGGTCAATCATTAGTATCGTTAACGATAGTAATCGCAATGTTACCAACATTATTACATTTATATGCTAAATAGAAGTTCGGAGCACTTTAGGCGTTAACGTTTACCTTGGCTTATGAGTTATGAAATATGCCTGCCCGTCGTTATAAACGGTCGATGCATTTAGAGCTTAATATCTTGAGGTATATTACTCTTAACCATAAGAGGATTATGTAAGATAATCGGTAATATGAGCTCACTAATACATACAACCTACGTCTGTTGACAACCAAAACTCAGTGAAGCTCGTATCTCAGTGTCAAACTACTTACTAGATACGAGGTTCTGAAGAACAGTGACATAAATTGTAGTGAGTTTTGTTTGCCACCACGTGTATTATATTATATCGTAAAACAAAGGTAAAGACCAATGTCACAGTTGAAGGGAGTCTCGAATAGGCTTTATTTTACCTAAAGTAGGTCCATATTAAATTACAATACGATTATCGATTTATCAGAATATGAGGAACGGGTCAAAGTCGAATAGGGGAAAGTAGTACGAGATCATCCCCTTAAGCGGGAATGACCACAAAAACCAAGTTTTCCATGCAATCAAAAAATGTTGGCACTAATTACTAGCCAATTTATCGATCTAACTTTCCTCATACTCAAAACAATAAATTAGTTTAGATTTCATGGAAATATTGTCGTTTTTCCAAAACCTTACGAAGTAATCATCTTCTACACCCCGGTGTACAAGATGATTCCCATGGTAAGGGTAAGATGATCCCTATGATCATCTTACCCCCTATTGAGAATTAACAACTGTTTATGAGAATTAAAAGGTGTTAATATATATAGTTATAAAATAAAATTACGCAGAAATCATAGAACGTATTTATTGAAAATAATTAAAGGATCTAGACTTATGGTCTATAAACTGATATAAATATCAGGCAGACGAGTTTTATTATTTTTATTTTTTACTGCAACTTTATTTTTTTCTTTGGCTCTCCGTTTTAATGACATGACGGGCACCGAAAATTCTTTACTCGCCTTTTTATAGGCCGTGCCATTTTTCACAGCCTCAAGAGCGGCCTTCACAGATTCTTCAGACCACTGACCGCGTGTGGTCTTCCTTTTGTAATTACGCGGCATTTATCTGCAATAGAAATATTTAATTCCCATAACCAATTTGAAGATAGAAACGCATAGGTACAGACAAGCAAACAGACAGATATACTGACTAATAGAATAATAAAAACATTTTTTTATTATTATATTAAAAAAAAAGTTTCGTTCATATTGTAAAGATCATCTATTCCATATGTACAAGATCATCTCGCCCCAAATCAAACTTTTTTATACAATGTCACAAAACATAACCTCCAAGCACGAGGCTATGTTTCCGTTGCCTAAAAACCAAAATTAGGCATATTAGAAAGCCACAAACATAACAGTCATTGCAATTAACAGCATACAATAAAAGTAACATAAGCTCAAAGTCAGCCTTACCTTAGATTAAGCACACACAATTTTTATTTTTTTACGTAAAAGACGCTGTGTGGGATATTTGGAGCTACAGGTTGGCATATAAACGTACTAGATGGCGTTAGCAGTTTTCACACAATCGCAAAATCGCAAATGATCATCTTACCCCGAGGGATCAACTCGTACTACTTTCCCCTATCGCTTGAAATATTTCGAATCGATTTGCGATTCTTAATCATGAGCGGGTTTAGTCGCAATAATGACGCAAAATTTATTTAAATATGTTTAAGACTTATGGGAATTTTTTATTGTCAATTACCCACGAAAAACATAAGATGCCATTTACTTACTAGTCATATTAAATATTTTCTTAGTAATACGCAGACATTGGTAACTCCAGTGTTCTTTTTGGCAAAATTTAGGGCTGATATTAGGAAACCCTAGAAAATATACGATCTATCCGAATATGCCTTGTAATTTTCACGAACTCTCAGTTCAACCGTTCAACTTAATGCAAGCATGGATATCAGGCCGTTTAACACACTTAGGTACGTGGAATTTTTTGGAACATGACAGCTGTGTATCATTAAAAAAATAACATAACTTGCGTAATATACATAATAACTCATATCCTATTTGTAACAGAAAAGCCAATTAAAACATTCGCGGTGTTTCCAAGAAAAACTGTCAAATGTTGAAAAGGTGACGGGAATTGGCACGACACCTGAGGGGTTACTCCAATGTTCGAAACTCGACTGTCGTATAGTGCCGTCCCTCTCGATCTCCTGTAAAAGTATATTTGGGTGAGCGAGATGGCACTATAAGACGGTTGAATTGCGAACATCCGAGTAGCCCTTCTGGATGGCCGCTGGGGAAGTTCAAGGCGGTGTATTTTGAATTATAACTGGACGGGATCCAAAACTATTTGGAATTTTACTAGCCTGGGTGTACGGGCCGTAAACGTTCGCAGTGCGGGCTGGTTGCAGTAGCTCCGGTTTCCGAACGGAATGAAGTCAGAAAACGTATCTGTCTCTGTCTGTCATATGGCGATGTCGTGCTCACTGACGTCATTCCATTCTGAAACCGGACCGGAATTCAGACTGGGTGTGGCCGTCCTAACGCTCTAACGTAGACCTATCTTACATTGTACATTGTACGCTATTAACGTGTCACTCTGGCTACCGAATCCATTTGACCGAAGTATAACTTCCTCCATCGAAGTGGCACTTCACACTATCATATTCGCGCAACCTCGGTCAACTTCGCGAATAGTGTAGCGCCTGCATTACATTTTTTGCGCGAGTTCTGCCCTGGAACTGTTGGTGTTGGGACATAAAGCATAGCTGCTCTGTGACGTTATACCGACTTATTCGACAATGGGCACTGTTCGCTTAGAAAATAATATAGAAAATCCTATATTACATTATGAAGACTTTTAATTTCTGGTACCTAATCATCAACTTAAAATTACTTTTACAAATGCACAAACAGTAAAATATACGGATATTAAACAATAACAGTGTACATAGTACATACTCGTATAACACACTATACTCTCGCTATGTACACATACCTAATTAAAACTTTTACTATACCGGGCTATTGCTATGTTTTTTATTTACCTTGATTATCTGACGTTTTGACACTGTTTCACGGATCGTAATCTCAAAACAATAGTGTAGATATTAGTATATCACAAAAAAATGTCTCACTTAATCCTTCATTACCCATTTAATGAAAACTGCCCACGACAAGGACGGTCAAGACGTAAAACTGTAACATTAAACGATCCCAAACTATACCCAACTACAAATGGACTCTGTTCTAAACGACCTATTTACTGCTCTATTATTTCTATTTACGAGACCTCCATTCACTCGGGTTCACGAAAAACCAATACCCATTCAACCTGAAACTAATTTCTTTCTTAGAAAGTATTTCCACTAAAGTTATCTCGCTTTAAGTAGATATAAGTTACGTTTTTTACCCAAACGGACTCGGTCCCAGTGGGCTCATTCATAAGATATACGAGTAGCAGTCTACCTTCTTTCCTCTAATTTATATTAATATAAGGGTAGAAATACATTTTCCTTTCCGAAAAAAGCTTCGTAGCTTTGTAAAATTAATGAGTCTGGCCGGACGCGCATAGCTTTGACTTTGTAGAAAAGTTTGCCGTATCCTTATTGAGGAGTGACAAGTGATACAAAAGGTTCCGGCGGCGGTCTCGCCTGGCTGAATGAGAAGCAGGTGTTCCAATGTAGCTGAGGTTGTGATACGAATTTTGATGCGAAAGGTAAAAGAATCGGCAAATATTTTTAACATTTGCCGATTCCTTTAGGAAACTAGTGCTAAGAAAAAGACGTTGCCAATTCCAAAATAACGTCAATTCGCGACGCATTATGTTTCGGCGGCGACGGTGTTAATTGATATTGAGCTGATTTACCTACAGATTACAACCTATCGAGACACAGTCGTTTTCAGGTCTCGTGTTAGTTAGTCGCAATATCGCAATTGTAACCTATCGTAACCCTTCTCAACTCAAAGTCTAATAAGTATTGTATATCCAAACGAAGTGCGAGGAACCCGATTCCATATCTACATACAAACAATACAGAGATAACCCAGCTTTTACGACGACAGTAAATCTAAATTAGCATACACATATGCACTTGCACTTTCCGTCGCTCAGTTCAACGGCCCGGACCTATGCCAATGCCAACAAATCCTGCCAGCCGATTGCCAAATCGCCAATAAAATTAAATCGTTAATAAGAGGTGTTGATAAGTTTTATTTCTATCTGTAGATATAACTACGAAGTCATAGCACAGACTGACGTCTGGAAGATATGTAGGTAATAAACTTGAGACTGGCAAGATTTTTATGTAGGTACTATACCGTCAGCAATTCGTATTATGTCCGCTATTCCATGCAAGCCCAGAATTCTAAAGATATACGTAAGCTCTTATTGTGTTGATAATAGAGCTATAGTGTTTTCGGGGTCTTGGTCTATTTGGTTTATTTATCATCGAATAATTTATATTTTATATTCCAAGGTTCCCAATAGCAAGAAAAAACCTCGCAGGAGAGACTACTCTGAAGTCCGAATAAGAAGTATGAAGTGCACAGTTGTGACACGAACTTCTAATTTCAAACTTCAAAGGGTTGTTTGATAAATACCCGTGTTTAGAAAAAAACAACAAAGGTTTGTATACGTGTATATTTATTTTTCTACATAGTCACCTTCCAACTCTATACACTTGTTCCAACGGTGTTCTAGCTTTAATAAGCCGTCTAAAAAATAAGATTTCGGAAAGTCGTGAAAATAGGCCTCCGTGGCGGCAATGACCTCTTCATTGGACGAAAATTTCTTTCCACCGAGCCATTTTTTTAAATTTGGGAATAGGAAGAATTCACAGGGAGCCAGGTCTGGGGAATAGGGCGGATGAGGCAGCAATTTATAATGTAATTTGGTTTGGAGACTTTAATTTGGAGTCTGCGATTCTTGAGGAGTGAGCTGGTGCATTATCATGATGAAAGAGAACTTTTTTCTTATTTAGATGTGGTCTCTTTTTTTTCAAAATGGTATCAAATTCTTGCAATAAATTAGCGTAATATATGGCCCGGTTATCGTTCTTCCTTTTTGTAAATAATCAGTATGGATGATTCCCTGCGAGTCCCAAAAAACAGTCGCCATGACCTTTCCGGCCGATGGAACGGTCTTCGCCTTCTTTGGAGCTGATTCCCCCGGCAAAATCCACTGTTTAGACTGTTCTTTACTTTCTGGGGTATAGTGGTGTATCCACGTTTCATCAACAGTCACAAAACGCCGAAGGAACTCACCCGGACTACTTTCGTACTTATCTTAACAGTGCCTTGAAATTTGCTTCCGGGTGAGCTTTTGTTCCTCGGTGAGCAAACGCGGCACCCACCTCGCCGAAACCTTCTTCATGCCTAATTTGTGTTCTAAAATGTGCTGCACGCGTTCAATCGAAACATTTACAATGTCGACAATTTCTCTAAGTTTTATTCGGCGATCGCTTAATTCCGCCAGACACAAATTGAATTTCCCACGGGCCCATGTGATGGAAAATTATCATAGCAATCTTGCCTAGCGCGAAACAATGGGACGCGATACGCGCCCTATGTACTTAACCTAACTTGATCTACGTTGCTAACCTGGAGTTCAGCCGAATCTCTTCCCGGCTGCAAGGTTGTGTCTCTGTTTTGTGTAAAAGTGTATGTATGTTACTTGCAACCATAAAACGACGTCCAGGTCTGCGCCGCCGCCGCTACGATCTCGTCCGCAAACACACCGAACACCACACCGAATAACAGTTCACACAGTAGCAGTCCTTATATCACTCTAAATAACTATCCTTGGGGCGCCCGAAGCAGCCCACCGTACAAGGAATTGTGCCGTATCTCAACACTTTCCGTTAAAGTGTAAGACTTCCAAAATCGCCCGAAAACCACGGAGGTTATAATGTTCAAGACCCGTTACGTTAATAGTTACATGCAGCAATGGCGCCGGCACGCGTCTGCCCGCGACAGCCCGCGCGCTCGCAGCGCCGTGACAGAAAAATGAACTAACTGATTGTGTGGCCAGTGGGTAAAACCTATCGATTCTGAACAACCACCCGCCCCGGACCGACCCGTCGTCGGTCCGCTCAAACTCTCGGTAGTCGGGATAGCGTTGAAACCGCCCGTCTAAGGATCGAGTCCCTCACCTGTACATCTGCGATCCGTGGAGACCCATCCTTGCCCGCTATCAAGTTAACGATGCGCCCCCGTCGCCAACACAACGGTGATAGGTTAGCATCCTTAACCAGTACGAGGTCTCCAACGCACGGTGGGGTCGTCCTGTCCGTCCACTTAACGCGTTGCTGAAGAATGTGCAAATACTCAAGCGACCATCGCTTCCAAAAATTTTGAGTCATTTGCTGCAGCATCTGATACCGTGACAACCTATACAGCTTAACATCTGTATACGGATACTCCGGCAAGGCGTTAAGTGGTTGGCCAATCAAAAAATGACCTGGGGTAATGGCCTCCAGGTCATTCGGGTCAGCGCTCAACGGACACAAGGGGCGCGAATTTAAAACTGCCTCAATTTTGCAAAACACCGTTGACAATTCCTCGAAAGAGAGGATCGTTGAGCCGATGACCCGATACAAATGAGTCTTGGCAGACTTAACCACTGCCTCAAATATTCCACCCCAGTGGGGGCATCCAGGTGGACTGAAATACCACGAAATGCCCCGACTGGCGATGGCCGTGCCGATCTCTCGCTCATTTTGACTTAAAAATAATACAATTTCCTTTAGACAACGATCGGCGCCCTTGAAGTTGGTACCACAATCCGATCGTATCAAGGCCGGTATCCCCCGTCGAGAAACGAATCGGTCCAGCGCTGCCAAGAAGGCCTCCGTAGAGAGATCAGCTACCATTTCCAAATGAACGGCCTTGGTCGCCAGACACACGAAGACGCACAAATATGCCTTAACCGACTTCGCATTGCGAAGGCGTGATGTCTTGACCATGAAAGGCCCCGCGAAGTCTGTCCCCACACCAGCAAACGGCCGAGCTTCCGTAACTCGGTCGGGCGGGAGATCTCCCATTTGTGGCTGCATTGTGGCTGCCTTGAGCCGGTAACAAGGCAAGCAACGAAACACAACGCTCCGTATCACTCTCCGTGCCGACAAAATCCAGAACTCCCGCTGCAAAATGCCCAGCAGAGTGTTGCAGCCTGCATGTGAATTCCTGATGTGACGGTCCCAAACCAACAGCTCCACCAGAGCTCTCTTCTTGGGAAGAATTAAAGGATGCCGCGCTGAATAGGGCAATTCGGCATTCCGTAGTCGGCCTCCCACCCGGAGCATTCCGTGCTCATCAATAAACGGGTTGAGGCGGACAAGGCTCTTCTTCATTCTGCCCACGCCAGTCCGCAAAATCCTAAGTTCATCCTGGAACTCATTCCCCTGAATGACCCCCACCCAACGTGAGAGAGCCCTTTGCTGCTCCTCAGGTCCCATTACAGGTGACAGGTTGCGCTGTGCAGCAGGGCTTCGACAATTATGGAAAAACCGCATTATCCATCCCGTGACTCGAAGTAGCTTCCCTAGTGAGCTATACCGTTCCAAAAGAGTGTGGTCCACTGCCACAGACTGCACTGTAGTCACATTGACTCTCAGACCCTGGTCAGGGGGTAGTGGCTGGCGTCCGCAGTCATTGAAAGGCCACTCCGTATGTGGCCGCTCCAGCCATTGAGGCCCCCACCAGAGAGAATGCTCAACCAGAGCAGGCGCCGGGCAGCCGCGACTCGAGCAGTCTGCCGGATTAACTTCACCTGGAACATGTCTCCAGACCAGAGGAGTCTCCGAGTTATTTATCTGTGACACTCGGTTGGCCACAAATACCTCAAGCGTATGGACCGAAGCCTGCAGCCAGCACAACACGATCTGGCTGTCCGTCCATGCGTAAACCGTGTCATTCAGATCCACCGTGCCACGCAAGTTCTGCGCCACATGGTTCAGGAGGCGGGTCAGGAGCGCGGCACCCGCCAATTCCATCTTCGGAATCGTCCACCGGGTCCGAACAGGCGCAACCTTGCTCTTGGCCATGACCAAGCGTACAACGCCTTCGCCAGCGGTCTCACCTGTTCTCAGGTAGACCGCGGCCGCGTACCCTTTCTCAGACGCATCGCAGAACCCATGCAGGGTCACCCTGGCTCCCGCCTGAGGGAGCAGTTTGCGCGGGATCTCAATTTCTTTAATATGCGGCAATGTGGTCACGAATGCCGTCCACTCGTGCAGCAGCTCGTCCGTGAGCTGCTCATCCCAGCCTAGTTGGGCCAACCAAAGCTTCTGCATGAAGAACTTTGCCATGAACGTGACCGGAGAGATCCAACCATTTGGGTCGAACGTTCGTGCGATAGTCGAAAGGACTGATCGCTTGGTCCAGGTCTTCGACAGCAATTCGGCCTCACAATTGTATGTGAAGACATCCTGAGTCGGTCGGTACTGGACCCCCAAAATTGCCAACGCATGAGGATTATCCGAGTCCTCAAACAAATGCGGGTCTTGTTGGTGCTCAACTGGTAGTCCTGCCAGCACCTCTGGGCAGTTTGACAGCCACTTCCTGAGTTCATAGCCACCGGAGGCCATGAGCGCCACCAATTCATCCCTTAGGATTTTAGGGCTTTAATCCGTACGTGTTCGTGTTCAGCTCATACGTGATCATCGGTTCTTCTGGGCTCTCTCGCCACAATATCAGCTGGAACCGACGGTCATCCGCATGGATCTCCGTTTGGCGAAACATCATCCTCACATCCGTAACGAAGACAACTTGGTGTCTCCTGAAGTCCGTTAGAATGTCTGCAATGTCTCTGGTCAACTTTGGACCAGCGTGCAGGCATTGATTCAGGGACACCCCGTTCGATGTCGCCGCGCTCCCGTCGAACACGACCCTGATCTTGGAGTCAGGTGTCTTCAGGACTGCATGATGAGGCAATACGTAGTGCTCCTCACGACGCCAGTCTACCCTGGATACCGACATGTGACCCAAAGCCAAATATTCACGCATGAACTCAACATACTTTCGCCGAAAGTTGGAGTCCCGTTTCATGCGCCTTTCCATGGCCATCATCCGTTTCTCAGCCAGGCCCCTGGAGCTCCCCAGCGGAGGTCGCGTCGATAGAAATGGCAGCCGTGTCATAAATCTGCCCGAAGGGAGGCGCACCGTGTTGCACTGATAAAATGTCTCGCACTCCTCGTCCAGTGGGTTTGTCCTGGGAGCTGTGGGTGGCTCTTCTGTTGCCCAGAACCTTTGCAGGACCTCCGATAACACGCTGCCGTAGTATATGTTGCTATAATCCGTTGCGTCCTGTGGTCCCCGTACTGGGCCCAATAATGCGTACCCACCTGCGGTACACACGGCCACCAACCCGTTTGGTTGCAGCTCCCGCTTACCGCTCCGCAGCAGCTTCCCGAGGACGTCAGTTCCAAGTAAGACGTCCACCCGTCCGGGAATCGCGAAGTGAGGGTCGGCCAACTCCAATCCATTGGTCAGCTCCTTTACCGCCGGCGGTAACCGTACCGAAGGAAGAACCCCGACCACTTCATCCAAAACAATAGCCGTGGCCTTCACCCGCGTGATCGATGCCGAGTCACCCATCTCAAACAGGAGGTCCGTCTGACCCCTGATGTGAGGCACCTGATTGCCACCTATACCTATTGCGCCATCCCGTGACGGCTCCAACCTGAGGCCCAGCCTGGCCACTAGGCGGCTGGACACGATACAACCTTGTGCCCCCGAATCCAGTAGTGCCCTCACTGGCACTGGCTGTCCATCCGTGCCCCTGACGGTAATCACGGCCGTCGGTAATAATACCGTCACTGGCGGGGTGGGCACGACGGATGAACAGACTGCTAATTGCTAGCAGGGGGCACCTCCCTCCCCTTCTGCTGGAGGGGGAGAGGGCCCCTGGCCCAGGTATGGGTCCCACCCCGGGTAGTACACCCCTCGACCCATCGGTGCCATGCGCGCCGGCTGGTAATAACCCATCGGCATCCGTCCCATCTGCGGCGGACGCGCCATCAAACGTGGGCGCTCTGCGAGGGGTGGGGAGAAGCGATTACTCGGGGGCGGCAACCTGCCCCCCAGCGCGGCCGAGTAAGTCGCGTAGCCCGACTCCCCATGGGTCATCTCCGGGCACCCGCCCGTATCTCGGCGCCGATCCCCCCCCCGCGGAGGAGACTGCGGCATCCGGCGGTACTCCGGAGTCCCCGGTGACCCCCCTCCCCGGTGGGGGGGCGACCGTCCACCCAAGGCTGGCTTAGGAGAGGGGGGATGGCCTCCCGATGAGGCCCCGTACCGCTCCCCACTCTCAGCCAGGCAGAGAAGTTCATGATGGGCTCCTCCGCATACTCGGCAGTTGGTGGTCTTACTGCATTCACGCACATAGTGTGCGCCTAGGCAGCGGAAGCACAAGTTTCGCTGCTTGACCACCCCCCTGCGCCTCTGCACCCGCTGTGCTCCAAAATCCGCGCACGCGGTGATCGCGTGTCCCCCCTTCCGGCAGAAGGGGCACACCTCCGATTGGAGGGCGTTGTACCGCTGTCCTCCCCGACGGGGCTCCACCGGTTTGGGCCCGACCGTACGCCGGGGTGACGTGGGGGGTTGCGGCGTGGTTGCCCCTTGGCAATCCGCCCGCCTGCACTCACCCTCCAGGAACGCCCTCAATTCATCAAATGTTGGGAGGTGATTCGATGAATCACCCCCATGTGACTGCTCAAACCGCGCCACCACCTCACTAGGTAACTTGCGCAAAACCCGGTTCACTATAATGTACTTGTTATCCCCTAATGACAACTTGAGTCGCTCCAGCGTATTCACCGCCACCGTGACGGGATTAAGGATTTTCGACCTTATTTCATGTGCATTAGTGACCTTCGATATACTAAATATTTTTTCGATGAGCCCATCAATAATTAATCGCCGATTATCATATCGGTCAATTAATAGGCCCCATGCCGTCTCGTAACTGGAATCCGTAATCTCCAAATGAGTCAAAATATCATGAGGCTCACCGCGTAATCTCCCCATCAACTGCGCCATTTTATACGCGGGGGTCAAATCCGTGCGCGAGTGCACCACGCTGTTAAAAATGTCGCGAAACCTCGGCCAGTCGGCATATTCACCACAAAATTCCGGGACATTCACTGGTGGCAACGGCGCCATTAGTGCCACACCACTGGGTGCACGCCTTACCCCAACATCCCCTTTTCGGGCGCGCTCGATATCCGCTGCCGCTTGGATGATACTCATCACCATATCACCGCACTGGTCTACATTGCGTTGCACCACTTCAACAGCCTGGGTCCGACTTTCCCCAGTCTCCTCTTCGTCAATACGGGCCAAATATTCGGCATGCAATTTCAATACCGCGTCATACCTTTCATCTACCTGTCGCGCGCGCGACAACAATGCGTCCTCGCGATCCGTACGACCAATTAACGTAACGACTAATGAAAACCATCTTAATTCCGATTCGACCCTTGACGCGACCGTTTTAACTACTGAGGGAGCCATGGTACCAACCTCGATAACGCGGATCAATAAAATAATATAACCCGAAAACAAATTAATTAATTAATTAATTTGGGTGAATAATTTTGTCCGTGGAACCCCGATTTTCGACAATAACAATCCGTTTTCGTACCAAACGCGACAACTTCAAAGTTATTCACCCAACACCAATATATTACGCAAAGGAAAACAACACTAAATGTATTTAAATTAAATGTATTTTGAGTGAATAATAGTTCAGCGGAACCCCAATTATTAATTACTTATTAATACGTTTCTCCGTATCGAAACGCAACTATATTTACTTTATTCACTCAACTAACATTTAATTGAAAGTAATAACTAATATTCTTATAATTTAGTTACTCTTAATTACGCAAATGCAACTTAACGTTAATAGATTGGAATGCGAACCAAGCGCAATCCACCCTCAAATTTCAATTATTATTTCGATGCAACTAAATTACTTTATTTCTACGTAAATGAATCGAATATCTTTTCTGTGGATATGAACCACGCTTTTGCTACCAAAATTTGATTCCGCCAGACACAAATTGAATTTCCCACGGGCCCATGTGATGGAAAATTATCATAGCAATCTTGCCTAGCGCGAAACAATGGGACGCGATACGCGCCCTATGTACTTAACCTAACTTGATCTACGTTGCTAACCTGGAGTTCAGCCGAATCTCTTCCCGGCTGCAAGGTTGTGTCTCTGTTTTGTGTAAAAGTGTATGTATGTTACTTGCAACCATAAAACGACGTCCAGGTCTGCGCCGCCGCCGCTACGATCTCGTCCGCAAACACACCGAACACCACACCGAATAACAGTTCACACAGTAGCAGTCCTTATATCACTCTAAATAACTATCCTTGGGGCGCCCGAAGCAGCCCACCGTACAAGGAATTGTGCCGTATCTCAACACTTTCCGTTAAAGTGTAAGACTTCCAAAATCGCCCGAAAACCACGGAGGTTATAATGTTCAAGACCCGTTACGTTAATAGTTACATGCAGCAATGGCGCCGGCACGCGTCTGCCCGCGACAGCCCGCGCGCTCGCAGCGCCGTGACAGAAAAATGAACTAACTGATTGTGTGGCCAGTGGGTAAAACCTATCGATTCTGAACAACAATATTCTCAATTTTTTTTACCATATGACCTGTGGTCACCTCAACAGGACGTCCTGGGCGATCTTCATCAAAGATGGACGTTCTGCCTCGTTTAAATTCATTGTACCAATATCTAATGGTTGTCATAGAAGGAGTATGATCATTGTAAACAGCTTGCATGCGTACTTTTATTTCAAAACAAGAATTTCCTTCCAAAAACAGAAAACGAATTACAGAACGATACTGCTCTTTCTCCATTATTGCAATAACAACGCGAACTCCGTCGTAAAAAGCCGTTAAAAGAAAAAAAAAACAAAAGAACGCTGTATTTTTTTTTTTAATTTTCTAGTCCATAAAGGATGCCTAAAAAGTTCGTATACATAATTTCAGCCAGTAACAAGAATTACTTTTTAAAACGTGTATTTATCAAACAACCCTCGTAAGTGGGTAGGTACCCAGCATATTATTTTTGTCATTGGTGTGACAAACCGACGCAACTAGAGAGAAGCTGAAATTAATAAATAAAGTCCCAAACTAAGCAAAGCTTGCACTAGACGATAAATATAATATAAAAAAAATTGGGCAAGTGCGAGTCCGACTTGCGCATGAAGGGTTCCGTACCATAATCTTTAACAAGTTTTTTGTATGGGAGCCCCCCTTAAATATTTATTTTATTTTATTTTTAGTATTTGTTGTTATAGCGGCAATAGAAATACATCATCTGTGAAAATTTCAACTGTCTATCACCGCTCTTGATATACAGCCTGGTGACAGACGGACGGACAGACGGACAGCGAAAGTCTCAGTAATAGGGTCCCGTTTTTAGCCTTTTGGTACGGAACCCTAAAAAATATATATAGATAACATCCAGAGTCCTTGACCCAGGAACAATTCGAGTTTATCACACAAATATTTGCCTTGGCCGGGATTCGAACCCAGGACCGCCGGCTCAATGACATGGTAACAGCTACAGTGACAACTTCGTGAGTGGAGCTTTGTAAGTCACGACCTTCAGCAGCGAAGAATGCGACAAAGAAATAATGGTTTGTCTAACAAATTCGATTCGCTATAGATTGTATGTATGTAACTAGACTGCCAAATATGATACGAATACAAATACAAATACAAAATTATTTATTGTTTGAATGTGAGTGATTAAATGGTGGTAGGGTTAGTATTTGGTTACATCACAATCGGCCAGAATTTGGCGTACGCATGTCATTAAAACCAATGGAAAATAATCAAATTATATAGCAATTAGCAATGATGTCCATTATTTAAATTATATCACGGATAGACCTACAGATAAGACTGAACTGGACTGACAATTATTTGCTGAACGTACATACCTACTGAAACGAAAAGCAAAAGGAGTCATAATTTAACAAAGAAACTGAAAATTTTCAACCGGTGGTTGTAAATTGGTGGTGTTTTTCTCGGTCTAAGACCGATCGATTTTTTCCGAGTATTCTCGAGCAGAAAACCGATGGTTTTATATTAGTTGGCTTAATGTTCTCGTTCACCAAGATGTAATATTGCACAGCAAAGTGATAAAAATAATCCCGTACGAAGAAACCTCATATTATAGTTTAAGTATTGCCTATAAAGATAACAAGAACGTTGACACTCGGTCGTGAATTGCAACCGTTCCTAATTTAATAACCTTGGAAAGTCTTTTACGAGTCCATAAAACCAGGGCCCTAATTCAATGAGGCACTGCGATATCTTTAATTTCGCAATATCTCGGCTTCATCACGTATATTCAAGGTGCATTAAGTGATTTTAACAAGTCATATGGTTCCGTCTCTATCTATTTGTCAACATTACGTTTACACAGCTCGCGTGTGTAATTTCTGCTCTCTCAAATATTAAGCTTTACTTTTATATGAATAAGTGGAGCTATTAGAAACATCGAAATTAACTTTGTTCTTCATTTAATAACCTTGGAAGTTTATACAACTCCATTAAAATAGTTCCGAGCGTGAACAAAGTGAAATTTTTCTTGAATATTAAAATAAACACATCACATCTACGCAACTCCTGTCAAATTGTAAAAATATTTCGCCGAGCACTGAACAGAAATAGAACAGCCCAGCCCATGCACAGCCCTACGGCACTTGACGTCCAAATTCGCTCGAGTGTAAACAGAGATCAGCAAAACTGTGTAATGGTAGCGTAGCACGTGTATCAATAAATAGTTACACATAAACTATACTTACACCCAGAATCTCGTACTTCGCATATATCGCGTCACAAAAATTACAATATATAGCAAGTATTGATACACACAATAACATCCATCCATACCACAGACCAGTAAACTGGTCTGTGATCCATACTAATATTATAAATGCGAAAGTGTGTCTGTCTGTCTGTCTGTCTGTCTGTCTGTTACCTCTTCACGCTTAAACCGCTGAACCGACTTAGATGAAATTTGGTATAGAGATAGTTTGAGACCCGGGAAAGGACATAGGATACTTTTCATCCCGAATAAATTTAGTGTTCCCGTGGGATGAGCGGGTAACACCGCGGGGCACAGCTAGTTACCTATATAGCAAAACCACAAGGAAGAATCAAGATCATTATTAGTAAAGTCTGCATCAGGTCCAGCAGAACTAATGGAGGCTTTGTTTTATAATGTTTTAGAAAATGTATCTGTTGTCTTAATTGTCTTGTTTAAAATCAAACTAAATTCCAGCTGCATGTTGTTTAATAAGGGTTTTGACATAGAACAGCACAGATAGAAATCACACACGGAAGAAACGAATTCGTATTACTTACATAGTTATTACAAATTAAAGCACCAGTGGTGTCGGCTCGTTGCACGTAGACATTCGCAAAAAAAAAATTAAAAAATATAACTTAGTTAAATATTTTTGAAATGTTTTTTATTTTGCGGAGTGTAGCATTAAGTCCCTATTTTGGAAACGCGCATCTGTTCTTTTTAGAACCTTGGTTTTTTGCGACAACGATACCACTTTCCAATTTTCAGCTAGAAGAGTTTTGTAATAGTGACTAATAAAATATAGATGATTGGATCTATTACGTATTGTTTTATATAGTTTCGTGCCGCGTGCGCAATCCAGTAGGAATGTACAATAACTAAGGCTCCAGCACCTTGGAGTTCACCTCCAAGTCTCCCGCGGGGTCAAACGCATGAATGCTGTAAACTATGTTTATTTCGGCGACTGTAAAACCTGAACCTGTATTCCGTAGTCACAGGATCATATATGGTTATGCAACATGTGTTTGTTGGTTTATCCTCCTTTCACGCAATAAAAAAGAATTCTAAAGAATTCTAACGACATTGATACTTGGACACCATATACACTACACTGATACGTCTTGATGGAGATTTTGTGAGTTTTGCTGCTTGCCCTTGACGGCTCTCGCGAAGCGCCCATAGGAGTGTACCTACGAGACGCCACGGTCGGTCCTTTCGCACCCACCTATAGACATCGCCGCTGGTCGCAGCGCTTGCCGCATAAAGTCGTGGCCTGTAAGAGATGTATAATTAACAAATATGTTTCATATGATCCACTGACCATATCGTAGCCATATCGCTCCGCACGTTCTAAGTAACCTCGGTGCGCGAGCGACGCGGAAGGGTGTGAATGTTGGCGCTGCGCCCGCGCTGCAGATGGTGGCATTGGGCCAGCCACGGTCAGGAGCGGACGATGCTCCCGGTACAACGATTTACATTCAATGCATGCGAGATTCCCTTTTCATCATCATCATGTTTGATTATCTGTGACTTTCACTTGGTAGAAAGGGATGGCTTCATGTCTGAAGTCTGAGACAATATGTCCATTGTCTTTTGGGTAAAAACATGTAGTTCGAAGACAGCAAATCTAAGCTACAGCAGGGCTACCTTTTGCGCACCAGCGATATGCGACTGTTTGCCGTGCGATAAATATTGTCTTTTTTAGGGTTCCGTAGCCAAATGGCAAAAAACGGAACCCTTGTAGATTCGTCATGTCTGTCTGTCCGTCTGTCTGTCTGTCCGTCTGTCCATCCGTATGTCACAGCCATTTTTTTTTCCGAAACTATAAGAGCTATACTGTTGAAACTTGGTAGGTAGATGTATTCTGTGAATCGCATTAAGATTTTGATGCAAAAATAAAAAAAATAATAGTAAATATTGGGGGCTCCCCATACTTAGAAATATTTTTTTTTTTTTCATCAAACACATACGTGTGGGGTATATCTATGGATAGGTCTTCAAAAATGATATCATCATCATCATCCTAGACCTTATCCCAATTATTTGGGGTCGGCCTTCGCTGTCCGTTTCTTCCATTCCGCACGGTTTAGAGTTAGGTTTTCGTCAATCTGAAGTTCTTGCAGGCTTTTTTCCACCGTTGTCAACCAAGTGGCCGGTGGTCTCCCACGTTTTCGCGTCGTCGTTGGTATCGCCAATGCTATTTTGACCATGTGATCTTGAGGTCGTCTTTGTACATGTCCGTACCACCTTAGACGTCTCTCGACCAGCTTGTCCGTGATTGGTGCAACTTTGAAACTGCCCCTGATGTACTGGTTTCTGATCTTATCGAGGAGGGTCACGCCAGCCGACCAGCGCAGCATATCTTCAAAAATGATATCGAGGTTTCTAAAATATTTTTTTTCTAAACAGAATAGTTTGCGTGACAGACGCTTCCAAAGTGGAAAAAAGTTGGTCCCCCCCCCTCTAACTTCTAAAATAAGAAAATGAAAAATCTTAAAAAACGTGAGATGTACATTACTATAAAAACTACCAACGAAAATTGTTTTGAACGAGATCTAGTAAGTAGTTTTTTTTAATACCTAACTTTGCACCTAATTTATATGGGGCGCTATACATACCAGGTGCAAACTTAACTTAACCACTTAGGGATGGAAAGTGTTTGTACGGAACCCTCTGTGCGCGAGTCCGACTCGCACTTGGCCGGTTTTTTCCTTTCTTTCTTTTCATTCTTGCTAGTTCCTGTAAGATATGAACCAGCAGCAAGCTATATATTCGATGTCGTAGCTTACTTACCATCAGGAGATTGGGGGGTCATGCGCTAGTCAGATTGTTCATTAAAAAAAAATCTGCGGCAGCCAAGTAAAAAAATTAAGATTCCTTTCAAGTAGGACTTCACAACCCCGGGATTATAATTATGTATGGGAAACCCAGTTACTGAGGAAACCTTATTTTCAAGCCTTGCATGGGTAAGGAAAGGACAAATAGTTACGTTAGTTAGTTAGTTAAGTTAAGTAAGTTAGTTAGGACGGAGTAGCAAAAAAAGAGATTGGAAAAAGTTCCGCTGTGCGAAAAAAAAAGCAATACAATAAGGAAGAGAACCTCCGATGGTTCATTGTCGTGGCACAACGGAAACTTTGATATAAAATTTAGTTGAGTGAGTCTTCATCCGTATGCGTGTTGCCACGTGTTGCATGAACCTAATGCATAAATGTGTAAGTATAGTAAATATTATGCCACTCCTAACTATTTTTTCTTCTCCTCCACGGTTAGGTACTGTAAACAGTATATTTAATACTAGTTAGCATTCTTCGGCTTGACCCTGGCTCTAAAGGCATGTAAATGACGTCGTTATGACAAGCTCAGCCGGGATAAAAATTACATTAGGCAACGAACTTTACTGAATATAAATCTTAGAGGCTCGCGCTTAGGTACGTTCGGAATTTACATAAAATGCTACACTTGGGTCATCTACCCAACCCAGTCACAATTGGGTTATATTCTACGTATCACACTTATTATAAATGCGAAAGTTTGAGTGTATTTTTATTGATACTTCTTCACGGCTGGACTAATTGGAAAAATGGGAACAAGAGGAGCTGGAGGAGGAATGGATGTAGCTGACTCCCTGGAATGACATTATAGGCTACTTTATATCCCGAAAAAAATGTAGTGTTCCCATGCTATGAGCAGGTAACACCGCGAGGAGCAGCTAATCACACTAAGGCGGTTGTCACACTGCGACGGAATCCGGACGGCCGAGCAATGCTGCGGATTTTTAGTTTGAGCGGAGATGCGGTGTCCGTGTGTTATTACCCTGCGGTTTTTGTGTACAAATCAAGATTCTACGGTACAAAGTTAAAAACCGCAGCACTGGACGCCGCTCCGATGTGCGGATCAGTGTGACAAGCGCCTTATAAGGGCGAAATATTATAAAGGCGAAAGTTTGTGAGTGTGGTTGTAAACTTGTTACCTTGTCACGCTCAGACGGCTGAACCAATTTTGATAAAATTAGTTATGGAGGTAGCTGACACCCTGGATTAACACATAGGCTACTTTATATCCCGGACGCGGGTAACACCGCGGGGCGCAGCCAGTACTACTACAAAACTATCGATATGAAAGGTCGCTATAATATATGAAAGGTAGATATATTTTGCTATAAGTGTAAGCAAATTGGCTGTTTTGTTATGTTCTGTGGTTGTGTACCTATATTATGTAGGCATGTGTCCTTACGGTCTCGAATAGTTTTATTTAAATGAGTGCATACAGAAACCTAACAGAAAAATACTTAGGTCATAATAACCTAAACTAAAACGATTTTGGGTGCGCAGTTTGCTTAACCAAAGCGTAGTTTCCAAATACAGGGGTATATTTATATTCAAATTGCCAGACAGCCTAAATCTCAGACTTACCGGGCTATCACTTATGTAGATAAGATAAGCAAAGGGCCTTATCTAAGCCCCTAGGGTTCGGGGAAACGATAATACATAATATTTAGAAAGCGCTGACTTAAATGGTAAAAAAAACATGGGTCCCCAGCGGGCCGTCCTTTTTGTTTAGAGAAACACAAGAACAATATTCGCCGGCAATAAATAGTGATTTTAGTTTTACGTTGCCTCAAACAAAGGTTGTCACGATTTTAGCCACGTTCAAAGCCAGCCATGTGTCTGACAAAATATTTATTTAGGCACTCGTTAAACGCCGGCAGGATGTGCTGTGAACATTCAAGGTTGTAAAGGATTCGTAATGTCGAGTATTAGTGTTAATAACCAAGTCTTACCCTCAAAATATCCATATCTAATCACGAAACTGGTTTCCTCTTAAATCAAGTGGGCACCAAGTTTTTTACCACTTGAATACATTAAGCACGATAGTACGGTTGGGAGTTCTCGAGCGTTCTGCCAAAATGAATTCCAAATGTAAAGCCGAACTTGTATAATCGGATTAAGAACACACATTCAACCTTACCTCTATACAGATTGAGCTCAAAAGACGTTGCATTTTCTTACAACTAATTAAGAATTTACGCCATGTTTTACGCCGCTTTTGGCTACTTAAAAACCCCAATGCAATGCTAGGAAAAGTAGGAAAGTATGTATAAGAAACGCATGCATGTATGTATCTAGCTTTATTTTGTATAATAAAAGTTTTGATAGATATACCTAAAGTAACTAGCATTTGAGCGACCGGCTGGAAATTACTATCCGAAAGTACTTAATGCGTTTTTCTTGGAATAAAAGTTTGGTTGAATCTGGCCTAACTAATAATAATAAATAATAGTCAAGGTGCGACTCTTATCGCAGCGCAAACATTTCGCAAATCGCCGTTCAGTAGCGCAGCACAACGTAGTCTTATCTAGTCACATCCTGCGTTACCACATAACAGTTACTTGGTAACCCATAGCTGTATATTACGTCTAAATCATCGTTAGCCATCGCTATAGGCGATTGTCTTGCTATTTCTGCGGCCCTCGGTACCGCAGGGCAATACTAAATTTGTCGAAAACGGACCGGAGTGCGCTCAGCGTGCGTTTGTCGTGTGCGTTTATTTACACGACGCCCCGCGGCGCTGGCTCGGATCCAAAACCCCACGGAAATAGCAGCTTTGTCGATGTCATTGTACTAGAGCAGCCCCACAGAGGATTTCACTACTCACCCTTTACTGTGATTTTCAAGAAATGCATCTGTCTATAGTAAATTATCATTTAAATCCTCTCACGACTCTGTATTTATTTTTGAAATTTATTTTATATAAACGAACTAGCTAACTTACTGTGACTTTCACTGCATAACCACGCCTGTACAGTAGACAGTTATCATACGCACGACTAGTTCTTAGGAAACCCTCTTCCCTTTGCAATCTTATACATAGTTATCTGTAATCATTAACAATATTTTACCGAGGAAGAAGAAAACTTACGATACACTTATACCTACATACAATGTAATTCTGTTTGTAAAATAAAATATGTAAATGTGTGAAGTTTCCTACGTGTCTAACGTTGAACATTTGCCCCTCTTTAACGTATAAGGACTGCGCTAGCTAGGGCATGGAAATAACAAGATAGTTTGCAACAAAAATAACATAACGTTACCATAACACAAGAATCACAGGGCGATAAAAACAAAAAGACTCAAGGATAACAGACCCTCCAAATTAGAGCGTAGAAGTTGATCAACAAAAAACTAAAGACGACTCGCTCGCCCAACCCTTTATTTCGCTCGCATTTTTTACTTTTATTCTAAAAATATCGCATTCACGAATGAATTTCGAAAGGAAACGTGATTCGGTCCAAGGTCAAGTAAATTAGTATTCGTGTAGTGTGCTCGCCGTTTGACCGGACGCAGAAACTCGTTGTGGACTCTCTGCCCTGCGCCTGCGACTTTTTCTAATCTTGATTAGTATGGGGCGCCTGCGCAGCGTTAACACCTCGCTATTACACAACTAACGTAATTTAATGGGCACGCACACCTCCGCAATTATGCGGAGAGGATCGTTAATTTGATGATAAAAAGCTTAGGTTTTGCCCGACCATAACACAAGAGCAAAGTAATTTGCTAGTTGAGACAATAAGTCGCTTCCTATTACGTGCTTTGCAATTATGAAAACGATTGGATTTATACTACATTCACACGATTGGCACACTATTCATTTACGAAATTGTAACAGAGATTACACTGTGTTGCTAATTTAAAAGGAAAATCATATTTGAGTGCTATTTGGCCCCGATTTTTTTGGGATAAGAAATAACTTCCAACTGGTTATTGTAATTTAGATTGTTTTGCATTTGATGCGTAGGTACTGTCTTAGTATAACAAACTTAGGGTTACGAAGATAGATACATACGTAGTAAGTTACTTACTAAATGGTGAATTGCCACCAGTTTCACACTCGGGGTGGTGGTACCCTAGTCAACCAATGATTTATGCGATGACGTCACATTGCGAGTTGCAATGATGTATTGAGGATGCATAATTTATCCTCGGCCGTCATCAGAAATTGAGCAATTATTTCGAGTGATGAATTCGAAAATGAATTCCCATTAGCTTTGGTACCTTTATGGTTACGGATTAAAACCTACATCCTGTAGGTACCTATGATGGTACTTAATTTTTATTTTTTATTATTAAAAACACGTTTACATGACATTACAGTTTCTTAACTAATGCGCCATGAAACTTACATTATTAGTACAACATTATCATAGAAAAACCAACATAAACATAAAAAAAAACAGCAACACAAACAAATAATAATAATAACAATTATCATCGATCATCCAATTCCTCACAAAATCTCAAACATTCAGTGCACACAACCGCCCATCGCCACGCAAACAAATCACACTCCGGTGCTGATGTCAGGAACGCATTGAGTAGCACAAGAGCACGAACAAGTGGGGAATTTTTGCGAGACACAGTACGACTGATTAATGACTGTGTTGATAAATTTTTGCTTTACGGTTTCTTGAGTTCTCATTCTGGTATTGTATAGTTTTTCTTGTTTCTTTTTTGTCCGTGTATATAATAAATAAATATTAGACAACTTCACATCGAAAGCGATCTTCTCCCAAATTAAGCCCAAGAAGGTTTGTGTTATGGGTAGGTACGACGATATACATACTTATATAGATAAACTAGCTGTTGCCCGCGACTTCGTCCGCGTGGAATCTTATCTTGAACAGTTTACATCTTTATTATATTATTTTCAGATCTAAACAATGTTGAAATTACTTTTCTTTTTTTGCAAGTTGATGATTTTGATGTTGGTTACTGTAATTCAACAAAAAATAAATAATAATAAATATTGAAGTGCTGCTCCCATACAATAAACGTGTTTTTTTTGCCATTTTATACGTAATGGTACCGAGCTTCGTACGCGAGTTCGACTCGCTCTTGGCCTCTATTTAGTTTTTTTTTCGGCTAAATTGCTCTAATTACGCGGAATCATTATGAACTCAGGTTTCAAGTCCCGCAATCAAAATAAATATTTGATCTTCAAACAAATTTTCAACCCCTTTTTCATCACCTTCTGGGCTGAATTTTCAAAAACGAATTCACTTTTCTTGTATTCTGATAATATGCCCTTATACAAAGTTTCAAGTCCTGCGCTCAAAAAAATGTTTGATCTCAATACAAACTATCAACCTCCTTTTCACCGCCTCAGGGGTTGAATTTTCAAAAACGCTGAAATTACTTTTTTTGATTTCTAATTATATGCCTTTATACAAAGTTTCAAGTCCGGCGCTCAAAAAAAGGTTTGATCTCCATTCCATTCCAAACATTCAACCCCTTTTTAGGGTTCCGTACCCAAAGGGTAAAAACGGGACCCTATTACTGAGACTTCGCTGTCCGTCCGTCCGTCCGTCCGTCTGTCACGAGGCTGTATCTCAAGAACGGTGATAGCTAGACAGTTGAAATTTTCACAGATGATGTATTTCTATTGCCGCTATAACAACAAATACTAAAAATAAAATAAAATAAATATTTAAGGGGGCTCCCATACAACAAACTTGTTATAGATATATATATAGGTACGGAACTCTTCATGCGCGAGTCGGACTCGCACTTGCCCAATTTTTCACCATCTTCAGGGCTACATATATTTTCAAAAACGCTGAATCACTTTTTGTATTCTAATAATACGCCTCTTTTTAAAGTTTCAAGTCCCACACTCAAAATTTTTTTTAATCTTCATACAAACTTTCACCCCCTTTTCACCACCTTCAGGGCTGAATTTTCAAAAACGCTGAAATTTCTTTTCTTGTATTCTAATTATATGCACTAATACAAAGTTTAAAGTCCCGCGCTCAGAAAAAGGTTTGATCTCCATTCAAAGTTTCAACCCCTTATTTACCAGTTTCAGGGATGAATTTTCAAAAACACTTAAATCAGTTTTCTTTTATTTTATTTTAATACCTATTTACAAAGTTTCAAGTTCCTAGCTTAAAATTAAAATTGAACCCCGAGACAAACTTTCATCCCCCTTTTAACCCTCTTAGAGGTTGAATTTATAATGACGTCAAATTAATGTTATTTTGTTATTATTATATATGCCTTAGTCAAAGAATTTGTAATGGAATCAAACTTTCAACCCTTTTTAACCATTTTAGGGGACGAATTATTGAAAACGCTGAAATTACTTTACTTGTATTTTAATTATATGCCTTTATACAAAGTTCAAAGCCTCACGCTCAAGAAAAGGTTTGATCTCCATACAAACTTTCAACCCCCTTTTTACCACCTAAGAGGATGAATTTTCAAAAACGCTGAAATCACTTTTGTTCCATTTTATTTGCATAACTTTTTACGAAGTTTAAAGTTCCTAGCTTAAAATTAAATTTGAACCCCAAGACGAACTTTCATCCCCCTTTTAATCCCCTTAGAGGTTGAATCGTTGATGACGCTAAATTAATGTTATTTTGTTATTATTGTATATGCCTTAATAAGAAGTTTCAAGGAATTTGTAATGGATTCACACTTTCAACCCCTTTTTAACCCTTTTAGCGGACGAATTTTTGAAAACGCTGAAATAACTTTTCTTGTATTCTAATAGTATACCTTTACACAAAGATTCAAGTCCCGCGCTCAAAAAAATACTTGATCTCCATACAAACTTTAAACCCCTTTTTTACCCTTATAGGGGTCGAATTTTTGAAAACGCTGAAATGACTGCTTGTATTCTAATAGTATGCTTTAACACAAAGATTCAAGTCCCGCGCTCAAAAAAATACTTGATCTCCATACAAACTTTCAACCCCTTTTTTACCACCTTAGGGGATGAATTTTCAAAAACGCTGAAATTAGTTTTCTTTTATTTTATTTTAATATCTTCTAACAAAGTTTCAAGTTCCTAGCTTTAAAAAAAACTTGTATCCCATACAAACTTTGCACCCCTTTTTAACACCCTTAGGGATTTAATTTTTCAAAATCGCTTCTTATCTCTAGCCCACGTTATAAAAGTAACCTACTGTGCAAAAATCAACTCTCTAACATTAGGAGTTTCGGCTGTGCGTTGATGAGTCAGTCAGGACTTCTTCTTTTATATATATAGATATAGGTAAAACTTAAACATAGAACAACCATGGGTCATGGTACAAGCACAAATATTCGAGTTCATCACACAGATATTTGGCCTGGCCGGGATTCGAACCCGGGATCGCCGGCTCTCTACAAACTGCGTCAACCGCGTCGTCAAAATAATGTTAAGTACTATTTTTGTGTAATTTAGAGCTGTACGCACAATGCATCCGTCGCATTTTTAGGTTATGTTAGCAAGCGTCCACGGAGTCGAAGCCAATGTCGTATAGTTTCTTTCGACATTTTTTATAGAATGTAAAGCACTAGGTCTATCATATTGATGTCACGTCATATTATGGGGCGTTCACAGAAACGTCACCCACTTAATAACAGATGCAAAAAATATCATGCATTAGGTAATAGGAGGCGTCTAAATAATAAACATCCATCGGTATCGGTGGGGAAAAGCGATAAACAAAAGAGTTATCGTTTGGGTCATTGTCAGATTTCGGGTCAAGTCTTTCCGGTGGATATTTGCGAAATTAAGGATTCCAGGGCCTAATTTTCTGACAAAATGCCTGTGAAAATAAAGAACGTTCCCTCTTCTATGATCCGATATACTTAGTGGGCAAACTTAGGCAATCGATGTTAAGATGTCTCAAACGGGTCATTATCACTTCAAAAAACAAAATTCGTCCCTCCGGGTGGTCAAAATTTAAGAGCTTGTATGAATCTAGGTTATGTTGCTATTACATCGTGGTCGCTATAACAACAAATACAGAAAAATAAAATAATGTGTTTAGGGTTGTTTACGTGTAGACAACCCTTTTTTTCCTAAAAGTCGAATAGTAATAGTTGGGTCTATTACTTCGGAACCCTTCGTGCGCGAGTAGGACTCGAATATTAAATATTGTTTTATAAATTTTGTTTAACCCAATTACCATTATAACAGGTTAATTAAAGAGAAAAATGGTGATAAAACAAACGAGTGTACCTATTTGGTAAATAATTTTATTATCATTAAACTGACGTACATATAGATACACCAGTCTCAGTATAAGTTCTGAGAACAGGCAAAAATATAGTATCATTTAACTTTTACATTTGTATTATTAGTTCGTATACTTACCTACGTAATCTTCTCAGTAGGTACCTACCTAAGCTTTACACAGAGTACTTAATAATAAATCTCACCGGCTTATGAATCAGAACTACAGAAAATTGGAAGAGGGTTCCGAGAAATCCGAGTCATACTATATGTCTGTATGTAGATATGTACCTAGTTGTGACTTGTGAGTGCAAACTACAGAAGCCTTACCGGCGCGACTGGTGAATGAATCATTTAAGGGTTATTATCCTCCAGACGACGAGATACTAAATATTATTTTTGATAGTACCTATATAAATACCATTAAGTTTGCAAATAAAGTTCCAGTCACCTTAACCTGTGTCTTTAATGGTAGGACAATAACAATATCTGCACTTTAACTCAACCAACATTTTTAACGAACATTTATTATGAGTTACTAGCGTGGGGAACGAAAAGCGCTACCATAAAAGAAACTCCACAAAAAACCCCAAATCATAAAGTCTGTAGTTAAGATTGTTTGACCCATTTCGTCCGCTCCCAATAACGTCGTTATTGTGAACCCAAACTAAATTTTCCATTTCATTTGATGCCCGGGTACAATATCAAAAAGCCTCCCTGAATTACGGTCAGTAAATCCTAATGTTGAAAACTCATCTTCGCGTCGTCGTATAGTGGGCGTCTGGCGCAGTATTGTCGACGACGAGGTGGGTTAGTTAACGAGTACGGTATTGTTATTGTTATGGTCGTGCCGTGTGATGTAGCAGCCGGCTTCAGTCATAACCTCAAAGCTGGGGGTGTCCCGGTGTGGCGGAGGGCGCGCGCCGCTCAATGTTGTCGCGCCTGCGCGAGCCCCGCACCAGCCCCCACGGCGCACAAAGCGCTCACCGCGATGCCAGGCGCCGAGCCCTCGCCACGCTAACACGGCTCGACTCCGCCGTCTCCGACAAAATATGTGATAGCAGTGCATGTGACAACGTAACCGTAGTGTTTCTTTTCACAATACTTAACTTCCGCTAACATGTACAAGACGGTGCGACATGGCGAGAACAGTCTCCAGTACACCATCCTCCCGCAGACGGAGGAGGTGCTCAACAACAGCGGCCTTAAGGGCAAGGGCCGGGACTACAGCCCCTCTATCCATGTTCGCCATTCTCGGAAAAGATCTTCAGTGAAATATATTCTGCTCGTGATAGTTGGTATACTTGTAGCGTTGGCGCTGGCGGCCGTTCCGCTGTATGTTATGAACGGGGCGCTATACGCACGCAAGAGCCAGCAGGAACACAATGACGTGATCACCTCCTCGCCTCACACACCAGCCGGATTGGCGATGGTGAAGTCACGCAAAAAGGAGCTTAAAATATCGCCAGATTTGGTTTCAACGTTAATATCAAAACTGGAGTCGACGACAACGACCACGACTGCGTCTCCCACTACCGCATCTACAACAGTCTCAACTACTGTGACTAGTGAAAGAGCGACTACACCTCCCTGGACTATGCCCGCTTTGAGGTCGTGGAAGAGCTCGACATCCTCTACAACAATACCTCCTATCCCAACTGAAGATAATGAGGAAATACCCCTAATAGGCACTCCTTCTGGTAGCATTCGGCGTCTCGATCAGTATATGTCCATGAAACCTTGGGAGACAGATAGTAATATAATTATAAAGCCGACTGTTACACCGGAACCAACAGTGCGGAACGTGTTTAGATATTATTCTCGTTCGTTCGTCCCGTCGGCGAAACCACCGACTGATCCTCCAAAAGTGTTTGAAGACGTGCTGATCACGACAAAAGCTACGACGATACGGCCGGTGACAACAGAAGTTACGACCAGCAGCGATAGTTCGCGGATGAGTGACTTCAAAGACACGCTGCTGTCAGTAGAGGACGATGAGGATTTCAAGTCACTGCAGGTGGACGAGGTGTTTTCGCTTCCGCCGCTTAAGCCGGACTCGGCAGCAGACACGGACGCCGACGAGGTGACGGTGGCGAAGACGGGCGACGGGGCCTGGTACGGAGCTCGGTGGCCTTTCGTGGACACGTCATCTTACTTTCAATGGACGGTGAGTAAAGTTGCAATTTCCTTTCTTACGTAAGTAACTGATGTCTGATCGAAGCGTGCACTGGGCTTAATATTACATGCCCGACTCGACTAAAACGCGATACATTTTGTAGTATAAGCAGATTGTAAAATATTACGAAAGCGGATATGGAAACCACGTTTACAGTTAATAAAATAACTACCGTAATTGCGGTCGGGTCGCTATTTTAAAGGTGACACAACTTCGCAAATTATCACATTAGAGTATATTTTAAGCAAAGTAACATGCAACATGACAAAAAGAGGATTGTGTAAACAGAAACTATAGGGTAATTGAGAACATTTGCTCCCTGGCGAGGACAGTGATTACATAACATGATAACTTGCGGGTTATAAGAGAAAGTTTTTTATTCAACTATAGATCTTCCCAGAGAGACAATTTTGTCCCTTGTTATCCAACGGCGAATGAAATTAATTCCATTTGCATTATTCTGAAAGCTAATTAAAATTTTCCAGAATCGACATTTCACTTTCACTTCTAGAATCATTGTCATAACTTCTTTAATATAGTTAAACGGATGAAACTGAAATTGTATATCAGTTCAAAGAAGCACTCTCTCTATATATATACACGATGATTTTTAATCGGTGATCAGGAGTAGAAAAATATTAATATTTAGCTAAAATTAAAGTTAGTAAGCGAGGTCCCGCGCAATTACCTCTGTTTAATTAATTAAAAGTTAAAACATAATTAAAACTAATAACCACTAGATACATGGTCATCCTACATAAATTATTGAAGTAAGATACTTACGTCAAAGTGTCATCGCTTTGGCGGGAATTTTTACGAAATTTTCTACGACTTTGTTTATGTAATGACAATGACAATGACAAGTTATTACTCATAAATTGTCATTTCCATTAAATTATTAAAGAGGTTGTAAGCACACCGATACAGATTAGTTCGGTTCGGTGACAAGGAATTTAAGACAAAATTGATTTCAAAATAAAAATTATCATAGAAAAATAAAAGTTTTGTTTTCATGTAATTACGACTTCAACGTGGCAGCCATCATTTACTGAGTTAGAAGAATTGGTACCTGATCACCGATTAAAAATCATCGTGTATATATTTCTGAGTCAGTTTTAAATATAATTCGTGATATTAGAATTATTGAAATTAAACTAAACGACGATGAATGTACTAAACCCGTAAAGCGAGAGAACTAAATAAAGGCTGAATTCGCTGCAAAACCAGTACCTACCTTTTAACTTAACTTTTTAGTAGAAACATTGGAAACATTATATAGCGGTAGTAAAGCCGATATTTTACTATATTGCGGATACATATCGCAATGCCTCGTCAAATTAGCTCGCAAAACAATCATCAAAGAGGACTTTTGTGCTCATGTCATCTCAAAGCACGTATCCATATTTGCAACACTCGGGATAATAACACACGAACAGATATTACGTGTCGAGCAACGTTTCACACTCGCGTTGCGTTCTAATGACACGGCTAAGCGAGCTCTGAGGTTTTAAACTCTCAAATTAACTCGGAGTGTAGAGCAATATGCCGCTCGGTAGAGGAGGCGCCTAATTTATGATCTGCTGGGAGAAAATGAGCGGAGCCTCATTTCAGACGTGCTATAGGACCTATATAGTATAGGTGTTTTTGTTGGTAGGGGAAGCTTTACCCGTACCTAAGGAATGACAATTACATAGCTACATATTATTTAGGTAAGTAGATATATAGTTTCTATCGTTAGGTACCTAGTAGGCTAGGTACGGCTTTCCGAAGATATTGTCTTGTCTACCCTGTCTATACTAAATATACGAGTAAAATTATGGAAAATTATATGTCTATTCATTCAAAGATATTTTTACAGTAAGTTACTCTAAAAAGATAATTTCTGCGACAAGTTTTTATTTTGCGAAATGTGCTTTTCTGTGCCGTAATTTTTTTAAACGTCCATCAACTACTCGCGATGGCTATTCTAAAGAAGCCAAATACGGTTTCGTTTTGAAGTTATTCGATTACAGATTCCATATGAATATGACCACCATCTCCATCATCAGACCAGCTTCATGGTGCATGGTGTATTTTCATTGAAGTTACTTGCGTTTTTTGTGTCTTTCGAATATTATTATTGTTAAAGATTCTTTGCCAGAATTCGGGCATATGTGACTAGGCTAGGAACGTCGAATTTTGCCATCAAGTGTTCCAATTCCAAATATGGTGATTGGTGGGTATTACAAGTAACAATCTTATCAGTCGATTGATCTTTGTGGCCTCAACACAAGCTGAAACTGCTAGACAGTTTTCTTAACTACTAGGGCATCCAAAGATGGTTATATTGTTTATGGTTACAGGAATGATACCTTTTTCTTGATTACAGTAAAAGTACCTATTATGCAGACGAAGGATGTTTTACTTAAATACGTTCAACATACATATGATATTGTGTTAGATAAAATCAATAAACGAGTGGCTGTCTTAGAGGTCCTTGAGAAAGGCTTGAATTTGTTCAGCGGCGAGGAAGCGCTTTCAGTTTATGTATGATATTGAGTTATTTATGGGTATGTCTGTTTATTTCCCTGTTTTTCTTTTTTGCCTAAGGGTCAAAACATAATTACAAGACATGACATCCCAAAGTGTACGACGCGACATCGTACCTAGATCGATCTTTTAATTTTGAATTTTGTTATATGATGATTTATTTGTTTTTGGATTTACCTATTTCCACAACACGGTGTCGTGTCACCACGATGCGATATCGTGCCTTGTAATAATTTCTTGGCTCTAAATTGAAGATTGGATCAGATTATATACCTAATACGTATCCTGGAAATATACACAAACGGATAAGTAGGTAATTTATTTATATTTACAGAAAAAAAGTACTTTTGATGCTAACCGTACCTACAAAATAAGCAAGTATAATCGTTTTCCTTACTTACTTAGGTAATAAATAAACATAGTAAAGATTACTACTTACATATTATGCGAACCATAAATAATTCAATTAGACGGAAAGTCATAAACTAGTAGTTATCAACTTATTACGACTTTACGAGGACTTCCTATTCTCCGGTAGTCTAGGATTTGTTTTTGACGATGCATTATGGGTACCTAAGTTTTAACCTAAGAATAAAGTCCGCGTAACGCTCCTTTTTTATAAACCGTAATAGGATAAAGTTTCTGTTACCATCTTTGGATGACCAACCAACCATCCCTGAACCAATTAGCGTGATTGATCAAGCTGTAAAAAGCTAGTCCGACCGAGAGATACCTACTGGTGTTGTTACCATGAAGCTCATAAAAATATTGTGACGTAGCGTTTTTTCACTCATATGTCCGTCTCTTTCGGTATATCGTCGTCGAAAGTTTTTACCTTTTTGAAGATGGGACTGCTCTATGAAAATTATCTATGGCAGGAATCGAAATTTAAAATTTGGAACTTTCGTGAGCTGTCAAGAAGAAAAAGAGAAAGATTTGAAGAGCTATGATGGATAGTCAATTTTTACATATTTCCGGTAATATCAGTATTTAAATACCAAGGACGAGTTAAGCATGGGAAAGGTTACTGGGAGGCTGTCTTCACGGACGTAGCGGGTGGGATAAATTATATACATTTCATTGATTTCTTTGAAGACTCAATGAAGACTCTTCAGTAGAGGTCCTTTTCAAGATCTGCAAGACATTGCAGACTTCAAACTGTACGTGATTTCAATTTAGGAGAAGATGGGAGATGTATCTTAAGATACGGTTTGACAGCGAGTCCTGTGAGTCAACTAAAATTATTTAATTCTGTAGAGCTATAAAATTACATATCATTCTTGGCAGTATATTCGATCGACGAATCAACAAAAAGCGACCCTTAAAGTCTCATGTTTTATTTCTTATATTTAGGCTTATATCTCAAATTATAAAATTCTATTAAAGCTTTCTGTGAATTACTGTTCAAATAATGTACCTAAGGTTTCTTTATACAATATATTTTGTAATTGTTAATCTGGTTGGTTTGATTTCCTTCCTTTAGATATCTTTTATCAAAATTTATCTAACAGCTAAAATACAAGCTTACAAAATGACACAAATGGAAACGTCCAAAATCTCTATCCATAAAAACAATGCCTATACTCAATGCTCTTAGGAAATATCTAGTGGTGTATAGTATACACTGTATACATACATATTTCAAGTTATTTTCAATTTTATACGTTTCCTAAAGGTTAGTCGTAAGCGGTGAAATCACAACCTAAACATAATCACTACCTACACCTTCCTACTTAATACCTTTATCTAAATAGCTCCTCGTTACTAGCTGCTACCTGCTATTTAGATTCTTATCTTTATGATTATAATAATAATTAAGAAACCGTATTCCCAGAAAATGTCTAATCTTCGATCCAATGCGTCTTAAAAATCGAAAAGGGTGTCTGCAATCGACCGCAAATGTGTACATATAAGGTATCTGAGTGCTTTTACTCGCTGCACTACCTATAGTATGGTACCTATGTATACTGATTCAGAAATTTAAGGTAGAATTCGATCAAGCATATTTTGACTTCCGACCCAACGCCAAATCGCAAAATAGTTACAAGTAGAATTTCAAACAAATTCAAATTCAAATTCGGGGTACCTAGATATATTCAAACGATATCTATGAAACATTTATTTAATAATTTAATTTATTAGGGCTTGTAAGCCGCGCTCCATGTCAATTTATCTACACATTCTAGTTCATTGCTTCCGACACAAGAAATCATACAAACAAATAAAATAAAAAACGGTAGACAACAGTCGGTCTTATCGCTCGAGAGATCTTCCGGACAACCTTTGGGTAGAGGAGTGTATGCTAGAAATCACATAGTGAGTGAGGTGATGCAAAAGGCGAATGGTCAGGTACCAATATAAACAGATAAGCAAAATGAAACGAAACGGTTCGAGAAAAGGTAGGTAGTACCCCGCTTATTTTTTGATCGTCTTGGCGGGGCCACTACCGTGTTCCATATCTTTGTTATCTAGATAGCAAAGATATGGAATCGTCTTCTTTAATACACACATTTCATTGAATGTTTCACTTCATCGATTTTTATTTTTATTTCACACATATACACAGTAAAGTTAATTTCCGCGTCGGTTGTGGCGTGAGCGTGACACGTCTGACGTTTCTAGACGTCGTGAATTTCGTATCTAGTCAAGAGACACTTCAACTTTGAATAAGGAAGGGATGCAAAACAAAAGCACTCTAAAACACGCAGCGGAGCATGACATCGTGACTATATCGTAGACATGACCCAATTAAAATAATCTCGAATCAAATCTACTACCTATCTACACAACTCATCGGCCAGCTTACGTAAAACATAAATTTACTCCAACGCTGATCCGGATTTTCTACCGCACCCTTAGTCAATATTGGAATGTCGCAACGGTCTTTATATTTGTGAGATTTATGCTTACATTTCAGCTAAGCTGTCCTTTGAACAGCGGGCGTATGATGGTTGCTTGTATCACGCGATAAATAAGTGACATAGCATCCGTCACGTTTTACCAAGATGCGAGTGTGAGTGACAGATGCTTTGTCACTTATTTATCACGTGATCAACGCAACCATCATAGGCCCCCAGAAGTACTTAAAATGGGGATAAATTTAACGACGATGTTTGATTGTTGCTGTGACTACTTGGTGTAGTGTTATCTGCAGGGGTAGCGTATCATGCGGCATGATTCATGCCGCGACTTCGCTTGTCGCGCGACTCAGCATCACGATGTTGGAAGGAAAGTGATGCAGTATTTGTCGTGCAACAAAGAGTCGCGTGTCATATATAGTTATGTATGCTAGACGTACTGAGGTGTCGACTATGTTTAGGGACATGTACTTAGGTATGTGTCTTTAAAAATACTCGGATACTTTTTTGTTAAGTAGGGGCCATATTTAACCATTAGACTTGAAATGTTCACTGCGTAGTGCACTTGTGCAAATTTAGATCTTTATAGCAATTTCTTAAATAGGATGCCTGACGTCTGGCCCACGTCCCTAGACTGCTTACTATGCCCTAGCCGATAATGGACTTGTAAAACCGTTGACGGCCTCAAAATAAAAGCTTCCTAAAGTTTGATCGAGCGAGCAAAGCGAACGAAATGTCTCCGTTTCAGCTTGAGCAAACACGCTTTCGTTCGTCCGAATTCCGGATGTTCAGTTGTCCAGGTTACTGGATGTTCTCGCACTTCACAAATGATTCTAGTAAAAATGAGTGAACAGGTTCTTATTTAGACTTTTTTGTAAAAAAAGGTTGTTTTTTTGACGAAGATATGGGCAGTACGGACGGGAAAAATTTCAAAACAGACTCGTGGTGTGTACTCACGGAGCCACGAGTACCTAAGTTATAAACGTGACCTAGTTCCAACGACAGATAGGTTGCTACGGCAAAGTTGCAGCTGAGGGAATACCAGGAGACGGCGGCTAACACTTTGATAATGTCCTAAAGTAATTATTACCGCACTAGCTTTTTTTTTTTTTATGTGATAGGGGGCAAACGAGCAAACGTATCGCCTGATGGAAAGCGATTACCGTCGCCCATAAACACCTGCAACACCAGAGGAGTCACAAGTGCTTGCCTACCCGGAGGACGAAGATAGAATGCCTCTATGCTAGTAATTTCACCGGCTATCTTACCCCCACACCGGAACACAACAATGCGAACATTGCTGTTTGGCGGTGGGTTAGCAGGCAAGACGGTAGTAACAATCCGGACGGACCCTGCACGAGGCCCTACTACTCCAAAATCATATCTACCGAACTGATTTATCTAGATATTGTGTAAAATAAAGGCCATTATTTTAGGGGTTTTATGGCTTTTTTTTGAGATTCTGGACTTTTAACCATTGCAGATCTGTTGTTTCGCATGGATTGGATTTTTTCGTTAACTGCGTCCAATTTAGCCTAAGAATTTCGTAACATGAAACTATTTATAAAACATCTATATCTTCTACTAATACATATTATGAATGACGACGCGGTTGACGCAGCGGTTAAGCAACTGAGCCGACGGTCCTGGGTTCGAATCCCGGCAAGGGCAAATATTTGTGTGATGAACTCGAATATTTGTGCCTGGGTCATGGATGTTATTTGTATTTAAATATGCATTTATCTACATATATAAGTATGTTTATCAGCGTCTAGTGTCCATAACACAAGCCTACTACGCTTACTGTGGGACTAGATTGATTTGTGTGAGGTTGTCCGATATTTAAAAAAAAAAATATAGCTCTAAATAATACAAATGTATATTTCTGTAGATTGAAGATATTGACTGATCGACAAAAATGCCGTGCTTTGCATACATAATATATACCCTTATCTCCTATTTAAACCTAATTTTACATAGAGACCTCTTGATGTCGTAAAGACTTGGATAATCTGTGTTGTTGTTACAGGGCTACTCCCAAGGCGACAACCTGTTGCTGCCGCTGCTGGTTGCAGCCCTGTCATCCATCGCGCTCGTGTTGCTGCTAGCGCTCGCTGTGCGCAAGCGCAAGCGGACCCACACCGCCTCCACGCATATCGGGGTAAGCATACTTAACACTTATACAATGATGACTTAAGGTTAATTACAACAAGCAAGCACAACTGAAAATTAGAGAACTTTTAAGAGACCTGAAAATCCTAGGATTATACATACGAAAATTCTTGCAAATCTGTCAATGTCAGTTAAATATATAATATATACCTTCGAACCCGGGACCGTCGGCTCAGGAAGCAGGTGCTCTACAAACTGCACCAAATGCGTCGTCAAATATATACCTAAATATTTGTGCTTGGGTCATGGTTGTTCTATGCATTTAATTTAAGTATATATTTAAGTATGTATATCGTCGTCGAGTACCCCACAAGCCTTCTTGAGCTTAATTTGGGACTAGATCGATTTGTGTGAGGTTGTCTGATATTTATTTATATTTATTTATTTATGTACTGCGGCTCACACATTCTATAAGAAGTTTATAGTTTAACAATGAGAAATTACTTATATAACTATATATTAGAGTTTAACGTCATTTGCACATTTTTTTCTCTTCATCGTCAACGATGGGAAATGACAAAGATTGAAAACTGCTTGATTTTCAGTTATAATGTGAAGTAATATTTTACAGCTTGCCTATGCACCACATTTTTACATTCAAACGCAAACATTTTCGCATGATATTACCGGATTTTAAACTTTCTATCCTTTGTAAATAAAATAAATAGTTACCTACGTAAGAACAAACTTTAGTTACCTAGAACATTAGCAGTCACAGATAAAATAAACGATCACGTAAATGTTCCGCTAAGGTTCAGCTACCCTGTAACTCATCGAGGAAGCCCAGAGTTTTAAAGCAGTGCTGTCATAATATCTTAAGCGCGTATGACAATATGTTGTCATAGGTCAAGCGGTTGATCTTTGACCTTCTTTGTTAACTTGCAACCCACGTGGTCTTACGCCTCTCTCGTGAGTTGAGCTTCATTTAGAACTGAGGAGTGACTTTTAAAAGGTATTATTTATCTATGAAACTCATACAAAAATAACTGATAGATAGCTGTAAGGAGAGTTCTCAATTGTACTGCTTATGTTGACATTTAATATGGCAAATCTTAGTTAATGTATGCCTCGTTCGGCGAATGATGATCCCTGGGACACCTCACAAAATGTGTTTTGTTTTTCTATTTCCTTCCTTTCTTATTCCTTTCATTCTATTCAATTTTTCTATTTCCAAGGTGATTTTTTGAAATGTCAAATGTAGTGTCCCAGGGGGGGATCATTTGCCGAATGGGTTATATAGGTAAGTAGGTACTTAAATAGTTAATGTTATAGATTTGAGAATGTTCTGGCATATTTTATTTTATTTCGCAAAATGCTTATATTACAGGTCGTGTCATGACGTTTGATTGATTGGCATTTTCTGCAATATCACTATCGATAGGAAAACTTCCCATCCAAACCGGGAATATAGGTCACTGGACGCACACGATAAAAATGATCACAATTACTACAATCGCGCGTAAAATTATTCAACCTATAAATAATACATTTAACGTTATCTCAAAATAAATAATGTCGGTAAAGGACAATTCGTATAAGTACCTACCACAAACATTCGTAAAAATGGAACCCTTTTAAAATAACGGCATATTTAGCGGTAGAGACAGTGAATTTCTCAATGCAAGAGTTTTATTTGCCATCGGTATAACATTATACATTCTATATATACTGGGTGTAGCCTGTAACAGGCGCAATAAATTATAACATAGATTCTACCCTTCAAACTGAACAACTACTTTCGTTAAGAAACTGTTGAACATAACTTGTATTAAATAATAACTTTAAAATGTGTTGCGTAACATTTGGTACTTATTTAGTAGCGTTACGGCTATGTTAATGCTACTAATAATATTTAAATTCTTTGAAATAAATACTGAACATCTGACAAATGTATTTTTATTTAGTTTTTGAACAAATACTGCCTTTATGTACACGAAGCACTTAACAAAGGATCATAAACTTGCGTATTGTGTTGATCCGTATTGGTCAAACAGAATACCAAATACATCCAACATAATAGGTAATATACATATCGCGAGGCTTCCGGGAGGAACGGGACTTCTTAAAGTACCTACTCAAATTCTTGAAAACTCAAAGTTTCTGGGCAAACATTTTCGTATGAGGTAAAAGTTTCCTATATTTTAGTAAGGGTAAAACCGTTACCTATTATCGTAGTGGGATAGATGCCCCGATTTAGCCCTTCTCTTCTTCTCTCTCAATAGATAAGTAAATAAAGTAACTTTAACCACTACTCATTTGTTCGTGTTTCGCGTTTTGTGTGCCATTACACAGCAAAGTCAATCTAATATTTAAATGACTGCAGAGTAGTTAGTTGCCCAAGCTATCGATCCAATAGAAAAAAATCGCAAAAATTCTTAAACTGGAAATATGAAACAAAACGCACATGGATAAAATACTTATAGAGATGGGCTGACTAATGATTTTTGCAGACTAATCAGTTTTTATGTTGCCGATTAGTCGGCCGACTAGTCGCCGTCTATTAATGATGCCGAAACAAGTGTTGTGATTCACATCGTTAATAAAATACCTATTTAGGTATGTACCTACAGATAGTAGGGGCTACATTTTATCCCGGAAAACAAAGTTTAGTTAAACAAAGGATAGTTGAAATTTATTTGCCATATGCGCGAAGCCGCGGATACACAATAAGTAGGTAAAATAAAAGATGGAGTGACACACACGAGAGTGAATTTTACAGATAATAATTTAACTGCGCGTAATGAAATGATGTAGGTATGTACGTACCGAACCGCGGTCTCTGTCCTTTTGAATTGAATGTACTTATACATTCTTTAACTGATCGTTTCTAGGATGCATTTCGCGTAGGTACCTACCTACGTAAATTCGTTGTTGGTTGACCTCATATCGCATATATCACAGAATTATTTGTTACATTCGATACTTCCTCTTCATGCCTTCGTAAAACTCATTGCATGAAGGGCAAGTGAATAATTAGTAGATATGGTGCTTATCTCTCTTGTTTCTTCACAGCTGACCGAGGACCTCCAGGCCGACGACAACACGAACCTACTCACCGCTGAGAACGCCGAAGACGCCGAGGAGTGAGCCCCGCACTCGCCACGATTCAAGCTTGTTCAACTTCATCTTAGAATGCCTTCTGTACATATCGTAGGTGGGGCAGCGACAATTGCTTCCAAGCAATGTTTCGGGAAGGAAGAAAAGAAGGGAAGTATAGAAGTCCTATGACAGCGGTTACACTTTCAGTCTGGCGGCGGTTCAGTCCATCAGTCGGAACAGAATGGCGAGAGAATCATCGTGTAACCCTCTTGGACTTGGACTGAAAGAATGATGCCCTAAACTGACGTCAGAATAACCGTGTAACCGATTTCTATGAGAACCGGAGGGAGGTAACAGAAACAGAAAGGCTGAATCATTATTTTCTCACCCGCCTCTACAATGTTAGGACCACAAATAGGCAATGATTAATGAAATAGGAACGGAACGTCCTCGATAGTACACGAGGCATTCAATGCACCTTGTAATGATTTAGCTGCCATAGTATCTTGGACAAAGACCTTGAGGTCTATCGTCCAGGCGTACCTACTGATCATATTTAAACTTTCAGTGCCTATTGTTTGTAAGTATATAATATGTACGTTGGAAGGTTTCGTACCCGCCGAGAGGACTTCATATTCAGAGATACGATATAATATGTAAGTATATTTTGTATTCACATTAGATATTGGACTGTAAATTAGGTATGCGTCAAATGCAAAAGTCGCTAACTTATTTTTGTTACAAAGTGTAATCTATAACTATTTATTGAATGTCATTTGCCATCCTAATAAGTATTATATTAGATACGATATTATTGACATTAATGTAGTATACTCATGAGCTTGCTAGTGACTTTATTGTACGGAGCTTCTCATCATTGATTTAATTGATACCTACTTCGTAGTATCTTTAATACTAAACCCCCTTTAATAATGTTTTAGTATGCCCTAGATATTAAACATTCTCATGATTTTTGAATGGCTAGATTGTCTCGCTAATTTCCCCTATTTAAGAATAAATTGGATGTATTGATATGTTACTATTGCAGATATCATGGATCAATGCACTCGGCTAATATTTTACTAGTAATGTTATAGGAACAAAATTAATATGGTATAACAATTCCATAGACGTAAACTATGGAGCACCAATGAATGTCATATATGGGAGACGTATAGTAGCATAGTACTATGTATATCATATCTCTGAAGGTTCGATTGTGTGTCTCGTCAGTATTAACAGAACCCTGTGGTATTAATTCGTCAGTAAGCAACAAACCCATTTATTTTTCGTGTAGTCGGATGATAGGATAAGATGAAAATATCAATCTTGGTGTACCTAATAATATTGTACCGTTTAAACGTCATCTTTACTATACATATTAATTACTGTAACTTTTATTATTCTTCAATTATTTTTAATATAGGCATAAGACTGATATAGGATTGCGTTTATTATTTTAATGTTATTAGATACGTAGCGATTTGTTGAAAAGTATTTTTTATAACGGCACTATTTGTTTCAATTGTTTTTAATCCAGCAATGCGTTTTTCGTGTGCTATTTAATGTAAATCTATTTATATGTATGTATGTCAGTGTTAGAATATGATATGAGCAAGATCGAGGGAGGCGAATGGGGAGTGTAGGACTAGTTAGAAATTCAAATGTGATGCCTCTGTAAGTAGGTATCGGGGCATTTTCACAAAAATATGTACAATAAGCAAAAGCCAGTCGAGCACTTTCAAAACAGTTATGCTTCGAACCGATGACAACGCCAACTGTTGTAATTGCCGAGGTATATTACCCCGATTATAGTGCCTCGCCGGTAAGAAATCTGTTGTAAGAATTGACATATCTTACCAGCGGGGCACTATAGCCGCTGCAAGCAAAATGCGCCTTAAAGCGCTTTAAGTCAGCATGATGAAATTTTCAGCTACTTCTGGCGCTGACTATATCATTAACTAGCTGCTGGTGATCGTCACACAACTGACGATTGTCAAATATTTGGACACAAATCACTAAACGATATTTAATTATTATAATCCACTTAACCGTACACATTTTTGTGAAAATTCCCATCGACACGTGATCCCCGTAGATGGAAAAGTCCACCTTAGCACTCTCGTGCTAAAATAGCCTTAAGTTGTGTACTTCGGAACTATATATGCCATGGATCACTATATCAATCATGCTAGCAAACATTTCGTATCTTGCAAACGATTCGCACACTTGTATCAATAGGAGTTAAGTTTCATTAGCTTTTGTGATTATTGTTTTCCTGTGATGCCATGAGCGTAACTTTTATATACGCTGTTGTTTTTACACCCACCATGTACATAAGTAATGAAATAAACTGTGTTTTCCCACCTCAATCCTTTGTTTTAAATATCCTCAAAAATCAAGTTTAAAGGTCACATTCATACAACACGTTTCCACCCCGTGACCCATATATGGGGCACGGTTGTCGTAACGAATTTGGACACAGACTCTGTAGCGGAACACTTACTCGGTGCAATTTGGCCGATGATAGAGTTGCTCTTTTTTACTTTTACTTTGTTATCTTTGATTGAAAATTCAATTCAGTCACCTTCAAATATCACTAACGATTTTATACCTACGTAGGAATAGTAAACATTGTGGTTTATTATTAAGATCCTTTCAGATCAATCGTTGGTTAAAACAAAAAAGTTTGTCTTGATTTTCTTTTTTAGGGTCCTTTCGTCCATCCGTACTATTTCACACACACGCTGTAGTACTAAAAGTCGTAAGGTTTACAATTGAGATTCGGACAGGCAAAGTGTTAATCAGGAAGAGTAAATTGAATACCCATTTAACCTTTTGAACGGCAAGATCGCCTAAAGTCGTCGTGTGATGTCGTTCCTACCACTAGCCCGGCGGTGTCATCTTACTCCGAAACATTGTTTACCGTCAGCAACGTTTCGCTAAATTTTCATCTGTCCGAAAGTATTTTTTTCCTAAAACCCGTAATATTTTCAGGATTTTATAAACATTGTTTTAAAGAACCCATTAGGTTAGGGTAGGTTTGTTTTATAAAACCTAAGTATAAAAAAAAATCGCTTTGGAAAAAAATGGCTTTTGGATTAATTAAAATTTGGTGAAACGTTACAGATGGGAAACAAAAATTTGAGTTTCAGATAGGTAACCGCCACCGGCACATATAAGCGAAGCGTTTATTCCTTTAAAATTTTATTTTTTTCATATTATGACATATACATGTATATTGATAATTTCAACCAACTTTTTGAAGTGAATAATACTTGTCCCCGAGTTCTAGGTATAGTAACATAGCTATCTCATTCTTTCATTGCGTGCAGTCGAAAATAAGTTGAAAAAACTGAATTTTGTCAATTTCGAGTAGTTTTTGAAACAAAAATTATCAATGAAAACTTCAAAATGTAGGTTTCAAATACATACCAATAAATCCCAATAGTCATGTTCTAGGTAGTAACATCAATAATATGTTAAGAAACATGTTTGATCAATGATCATAGACAAAAATTTCTAAAACAATCAGTATTTTAAAAGGAATAAGGCCGTTTAAGAGGCCTTATTCCTATAAGTATAATATAATCTTCCTTTCAAATAAGGTTTAATTTCATTCTCTTACGACATAGCGTTTGGCGTGTGAGTGACACTTCTGTATTTGACGGAAAGCATCCAAAGGGTTAATAAGCTCAAGGGAAAGGGTAGTAACTCTTGGTAGTGGATTAACCCTTAGGTGCATGAAGTATCAAAAACGATACTACTGAAATAACACACGTCGAAAACCAACTCAAAGTCAATTCAGACTTCGTCAAGCCGAGTCTCAAATAACTAATGGATTAGGTTTGTTATTTAAGTCATTTTAGAAGTGAAATGTGGTATCGTTATGATACCATATGCATTTAAGGGTTAAAACTCCTTTTAAATGAAACCCACAAAATTAAATGGAATTAATATATTGCATTCGTAATTGAATTTCATGTCGAAACAGGTATAATATGAAAACAACAAAATAAATAATAATTTTGTCGTAAGGTAGTATCTGGCGAACAGATCTCTATGCCACCCGTGTTCAATAAATAATCACATAAATATTTTACAATATCAATATATTGACAGTGTTATATACAAAAATGTTGAGTAGCTGTAATCTGCATGTATTTAACTTAAAAAAACTACAACTAATTAACATTTCCACTTCTTTTATAAGCGTTTATACAAAAAGATGTGGCTCCGCGAGCCATTTACAATGCAAAATACTGGCTTTGTACATTTAATTGTAGTTAAATAAGAAATACGCAATATCCGAAGATGATATGAATACGACAATTATTTCGTTTAAAGATAGAACTATCAATTTACATTCTTAAAATTACGGTTTACTTTGTTTAAATCTCGATTCGAGCAACCCTTGACTAACTTCTACAGTAACTTAATATTCTTCTAGTCACTTCGCAATTAAGTAGATACGCTATGTACATTTAAAATATGCTACATTTGAGAGAACTTTATAATTAGATGAACTCAGCTGACTTGCTCACTGCATATTTCGACATATTTGACTAGAGATGTGCCGTTCTCCAGAACGTTTCTCGATTTGTATGGGAAATGTTATCGAGAACAGCACATCTCTAATCGTGACGTTGACGTTCAATAAACGATGAATTCTGTGACTTTATTCATTAGGCTCCTTTAATTGTGGATCAATCAATCAACTTTTCTCTGTTGCTCACCGGGGGTTTTATAGCAAAAACTTTGTAATTGCAACAGTCATAATCATAAGCCCATTCCTATGTAGACTTTCTTCTGAAAATACCAGTAACACAGTACATTATCAACACTTTTGAAATAGAGCTTGATTATCATTGTCCCCTGGGTCACAGGACAGAATAACAACCAAAATAAGTTGAGCCACCGTATTATGTCAAACTCGAAACGTCTAATGTAAACCTTGTGTAATCAGCTGTTAGTAACTAACAGACCATTGTAAAATGGGCCCCAATCTACTGGAACATATTGCACTCATGTAGAAAAATCATTTACTTATTCAACCAAATATATAACAACAAACGAAACTTTCATACCGTATTTGTTACTTCATAACATAAAATAAGCTCTTTTGAATTTTACCAATACAATGTATTTATTTACACAATTATTTAAACCAAACTCTACCCATAACTTAATTTCATTTTCCGCGCGCTACATTTCTTTACTGCTACTAACAGTAGGAGAACAACGTATTGAATTACCATAAAATTTCAATGTACGTTATCTTATAGACCGAGAAACTATTTTCAAAGCATTAATAATAGCATTACGCATTCAAATAATACACATAAGCCACTTTTGGGCATTCAATATGCCATGATACAAATTTAAAGAATAGCTTCAGCCATTTTGTTTCATCGGCGAAACAATTGTTATTAGTCTTCTCGAAACCTTCGCATTCTCCGCTCAATAAGAGTGAGAAGCGAGAGCTATCACAACCAACTTCTCTTCTCGTGACAATATGAACACATATACTGTTATTTACTTATTACTGTTTAACATAAGCTGATCAATATGGGTAGTTCTCACGAAATCTCGAAATTCTTGTCCTTCATGTTTTCACAAACAACTAGTGAATACGAGGGGCGTCTGAAAAGTTCTAAGCCTAAGGTATTTCGAGGTTATATATGCGTTTATGATACTGGCCACTAGAAAGGCCATTTAAAAACAAATTATTAAAAAATAACATGTCACGTTTTTATTATTCTGTTTCGAGATATTCAACGGAAAAGTACATCATGTGTGAATTACCAACGAATGTTACGAAAATTGAGCACCGCGCTGTAATTAAATTCCTTACAAAAAGTGACAAATCACCGCAGTGTATTTTTGAGGAAATGGCTATTATTTACGGTGATTCTGGGCCTTCTTATGCCACAGTCAAAAAGTGGAGTCGCTTATTTAAACTCGGACGGGAATCGATCGAAGACGACCCCCGCTCAGGGCGGCCAATATCGGTAGTGACCGAAGAAAACGTAGCAAAAGTCAAAAAGCTGGTATTAGAAGATAGAAGAATTAAGGTTTGGCAAATAGCTGAGGTCTTAGGTATTAGTAAAGAAAGAGTCGGAGAAATTTTACATGAACATTTGTACATGAGTAAAGTCAGTGCTCGTTGGGTACCGAAAATGCTAACGGCCTTCGATAAAGTACGTCGTGTGGAAACTTCTCGGGCGTTTTTAGAATTGTGCGAAGATGATTTAGATGAAGTTTGTTCCCGAATAGTAACTGTTGATGAAACATGGATCAGACAGTATGATCCGGAGTGTAAGTCTGAGTCGATGCAGTGGATTGAAAAGGGTGAAAGGCCGCCGAAGAAATTTAAAGTGCAAAAGTCGGCCTCTAAGTTAATGGCTACGGTATTTTGGGATTGTGATGGCATTCTTTTAATCGATTATTTAGAAAAAGGCTCTACGATAAACGGAACTTATTATGCAAATCTAATAAGACAGGTGCGACAAGCCATAGTTGAGAAAAGGCGGGGTAAACTAAGGAAAGGCATTTTGTTTTTGCAAGACAACGCACCCGTTCACACCGCTAATGTTGCGAGGCGTGCTCTGAAGGAAGTTGGTTTTGACGAAATTGACCACCCACCCTACAGCCCAGATCTAGCCCCAAGCGATTATTTTCTATTCAATAATTTGAAGAAAGAGTTGAGGGGAAAGCGATTTAGAAGTGACGAAGAGATGAAGGCGGCTGTACAGGAGCATTTTGAAGGGCAAAATGAAGATTATTTTTTTAATGGCCTAAAAGCACTGTATAAAAAATGTAAAAAATGCATTGATTTAGGAGGAGACTATATTGAAAAATAAACACGAGTTCATTTGTGTAAATTGTTTTTTTCTATCTTAGGCTTAGAACTTTTCAGACGCCCCTCGTATATAGTGGTAAGTATTACTTCCTTGCAATAAACACCATCGTCGCTAAGCGTATTAGTTATAATTTCTGAGCCATATAGGTAAATAAAAAAAAATGAGTACATGTAACGTCGTTAAAATCATTTCCTCACTATGTCCCAAGTCCCATTTTCAATTACTTTTAAATTTGTAACTACAAAGTTAATAAAGTAAAAGCGATGAAAGTTTCATTAACCTATTCTTAAAACAATGGACTTGTGAATGTATTCTTCATTGGGATAAAAAAGCCAATAATGAATTTGAAAAAAAATTTAAACCATGTGTCCAATAAAATTAAATCATTTCGTCACAACTTTAGTAACAGTCAATTTATGAACGCTGTTTCAATCAAACGTGGACACTACCGTTTGTTTTTGATAGCTGGCAACACTGACGATTTACCAATATGGCGAATTGATTGAGTACGCGTTCGAGGCTTTGTTAAAAAACGGTAGAATACATAATTTTTTAAAATTACTTTTGTGTTCGTCATTACCTCACGTCCCAGAAAAAAGGAAGGTAAGTACTATAAAAAAATATTAATTACATAATGAAGTAGGGTTTTGGGAGTAGTTCACTTACACAAATAACCTTGTTTAAAGCACGGTCGTATCACTAGTATTTTTAGGTTTTGTTTCGTTTCGTCATTCCCTCATCGTCATTACCTCATATATTATACAGTAATAAATTTACAGTGAGGGAATGACGACTAAGGAGGAAATTATTTTGACTGTGTTAGAATTCTTTTTTACTGTCGCATGTTGTAGCAAACCCTTGAATTTACCTGTAATATCTTTTTAGGGCACAATAATGGCAAGAAAAAGAAAATTAGTGAAGAGGAAGCTAAATGAGAAGGAACCAAATTTGCAAATGACCAGCAGTTAAGGACGAACAGCTTTGCAGAAGATGAAACCCCCGACACTGATCAAAAGGGGGTGTTATTCTGTAAAAGAAATCGATTAACTAGAGAGCTGAGACTGATACATTTTATCTTCGAGATTGAATAGGCAGGAAAAAGAATTTAAGTCGAATTGCCAGTTTGATTAGTTCTAAGAAAATGAATATTATTTCGTTAATTTTTCCTGTTTTCTTTTTTAGTCAAGACTGTTATATATTAACTTTGAATTTATTTCTAAGTTATTTTTTAAGCAAGTAAAGATTTTTTGTTTGTTTTCTATAGCTACTGCCATCATGATTAAGACAAGTGCTATAACAATTTTTAAACTTTGTTGTTAATTATTCGCGGTTGCAGACTGCAATAAATTTGTGATTTTCTGGACATTAGTTCCTAATAATGTCAATTAATATAGTAAACATTGCAATACAAAATAATATAACACAATAATTATGCATTTTTATTTGAAATTGTACATCATTGCTTATTAAACTCATTCCTTCACCTAAGTCATCATTTCCTCATTTCATTTTTTTAACAGGCTTGTAATTCTTAAAAAAAGCGCTTATTTTAGGGACCACTATATATCCTAAATTTAATATCATGACTACTACAAAATCCATATCAAAAAATCCGAAATGATCATACTATTTTAATTGTTTTTATCGGAACCGAATTTCGTGATTTCGTGAGAACTACCCATATATAGAGTAGCGGCAAAAATATATCAAATGTGTTCGATTGGTCGCCGCCGCGTGATCGAAACTCCGAATCGGAAACTGATTGTACAGCGTGTATATTTGATATAGCCGCAAATTGAAGCCAGACGGAGATTTTAGTTCTATAATCTGATATTTATAAATAATATTAATTTAGCGTTAACTGCCATAGCGTAATTCGTTTTTGAATGTTTTCTGAGCAGCAATGTATGGCGTAGTTATTACTAAGAGACAGTTGTGACATCACTATGCACTATGTTAAGTGTCAACAAACAACAACAAACAAATACATTGCGTGCTGAAATATTTCATATGGAAAAAAAAGTTCGATTTTTTTTATAATTTACTGATAAATATATTAATCAGTGCCTATACTAAGACCCCGTAAAGTTTGCGGTTATATCGAATATACACGCTGTATATATTTGACTCAAATGACGTGAGTAAGCTCGTTTCATATGGATATAAATATGTCTGAGACGGGAGGTTTCTATATAAAAATATAAATCATATGCAAACATTTTAATTTTGAAGCTCATAGGATCATAGGATAGGATCCAAATGAAAATTGCCAATAGTGTAATAGATAGCAAACATAAATATATGTATTATTCTGTAGTTCAGATCCAATGACTATTATTTTTGGAACTCAAATAATATGTACTACCAAACGATAAAAAACTCGTATTATATCTTAAAAATACAATACCACGGTCACACGGCATTTATTGAATAGGTATGTAGGTATTTGGATAGAAAACAAATCCTTTTCATCAACTGTGACCTAATTGGTTGAAGGGCGTGGCTAAAAGAAGTAACCGCGATGAGACACAATCTTCTTAACTCGAATGCACTATAACATAATCAGTGCAAATCCACATACTTACAACTATTTCTATTCAACAATGTATACTATGAGACAGATTAAAGCGACTTGAAGCACAGACTAGGCATTTTTACGGCAACTCTTTGTTTTGTGGTAGCAGATTTGCATCTAAATCTGTACATAGTCTCGTTATGTCATGCCTGCTCTCGTTATCAACAATCGCTATTCAAACTGTCTGTAACGTTAAGCACGTCTTTTCATGTCATAGGGGGCAAACAAGTAAACGGATCACCTAATGGAAAGCGATTACCGTCGCCCACCTTAGTTAGACACCTGCAACACCAGAGGAGTCACAAGTGCGTTGCCATCCTTTCAGGTGGGAGTACGCTCTTTCTTGAAGGTTTGAACGTCGTATCGGTCCGGACAATTTATTCCACAATGCAGTCTTGCAATAACACGACGATAACGTCTACTCTGTGGCGCTTGACGTCCCATGGGATCAGCTGTCAGCGCCATTCATAACCCTTAATTTGGCAATGTACTGGAAAAACCAATGATTATGACCCTCGAATTATGGAACTTTAGTGTTTTTATCCATATTAACACGAACAGTCCGAACAGGTCGATGCTACTCGCCTTTAATTCTGAACTTGAGACCACAGACAGTAGACAGTTCACTGCGGCGGGTGTGCGGGGCGCAGGAGCCGCGCGAGCACGTGCCGGCCGCCGACCAGCTTCAGTTGCTGGCCGTCCATGAGCACGCTCCGCACTGTGTTGACGGCGCTAGATGTCGCCACTGATGCGTTCGCGCCCGCCTGACAACACAAATTGCAACGTTATTACGATACAGCAGTGATATGGCAACATTAAAGTCGCTGTACAAACCGGGCTGGCTTACCTCTTCGTTATACATTCGCGATTCGCGTCATAGAATTCAACTTAAGGCGACGGGTACTGCGAAACTAGCGCCACTTTCGATTATTTTCTTATACCTTCATAATCTGATATTTTTTTAGAAATAGCTGAAGTCTAGGGCTAGCAAAACACCTTTTATATTTATTGAATGACTTTACACAATTTGTTTACTGTAGTTTATCCTACAAAACTTGTTCACGTCAAAAGCGGCCACAATAGTTTTGGGCAAGTTTTTAGAGACAACTAAAGAACAAGAATTTATGTATAATGATTTAATAAATACTAAAGGTGTTTTTCCAGCTCCTCATATCTTGTAATTACTGAAAATTGATCTGGTTTAGAAGATATAATAAAAAATCGTAAGTGGCGCATTCGCATTACCCGTCGCCTTAATGGCTCAGCGACCCAAAGCGAGTCTTGGCCTCCAACACGAGTTTGCACCATTTACAGAAAAGTAATAAATTAACTTCAACTGTGTATGTATGAGTAATAAAGGAGGCTTGTTTGACATTTTGACAATAATGAAATGACTAAAAGAATAAGCAAAATTACGCTACTCTTTGTCCACATGGAATCATATTGAGTAGCTGTGGATTACCAGTCCATCGCATTGCATTCACGCTACTGGCGAAGTTTCTAAAAACGAACAAAAATATTATGAACACGAATATCGAACACGAAATATTAGCAATATTTGACGTTCGAGTTCATGTATTTGTTCGTTCTTGCGTATACGGTTTTCCACCTTATCTAGCACACTTAAACCTATCAGGTAGATGAAAACATGAGAATTATATATACCCTACATCAATATCTAGGATATATAATTAGCATGGATGTCTGGAATCAATAGCCCAGTTTACCGACTTGTAATAAATAACTATACGAAAGTAAAGCAGTTCTTGTAGTATGTTTGGTACGAAATTTTGGTCGTCTATGTCTCCTCACCTCGAAATTTATAACATTATGCATGTTTCACAAAGTACTTCACATAGTTAGTAAATGCAGACCCAGCAAGGATGTTATTTTAACTATTTTCAAATCTCTCACAAAATACATGCCTTACACTCTAGCTCCCAACTACTTCAACACTTGCAACTCATGCGTTTGTGGAAAAAATAAGAAATAAGTAAACATGTTGCCAATGTTATCATTAAATGTAGAAGAAATTAGGTAATGAAAATATAAGTTAGGAAAATATATCAAATCAAATAGCTTTGGTGAGAAGATAAAGAAAAACTTATTATAAGTAGGTAAGCCTTTTCCCACCACAAATGTTGCAAATCAACCACAACCAGAGAGTATGGAGTTAAAACGTTAATCAACTTTTTTCTGTTGCTCGTTGCCATGGTGATGTCCCCTGGGTCACTCTTTTAAACTACGATTTTAAACGGTTACATTTACCAAAAACTTTTAATTGCAACAGTTATAGACCCATTCCTATTGGACACTATCTTGAGACAATACAAGCACGTCTAGCATAACTGTGACACGCGACTCTCTTTGTCGCGCGACAAATTCTTTCTGTCACTTTCTTGTCAATACATGTGCGAGCAAGACAGTTGACGCTAAGTCGCGCGACAAGCGAAGTCGCGTCAAGATATATGCCAGCCCCGCTGTAATAAAAATGATCAACACTTGTTCCAGAAGTTTAACGGTCTCACGGGACAGTATAAAAACAAGAAAAAGTTGATCCACCGTATACAGTGACTAAGGAAAATACGTAAGTACATTCGAAAAACTATCAACACTTGGCGTTATTAATATCGTCGCGTGACTCTTCGTTCTCGATAACGTTTCCCTACTTGCACGGGAAATGTCCTCGAAAAAGTTATTACCCCATACAAATCGAGAAACGTTCAAAAACGGCACATCTCTAAACTTCAAACATTCTTTGTAGAATGACTGGTACCATCTTTTGATCTAGTTTTTCCAATACACAAGCATCCTTAGCGTGCTTACTCACGGCGGGGGCATTCACCTGTAATGTAACAAAAAAACAAATGATTTTTTTGTTATACTACAGGCAAATGATCGCGGTGAAGTAGCACCCTTAGACAGTGTCACTAAAAGCTCCATACGCTCTTTCGCAACTCTACGTCACGCTCTATGCAAGAAAACCATTCAAGCATGCTTATTTTCAAAAATCACCTGCTGAATTTTAATTCCCTGTGGAAGTTTTACTTGTTGTATCGGATTGACCTAGAATGTAATTTTATAGGTGTAAGAAATTGTCTTCAATACATATACACGACAAATCAACTATGATTAGAATTACGCAACTTCCAAGAAGTGCAAAGACTAGACAATATTTTGTTATCTAATTAATCAAGGCGCAACATTTTTATGTAAAATATGCGGCCGAGGCTGTCGCTCTCAAATCGGCCTATCGGGTCACGATCGTAAGTGCCACGCTTTTATTGGTCGTTGTTTAAATATTTTTTTATAGATGCAAGAGCCAAATGATGCACCAATGTGATAAATACGTACCTGATGTAATTTTAACACCGGTGCTGACGCAGTTGACGTAGTAACTGCTTGGGAGCCTGAAATTAATATAGCAATTTAATAAACATTATTGCATACATAATCAAAAGTACACTTAATAAATGGCTTTTATCCAAGTGTTTTTATTCTGTCAGAGAATTCTTGACGGACAATAATACAAATACTTAATTAGAGGAATTTTAATGTAATTGAATTATTTTCTATGAGATTATTATTTGTCATTACCATTATTATTTTACCCTTTTTTTTATGGATCATAAAATTATTGATGAAATTATGAATATGCTGTAGTGTGCGTATATGTACACACACACTCTCTTCATGTAGATGATATATAAATGTATTGTATGATAATTTGACACAATAAACCTTACACTCAAGCAACGAACACATCTTTTACTCTCCACATCACATGGCGATCCTGCCAGTGCGGCCTTGTGCTGCACTGGCGGCGCGCTGCGCCACCAGTCAAGGACTATTAACTTAAAAATAATAATTAATATTAGTGATGAAAACAAGAAACAGTTGGTGATAGTGAAACCAGTGAACAATTGAACTATGTGAAATTCAAGAATCTGAACTTCTCTTCTTCGTGTGTTTTAAAAATATATATCCGGACTATGAAATAAAAATATTTCAAAATAATTATTGAAAAGCAGAACTCTGTAAAATACGTAAAAAAAATACAAGTGTTCCTGAAAGAAAAAAACCACTACAGCAGTGAAAAAAACTTTTTCGTCAAAAAAAAACACTATAATTAAATTAACTGAAGTTCTGTATCGGAATGGGTGATGGAGTGATGGTTGCTGCAGGGAGTTGTTCGTGTCGTGAGGATGGGCAGCATCATCAGGAGACGTTTGGAGTAAGCCAGGACCAGGACGTCGAAAAGTAATAGCAACGTAATTATGCTGAAGAAAATAATCATATTTTTTTTATTACTGACAATAATAATTTACTTATCGTGTAGTATAAAATGATTTTGTATTAATAATAATGGGCACCGTATACATTATCTGTGTTAAAATTTATAAGCAAATAATTTGGTTTGTACGAAGTTTATGCAGCTTGATGACGAATTTTTATAAAGTATATAATATACCTAGTAGTTTAAACTTTCAATAATTGTGTAATAAAAAGCTATGCCATCCATTTTAACAAATTCATATTATAAATCACGCAAACAATTTATATCATTTCTTCGTAACTCACACGCTAATAAGGTACGCGACAAATTCAATAGTCATCATAAAAGGAAAGGTATGCAATCGTCTGTTATTTCATATCAAGTTACTGATTCAATGTGAAGCTTTGTGCACTGTTTTAGATGATTTAAATTTACATCGTAATAAGTTGATTTTTATGAACAGATTATTTTACAATTTTACGCAAGTTTTTTTTTTCTGGATTTAGATGCTTTTGCATTTACTCTATAGGTGTGTGTCATCTTTTGACCATCGTAGGTCATACATAAGTAATTTAGGGATTAAAGAAATTATTAGGAATTGTAGTATGAAAAATGCGTTATTTTTGGATATGACAACATGTTATACACGGACGTGACTAAAATAATGAGAGATAGCGAAGTGATATAAACGAATGAGAGTTTATAATGAAGAGATTATTAAAATAATAAAAATGTACGAGATTTATTAATATAATAAAAGTAAATAAATAAAAATATAACGATAAAGAAGGAATTTGTCAGTTAAAGCAATAGTATTAGAATGAATAAGAAAGCTAGATAAAGTTTTAGTGTTGGATTTTATTGGTTTGAAGTTTCGTAAATGTTTGGAATTTGATTGTGTATGAAACGTTTTAGAAAGGAAAATGTTCAGTACTTAGAAAACGGGTAGTTGAATACGAATATGCAAATTGATTTAGGAAAAGGATATAAGACGTTTGAAAGTGTTTTTAACCTTGTGTTTGGGAAAGCTACGGCAAATAAGTTTGTCAACGAGCAATTAGCCTGATCAACTAACAGTTATTGACATTTTTATATGTTGAAGTTTTCATGAGGTGCGAGTTCTTTGTAAGGGAGTATGAATGTTTTTTGTTTAAAAGAGAAGGTTATGAAGAATTCATAAGGTAATATGATGAATGCCAATCGTTATCTTCGGCGACCCGAGAGGCGCAGTTGAGCGAATAGGTAAATGTAATGTATGTTTAGCAAGGTACACCAGGATACAGGGCAGGCACGGAATCCTTGCCTTCGGATCATGATTTGATCGAGTATCGATTGTGACGAATCTTGGACACATGGAGTGATATTGTATAAGGACGTGTTAAAAGAAATGCCTGATGTGAATAAATAAATGATATGAAGTATGTGTGCGCGCACTTAAATAAAATATCCTTGTATCCTGAACAATGAAATAAATATTATAAAGCCGGCCGCAATATACATAATGTGCTGTGTACCTTGGTGCTTGATAGTGTTGCCAAAGTTGCACGCTAAATATAATAATAAATGAGGAATAAATAAGTAATGACTTTAAAGAAAACGAGAGAATAATAACAGCTGTGACAAATACTTAAGAATGAAGTAAATTTCAGAAAAAAACGACAAATATATAGGTATAACTATGAATTGTGTAATAGATGAGAGTACGTACGAATTTAATCGGATTATGACATTGCTAGCATAAAATACACTGAATTGAAGAAAGTAGAAAAACAATTGTTAAAGAAATGTTAGTCTTAAAGTAACATTTAGAATAGAACCTAAGGCTAGGTTATTACGTCATCATAGTGGGCGTAATGTAGAATTAATGTTTACTGCATATAATATGCGTTTTAAAGTTTGTATAAGTTTTCGTTAGTATAGAATATAGTATAGTGATATATATTTGAAATATTTAGCTTGCTGACTGTACCATGTAAGATTATATACAATTATTTTGGGTTTTTTTGAACATTGTATGAAACACCGTCATAGTAAAATTACTAAATATGTGAAAAAATTTAAAATATCAGATATTTTATAATAAAATTTAGAATTTTTCTTTTCAAAAGCTGTTTAAATTGTATTCAATAATTTTCTTCTTTTATCAATTGTTTAACGTTTGAGATTAGTTTATAGTTTACTTTATAGATAAAAACATGTATTCGACATTTATAAATGTTCTCACTATAGAGGAATTTAATAACAATAAAAATGTATACTGTATGATACATTATAATGTTTACTCGCCCAGTATCACAGTACTATGTTGTTGTAACTAACGTAACAGAAACAGAACATAAATTAATTACTTACCATTTTAAAATTACCAGAGAGTACTATGTATTAGATACTGCTGACCAGCATTTATTTTATCATTTGTGTGTTTTTATAATAATGCGGTATTTTTATTGTGTAATTTTTTTTCATTTATATTGTAACTGTTAAAAAAAAATCAACGTAGCCATTTTGCAACTATAAATATTACTTGTTTTTACAATTTCAATTTCAAGGTATTAAAAAAAAAAAATTAGATCAACTACAGTTAATCTATTTTTTTTTCTTCAAGATGGGAGGTGTAGTGTGCGTATATGTACACACACACTCTCTTCATGTAGATGATATATAAATGTATTGTATGATAATTTGACACAATAAACCTTACACTCAAGCAACGAACACATCTTTTACTCTCCACATCACAATGCATGCACTTGAATAATTATTACCATTGTTTAAAATGTATAGTAAATAAGCATAAAATCTTTGACATTCTCGTATTTATATTAATGCACGCTATTTACCCATATTTTGAAAAATGTAATATAAATTCACATGCCTATAAGGGCAGAATGTATGAATTGACAATTCCAAAGCATATAAATATCACCTTATGTACGCGCCATATATTCTGTGAATAAATGATTATGATTATGATTATTATTTATAAGTCAATATACGTCTTTACGTGAAAATTTAATGACTTGCGAACGAGGATGATAATTATACAGGTAAGTTTTAGTGGTGCTACACATTATTTATCGACAATAAAGCAATAAACTCACCGATATTACTTAATACTATAGTTTGTGAGGAACCAGCGGCGCCGCTCGACGTAACTCTTATTGTGCTGCCGTCGCTTTGCTGTCGAAAACAAAAACGAAAATTATATTAGAGTAAGATTTAAACCTTCAGTTTTTTTCATACTCCATATCATAACTCCATGTGCTAACAATAGGTGAATATTCGCGTAGTACACTGAGCATCGAGACTCCAGTGAAGCTAATTTTAGAACACGATGATGGCCTAACATATTCATATTCATATTCATTTATTTATAATATTTTCAATATTACACGTCAATACAAGAAATCATTTATAAATTAATATACAAATTTAATTAACATTTACTCGTATAAAGCAATGCCGTAAATAAGTAATACTATTTCTTAATTTAACATTTAAAAATTCATTGAAGCTATAAAATGTGTGCTCGAGAAGCCAAGTTTTCAGTCTCTTTTTGAAACAGCCTAGATAATACGGTGAATAGAGACTAAAGTACTATGTGTGACCTTACAAACGGTCCGGTAGTTTTGAATTTTTGATATGTTGTCTAGGATGGTTAGTCAGTGCTTAAAATGCAAAATGCACAATTCCCCCCCCTCCGCGCCCGCCGCCATTTTAAAAAAACCGGCACTCTCTTCATATTTTTGCTCATATCTTCCTTTAGGAGCATTTTAGCTAGAAGAAAGCTTCGACATTATTATAGAGAGTTAAATTTACTACATTTGCCATTTTATATTTTTTTTCTAGGACAGATAGTTACGGAGATATCCACATTTAAAAAAACGTAAAAAATCGCAATTTACTACTGAAAAACAAACTTCTGGATTATATCTTCGTTTAGGAGCATTTTAGCTACAACAAAGCTTGGGCAATGTTGTAGAGAATTAAATTTACTATAATTTACATTTCAAATTTTGTTTCAAGGACGGTTAGTTACGGAGATATGCACATTTAAAAAACAGGAAAAGTCGAATTTTCCGAAAATTTCTCAAAATTCTTGGTTTAGAACGCTGTCATTCAGTTATGGACTAGTCTAGGACAAATTAAAACATGTAGGGAATATAATTGCTTATAAAACTCATGTCCATTTTTACATACATTTTTGGAAAACGTGACTTTATTTTTTACATATCTCCGTAATTATCTGTCCTAGAAACAAAATTTGAAATGTAAATTATAGTAAATTTAATTCTCTACAAAATTGCCCAAGCACTATTCTAGCTAAAATGCTCCTAAACGAAGATATAATCCAGAAGTTTGTTTTTGAGTTGGAAATTGCAATTTCTTAAGTTTTTTTAAATGTGCATATCTCCGTAACTATCTGTCCTAGAAACCAAAATATACAATGGAAAATGTAGTAAATTTAAATCTCTATAATATTGTCGAAGCTTTCTTTTAGCTAAAATGCTCCTAAAGGAAGATATGAGCAAAAATATGAAGAGAGTCCCGGTTTTTCAATATGGCGGCGGGCGCGGAGGGGGGGGGAATTGTGCATTTTGCATTTTAAGCACTGACTAACAATCCTAGACAACATATCAAAAATTCAAAACTACCGGACCGTTTGTAAGGTCAAAATCCTTTATTCACTGAATTAAGAGAGGGAGCTGATGTAATTGCCACTGGTAACTTGTTGTAGACTGTTGGGCACACAACGTGAGTTACCTTTCCAGATCTTGCTAGTCGTCGTTTAACGGGCAGGAGCCTATCCGGATGTCGGAGCAAGCGGGCTTGGTCTGCACGTTTTTTATACTGACTGAGATTTTCGTAACCGTAGATAGCAATCTGTTGTATTGCTACCGAAGGCAAAGTCAGTATGCCCAGTTCTTTGAAGTAGGGTCTCACGGAAGTTTCCTGAGGCAGCTGCACCACCGCGCGAACGGCTCTTTTTTGGAGTCGGAATGCGCGTTCCCAGTCTGCGGCGCGCCCCCACAACTCTGTGCCGTACTGCAGGAGTGAGTGAATGGTTGCAAAGTAACACGTTCGCACTACGTGACGCGGCACGACTCCGGACAGACGACGGAGTGCGAAGCAGGCGCCACCCAGTTTCCCACAAAGCTTATCTATGTGAGGCGCCCAAGTTAGTTTTCGGTCGATCTCGAAGCCCAAGAATGTGGTGGTTTCTACCTGTTCTATGCACACGCCATCAGCTTGAACTTTAAGTGACCTCGGAGTTCGGCCTCCGACATAAAAATGTACGAAATGTGTTTTAGTTAGATTAAGCGCCAGGCCGTTCAGACTAAACCACCGAGATAACTGATTTGCGGCGTCATTGAGGCGGGTTTCCAAACAATCCACATTAACTTCTTTAGATTGAGAAACTAAGAATAGATTTTTCGTACTGCTACAGTCTTACAGAGCTCGGTCCTTCTATGACAGCCATCCCATTGGTATTCAAAATCGGTCGGCATCACCGCGCATTCTTTTGACAGGAGTAAAAACCTTGTCGATTTGGATTTTCAACCAATCCTTCACCTCCTCTTTCCAGGGCGGCGGCGGCGCCGATCATTTTAAGCCTTTTGAGAAACATTATCGATTTCGAATAAGGTATTTCCGCCTGTGGAGTTCCCTGACAGGCTTCTTTCATTGGTGATCTCCCACGGGCCTGTTTCCTTTCACGTGGCCAACTACAATGAGCTTCTCCAAACTATCTAGCTCACGTCTGGCCACGTGACAAGTACTGCAGGATTCGCTGGAGGCAAATGGTCGATAAGCGGCACTTGATCATCAATTCGTCCAGGATCGATGAATTTTACGACGTGCCGGCTAAGAGTGAACCGTGTGGAGTGGAGAGCTTTGGTGCAAGAGATAACGGCCTCAAATGGTCACGACTTTCAGTGATGAGGAAGCGAGGAAGAAGAGGTATTTGTCGGGTTCGCTCTGACACTCACCTGCAGGATGATGTTGTGCAGCGGCTTGGTGGCAGTGAGCAGCAGCGGGCGCGCTAGCCGCGGCGCGGGCGCCAGCACTCGCACGTACTCACCTGCAGGATGATGTTGTGCAGCGGCTTGGTGGCAGTGAGCAGCAGCGGGCGCGCTAGCCGCGGCGCGGGCGCCAGCACTCGCACGTACTCACCTGCAGGATGATGTTGTGCAGCGGCTTGGTGGCAGTGAGCAGCAGCGGGCGCGCTAGCCGCGGCGCGGGCGCCAGCACTCGCACGTACTCACCTGCAGGATGATGTTGTGCAGCGGCTTGGTGGCAGTGAGCAGCAGCGGGCGCGCTAGCCGCGGCGCGGGCGCCAGCACTCGCACGTACTCACCTGCAGGATGATGTTGTGCAGCGGCTTGGTGGCAGTGAGCAGCAGCGGGCGCGCTAGCCGCGGCGCGGGCGCCAGCACTCGCACGTACTCACCTGCAGGATGATGTTGTGCAGCGGCTTGGTGGCAGTGAGCAGCAGCGGGCGCGCTAGCCGCGGCGCGGGCGCCAGCACTCGCACGTACTCACCTGCAGGATGATGTTGTGCAGCGGCTTGGTGGCAGTGAGCAGCAGCGGGCGCGCTAGCCGCGGCGCGGGCGCCAGCACTCGCACGTACTCACCTGCAGGATGATGTTGTGCAGCGGCTTGGTGGCAGTGAGCAGCAGCGGGCGCGCTAGCCGCGGCGCGGGCGCCAGCACTCGCACGTACTCACCTGCAGGATGATGTTGTGCAGCGGCTTGGTGGCAGTGAGCAGCAGCGGGCGCGCTAGCCGCGGCGCGGGCGCCAGCACTCGCACGTACTCACCTGCAGGATGATGTTGTGCAGCGGCTTGGTGGCAGTGAGCAGCAGCGGGCGCGCTAGCCGCGGCGCGGGCGCCAGCACTCGCACGTACTCACCTGCAGGATGATGTTGTGCAGCGGCTTGGTGGCAGTGAGCAGCAGCGGGCGCGCTAGCCGCGGCGCGGGCGCCAGCACTCGCACGTACTCACCTGCAGGATGATGTTGTGCAGCGGCTTGGTGGCAGTGAGCAGCAGCGGGCGCGCTAGCCGCGGCGCGGGCGCCAGCACTCGCACGTACTCACCTGCAGGATGATGTTGTGCAGCGGCTTGGTGGCAGTGAGCAGCAGCGGGCGCGCTAGCCGCGGCGCGGGCGCCAGCACTCGCACGTACTCACCTGCAGGATGATGTTGTGCAGCGGCTTGGTGGCAGTGAGCAGCAGCGGGCGCGCTAGCCGCGGCGCGGGCGCCAGCACTCGCACGTACTCACCTGCAGGATGATGTTGTGCAGCGGCTTGGTGGCAGTGAGCAGCAGCGGGCGCGCTAGCCGCGGCGCGGGCGCCAGCACTCGCACGTACTCACCTGCAGGATGATGTTGTGCAGCGGCTTGGTGGCAGTGAGCAGCAGCGGGCGCGCTAGCCGCGGCGCGGGCGCCAGCACTCGCACGTACTCACCTGCAGGATGATGTTGTGCAGCGGCTTGGTGGCAGTGAGCAGCAGCGGGCGCGCTAGCCGCGGCGCGGGCGCCAGCACTCGCACGTACTCACCTGCAGGATGATGTTGTGCAGCGGCTTGGTGGCAGTGAGCAGCAGCGAGCGCGCTAGCCGCGGCGCGGGCGCCAGCACTCGCTCGTACTCACCTGCAGGATGATGTTGTGCAGCGGCTTGGTGGCAGTGAGCAGCAGCGGGCGCGCTAGCCGCGGCGCGGGCGCCAGCACTCGCACGTACTCACCTGCAGGATGATGTTGTGCAGCGGCTTGGTGGCAGTGAGCAGCAGCGGGCGCGCTAGCCGCGGCGCGGGCGCCAGCACTCGCACGTACTCACCTGCAGGATGATGTTGTGCAGCGGCTTGGTGGCAGTGAGCAGCAGCGGGCGCGCTAGCCGCGGCGCGGGCGCCAGCACTCGCACGTACTCACCTGCAGGATGATGTTGTGCAGCGGCTTGGTGGCAGTGAGCAGCAGCGGGCGCGCTAGCCGCGGCGCGGGCGCCAGCACTCGCACGTACTCACCTGCAGGATGATGTTGTGCAGCGGCTTGGTGGCAGTGAGCAGCAGCGGGCGCGCTAGCCGCGGCGCGGGCGCCAGCACTCGCACGTACTCACCTGCAGGATGATGTTGTGCAGCGGCTTGGTGGCAGTGAGCAGCAGCGGGCGCGCTAGCCGCGGCGCGGGCGCCAGCACTCGCACGTACTCACCTGCAGGATGATGTTGTGCAGCGGCTTGGTGGCAGTGAGCAGCAGCGGGCGCGCTAGCCGCGGCGCGGGCGCCAGCACTCGCACGTACTCACCTGCAGGATGATGTTGTGCAGCGGCTTGGTGGCAGTGAGCAGCAGCGGGCGCGCTAGCCGCGGCGCGGGCGCCAGCACTCGCACGTACTCACCTGCAGGATGATGTTGTGCAGCGGCTTGGTGGCAGTGAGCAGCAGTGGGCGCGCTAGCCGCGGCGCGGGCGCCAGCACTCGCACGTACTCACCTGCAGGATGATGTTGTGCAGCGGCTTGGTGGCAGTGAGCAGCAGCGGGCGCGCTAGCCGCGGCGCGGGCGCCAGCACTCGCACGTACTCACCTGCAGGATGATGTTGTGCAGCGGCTTGGTGGCAGTGAGCAGCAGCGGGCGCGCTAGCCGCGGCGCGGGCGCCAGCACTCGCACGTACTCACCTGCAGGATGATGTTGTGCAGCGGCTTGGTGGCAGTGAGCAGCAGCGGGCGCGCTAGCCGCGGCGCGGGCGCCAGCACTCGCACGTACTCACCTGCAGGATGATGTTGTGCAGCGGCTTGGTGGCAGTGAGCAGCAGCGGGCGCGCTAGCCGCGGCGCGGGCGCCAGCACTCGCACGTACTCACCTGCAGGATGATGTTGTGCAGCGGCTTGGTGGCAGTGAGCAGCAGCGGGCGCGCTAGCCGCGGCGCGGGCGCCAGCACTCGCACGTACTCACCTGCAGGATGATGTTGTGCAGCGGCTTGGTGGCAGTGAGCAGCAGCGGGCGCGCTAGCCGCGGCGCGGGCGCCAGCACTCGCACGTACTCACCTGCAGGATGATGTTGTGCAGCGGCTTGGTGGCAGTGAGCAGCAGCGGGCGCGCTAGCCGCGGCGCGGGCGCCAGCACTCGCACGTACTCACCTGCAGGATGATGTTGTGCAGCGGCTTGGTGGCAGTGAGCAGCAGCGGGCGCGCTAGCCGCGGCGCGGGCGCCAGCACTCGCACGTACTCACCTGCAGGATGATGTTGTGCAGCGGCTTGGTGGCAGTGAGCAGCAGCGGGCGCGCTAGCCGCGGCGCGGGCGCCAGCACTCGCACGTACTCACCTGCAGGATGATGTTGTGCAGCGGCTTGGTGGCAGTGAGCAGCAGCGGGCGCGCTAGCCGCGGCGCGGGCGCCAGCACTCGCACGTACTCACCTGCAGGATGATGTTGTGCAGCGGCTTGGTGGCAGTGAGCAGCAGCGGGCGCGCTAGCCGCGGCGCGGGCGCCAGCACTCGCACGTACTCACCTGCAGGATGATGTTGTGCAGCGGCTTGGTGGCAGTGAGCAGCAGCGGGCGCGCTAGCCGCGGCGCGGGCGCCAGCACTCGCACGTACTCACCTGCAGGATGATGTTGTGCAGCGGCTTGGTGGCAGTGAGCAGCAGCGGGCGCGCTAGCCGCGGCGCGGGCGCCAGCACTCGCACGTACTCACCTGCAGGATGATGTTGTGCAGCGGCTTGGTGGCAGTGAGCAGCAGCGGGCGCGCTAGCCGCGGCGCGGGCGCCAGCACTCGCACGTACTCACCTGCAGGATGATGTTGTGCAGCGGCTTGGTGGCAGTGAGCAGCAGCGGGCGCGCTAGCCGCGGCGCGGGCGCCAGCACTCGCACGTACTCACCTGCAGGATGATGTTGTGCAGCGGCTTGGTGGCAGTGAGCAGCAGCGGGCGCGCTAGCCGCGGCGCGGGCGCCAGCACTCGCACGGCGGCGCGCGGCCGCCCCGCGCCCCCCGCCGCCACGCGCGCGCCCACCATACTCTCCAGGGAGATCATCTGACCCTGGAAAAACAAAAGAGTCAATATAACTAAGGACATGTCACATTAGTTACTTTTGACGGCCCGATCGAGCTGCGGTCCCGTCTGATAGAGGCCTTGGTCCAGGAAAACTATGGACTTTTGCTTTATCTTTATTATAAATGGCACCTCTGTGATAAAATTAAATCTAAAAAAAATTGTAAGGATTTCAGCTGTGAACTGCTGAATCAATTAATCAAAAATATAGCCATGACAGTGCTCAAATTTCGCAATAAATACATCAAAACAAACGCACCTGTGCATTAGTCAGCGTTTTCGCGACGATCGGCTGCGCAGGTTTGTCCACGGCCGCCTGGCTCCGCGCAACCTGCGCTATCGACTTGGGAGTCTGGTTGGCGAGCTGCACGGTCTGTCCATTTCCCAGTTGCAGAGTTTGTCCGCTGGATAGCTGGACTGTTTGTCCGTTCGGTAGCTGTAGCGTTTGGCCCCCAGCGAGCTTATATAAATGGCAGAAAAAAAGAACAGACGTTGAAATATAAACGCACCTGCGTATTTGTCAGCAGTTTAGCAACAATCGGTTGCGCGGGTTTATCCACAACCGCCTCCACACAACTTGCGATACCGACTTGGGGGTCTGGTTGGCCAGGTCTGTCCGCTGGCCAATTGGAAAGTTTGTCCGCTGGATAGCTGGACTGTTTCTCCGCTCGATAACTGAATATAGTGCTTAGCCCTTTGACCCCCAGCGAGCTAATATAAATATAACAGATAAACGAAAAGGAGTTGAAAAATAAACACACCTGTGCATTCGTCAGCAGCTTTGCGACGATCGGTTGCGCGGGTTTATCCACAACCGCCTGACTGCGCACAACCTGCGACATCGACTTGGGGGTCTGGTTGGCGAGCTGCACGGTCTGTCCGCTGGCCAGTTGGAGAGTTTGTCCGCTGGATAGCTGGACGGTTTGACCGCTAGGTAGTTGTAGCGTTTGGCCGGAGAGCTGGACGGTTTGGCCGCCGGGGAGCTGGACGGTCTGGCCGGCCAGTTGCACCGTTTGAGAACCTAAAAGGGAATGCAATTGTCACTAACAAGAATCTATTTTAAACATCTGATGACACTAAACAATCATCAATGGACACGGGATGAAATGAGCAAAACTGTTTTTCACGATCAAAATTCAATGAATTGTTAGGTAAGTTTGCGTATGATTTCTTATTCACGTCTAACAACGCCTCTCGATGCCCAGTCAGGTACACCGTCTAAATATTCCTTTCGACCAATTGAACTGTCTATTCGCTCGGCAGCAGAACGGCATCTGTCCGTTCACTGAATGTTTTCATAGACATTTGATCCTTATAACAAACCTCGAAACGTGTAAACAATGATGTCTTACCTAATTGCACGCTTTGCATATTCTGTCCAGTCAACTGCACCGTTTGGAGATTCCTCCCGGCTAGCTGTACCGTCTGTCCACTCGGCAACTGAACGGTCTGTCCGGCCACTTGCACGCTTTGACCTCCGGGCAGCTTGACCGCGTGTCCGGCGAGTTGGACGCTCTGTCCGGCAAGGTGGACGTTCGGACTCGCGATCTGAACTGTTTGGCCGGTCAACTGGACGGTGGATACCGGGATCTAAAAAGACGTAAGTTGTTAATAACACAGCCCTACAAAAAAAAAAATGTGTTGCCCTGGATATCTTTACAAATTTTTATGTTTTCAAGTGCCCAAATTACGAATATATTCATGAAAGTACTGAATGTGCTCTTGTTTTTATGATTTTTACATAACTTATATTTTGAACAATTATCGGCTTGTTAGTAATAAAAATTATTTTCCCATTCATGATTAGGCTTCTGCGCAACTTTTTCGCGCATACAAACATCACGTGATCCCCACTCTCGGACCCTTGCTCTGCAGAACAGCTGAGATCTCAGTTATTTGATAATATTGAAGTACTGATACGTGAATCTGGATAAGTTGTCATATGCTGACAAACTTTCAGACTCTAGGAGCAAATATGAGTATCAAGTTACACTATCTCCGCAATCATCTGGATACATTTCCGCATAATTTAGGAAATTATAGTGAGGAACAGGGAGAGCGGTTCCACCAGGATCTAAAAGTGATGGAGGAAAGGTATCAGGGTCGATGGGATTGTCACATGATGGCAGATTACTGCTGGTCTTTAAAAAGAGATTGTCCCCTGAAAAATTATAAAAGAAAATCTCATAAACGGCGTTTTATGGAAATATAAAATATGTTTTCGACATTTTCCTCTCTATTTACTTCGATGTATCCTAATTTTTCAAAACAAAACTGACATTATAAATATATCTGTTATTTTGTTTCTTGTTTTCCGAATTTTTAATGTAAAATAAAAATAAGTATTTAAAAGAAAACGAGAGCAAATCTTACAAAATCATTGATAGTTTCGTGAATTGTGCACATAAATATATACAAAATCAATCTTTTATCTAGGGCAACAAAACCACTGTAGACCAGTGTAATCATATTAAAACATTGTGAAAATTATATAAAAATTATTCATCTTCATCAACGGTAATTTCGTTCGAGATCGAACTTAAACCTCCATGACGTATGAAGAACCTGAACTACGAAGTGGCTTTACTACTGAGGGCAGCGTAGTTTTACACGAATTTTGTCTGAGCTGCCCGTCTAGTACAATATACTCGCGACTCTTGTCGCGCGACTTATTTTCACCCGTCACTCTCTCACAGTTCTAAACAAAAAGAGATAGGTAATACAGCTTGCGCGAGAAAGAGTCGCTTGTCACAGTTGTGTTAGAGGTGCTGATTGATGGATAATTGAGTGCGACCATTAGATATTTCCGAAGTTTCCACATCTGTAACGTGACACCCACTAACGAAGGATCGAAGCCGACTCGTGTTCGAAGAGGGTTCGAAAACGAAGCGAATCTAATTGTAACAGTTTTAAGTACAATTTGCGACAAAAAAAACCTACTGTTGAGTTTCTTGCGGCTTTTTTCTCGTCACAGTCTCCTCTTGTGAAATGCCGGTAGATTCAGAGACAGTCATGTAAAAGTGGGTACTTGCAGAATATACAATTTTGATTTTGATTCTCACCTGGACCGTGGGCTGCGTCTTGAGCGCCGGCGGTTTCGCCTGCTAGCCGCCGCCGCTAGCTAGTTGGACTGTTCGCGTGGCTCCTGCGACGCTCGCCTTTGCACCCTGGCCTAGCTATTAACGAAGCTAGGAAGCCAATTCTCACCTGGACCGTGGGCTGCGTCTTGAGTGGCGGTTTCCCCTGCGGGCTAGCCGCGCGAGCGGGCAGCAGGGAAGTCAGCTGCAGCGCCCTGGCGGCCAGCTGCACGGCCTGTCCGCCGGGCAGGTGAACTGTCTGGTTGGCCGCCAGCTGTAGCGTGCGGCCGCCGGCTAGTTGGACGGTCCGCGTGGCTCCTGCCACGCTCGCTACTGCCGCGCTGTGAGCTACCGTCGTAACTGTTCCCGATCCCTGTGAAATGCGTGAAGTTTAGACTACGACACTTTTGGTGTAGAAACTGGAGTGTCCGCGAACAGGTAAACACCAGTGTGCGAAGGAAAACAATGGAACCGCCGCGCTGTGAGCTACCGTCGTAACTGTTCCCGATCCCTGTCAAATGCGTGAAGTTTAGACTACGACACTTTTGGTGTAGAAACTCGAGTGTCTGCGATTAAACACTAGTGTGCGAAAGAAAACTATGGAACAGTATCAAATAATATTTTATTAAGGACACATAGTGGGTGGAGTTTGTCCTTACCTGAGCGATAGTCGTAATAGAGCTGGTGCTCGCCACTGAAGTCCGTTTCTTTGCTGTCGTCGGAGTAGCTGGAATTGAGACAATCATCGTTCTAATTTACTATTCGTTATAAACCTCAGAAAAACTACCATTGTATCAAGAAGGAAAACGTCGGACTTTACTTGCAATAAGTCCTCCGCCTTTGTCGGCCCTAACTAAGTCTGCCAGTCCACAGTAAGCGGAGCGGAGAAAATGAGCCAATCAAGCTACGTCTTTGTGAAGCCCAAAAGAAGGGCCGACAATTTGGCTGTACAAAAAGATGTAAAGATTGTTGAACGGAAGTCACCAATCGTACTTCCAAAGACTAACCCTGCTGCAAGAGCGCCCTCGGCGATATGAGGCTCTTGCCGGCCGCGGGCGCGGCGGGGCTCAGCACGCGCACCACCCCCCGTCGCGCCGCCGCACAAGGCTGAGGACACAATAGCACAATCACAGACCACCCCCACTAGACGGAGCATGTAAGGCACATGTAAGGCGACCCGCGCGCACCGACGATATGGTACGGCAGAACAATAAAGTACCAACACGGCGGCCACCGTTTAGTTGCGTCCATGTTTATGAGGTCTCTCTACACCACTTAACACTACAATTTACCATGTTTTTTATTTAATTTCTTTTTTCGTTGACGTACGCATGGATCATAAACAAGGACGCAACTAAACGGTGGCCGCCGTGTTGATACTTTAATGTTCTGCCGTACCATATCGTTGGTGCGCGCGGGTCGCCTTACATGCTCCATCTAGTGGGGGTTGTCTGTGGGTACAATGTAAAGCTGCAATGAGCGAGTTCGGAAATCGAAGCGTAAATTGACTAGGTGAGGTCAAAGGTAATCTTCTGTGGATGAATAACATTCTGACCTGCGTGATAGGAGTAGAGACGACCGCCGTGACCGTCGTTTGCACCGCGGGCGGCCTTATCAGGAGCGATCTTGTGCCTTGTGTTACCTGCTGCAAAACCAAGGTTCGTGAATCATGTTGGTCATTGAAGACGGTTTCAGAGCTTACTATAGAGGTATTATGATAGGGGTGTAGATAAAGTGTCATTTACCTTGTTCGGTGCCGGATGCAGCGTTATTGTTGATACCGGTTGAACGACCGAAACCACAGGCGTCGTGGGCTGACTCGATACAATCGGCAAGGATACCTGAAAGACCAATTTACAATTGATTTCTGGTACTTCAACCAGGTTAGTATGAAAGAACGAACGATCAGAGTTTAAGAAATGCCGTAGGGCATTGATATTACTTTCGATTGGACCCTTAAACATTTAAATCATTTACTTACAGACTGCCAATGGGTAATGCCAAGGAAAAAGTAGAGATCAAGTACTTACAGGAGTGTGAGGCACGTCAAGTTTCTGCAGGGGCCTCTGCCTGATGAGCGGCGAGTGGTGCGGCGGCTCGGGCTTCGGAGCCGGCAGCTTCAGTAGAGATGAAGCACTTACAGGAGTGTGAGGCACGTCAAGTTTCTGCAGGGGCCTCTGCCTGATGAGCGGCGAGTGGTGCGGCGGCTCGGGCTTGGGGGCCGGCGGCTTCAGTAGAGAGCAAGCACTTACAGGAGTGTGAGGCACGTCAAGTTTCTGCAGGGGCCTCTGCCTGATGAGGGGCGAGTGGTGCGGCGGCTCGGGCTTGGGGGCCGGCGGCTTCAGTAGAGAGCAAGCACTTACAGGAGTGTGAGGCACGTCAAGTTTCTGCAGGGGCCTCTGCCTGATGAGCGGCGAGTGGTGCGGCGGCTCGGGCTTGGGGGCCGGCGGCTTCAGTAGAGAGCAAGCACTTACAGGAGTGTGAGGCACGTCAAGTTTCTGCAGGGGCCTCTGCCTGATGAGGGGCGAGTGGTGCGGCGGCTCGGGCTTGGGGGCCGGCGGCTTCAGTAGAGAGCAAGCACTTACAGGAGTGTGAGGCACGTCAAGTTTCTGCAGGGGCCTCTGCCTGATGAGCGGCGAGTGGTGCGGCGGCTCGGGCTTGGGGGCCGGCGGCTTCAGTAGAGAGCAAGCACTTACAGGAGTGTGAGGCACGTCAAGTTTCTGCAGGGGCCTCTGCCTGATGAGGGGCGAGTGGTGCGGCGGCTCGGGCTTCGGGGCCGGCGGCTTCAGTAGAGAGCAAGCACTTACAGGAGTGTGAGGCACGTCAAGTTTCTGCAGGGGCCTCTGCCTGATGAGCGGCGAGTGGTGCGGCGGCTCGGGCTTGGGGGCCGGCGGCTTCAGTAGAGAGCAAGCACTTACAGGAGTGTGAGGCACGTCAAGTTTCTGCAGGGGCCTCTGCCTGATGAGCGGCGAGTGGTGCGGCGGCTCGGGCTTGGGGGCCGGCGGCTTCAGTAGAGAGCAAGCACTTACAGGAGTGTGAGGCACGTCAAGTTTCTGCAGGGGCCTCTGCCTGATGAGCGGCGAGTGGTGCGGCGGCTCGGGCTTGGGGGCCGGCGGCTCGGGCTTGGGGGCCGGCGGCTTCAGTAGAGAGCAAGCACTTACAGGAGTGTGAGGCACGTCAAGTTTCTGCAGGGGCCTCTGCCTGATGAGGGGCGAGTGGTGCGGCGGCTCGGGCTTGGGGGCCGGCGGCTTCAGTAGAGAGCAAGCACTTACAGGAGTGTGAGGCACGTCAAGTTTCTGCAGGGGCCTCTGCCTGATGAGCGGCGAGTGGTGCGGCGGCTCGGGCTTGGGGGCCGGCGGCTTCAGTAGAGAGCAAGCACTTACAGGAGTGTGAGGCACGTCAAGTTTCTGCAGGGGCCTCTGCCTGATGAGGGGCGAGTGGTGCGGCGGCTCGGGCTTCGGGGCCGGCGGCTTCAGTAGAGAGCAAGCACTTACAGGAGTGTGAGGCACGTCAAGTTTCTGCAGGGGCCTCTGCCTGATGAGGGGCGAGTGGTGCGGCGGCTCGGGCTTCGGGGCCGGCGGCTTCAGTAGAGAGCAAGCACTTACAGGAGTGTGAGGCACGTCAAGTTTCTGCAAGGGCCTCTGCCTGATGAGCGGCGAGTGGTGCGGCGGCTCGGGCTTGGGGGCCGGCGGCTTCAGTAGAGAGCAAGCACTTACAGGAGTGTGAGGCACGTCAAGTTTCTGCAGGGGCCTCTGCCTGATGAGCGGCGAGTGGTGCGGCGGCTCGGGCTTGGGGGCCGGCGGCTTCAGTAGAGAGCAAGCACTTACAGGAGTGTGAGGCACGTCAAGTTTCTGCAGGGGCCTCTGCCTGATGAGGGGCGAGTGGTGCGGCGGCTCGGGCTTCGGGGCCGGCGGCTTCAGTAGAGAGCAAGCACTTACAGGAGTGTGAGGCACGTCAAGTTTCTGCAAGGGCCTCTGCCTGATGAGCGGCGAGTGGTGCGGCGGCTCGGGCTTGGGGGCCGGCGGCTTCAGTAGAGAGCAAGCACTTACAGGAGTGTGAGGCACGTCAAGTTTCTGCAGGGGCCTCTGCCTGATGAGGGGCGAGTGGTGCGGCGGCTCGGGCTTCGGGGCCGGCGGCTTCAGTAGAGAGCAAGCACTTACAGGAGTGTGAGGCACGTCAAGTTTCTGCAAGGGCCTCTGCCTGATGAGCGGCGAGTGGTGCGGTGGCTCGGGCTTGGGGGCCGGCGGCTTCAGTAGAGAGCAAGCACTTACAGGAGTGTGAGGCACGTCAAGTTTCTGCAGGGGCCTCTGCCTGATGAGGGGCGAGTGGTGCGGCGGCTCGGGCTTCGGGGCCGGCGGCTTCAGTAGAGAGCAAGCACTTACAGGAGTGTGAGGCACGTCAAGTTTCTGCAAGGGCCTCTGCCTGATGAGCGGCGAGTGGTGCGGTGGCTCGGGCTTCGGGGCCGGCGCGGAGGCGGGCGGTAGCTTCAGCGCCGCGGCCGGCACAGGGGATGGAGCCCGCTTGACGGGTGGACGAGGCTGTTGACTTATCGGTGTGACCGGTTTTTGAACCTGCTGTGATGACATACAAAGTTGCTATTCGATTTTATTTTATTTTTTTTATTTTATTTTATTAGAAACAAACAGTCTTACATGGTTGTAGGTGATACAGTAAACTTTTCATTTTGAAGACTTACAGTTTCCTGAACGAATATAAATCTTATAAACTAGAATAATCTACCCAATTGACACAGTTAAAAAGTTATTTGTACAAATTACAATGCAAAACAAAATAAAATAGGTACAATACAATAATATAACCTATTCGCATTCTGCGATGCACTGTGAAGTTTGCCTTCTGAAACTATACAGACTTTGTCCAAGAATATCCAAATGTATAAATTTGTCGTTATACAACCTGCAGGCCCTTCTAACAAAACTATTTCTCGCGTAAGATGTCCGGCTACGGGAAATACAAAACAAGGGTTTCTTACGACAAGCACGCTCACAACGTCTCGGTACTCTAAGCGAGACAGATTCTAGTAGAGTAGGTACATTAATAATGTTATTAAAAATTTTATAAAGAATTAATACATCAGAACGCTCACGCCGAAGACTCAGGGAAGTAATATTATGCTTTTTCATGGCAGTGTCATAATCTGAATATGTATTGTCAATACGAAACTCAATCGCTCTAACAAACTTTTTCTGCACTTTTTCAATCCTATCACTGTGGATATTAAAAAGAGGGTTCCAAACAGCACTAGCAAATTCAAGTCTACTACGCACGTAACAATTAAATAGCACCTTATAAGTTAAGATTCTCTGAAATGGTTTACCTACACGCAATATAAATCCCAACTGCTTATATGATTTATTTAATATATCGTCAATGTGTGGGATAAAGGTCAGTTTTGAGTCCATAATTACACCGAGATCCCGAATATGTTCAACGCGAGAAAGTTCTTTATTACATAATTTATAATTGAAATTTATATTAGTCTTTTTTCTACTAAAGGTGATAAAGGAACATTTATCTGCATTTAAGAATAAATTATTTGATGCGCAAAAGTCCTCAAGATCATTCAGGTCTTTTTGCAGAGATTCACAATCATCTGTACTCCGAATAACTTTAAAGATCTTTGCATCGTCGGCGTATAAAAGCAAGTGCGAATTTTTTATGCATTCTGTAATATCGTTAATGTATAGAATAAATAACACAGGCCCTAAATGCGAGCCCTGGGGAACACCAGAAGTAATACACCTGTACTGTGAAATATATCCTCCGACCGCCACAGCCTGTGAACGGTTTTCAACGTAAGACTTTATCCAACGAAAGAGGTCGCCATGTATACCGAAAAGCCAAAGCTTTCTAAGTAAGCGATAGTGGCAAACTTTATCAAAAGCCTTAGCAAAATCGGTATACACTGCGTCTACCTGCCAGTTTCTATCTAAAGCGTCTAAAATAATTTCAGTGTAAGATATTAGGTTAGATTCAACACTACGGCCTCTCTGAAAACCATGTTGATTTGGGACAATGTGATGGCGCACGACTGAGGTAAGCTGATCGGTTACGATTTTCTCTAAAATTTTACTAAAATGACATAACTTCGAAATCGGTCTATATTTTTCAATATCAGAACTTACCAAGCCCTTTGGTATCGGTGTAACCAATGCACGTTTCCATAAAGATGGCACGCATCCATCCCTAATAGACTTTTCGAAAAGTAAAGAAATAGGCAAAGCAAGGCTTGAAGAGCATCTTTGAATAATAACAGGATGGACACAATCGGGACCAGCACCCTTATTAATATCAATACGATCAAGATATTTCTTAACTAATTCCTTGCTTATAAAAATACTATCTATGTCGAAAAAAGTGTTATTAACCGGCGGCAGATTGTTTAGGTCCACGTCTGGGGCATGACAAGGTTTCTCAAATACTGAGTGAAAGTGTTCATTGAAAAAATCGCATATCTGAGTACCATCTGTAGCTGTTAAACCCTTGTATTGCATAACATGCGGAAGACCACTTTTTGTATGAACTGATTTTATATATGTCCAGAAGAATTTAGGGTGAGTATTAATTTTAGTTTCTGTGTATTGTATATAATTTCTGTAACATTCTGGCTCTAATTTGTTAACTCTTTTCTTTAAAATTTTATAACTGTCATGGTCGAGAGGATTTCTGTACGTCTTCCACAGCTTATGAAATTTCTTTTTTTCATTTAGTAGCCTTCTAAGTGGCTTAGTGTACCATGGAGGCTTGGAAAATGAAGTACGCTTCAGAATTTTAGGGACATATTTATCGATTAAATTATTTAATATGGCATAAAATAATGATAAACACTTCTCCAAAGAGTGGCTTGAAAAGATCTCAAACCACTCGTTCTTAGATAACTCTTTGTTTATCCCATCGAAATCAGCGTCAAAATAGCGGTATACATAAGAGGGGGCTGGGCTGAGAGGAAAAGTGTATATTATGTTTAATTCAATAAGAAGAGCCCTATGATGCAAATCTTCAGGTGTTAAGGGAGTATCGCTGGCAAGTACCGTACAGTTATTATTACTGAAAATAAGATCCAAAATTCGCTGATTTGTGTTGAAACAGCTGTTAAACTGTTCTAAACTCGAAAAAGATAAGAAATCGCTCAACAATTGAACAGGTAAATCATTACAACAACCATTAAGAATAATTTTAGAATCACCAGATACGCCCCACGGGGCATCCGTAACATTAAAATCGCCCGTTATAAGGAAAAAATCGTCAGGGTTATCTATTATTATTTGACCACAGATTTCAAAGAATTTCGCTAATGTATCCTTGTACGAAGGCCCATGTGGAATATAAACGCAACAAATATTTAAAGTTGATTGTTGTTGTTGTGTTCCGGTTCGCTGTAATGGTATTGATACCCAGACGCACTCGGAGGACGCAGGGGAGGGGCACGGCCAGTCCCGGCGCGCCGGCCGACAGTCGCCGCGCACACACACCGCCACCCCCCCGCCCCCCGCCCCGCGCCAAGCCGCTGTCTTCTAATGATCTATCGCAACGGTAAACAATATACCGATTATCGAATAATTCACTATCGTGAAAATCCGAATTTAACCAACTCTCAGTAATACAAATAAATGCATAGTCTGATAGTGCAACTTGCGAGAAAAAGTGCTGTGTTTTAGTACGAAGTCCCCGTACATTCTGATAATAACCATTGATGCTAGTAGTAGACATTAAACAAGCTAAAAAACACTTGACTGCGCTCTGTGATGTTATATTTATTAGAGAAGTATACATTAATTACATGATGAGATAACGAATGCAGCGGACGTTGTGAGTGAAAAAACAAGTATAGGTTTATTATATGGGCAGATGCAAGGTTGTAAAACGCTGGACGATACAAATAATACCAATTACGAAGGCTGTTATACTTATACAAGTTTTCTTAAAGGACAATTGTAAACACGGTGGTTATTTCACTTGTGACGTAAAATAGTCAATTAATTTTGCTGAAATCGAACTTGCTGTTAATCAGTAGAACTGACGACGACTCGGTTCTCCTGGCCAGGATTTTGCAGTCCCTTGTCCACACAAAAACAAGTTTATTTTCCTTCTTAAGCTGTCGCGCACGTTTGAGGAGCAACTTGTTAGCAGGTGTCAGGTGGTCCCCCAGGTACAGGTTTACTGCTGGGCCGTTGAGGCTGATAGACGCTGTTGTCAATCCTTTACGCGCACGCACCGCCGACAGCAGCTGGTCAGCTGGACAGGATTTGTTCGGCTAGGTGTATTATAATTATAAGCTTAAGTCAAACTGCTGAAACGGAGCTGAGAAAATGAACCAATCAGGCTGCGACATTGTGAAGCCCGAAAACTGCATTTAAATCTGAGAATATGACTGGTCCATTTCACACACCTTCACTTCCCTCCGCTTTTGTGGACAGGCAGCGTAAATAAGTTAGAAATAGAGCCCAAACGGACAAGTATAATCCAGAGGTGCTCAAATAGGGGCCTGAAAATGCGGCGAAATGGTTCCAGTAAAGGATGGTACGGCAGTGTTTGCTTCGCGCTCGACTTGGCGGGGGCACTGCCGTGCCCCCCGATGTTTAATATTATTACGTTGCTTTAAGTCAGATCCTATAATTGGCTCTGTATTACTAGTTATGTCACTATTAGCGTAAGTTAAGCTGTTGGTTCTCCATAAATAAATAATACGGAGTAAGGCTCCTATACGAAACTTTAATAAGTGGACATATAAATTAGACAAACTTGTTTAACCACGTTGACGGGTTTGGGCGCGGCGGGCTTGACGACCTTCGGCGGCTGCGGTACGGTCTTGACGTGCGTCGCGCTCTTCACGGCTTGCGCTACGAGTCCCGCCTGAAATAATAGTATATTGTGTCATAAGGGTAGTAAGTAGGGGATTACTAACGAAGGTTTATTAGAAGCCCGACGCCGAAGGCGGAGGGCTTTTAATGTCCTGAGTTTGTAATCCCCTTACCACCCGCCTTACACACAATATTTTTCATCACATTTTGGAGTAAATAACAAATAAATAAGCCAAAAATAAACATTAAACGATAACGATTGACAACCAACTTTTTTCTGTATATATTTTTTTAATTTACTATAAGCACTGGCAAAACGGCCATCAGCTTAAGGTGGTTGCAGAGGAAACAAAACTAGACATTTCACGCTAGATGGCGCTGGGAAGCAAGATTTGTGGTTTTTGTCTATTATTTCGTATGTTACTTTAGTTTGAAATAAAATTTGTATATTGGCGAGTCCGCGTATTTGTCTTTTATTCATGCAGTATTAGTATCACGTCATAAATTCTTTTATTCTCCCATGTGGTGGCAATTTGTGAAAAATCAGCAAGTACGCACACTAATAGACAATAATCGTGAGTGTGTGCGGGCGATTCATTCATTAAAGAGTCGCGTATCACCTGTCAGTTTGATAGTAAGCGCAAAATAAACAAACATGCATATTTGATTTTGATGATGAATTTGAAGATTGCCAACTGACGCGCGACTCATTCTCGCGCGAAAAATATTACCTATCTCTTTCTTTGCGGTACTGTAGGAGACTGACGGGCGATGCTATGTCGCGCGACAAGAACCGTGAAGCCTAGTTGTATTAGACGGGCTGGATTGTCAAAATAAATAATACGAAGAAATTACAAATCTTTAGCAGTTCTACATATAAGTATTTTTTAAGTATGTGGTGAAATTAAATAAGTATTTTTGTTGGGTTTCTGTTCTGATATATTGTGATTCTGATTTGTGATGTTATTGAGTTTGTCCTTAGTGTTTCTGAATGATAGATTGGGGTATAGCAAAAAGGGCCCAATTTTAGGACACAATATATTTTGTTGATAAATATTTTTCTCATTGTTGTTACTTTTTTGATTACAAAGAATACATTAAAATAAGTATCTATTACAATTGTTTGATTAACTTGCCCGTTTAAGAACTAGAGCGGTCCTAAGTTGCCATATAATTACTACGTAGCCTGGGACTACTTGTACAATCATTTATTCTGTGCTGGGACTTAGAAATTTACGATGAAAAAAATCACAAGTATAGCTCTGATTTTTATTACTTAATGCCAAGATCGGGCCCTTTTTGCTATACTCTGACCTGATATACAAAAACCCGACATCAAGAATGGTACTGATTAGGGTTGGGATTTTCGTGGTTCTAGATCGTGGTTCCATGGAGTCTCTAATAGTAAAAATGTTCAGTCTAAAAATATATAACTACTAGAACTACTACTAACTGAGCGCAGCACCATATAAAAATATATAACAATATATTGTTATTATATATGGATTTTAGAACCACCAACCACTAAATAAAATAAAACAATTTTTGTTACGTGTGGGTTTTATTATAATACTAATGTTTGTGTGAGTTGTAGACGTCGCTTTAATTCGAAATGGTGGATTATTTTTCTTTTGACGTGACAACGTCTTATAAATTGGTTTGCCGGGTGACACTTCAAGAAACTGCGTTACGCTCCGCTCACGTTATGCGCTCACAATGAGAGCGAGTGAGAGGGAGAGAGTGAGAGAGATAGGCATACACACCGGTTCATGTCTTGCGCTTCTATTTCGCTTAGGCGCCTGCATACAAGTTTACACGTTGCCAGTTAATTGTAAAACGATTGTGTAGTGTGTATAAATAAATGTTTTAAATTGTTACTATTATTTCATCCTTCTTCCTACTATACGAATGAATATTCACATTAAAATTATTTTACCACTCAAAGTCGTTGTCACGTAAAACTTTCGCCCGTATACCGACTTTACAGGCAACCAATTTTTTTTTTTAACCCCCAGATCTTCGCTATTTTCAATTTTTTCGTTAAAACTAGGTCTGTTACTTAGGCTCCTTTCTGTTTAGTGCTGTTTAGTGGATAGTACGGCTACCTGAAAACGAAGGTTGATATTTACATATGTGGTTTGCAGGTATACGTTGTAATATTATTTTAGGCAACACGCATGTTTTGTAGAAAGTTATAAGTTTCTGCAGCTTTTCTTGGATGAAGCCTTCATTTGTATGAACTTTAATTGACATTATTGTTGTTGATAAATCAATGAAGGAAATCATCTTGCAGTTATCCCTTTTGATGAAGGTCTAAGCTGGCCTTGAATCTGTAAAGAAATTATTTATTACGTCACAAGAATGCCTGCAATGGAAACCGCTGTATGCAGTACCTATTATGTGATTATCTTATAGGGTGTTAGGGTAATTAGTGTTATTACAGTTAACCTTCAAGGAGGAAACTTAGTCAGTGAACCGATAATTCCAAAACAATTTTGTTTCCCACACCTATTGATAAACATGGGTATATAGGTCTTGGTATCAATTCAGTCAGAGAGAAGACACTACCTATATGAACCTACTAGAACAGCTTTGTTTTTTTTTTCATCACCCAAAGCGAGCGATTGCGTTCAGTTTTTGTGGTTGGTTACACGGTTGTCATCACGCCATGCTTGTCTTCGCCTAAAAAGAAAATAGCACGAGACACCTCTTTCACGGCAGGACGCTTCGATTTGTAATGTTTACAAACACAATACTTTCCCCGCAATTTCTGACCCATGATATCGCAATATCATTTAGGGATCACTATGTCCTGAGTACACATGTTTATTATATGCACGTTTCATTATTCACACTTTACATAAAGTAAAAACTCACGAAATGAAAAAAATGCAAACCAAACATGATTCATTTTTATACGAATTTCCACAATTGACAGTACCTATTGACACAATTCATTACCTATTTCATTCACAAGATTTAGTGCGTTCGAAATCTATTCCACTTTATTGTTATGAGCAAATACACAAAATAGATAGGTATCTTTAAAAACCAAATCTTTCCAATTATTAAATAATTGTTACATGTTTAATGAAAGCTGTAATCATTAAAAAAAATAAACTGTTATGCATTCATATCGAAACATCAATTAAAATGTATTATCCTAAATCATAAGTTTAGTAGTATTATATTTCAGAGCGCACTGTTCATGAATAGCTTTACGTGTGCTTACGTTTGTATGTTGTGTAAATGCAACGCACACATACATATATGGACAATAATGTCTTGTTCGTAATAATGTCCTCAATAACCGCCAATTCGGGTATCAAAAAAGTATTGGTACAAGTGAAGCAATTAATACTCTGATTCATGATGTTGTTACTCAAATGAATGATAAGAAAAAAGTTGCTGGCGTGTTCTTAGATCTCAGTTCGGCTTTCGACACGGTTGATCATAATATTTTGTTGAGTAAACTAGAGCATTATGGAATTCATAACAAGGAACTAAAATTATTTAAGTCTTATCTCACAAACAGAAAACAGTACGTTGAACTGAAATCCGTGGTAGATGGTACTGAAAGAGTAGTCCAATCTAAAATGGTTACTATAAATCGAGGTGTCCCTCAGGGTTCGATTTTAGGCCCGTTATTTTTTATAGTATTTCTGAATGACCTCATACCCCACATCTCCAACTCAGTACCAAATACCAACTTAATTGTGTTTGCTGACGATACTAATGCTGTTATTTCAGCAGAAAATATGACAGAACTAAATGACAGAGTTAATACTGCTCTATTGCTATTTAACAGATGGTTTGCGGTTAATAATTTGAAACTGAACCCTAGTAAAACTAGTGTCATGTTGTTCAAGGCTACCACAAAAAATTCAGATTCTTTAGATATACAATTAAATGGGGTTAAAATTCTGCAAACTGAAGTAGTGAAATTCCTAGGGATCTATATTGATGCGCTTTTGAATTGGAAACATGAAATACAGGCTTTGACCAACTCAATAGGAGCTGCTTGCTATGCTCTTCGTAGCCTAAGAGATGTGATACAAATTCAGCAACTTAAAATGGTATATCATGCTCTAGTAGAATCCAAGCTGCGCTATAGTATCAAATTATGGGGAAATAGCTATAAATACAATGTGGACGCTATTTTTAAAATGCAAAAAAGGGCTATTCGCACTATTGTACGCATCCCTCAGAGCGAATCTTGCAGAGATCACTTTTTAAATCTTAAAATCTTACCTGTGCCATGCCTCTATATCCTCGTGCTACTCACAGATTTAATAAAGCACCTTAATAAATGGGAAAGCATAAAAGACAGAGAAAAAAGATGGGCAACAAGACGAAAGGATATAGCTTGCAATATTGTCCCGAAGCTTAACGTAGTCAGACACGCGGCGTATTTTCAATCGGTGCTTCTATATAATAAATTGCCGTCTGAGCTCAAAACGATAGCAAATAGTAAGATTTTCAATGCAAGGCTTAAGAAGTTTCTGTTAGAAAAATCGTACTACTCAGTTGAGGACTTTATCAATGATCAATTTTAACTTTAGCACATATACTTGTCATTGTATCCAATTTTAATTATCAATAATTATAATATAATGCACGTTTATATAAACTGCCCTGACATTTAATTTGAAAACTTAAACTAGGTAATATTATTTTTGACAATTACTTTTATCAACTATTATGTACTGTGTAATTTAATACTGTGTAATTTTTATAATGTGATTTTAAAATTCAAACACAATGTAAATTGTTCATGAATAAATGATATGAATGATATGAATATTTCAACGGGTTTTAAAGCGTTAATAACTTTGTAATTGTATGATTTATAGCAAAACTGATTTCATTGGCGAATATAAGATCGCTTAAAGATTTTTTAAGAATGTTTAATAACCTAAAGCCATAACCGCCTAAGTGTGTAGTGATCAAACAATTTGTATGAAAGTGACATCTCTGCAACCACCTTAAAACAGAAAACAAATATACACAGAATCTTACCATCTATTATTAAACAAATAACAATTAACCATAATGCAACAATAATGAACAGCGTAATATTATAAAACTTAAATAACCAATAATTTTATAACTTTTTTCCTTTTTTCTGTGTCGTCTACCACAGATAATGCTAAGAACTGCGTTTCGTTTAGAAACTTTGACGTAACGATAATTCAAAATTTAATTTAATAAAATTATTGCAAAATACACATAAATAATTGTAAAACACAAATATTAATGCAGTTACATATACCGTATTAATTCAATACACAATAAAATTTGCTGGTAGGCAAGTTTTGTTGATTCAACAAAAAACCTTGGCTGGATTGAAACCTCCCTAGTCTGAAGTAATCTGCGAGTGCGTACTATTTTTTTAAAACTAAAACCATAACTCCCGAGGGAGTTATGTCTATTTATAACTCCCGCGGGAACTATATAGGCCTTAGTCCTTTAGTACACCCGCATGTAATACCCTCTTTTACGAGCAAATGTGATGAAAATAACTTAATTACATTGTGTGTTACACAACATAACAGCAATACGTGACTCTGTCGCGCGAGAAACATTTCTTGTCACTTTCGTTTCAATTACATGCAAGGAAAACGGGTAATGCGAAGTCGTACGACAAACTAAATCGCGGTAAGATGTGCTAGCCGTGCAGGGGAAATTGAAACCACAGAACAGAACTTAAGACCTACTTAGTGAATATACGTTATACGCTACACATGTTATTTTGGTTACGCGTGAGTTGCCAATGAAAATAAGTGACGAAAGAAAAAGAAGAAACTAAAACGGTGAAAGAAACAGTCGTCACTAGTTAAAGCCAGTTAGTAGTAATAACAACGGAAGCGCACGGACCTGCTTGGCGGAAGCCGCCATCAACGCGGGCGCCTTCTGCGGCGGCGGCTTCGGCACAGGCGGACTCGGCTTCGCCTGCGAGATATAAACACACATCAGTCGGCCGATTTGTTAACAGTAGACTAGCGACCCGCCCCGGCTTCGCACGGGTGCAATGCTGATAAATTATGCATATAAACCTTCCTCTTGAATCACTCTATCCATTAAAAAAACCGCATCAAAATCCGTTGCGTAGATTTAAAGATTTAAGCATACAAAGGGACATAGAGACAGAGAAAGCGACTTTGTTTTATACTATGTAGTGATAGTGATAGTACATTACATACCTAGGGCTGTGAGTTCGGCAATGTCCCTGGGCTTTGCGAATTGCCACCCGTGGCTTGTCTAAAAGTTTACATCTTGCCTTGGCCTGCTAGTGAGATTTTGTCCTCGCGTGGCGGGCAGAAAGTCCCACTGGCCTTGGGTGGCGTTAAGTTCTTTAGCGATACCATTTATGTAATTAATTGGTACCTATGACTTTGCTAATCCGGAATACAATAACGTGCTAGTTAGTGTTAACGTAACTTACCCGACACGCGTTTCGCCTCTTTACAATTTCTCTATTCAATAATTAGTTGTCGGACACGCGCTTTGCACTTTTGGGCGGTGATTTGTTATATTTAATTGACTATATATTTTACTTTTCGCGGTTTTGACGGATTACATGCATTAATGCATGAAAAAAAATTACGAAATTAAGTATAACGGGTAGCGCTAATTGACTGGCACGTTATTATATCGCGAATTAGCAAAGCAATGTTATCGATTCAATTGATACCATTTCGCTGGCTCAATATTACAAGGTTCTATGTTTCACTTTTGACGAGTTTAAATTTGAATATTGTCATAAATTTTAACTACTCTGAATATGTAACATAGAACCCTGTAATATTCGGCCAGCGATTTATAGGACAGTAACGGTTCTAGGTTAATTTCGTTGGCAGGGTCGTCACAACAATACAATGTCCGTAGTGGGGTCGATTGCAAAAAAATTGTACCTAGTTAAGGCTTTAATTAAAACAACGTTAATTGATTCCTTTGTGTGACGAAAGTTACCCATACATTTTGTATGACTAACTTTCGTCACACAAAGGAAGCGATCGTATTTTATGTTAACCAAGCTTTTAACTATGTACAATTTTTTTGCAATCGATCCAGTTATGAAAACGGTTTAAACTCACGTTTTGGCAGGAACGACCCGACATGTTTCGAACTCATGCTCCATATGATGATATGAGCTCGAAACATGTCGGGTAATTTTTCGTTTAAACCGTTTTTACAGCTATTAATGATATCTCACGATAGCTTTAATAATATTAATTCAAGGTATAATTCCAGAGGATACTCTGTAAGTTTACCCGGCATGTTACCTGTGTTGTGCGCTGCGCAGGGGCCTTGGGCGGAGGTTTCTGCTTGGCCGGCTTGGGCTTGGGCGGCCGCGCCGGCTTGCGGGCCTTCTCCGGCTGCACGCGCGTCGCCTGCAATACCGACTCATTGTGTTACACTTTACACGAGCTACAGAATACATTTAAAACATCCCCGACACAAATTTATTTATTTTATTCATTTAAAATAATTACACAGCATTACAGTTAGTACTAATGCACTGTGAATTACAAAAATAATTTAACATAACATGTTACATATTAGGTAGATTCAATTACTGAAAAATTACATCCATCCATCGCCTCACAGTACCTTAAACATTTACGACACACAATTATCCAGCTACTTCCAAAAACGTCCAAATCCGATGCTGATGCGAGAAGCGCATTAAGTTCTCGTAAGGCTCGAACTAGAGGAGAGTTTTTCCGCGCTATGGTTCGCGCCTCAAATAGCAGGTCATAGTGAGACCCTATCTGAACATATCGATACCTTAAAGCACAATCATACTAACTTTCCGGAAAAAGTAGTTGCAATTAGGACGTTTGTGCACAACTCTATGTGGTTTAAATTGGCAAAATTATTGGCAAAGGTATTACATAACTACAAAATTTGGAATTCGTAGCTTTTATATTGGCTGAGATCTTGTCACTTGTTCCAATTAAAGGTGAATATCTTGGAAACTACTGGTTCTAATTCCGCAAAACATAGATAAGTCATTTCGACGGACAAGTCTTTCGATTAAAAAACGCACTCAAATTGGTCCTTCCGTTTGGGAGCTTTGATGCCACAGACACACACATGTTAAACTTATAACACCCCTCTTTTTCTTCGGGAGTTAAAAATGGAAATTCAATTTAACCCCTTTATACACATGTTTCTGTCACAAAGACAAATCATCGGTCCAAGTGCGACCCATAACCAAGATAGAGCGTGAAAGCTGAAAAGTAATTCAACAAACAAACAAACGATAAAAAAGAACAAGCTACAAGAATAATGTTGATTTAATATTCAAAACTGATCTATTACTTCAAAAACTGATAACAAATGACTAGTTATGGATGTAACCATATGCCCGATGTAAAGCCACTCAGATTTTCTACTAAATTACGATTTCTAATTCAAGACCAAAAAAACTACCACAAGGTTGCCACTACAACAATAGTTATTTACGATACAAGTGTGTAAGGTAGGTGATTTCAGACGAGTGTGATTTTTATTCACGAGCGAGGTACGAGCGAGTGACTAAACAAACACGAGTCGGAAATCATCTTACACACGAGTTTCGTACAAAACTTTACTATGCATGTACGAGAAAATAGAAAATACTTTAATACTCACAAAGACTGTTTGCATTAGAAAAAAGTGTTTTGATTTGATTTATCCAACAAGAAGCCGTCGTTAACATTTTTTACTTCTTCAAAAACATTTCATGGGTTTAAATTTATGATTCGTCCCTTCATCTCGACATTATTTCAGCAGATTTGCACAAATCACTTCGAAATAAACTAGACATAAATAAAAAATGGCGGGGTTATTTGTAAACTAAGCTCGACATGTCTACTACTGCGCATGTGCAAAAGTATTTTTTTAATATTCGTCTTATGTCAAAATGGCACAAGCGCGTGTACATTCAGCCAAATTTATTTAATGAATAGCGATTTAAAGTTCGTTTATTAATCAAATTTTATATCTAATGTAATGAATGACGTGTTAAATGAATTAATTAATGAAGTATTGGTTTTATTGTACTTTTATATGTAATAATAATCGGTATTTGACTAATTTATGAAACTTTTTGTAAATAATAAAACCTCTTTGTGTGAGGCTGTCATATACAGCTAGAAATTAAAAAAAATTGAAAAGTAAAAAGCACTAGTGCGGAAAAGTAGTACTTTCCGCACAGTTTGGATGCCTAGAATACGCTCTTTTCGAGCACATGCATTGTAAAATATTTTTACAATAGTAAATTCCTTTTTCTTTTGTAAACAGGCTAACATAACTTATTTATTGGTAACTTTAACTCTATGTTTTAACAAAATAACGAGATATATTTATTATTGCATAATTACGAGAGGAGATAATAAGAACTTAAACATCGGAGTTTTTTGGTATAAAATCTGGTATTGTACTTGTAACACTTCAGCATTTGGTGCAAGCCAAAAAACAAACTCAAATGTCATTTAAATGTTGTCAATTATGACAGTGACGTATCTGTCGTAGTTTTTTTGGTCTTGAATTAGAAATCGTAGTATAAGCTTCGTTCTACTTAGCCCGCTTAGGCTGCCTTTCTACAGAAGCGGAGAATTTAATTGGACCAATCACATTCTCTAGATGTATGCTTCTTTTGGTCTTCACAAAGTTTGATTCTGTTTGGTTAGTTTAGTCCGCTCCGTATCTGTGGACGGGCAGACTTAGGCCATGTTTAGATGACAAGCGCTCAACGCGCGTTTACAACTACATACATTTTGTTCCGGCCGTACACATGCCAACGCGCTTTTTTGTATGGAGTTATAAACGCGCGTTAGCAAAACGCACGTTGAGCGCTTGTAATCTGAACATGGCCTTAAGCTATGTCGACACTGTGCCCATTTCACGATCAACTTGCGCTTTCGTCTATTGCTATCTTGCTCATTTTTGTACGATGCGAGCGAGGTCACAATAGACAAAAGTGCAAGTTTAACGTGAAAAGGGCACAGTGTGGACGTAGCTTTAGTGTCGCAGGCGACATGTCGGGACCTGCATGAGCAGCTGCGCGGAGGACAGGCGGGGCGCGGCGGGCGGCGCGCCGCTGTCGTCCACGTCCACGTCGCTGTCCGACACGCACGACACCACCTCCTCCGTGCCCACCTCCAGCTCCATCTGCACTGAACATGTCCCGACCTGCATGAGCAGCTGCGCGGAGGACAGGCGGGGCGCGGCGGGCGGCGCGCCGCTGTCGTCCACGTCCACGTCGCTGTCCGACACGCACGACACCGCCTCCTCCGTGCCCACCTCCAGCTCCATCTGCAACAAACACGGAATTCATTTGATTGTTATAAGAATAGACACTATGCAGATGCTCATCCTTTTCATAGTATTTTATGATAGCTGCATCGTTATAATTATAATACTGTAATAGTATTTTATGCAACAGTTGTATAAGAGGGGGCAAAAAACGCGAGTGGCATGGGTTACGGTGTGCGCTACGCTCACATCGTAAGAAAGATGGCAAGAGCGTTTTTTGACTTACTTATACAACGTTGCGTACAATACTTTTTCTACGACTCGACATTTTAATAAATAAAACGCAAATAAGCAACAAAGGAAATAATTACATGTTCCCGCTCGGAACCAACAAAATTAAAAAAAAAATTGTCTGATAAACTTTTTTATATTGACGTCCACCTGTCAAAAAAATATGAACTTATACCTAAAGGTATACGTTCACTATACTATACATCCATGTACAGAGGATAAAACATTTTTTTTAAGTTGGCAGCATTGACGTATTAATTACATGGACACACAATCCGACGGAAAAAATGGCACCCTCCCAACTAATGCAAAATCACAAATCGCATTAGTTGGGCGATCAGTCTCGTTTAGACCATGACACGTGACGGGTCTCAAAAATGACTTAATTTTCAGTGAAAAATTGCAGAAATAACAGCTATAAAATAAAGAAAAAGGTCGGAATATTCTTTTTTACGCAGATTCTATTGATTAATTAACGAATCCTATGTAAAATCATAGTATATTTTAGATTAGAATTATTAACTTTGTCCCTACAAAATGCACCTCATCACAGAACAAAAATCTAAGGAGTCGCTATAGTTTTATATTTTATTATTTAATAAAGGAGTCCAATAAATAAATTATCCTATTTTTTTTATTAAAGATTCCCACGCGATCCTAAACAACGTGAAAAATTTAGGTAACGTTTAGTAAGAGACAGACGTCAAGAATAATTTCAGCCAAATAATTCGTCTCTCGTGTGTTCGTCGGCATAATTATATATGTTTTTTTTTATGTTTAATCAAAAGAAGCGTAAAAGTCTTTCACTCAACACAGCTTTAATATCTCAATAAAAACCTAAAAAAATGACAATGTATACAAAAGAAGCGTAAAATGGTTATGTAGTGTTTGTGATAGTAGGTATCTATACATAAATAGATATAGGTACACTGTCTCAGGCGCACGTCACATAGGATGCTGCGTTTAGTTTAGTTACACGCGAGCCGAGGGCGAGAGTAGACGCATGACATTGCTATGTGTGCGGCGGCGAGTGAGCCAGTGTTATGAACATATGCCTTTTACAGGCAGATCATACAGGTTACATTAATAAATTAATAAAAAAAATGCTCTGTTGTCATTGTTTTATTTTGTCTCAGAGTCTAGACACTGTCAGTTTAACCTTTGAACGCCAAGAACACCTAAATACAATGTGTGCTGCCGTGCATACAGTGCCACCGACTTTCACGCCACCCCATCAAACTTTAAAGGGTTAAATGTTAATATTTTGCACTTGCCTTACTCTCATTTCACTTAGGTACTAGAACAAGATGAGTTGAGAAATCATAATGTAATTATTACTGTTCCCTTCTATGCAGTGTCGGGACCCTTTTATGCAGTTGTTAAATAAAAACGTAACTTAATTTGTTATTAACAATTCACGAGTTTATTTAGTTCAAACAACAAATATATTAATACCTAAATAAAATAATAATGAAAATATTTTCAGTTTGTAAAACTATTAAAATCTGCTCCATTCGTGCCATGTTCCAAGTTTGACAAGAGACATGAGTCAGAATACGCTAAAAAAGTTAATTTACACGAAAAATATTTGTGGTAATAAGTACGTAAGCCAATTTGACATTTAAACGTTTGAGTAAAGAGTTATTTTGTACGAAGTAATTATGTTGATGTAAAATATAAATAAGCGTTATTGGCATCTACTTGAACATGACAGCAGTGCCACTTTTTTCGTCAATTTTGTTCGGGTCTGTGGCTCTATTATAAATAATACCTCAATGGTTGGCAGCATTGCATTACTACAATAAGTTTTTCTTTATTGCAAATTGTGTGAATGCAGCAGTTTATATTGTAATCTGTGTTGCTTTTTTGGCGACATTATAACATCGTTTATCAGTGTTTTTTTGGGCAGTAGAGTATAGACTTTTACAGACTTTCATAATTTATGTCTTTATATTAGAGTTAGTAACTATATAAATGACAGAAAAAAGTACTGGAGTAGAAAAAATAATATTCAGCACCAAAAAACTAAAATAAGATTCAGGCGTCATGGCGTGTTGGCGTGACGTCACAGTCTATTCCAATAAATAAGTACCTCCCGCACTGCCCTGAGAAATTGAATCTCGAATGTCCGTGTCGTAGTCAGCTGCTCACGTCACGTATTATAGACTGTGACGTCACACTCGACGAATATCGCGTTTCAGCTGCTTTGAATTTCCCATGTTATTTTGCACTTTTCATAAATTACTTTCACATCGAAAAAGAATAACGTGAAGAAATATTGATAGACGTAAAGCCTGACCAGAAATATATGAGGATTGTCAAGAGGGCGCTATTTATAAGATTTTTATGGCAACAATTTTGCAACCAATCACAACCCAGTATAATGACATTAGTTTAAATATCTGTCAGTTTCACTATGTTAACCTAGTAATATCATTTAATGAAATGCACTCTTTTCCTAACGGTTTTTCGTGTAGTAAACACGTGTACACTTTATTTATAATCTTAAGTTCACGACTATGAATGGTTTCCGGCATTTTCTTCGGATAATTTTAAATATTTTCCTTAGAAACAATCACGAATGACATTGACATTGTTGACAAACCGTCATAAATTAATTCCAGTGAAATTTCGCAATATGGCGCATCCTCATATATTTCTGGTCAGGCTTTGTATGATGTTGAACCAAAATAGTTACCTTAAAATAAATATGAATCTTATCAGTTTCAAGCGCATATTCTCTATTGTTTAGTTATATATTATTATCTAAGGAAAAGTGTATAGTTACGGCGGGCGGTGGCGTGAGCGGGGCGGGGTCTTGCGGCGCGGGCGCGGCGCGGCGGCCGCGCGCCGACGACTTCAGCCACTCCTCCTCGCTCCTGCACACCACACAAGCGTCATACTCTATGTTCCGATACATGCAAGCCCACCATTTTGTGGGTCAGCTTAATTACCGATCAATATTTAAATTGCACTATTACGTACACGGTTTTAGACGAAAGTAAGTTTGCTTTTTTTGGATCTTTTGAAGCAGCGTTATACGTAGTCAGCATAAAAAGTAGCTGACAATTTCAGTTTACAATTTGACATAATCCAATATTAACACACAAGCTATATAATTAATAACCCACTTTTGATACTGATCGTCCGTATAAAGCTGCTTCAAAAGGTCCAGAAAAATCAAATTTTCTTTTGACTGAAACCAAGCCTAAGAAAGCTGTACTGGGCATGGATCGATTCCAATTTGTATTTAATAACTAATATTTTTTCACTGCTCATGCTCTAAAAGTTCGACTTTATGCTGTGCGTAGGCGACATAAAGTCGCTTTTTATGCTCTAGAGCATAAAGTCGCTTTTTATGCTCTAGAGCATAAAGTAAAATCGTCGTCGAAGACCAAGGCGATCGGTCCAACAGCCACACGAACAACATAAAACTTTATAGAATAAACTCTTTATTTTTTTTCGTTTCGATAGTATTCTAAGACCAAGGCAAAAATACCAGCAGCCAAAGTACACAATAAAACTTCTTGAAATAAATTTGTAATTTTTATTTAGTATCATTTATTACTTTTTAAATTTATTTCAATTTTAGTAAAACAATACTAAAAAACTACAAAATTAATTTATCGTAGATATAAAAAACTAAATGTTTTTAAATTTTAATTAAATTTGTTTTTAAGTATATAATATATTTACATGACGTAGTTTAATATTCTCGCAATCGAAGTGAAAAGTAGAGTGTACAACTCGTCCATAAAACGCATTTTACACTCGACTTTATATTCATAGATAAACGTCTCGTGTAAAATGGTGCGTTTTATGCACTTTTTGTACAATCTACTATTATAATAAATTGTATTTTAAAATGTTATAGTAATAGAAATGAATTCTTATAAGCTATTGACTTGTAAAATGTTCATATTTTATTAATAAATGAGTATGATTACTCGTTATTTTCGGAGCATTATTTACCCTGATGAACCATAAAAAACTCATGTTTACCTGTTTCTGTGTAAATATGTCCATATGGCAGTCCTCTGGTCGTACTTCACAACAGGATCGCGCTTGGCCGACAGAAGTCTGTCTAAGGCGGTCGACAATGCACTCAGCAAAGCCTGATCACTACAAGCGGATATCCACTGAGACATTCTGGAAACAAAATTAAAACGTGAAATTCATAATATTGAAAATAACCCTCTAGAAAACTTCAAAACTGGTAGACTTTTTTACCTCATATAATGCAACTGCTTCGAGATCTATAAGGTTGATTTTAGATTTCTTAGGCCTGTTGGCGTTACAGTATTTTTTATGTAATAAGCGGTCCAAATGTATAGAAGCTGTTTTGATAAGATGCGAACTAAACCCAAATTTTACTAATATTATTTTTCGTATTGGTTTTAGCTGTTAACAAAATAATTCATCCATACCTTATTTTATTTAATTTCTAAGGATATCGTTCGAGTGTCATATTCAAGCGTTAGCCCCCAGTGACACAAAATGGATTTTGGAACCGAGCGACCATTTCTCGTATAGTAAGAATTATTCTGTGTTTAATTTTACGGGATAACTCTAAGGTTTAGCGAGGAATAGTTTGGCTTTGTTTGCAGGTAACAAGAGTAAGTAGGCTTGGCCTACAAAAATGATTCCTTCTATAGAAACTATAGCGACACTCACTTGAGCAGCGTGAGCACGTCGTGCCTGGTGCCCTCGCCGTTGGGCAGCCTGGCCACGGCGTCCCGCACTAGCGCCAGGAAGGACGCGTGTCGCGGCCGCGCCGGCGCCAGCAGCGCGCGCAAGGGCCGACCACTGCCCGATACCTAACTATAGCGACACTCACTTGAGCAGCGTGAGCACGTCGTGCCTGGTGCCCTCGCCGTTGGGCAGCCTGGCCACGGCGTCCCGCACTAGCGCCAGGAAGGACGCGTGTCGCGGCCGCGCCGGCGCCAGCAGCGCGCGCAAGGGCCGACCACTGCCCGATACCTAACTATAGCGACACTCACTTGAGCAGCGTGAGCACGTCGTGCCTGGTGCCCTCGCCGTTGGGCAGCCTGGCCACGGCGTCCCGCACTAGCGCCAGGAAGGACGCGTGTCGCGGCCGCGCCGGCGCCAGCAGCGCGCGCAAGGGCCGACCACTGCCCGATACCTAACTATAGCGACACTCACTTGAGCAGCGTGAGCACGTCGTGCCTGGTGCCCTCGCCGTTGGGCAGCCTGGCCACGGCGTCCCGCACTAGCGCCAGGAAGGACGCGTGTCGCGGCCGCGCCGGCGCCAGCAGCGCGCGCAAGGGCCGACCACTGCCCGATACCTAACTATAGCGACACTCACTTGAGCAGCGTGAGCACGTCGTGCCTGGTGCCCTCGCCGTTGGGCAGCCTGGCCACGGCGTCCCGCACTAGCGCCAGGAAGGACGCGTGTCGCGGCCGCGCCGGCGCCAGCAGCGCGCGCAAGGGCCGACCACTGCCCGATACCTAACTATAGCGACACTCACTTGAGCAGCGTGAGCACGTCGTGCCTGGTGCCCTCGCCGTTGGGCAGCCTGGCCACGGCGTCCCGCACTAGCGCCAGGAAGGACGCGTGTCGCGGCCGCGCCGGCGCCAGCAGCGCGCGCAAGGGCCGACCACTGCCCGATACCTAACTATAGCGACACTCACTTGAGCAGCGTGAGCACGTCGTGCCTGGTGCCCTCGCCGTTGGGCAGCCTGGCCACGGCGTCCCGCACTAGCGCCAGGAAGGACGCGTGTCGCGGCCGCGCCGGCGCCAGCAGCTGGCGCAAGGGCCGACCACTGCCCGATACCTAACTATAGCGACACTCACTTGAGCAGCGTGAGCACGTCGTGCCTGGTGCCCTCGCCGTTGGGCAGCCTGGCCACGGCGTCCCGCACTAGCGCCAGGAAGGACGCGTGTCGCGGCCGCGCCGGCGCCAGCAGCGCGCGCAAGGGCCGACCACTGCCCGATACCTAACTATAGCGACACTCACTTGAGCAGCGTGACCACGTCGTGCCTGGTGCCCTCGCCGTTGGGCAGCCTGGCCACGGCGTCCCGCACTAGCGCCAGGAAGGACGCGTGTCGCGGCCGCGCCGGCGCCAGCAGCGCGCGCAAGGGCCGACCACTGCCCGATACCTAACTATAGCGACACTCACTTGAGCAGCGTGACCACGTCGTGCCTGGTGCCCTCGCCGTTGGGCAGCCTGGCCACGGCGTCCCGCACTAGCGCCAGGAAGGACGCGTGTCGCGGCCGCGCCGGCGCCAGCAGCGCGCGCAAGGGCCGACCACTGCCCGATACCTAACTATAGCGACACTCACTTGAGCAGCGTGAGCACGTCGTGCCTGGTGCCCTCGCCGTTGGGCAGCCTGGCCACGGCGTCCCGCACTAGCGCCAGGAAGGACGCGTGTCGCGGCCGCGCCGGCGCCAGCAGCGCGCGCAAGGGCCGACCACTGCCCGATACCTAACTATAGCGACACTCACTTGAGCAGCGTGAGCACGTCGTGCCTGGTGCCCTCGCCGTTGGGCAGCCTGGCCACGGCGTCCCGCACTAGCGCCAGGAAGGACGCGTGTCGCGGCCGCGCCGGCGCCAGCAGCGCGCGCAAGGGCCGACCACTGCCCGATACCTAACTATAGCGACACTCACTTGAGCAGCGTGAGCACGTCGTGCCTGGTGCCCTCGCCGTTGGGCAGCCTGGCCACGGCGTCCCGCACTAGCGCCAGGAAGGACGCGTGTCGCGGCCGCGCCGGCGCCAGCAGCGCGCGCAAGGGCCGACCACTGCCCGATACCTAACTATAGCGACACTCACTTGAGCAGCGTGAGCACGTCGTGCCTGGTGCCCTCGCCGTTGGGCAGCCTGGCCACGGCATCCCGCACTAGCGCCAGGAAGGACGCGTGTCGCGGCCGCGCCGGCGCCAGCAGCGCGCGCAAGGGCCGACCACTGCCCGATACCTAACTATAGCGACACTCACTTGAGCAGCGTGAGCACGTCGTGCCTGGTGCCCTCGCCGTTGGGCAGCCTGGCCACGGCGTCCCGCACTAGCGCCAGGAAGGACGCGTGTCGCGGCCGCGCCGGCGCCAGCAGCGCGCGCAAGGGCCGACCACTGCCCGATACCTAACTATAGCGACACTCACTTGAGCAGCGTGAGCACGTCGTGCCTGGTGCCCTCGCCGTTGGGCAGCCTGGCCACGGCGTCCCGCACTAGCGCCAGGAAGGACGCGTGTCGCGGCCGCGCCGGCGCCAGCAGCGCGCGCAAGGGCCGACCACTGCCCGATACCTAACTATAGCGACACTCACTTGAGCAGCGTGAGCACGTCGTGCCTGGTGCCCTCGCCGTTGGGCAGCCTGGCCACGGCGTCCCGCACTAGCGCCAGGAAGGACGCGTGTCGCGGCCGCGCCGGCGCCAGCAGCGCGCGCAAGGGCCGACCACTGCCCGATACCTAACTATAGCGACACTCACTTGAGCAGCGAGAGCACGTCGTGCCTGGTGCCCTCGCCGTTGGGCAGCCTGGCCACGGCGTCCCGCACTAGCGCCAGGAAGGACGCGTGTCGCGGCCGCGCCGGCGCCAGCAGCGCGCGCAAGGGCCGACCACTGCCCGATACCTAACTATAGCGACACTCACTTGAGCAGCGTGAGCACGTCGTGCCTGGTGCCCTCGCCGTTGGGCAGCCTGGCCACGGCGTCCCGCACTAGCGCCAGGAAGGACGCGTGTCGCGGCCGCGCCGGCGCCAGCAGCGCGCGCAAGGGCCGACCACTGCCCGATACCTAACTATAGCGACACTCACTTGAGCAGCGTGAGCACGTCGTGCCTGGTGCCCTCGCCGTTGGGCAGCCTGGCCACGGCGTCCCGCACTAGCGCCAGGAAGGACGCGTGTCGCGGCCGCGCCGGCGCCAGCAGCGCGCGCAAGGGCCGACCACTGCCCGATACCTAACTATAGCGACACTCACTTGAGCAGCGTGAGCACGTCGTGCCTGGTGCCCTCGCCGTTGGGCAGCCTGGCCACGGCGTCCCGCACTAGCGCCAGGAAGGACGCGTGTCGCGGCCGCGCCGGCGCCAGCAGCGCGCGCAAGGGCCGACCACTGCCCGATACCTAACTATAGCGACACTCACTTGAGCAGCGTGAGCACGTCGTGCCTGGTGCCCTCGCCGTTGGGCAGCCTGGCCACGGCGTCCCGCACTAGCGCCAGGAAGGACGCGTGTCGCGGCCGCGCCGGCGCCAGCAGCGCGCGCAAGGGCCGACCACTGCCCGATACCTAACTATAGCGACACTCACTTGAGCAGCGTGAGCACGTCGTGCCTGGTGCCCTCGCCGTTGGGCAGCCTGGCCACGGCGTCCCGCACTAGCGCCAGGAAGGACGCGTGTCGCGGCCGCGCCGGCGCCAGCAGCGCGCGCAAGGGCCGACCACTGCCCGATACCTAACTATAGCGACACTCACTTGAGCAGCGTGAGCACGTCGTGCCTGGTGCCCTCGCCGTTGGGCAGCCTGGCCACGGCGTCCCGCACTAGCGCCAGGAAGGACGCGTGTCGCGGCCGCGCCGGCGCCAGCAGCGCGCGCAAGGGCCGACCACTGCCCGATACCTAACTATAGCGACACTCACTTGAGCAGCGTGAGCACGTCGTGCCTGGTGCCCTCGCCGTTGGGCAGCCTGGCCACGGCGTCCCGCACTAGCGCCAGGAAGGACGCGTGTCGCGGCCGCGCCGGCGCCAGCAGCGCGCGCAAGGGCCGACCACTGCCCGATACCTAACTATAGCGACACTCACTTGAGCAGCGTGAGCACGTCGTGCCTGGTGCCCTCGCCGTTGGGCAGCCTGGCCACGGCGTCCCGCACTAGCGCCAGGAAGGACGCGTGTCGCGGCCGCGCCGGCGCCAGCAGCGCGCCCGCCGCGCCGCCGCCCGCGCCGCAGCGCGCGCAAGGGCCGACCACTGCCCGATACCTAAAGAACACACATTTAACAACTTATAAAAACCCTAACAGGTGAAGCAGGTGATAAACAATCGAATGAATCTACGAAGAATATACACGGGTCTTTTAAAAAAAACCTAAATAGGTTAATTCGTTACTTCGAAGCTACGATGCCACGGACCGATTTAGATATGCATAATTAACGTGGAACTTGTAAGTAAGTGAGATCACTGTTTTTGGGTTGATAATGAAATGTCACAAGTGTAATTTTCTCATGTTCTCTCAGCGCACAGAATGGTTTATCACTGATCTGGGCGGCCAAAAGTCAATTTTTAAAAACTAATTGTGGGTAGAATAATGAGGTAGGTTCAGAAAGTCTACTTATTGACGCACTATAATCTGTTAACGTATTCAACCTTATCGCTTAAACTATGCTCGTATAGCTTGCAATATTAAGTATTTAAAGTGCACTTATTTTCTCAAACGACACATATCAAGTCGGGGTGACTTTTAATAGTGAATTTATGTTTTTGCGGTAGAATATTAGTAAGTTACCTTAAATGTTATGATGGCAGGTAAGAATGTTTCGTTTGTATATGTTTTTAATAGGATTGATTATGTTACGATATGGTAGTCATTCAAAAGTACACCCTTTTAACGTTCTCGTTTTGCTGGTATTTTGACTTATCGGAAACATTTACTTGTAGTTCCCGAGGTGTCCCGGCAGAAATAGGACATGTAGCACATACCTTATTTATTCTAGTTTACGATTTAGCTTTGATTTTCCACGGAAACACTCCGGAAAATGGAAAATTAGGCATCAAAACGTTATATGGTCAAAATGTATGATTTTATGAATTTGTTATTTTTTGGTAATTTTGATTTTTTATTGTTTCTAGGGCCATCTAATGTAAAATTAATAACTCGATCTAAGTTATTCGAGTTGATGCAGCAAACGAAATTGCCAAATTTAAAAAGTAAATTGGACTATCGAAAAATTTTTGCTTTTGTGTTTTTTCGAGGGTTTCATGCAATAGGGATGTACTTAACAGATTACTCGTGACTTCAGATCCTCTAATAACAGGTATGAGACCAACATCGCGTAAAAAGACAAAGCCATTCGCAACAGAAACTCTCGAGATGCTGCTTCTCATGGAGCCTCATACAGATGAAATGGTGTCGGATGAAATATCGACAGAGCCGTCTTCGTCTGATCAAAGTGACACGATTTCTGACTGATTTTTGTTACTTTTGTATATACTTTGTACATATACTATTACACCTACTTTGAGCTAATATTGAAAAATCCCTATTTTTTTGAAATTTCGCCATAATTTTCTTACCGTATGGATAAAAAATTAAATATTAGCTTAATATTACTATAACCAACAATATAACATCAAAAATAATATTGGCCGCCCAGATCAGTAAAATACCACACTGTGCAGCGTCTAAAAAATATTTAAATATTGAGGCCATTGTAATAGTAAATCATTGGATTAGTAAATCATCATGAATGAATTGACGTTAATATTATATTTCTCAAAAATGCAATAAAATGTCGTCATAATGTGCGTTATAACAGACTTCGAAGTATCACGTTTCGGGCGAAATAACTCGAGAGAACTGTATAGGAATTTCATACAAAATTGTAGGCCTAGGCCCGGGAAGTATATATTTTTTTAAACATGGTGTTGATGGTCATGAACAGGCTAAACAGCTAAATTATATTTTTTGCGTGGTGTATTTTTTTTAAAGCACTATAAATGCCTTAGCTGTGAAAAGGGCTTGCTGGCTTCGTATTACTATCCTAGTCTATAGACCTACTCGCCCGGTAAGCCATTCTTTGCCGGCGTCTACAGTAATGTACTGTAAACATCCCCCCGGCTATTAAACAAGCTCCTAGTTACAGGTCGTTTGTACAAAAACTGAAGGAGAAACTCATTGTTGACGCACTGTATTCCATTGACGAATTTTTTGAGGGGTAAATTCCGTCACTGGTGACATTGACATGCGTTTAAATGTAATTATAAACTAATGTATAATATAAATATAATGATAATGATTGAATATTTTTAATGTTAATTATGTGTACTGTAAAATGTAAAATTTAATATAATGACGTATAAAATGTATTTTTATGAATAAATAATTGAATTGAATTGAATACTATTTCTGAATGCGATTTTTTTAACTAGTGTTTAAATTTTGTGAAGATAATTAGTAGAAGAGAATTAAGTGATATGATCTCAACCAAGAATTCCAAGCTAAGAATTCCAAACTTTATACTTATGTTCAGTTTTACTAGCATCATCTATACCACCTATTAAATTAGGGCTTCATGATGACCAGTTACCAGCGGCGTGGCGTCCATACAACCTGATTCTCACCGGCTTGCTCACTTGAGAACGATTGCACACAATTATTTGCTAGTGAAGAAAAAGTAAGCCAAATCTATCCCGGCATGCCCTGAGTTTTTGTTTCACACGACTGCGAGACCTACTCGGGTTGGGGGTTTTACATTTATTTAATTTAGATGATGTATTAACTTACCCGTGGTAGCGGTTTAAGCGGTGGTAGCCTAGTGGTTAGGGCATGCGACTTTCAATCCGGAGGTCGCGGGTTCGAACCCGGCCCGTACCAATGAGTTTTTCGGACCTTATGTACGGAATGTCATTTGATATTTACCACTCGCTTTTCGGTGAAGGAAAACATCGTGAGGAAACCACCTAAGCCCAATAAGGCCTAGTTTCCCCTCGGGTTGGAAGGTCAGATGGGAGTCGCTTGCGTAAAAACTAGTGCCTACGCCACATCTTGGGATTTAGGTAGCCGACCCCGATTGAGAATTCATTCTCAAAAAATGGGACAAAGGCTAGGCGGATGATGATGTATTAACTTACCCATGCTGAATGTAAGTAAAAGGCTTCGCAGATGCCGCGTATCGCTTCCTTTCCTGCGCCCGGAACTCGGCTACCTCCGCGCTAGTGAGCGGTCGCACCACCCATGATGTAGGATACCTAAACGTGTAAAATTAAGACATTGTAATTTTATGAAACACTAGGAGATGCCCGACCACTTCGTCCGCGTATTTTTTTATTTACTGTAGACGGATAAAAAGTGTCCTATAACCATCCAGCTATCAGTGTACCAAAATTGGTTAAAATCTCCAGCCGTCCGGTCCAGCCGTTTCGGACCTTCCGACAAGGGAAATTATGACCAACAAATGACGACCCTGGATCACGCTATTAAGATTTTTCCTGAAATCATGACCCCTCTATAGAAAGCAGATTTTCAATACAATCTAGAATTTAATAATAGTGTAGATTAGGAGACGCCCGCAACTTCAACCGCGTATTTTCTTTACCGTAGACTGGTTAAATAATGCCTAAGAATATTATAGTACATTTTTTTAAACTAAGCTCATTCTCTTAAGAACTCAATACCATTGAGTGATTAACCACAAATTAAGATAACGAGCTCGTAGTAAAAGCAGATTGTAACCCCCTTGGAAGGTTAATATAGATTATCGACTCTATTTCCTTGGACATTTAGACTACAAAATACACTAACAGAATAATGGTGATCACAACAAGAACTTCTCTAGAAAAAGGACTATGAACTCTCATCATCAACCATTTTGAACCTATTCAACAAGGAACAAGGTTGGAATTTCAATATCCACGCAATGTAGTTCTAACCTTTTTTTGTAACAAACTGGTTGGCGGTTATGAGAACAAAAGCAGATAGGATTGTATTAGACACAATGCCATTGTAAATTCAGGTAAGTGGATGAGCTTAGTTTAAAAAAATTGTACTATAATTATGTTTGCAGGTTTTTTTTATAAAGGCGCACTATAGTGGTTTCACTTCGCCTGATGGTAAACAAAAAGGGGAGCCCAAGTCACAATGCCAAGTGACAAGAAACCACCGGTGCCATGTCAGTTGACACTGCCATGCTGGCCCGAAAGATGCTTCTTCACGCTTCGTTTGAAGGGTCCCATGATATAAGAAGGAGGAAACACATGAGCTTGAGCCGGTAGCGTTATATTTTTTAATAGTTTGGCAGGTGAAGGAATTACCAAACTAACAAACTAGGGTAACAAAAGCAAGTAGGCTCGTCCTACAATATCAAAAAACTGGAAAGCCAAAAATAACCTTATCATGTACAGATTACATTTGAATCACCTTTTGAAGTCGGTGCGAAACCACTCAATTATTACTATGAAAACAGATACCGCGCAAGTTTACGTGAGGATTGCCATTACCAAAAGTAATCTGTACATGATCGGGTTATTTTTGGCTTTTCAGTGTTTTTTAAGTCTGTTTTTTTTTGTTTAAATTTAATTTTTTTGCTTTCTAGTGATTCAAATATATTCACTTTATCACAGTCGAATTGAGAACCCTCCTCCTTTTTTGTCGGTTAAAAATGATTCCTACTACAGAGATCCTAATGTAAGTGTACGCATACTGCACTAACCGGGGCGGCGGCGGCTCGTGCGCCGGCGGCGCGGGCGACGCGGCGCGCACCCAGCGCTCGCACAGCCGCCCGAGGATCGCGTCGCAGTCGCGCCCGGCGCCGATCCACTGGTACATCTAATGTAAGTGTACGCATACTGCACTAACCGGGGCGGCGGCGGCTCGTGCGCCGGCGGCGCGGGCGACGCGGCGCGCACCCAGCGCTCGCACAGCCGCCCGAGGATCGCGTCGCAGTCGCGCCCGGCGCCGATCCACTGGTACATCTAATGTAAGTGTACGCATACTGCACTAACCGGGGCGGCGGCGGCTCGTGCGCCGGCGGCGCGGGCGACGCGGCGCGCACCCAGCGCTCGCACAGCCGCCCGAGGATCGCGTCGCAGTCGCGCCCGGCGCCGATCCACTGGTACATCTAATGTAAGTGTACGCATACTGCACTAACCGGGGCGGCGGCGGCTCGTGCGCCGGCGGCGCGGGCGACGCGGCGCGCACCCAGCGCTCGCACAGCCGCCCGAGGATCGCGTCGCAGTCGCGCCCGGCGCCGATCCACTGGTACATCTAATGTAAGTGTACGCATACTGCACTAACCGGGGCGGCGGCGGCTCGTGCGCCGGCGGCGCGGGCGACGCGGCGCGCACCCAGCGCTCGCACAGCCGCCCGAGGATCGCGTCGCAGTCGCGCCCGGCGCCGATCCACTGGTACATCTAATGTAAGTGTACGCATACTGCACTAACCGGGGCGGCGGCGGCTCGTGCGCCGGCGGCGCGGGCGACGCGGCGCGCACCCAGCGCTCGCACAGCCGCCCGAGGATCGCGTCGCAGTCGCGCCCGGCGCCGATCCACTGGTACATCTAATGTAAGTGTACGCATACTGCACTAACCGGGGCGGCGGCGGCTCGTGCGCCGGCGGCGCGGGCGACGCGGCGCGCACCCAGCGCTCGCACAGCCGCCCGAGGATCGCGTCGCAGTCGCGCCCGGCGCCGATCCACTGGTACATCTAATGTAAGTGTACGCATACTGCACTAACCGGGGCGGCGGCGGCTCGTGCGCCGGCGGCGCGGGCGACGCGGCGCGCACCCAGCGCTCGCACAGCCGCCCGAGGATCGCGTCGCAGTCGCGCCCGGCGCCGATCCACTGGTACATCTAATGTAAGTGTACGCATACTGCACTAACCGGGGCGGCGGCGGCTCGTGCGCCGGCGGCGCGGGCGACGCGGCGCGCACCCAGCGCTCGCACAGCCGCCCGAGGATCGCGTCGCAGTCGCGCCCGGCGCCGATCCACTGGTACATCTAATGTAAGTGTACGCATACTGCACTAACCGGGGCGGCGGCGGCTCGTGCGCCGGCGGCGCGGGCGACGCGGCGCGCACCCAGCGCTCGCACAGCCGCCCGAGGATCGCGTCGCAGTCGCGCCCGGCGCCGATCCACTGGTACATCTAATGTAAGTGTACGCATACTGCACTAACCGGGGCGGCGGCGGCTCGTGCGCCGGCGGCGCGGGCGACGCGGCGCGCACCCAGCGCTCGCACAGCCGCCCGAGGATCGCGTCGCAGTCGCGCCCGGCGCCGATCCACTGGTACATCTAATGTAAGTGTACGCATACTGCACTAACCGGGGCGGCGGCGGCTCGTGCGCCGGCGGCGCGGGCGACGCGGCGCGCACCCAGCGCTCGCACAGCCGCCCGAGGATCGCGTCGCAGTCGCGCCCGGCGCCGATCCACTGGTACATCTAATGTAAGTGTACGCATACTGCACTAACCGGGGCGGCGGCGGCTCGTGCGCCGGCGGCGCGGGCGACGCGGCGCGCACCCAGCGCTCGCACAGCCGCCCGAGGATCGCGTCGCAGTCGCGCCCGGCGCCGATCCACTGGTACATCTAATGTAAGTGTACGCATACTGCACTAACCGGGGCGGCGGCGGCTCGTGCGCCGGCGGCGCGGGCGACGCGGCGCGCACCCAGCGCTCGCACAGCCGCCCGAGGATCGCGTCGCAGTCGCGCCCGGCGCCGATCCACTGGTACATCTAATGTAAGTGTACGCATACTGCACTAACCGGGGCGGCGGCGGCTCGTGCGCCGGCGGCGCGGGCGACGCGGCGCGCACCCAGCGCTCGCACAGCCGCCCGAGGATCGCGTCGCAGTCGCGCCCGGCGCCGATCCACTGGTACATCTAATGTAAGTGTACGCATACTGCACTAACCGGGGCGGCGGCGGCTCGTGCGCCGGCGGCGCGGGCGACGCGGCGCGCACCCAGCGCTCGCACAGCCGCCCGAGGATCGCGTCGCAGTCGCGCCCGGCGCCGATCCACTGGTACATCTAATGTAAGTGTACGCATACTGCACTAACCGGGGCGGCGGCGGCTCGTGCGCCGGCGGCGCGGGCGACGCGGCGCGCACCCAGCGCTCGCACAGCCGCCCGAGGATCGCGTCGCAGTCGCGCCCGGCGCCGATCCACTGGTACATCTAATGTAAGTGTACGCATACTGCACTAACCGGGGCGGCGGCGGCTCGTGCGCCGGCGGCGCGGGCGACGCGGCGCGCACCCAGCGCTCGCACAGCCGCCCGAGGATCGCGTCGCAGTCGCGCCCGGCGCCGATCCACTGGTACATCTAATGTAAGTGTACGCATACTGCACTAACCGGGGCGGCGGCGGCTCGTGCGCCGGCGGCGCGGGCGACGCGGCGCGCACCCAGCGCTCGCACAGCCGCCCGAGGATCGCGTCGCAGTCGCGCCCGGCGCCGATCCACTGGTACATCTAATGTAAGTGTACGCATACTGCACTAACCGGGGCGGCGGCGGCTCGTGCGCCGGCGGCGCGGGCGACGCGGCGCGCACCCAGCGCTCGCACAGCCGCCCGAGGATCGCGTCGCAGTCGCGCCCGGCGCCGATCCACTGGTACATCTAATGTAAGTGTACGCATACTGCACTAACCGGGGCGGCGGCGGCTCGTGCGCCGGCGGCGCGGGCGACGCGGCGCGCACCCAGCGCTCGCACAGCCGCCCGAGGATCGCGTCGCAGTCGCGCCCGGCGCCGATCCACTGGTACATCTAATGTAAGTGTACGCATACTGCACTAACCGGGGCGGCGGCGGCTCGTGCGCCGGCGGCGCGGGCGACGCGGCGCGCACCCAGCGCTCGCACAGCCGCCCGAGGATCGCGTCGCAGTCGCGCCCGGCGCCGATCCACTGGTACATCTACAATTCAGCATTCATTCAGTTACTTCAACTCTAAGGGCCGCCACAGACGTCAGAAAGTGTCTCTGTCTGTCATTTGGTGATTTCCCGCTTGCTGACGTCATTCCGTACGGAAACCGAACGAAAATTCCAAACGTCTGTGGCGGCCCTAAGGCTGATGCTCCACGAGCGGTTCTCCCGCCGCGGGAAACAGCTGCCGCAGCCTATCAACACGGAGAGCGGTTTACCGCTGCTGTTGTTCATTGCTCAACATGGATATGGCATCGATCCGCGGTTTGACGCTGCATGCTGTGAACCGTGGCGGGAAACCGCATAGAGTAGTTTGCCTAATATATTAATAAGTTCATATTTAAATTAGGATTATGATGAGGATGATGAAGAGGTCGTTCACTATTACGCAGCACTATTTCCTATTACTTCCAATTTAAACTTTAAAAGTGCCTTGTTACCTGCGTTTCAGGAATATATTGCAAGTATGGCACAAAATCATCAGGGTGTGGTCCTCTTTCTCCAGCCAAGAAATCCAGCGCTGAATCCAATTCAGCACACCAGTCGTCTGACACTGAAAACAATACACACATTTTACTCATAATAAAAACATTAAGAACACCGCCATTTGATTCTGTCTGTACCACTAATTCTTAAACACACATTTCGACAACCTTCCAGAACAGACAACCCATTAGATGTGTCAGTATCAGATTTTCTAAGTGTTTAATTTGCCTAATCTGACAATCAGGATAGTGTCTGTCCGTCACAGCCGCCAAAGGGCTTTTCTAACCGTAATCGTAATGCAACTTCCAAAAAAGTGTATATTTTATTTTTAACCGAATTTGTACTTTATTGCCGTGAACAAGCTTATCTCAAATGGGTTGTAATTTAGTAGGCACTACGCTTTCACCACGCATGTATGTTTCTTTTTCCAAAGCTTTCAACCTTCGTTCCGTCTCCTCAGAAGAAATAATTTCTACGTTGTTGCATCTGATTTTGCTTCAGTAGTTTAAACTTGTTAAGAGTCGGCAACGCCCATATGCGTTGACGTTCATACATCATTACAACGGGGCGTGGACCGGCGGCAAATAATTGAATATCTTGTATAAAGTGCTTTCCTATACGTGGTCGCCACTCCAGAACTTTGCTGCCCCAACGGCCATCCATTCTCCGGGCTACATGACCTGCCCATTGCCACTGATCCGGGCAATCCTGTGAGCCTTGTCGGTTACCTTGATACTTCTGCGGATATCCTCATCTCTGATTCTATCGCGCGAAAAAACGAGCATAGCCCTTTCCATTGCACGTTGCGTGACTCTTAGACCACGTATAGGAAAGAGCAGCGTGCGTCGGCCCCCGGCTAAATGGACGGATGACCTCGTGAACTGGAGACTCAATGGATGCGGTCTGCACGGGATCGCACTTTGTAGCGAGTCATGGGGGAGGCCTACGTTCAGCAGTGGACGTCTGTGGCTGATAGATAGATATATAGTATAAAGTAAACAGAACTTACAGCTATACCAGGTGTTGAGCGGCGCTATGGGCGACCTCATGACGGCGCTGCAGCGCGCATGCAGCTGCTGCTTCGAGGCCCTGTGCGCCGCGCGCGCCGGGAACAGAGCCCTGACCAGAGACAGGAAGTTCGCGTGCGTCGTCTCCGTCAGGGCTTCGTCCGTGTCCACCGGGTCCTCATTGCTCTCAGCAAGGTCACCCTCATCGGCTAACTCCACTGGCAGCGCCATCATATCTGTCATTGATATACGGTTAGAGGCTGCGACAGATAGAAAATAGAATACGGGTTTAGATAGCTACTCTAAAGGAATGTTAGTGAGCGAAGCGATAAGCGAAAACATGCATGTCAGGCGGCGAGGCTCAGAAATACCATTTGACTATAAATGCACAATAATTGTATCATTGAAACCACATTCACACACACATTTTTAATTGGACTCAAACTAATAAGAACACGTCTTTTGACTACTGCTTTCTATGACATCACTAGACAGAATTTTCATAGAAACTTTATACTAACAAATCGTTTTTGACATTTTATAAAGAGTAGCTGATTTGATGAATTCCGTATTGTTGAGGTTTTGAGCGACCATACTTCTACAGGAACCCTTTGATGCGCGGCAAATATTGTATTTTTTGTTGGAAAAAGTTCTAGAGAAACGGCTGATACTGTGAAACTTCGAAAGTGACCTTCAAATGCCAAGCAAAAACCAAACGGTCAGTCTGACGTCAGTCCAGTCCATCAGTCTGGTCAGGATAGCGAGAGGATGATCGTGTAACTCTTGGACTGATGAACTTACGGGCTGGTGAAAATGAATGAATAACAATAAACTGACGGTGGAGAATGATGGACTAAACGCCATAATGAGCGTGTAATCTATGTCTATAGCAATGCAACGCGGTAAATTACATCGTGGCTTCTAAGACACAGTTTTCATCAGCGTGATTTGCCGACTTTGACGCTCAAGAGGTCAGCCTTTGGGGAACGGCCTTCCAGACCATGTCAATATTCACTAAATAGAGCATAAGTTTTTGCGCTCGCTTTTTGTTTTTTAGTTTACGAAGGAGGCAGCATCCAGAAAGGCAGAAAAGATTTAAGAAGACGCATAAGGCCAATAATAGTCTGAAAGATGCACAGGATATTCACGATTTTTGACGATAAAATGACCTCTTGCTTAAGCTTTCTAGAATAGCCGTGCCGTCAGTGGCGAGCGGCAGCCATTGGAGGGAGCGAGACACAGCGCTCGGACCTCCCGCTCCCACCCATGCATATCCCACCGCTATCCTTGGAAAACCGAGCTTAAAAAGGCTTTGGTGATTTAACAATTTCTGAATACGTTTAAGACAGAAAGAACCCCCATCACTTTAATTAAAGTTCCAAACGTTCTGGGTCTCATTAGAATACAACATGCAAATATTGTCACATTAACAAGTCGCACAACCAATTAAAGCCCAGCCAAAAAACGAAGTAAACAATTCCATGAGTGAGAAAATAAAAGAGTCGCTAATATAAATTAAGATTAATAAAATTACATAAAGATAAACTTTTTTCCGGTTATTCACTTCGCATTAGCTTGGTTTAATCAGAGGTTCCCAACCTCTTTCATACTGCAACCTTTCAATAAACAGTGGTTTATTTATTTAAAATCATAACTCAATTTACATAATTATATCTAAAAGTTAAAGTTTTTTATTATTATTGTATTTTAGGTTATTTAGAGTAAGGTTTTATAAATATTTATATTTGTTTTAACTTTTAGATATAATTATTCAATAAACATGTAGCTGTAGATTACGTGCGCACTCATTATTTACGGCGCATTGTCACCGATCAAGCACAGAAGTCGACATCTCCACTCCGTACTCCGTATAAGTGAAATAAAGTCAGACGCGGATCCAACCCTCTAAAAAGGTTGTATTGTGGGCCCATATAACGAGCTACAGACACTATTACATATACATATTTAGCCTATAAACTTGAATTCCGAATCCGCGCCGGAATCAAGTCAATCGCGTGTGATTTCTCAAATCAAGGTCCATTCGGTCCAGCCCCGGATTGCTGGAGACACGCCTTTCGAAAGGCGAAGTAGGAGCGAGTTTCGACCGTACCGTTTGGGAACCCCTGAGTAAAAAAAAAGATATTTTCTGTGTAAATACTTACCAATTCCATCTAGGTCTTCCAGTTTGATAGGGACTGGTTGTATAATTCTGGCCGCATTTTGTAGCGCAAGCGTTGGATCTAACGGCTCTTGTTTTATGACACTTTCCAATTTAGGATCATTGTAATTTATGCTGAAAATAAATGTAAAATATTGTCACTACTTTGATTGAATTGGGTTAGAACAACTATACTCAACCTGTGGCCCGTTATTCTTTTAGCTTATGCAGCCAGAAAGAGAGGCAAAATCTACTTAACAGTTGAGCTTTAATAGTGTTAGCTAGATTATTGCGACCTGCTAGATATAGGCAGCAGCGACAATGTGACCCAGGGTGGGAATGCAAACCCGGTCTTTTTTGTCATAGTAAAACCGGTTTTAAAAAAGGTTGAGTATGGGTTGGTCCTCAAGTTGAATGTATTGTGTCTTTTTGTATTAATGTGTTTTATGCAAACAATAATTATTTATTTTTTTGTGAAGAAAATATAAGGAACATTTTCAATAGCAGAATGCATACTGTAGCCTTGATAACCTGTATGAAGTTGGTTTTTATTAACGCAGTAGCTTTATTATTTTTAGTCATGAATATGTTTAATAACATTGCATTAATGAGAATGAGACAATGTTATAACTTACCTCGGAGTATCTGAATACTTAGGATCCACGATTTCCTGCTTAATTTCAACAGTATCAACTAACTTTTTAGGATGTTTAGCACCCTTCGGCTCTACAAACGAATTTTCAGAATCGGACTCCTCTTGTTCACATTTTATTTTAATATTTGGCAACAGTGGTTTATTCTCAACACTGTCTTCTTCCTTTCTCTTAATTGCTTTACTGTCAGACTTCATCTGTTTTTGGCTTGACTCCTTCTTTGCACCCCTTTTTACCTTTTGTGCAGGCACTTCAGCTTTCTGCCCTCCAAACATAAGTTTTTTCGTACCATTTACAAGAGCTACTCTTTGCTTTATGTCTTCTAATGTTAAACCGGCTGTGTTTAATTCTGGATGATTCTGAAATTCAAAACAAATTATATTAGTTACAAAGGAGCATTATATCATATCTGTACCTGAGAACCATGTACATGTGAAAGTCCTTCCATACTTATGGTGAGGCACTTTACAGTGCCATGGTTTTCAGGTACAGAAATATGATTCGTTTCTTCTCAAATAACACACTCGAAATACACTAACAAATATGCCTTTAAGTACCCATATTGTGAAAGAGACTTGTCCTGTGGCCCTGATACCAAGATGTTTGTGTGATCTGCGGGACAACTTCCTAACACACAAGTTTGCTATCTTTGGAAATCCACAGCTATTAAAACTCTAGTTCGAGTGTTAGAGGAACAGTACAAAATCTTATCAGTGGAAACAGTAAAAAAAATGTTAGACCCTAACCAGGTTTGAATTGATATCTTATGCTTACTGTAATATACTTGTATATTTTAAGCAGTGATTAATTTCACTTAAAAAAGTGCGAAAATCATGGTAACAGTCAATACTTATTTAGTATTTAAATTCTTTGATGCTGGTTCTAAAGGTTACCTCTCTATACTGCCGTCGAGCTCTATGTGCTGCCAACACATTCTTGAGGCAGTCTAGGGATGTGGGATGTGAAGTTTCCGACCCTCCAAGAGTGCCAGAAACATTGCTGTCCAGATTTTGCTATGAATAAAAAAAAAAAAATCTTATTTAAGAAAGAGTAAACACGCCTAATGGTAAGAACCATAAGGTATACCATAAGTAATGGCATGGTAAGAACCATAAGCATACTAAGTCCTAAAATTAAAGCATAATTAGTATACATTTACACCCACGTACAGTCCAATTCAAAAATATATGACTGCTTCCAGACTTCAGAAATAAATGTACATAGAGGCATATTTATTTCTGAAGCCTTGGATCAAAAACGTATACACATTTTTCCTATCGTATTCTCATATTCAGCTGAGCAAGCCTCTCAATAATGCATAACCAACTGAAAAATTTATAAATAGCTGTACAAGGATTTCTCATAATTATTTATTACTTTCTAACTTCCACTTGTTAATTTTATATGGACAAGTCTCGCGAGTCTCAGACATATTAAAAATACACTACACTTCTACTATGTGAGTAAACATGTTTCATATGTATTTCAATATTCCACTTGTTAAAGTTAGAAAGTATTTAAATATCTGTAGGTGTAACATGTATACATATATAATTGATGATGATTTGATGAAATCAATCATGTATACATATAACTTGGATTCATAAATCCTTTCAGATGTATATGTACCTTTCTATGTACATTTATTATTGAAGCCTTAGGAATGCTCATGTATTATGAACTCAATTGTATGATGAGACAAAGTTTCAGAAATTCAGATCCAATCAGTAAAACTCATCATTAAAACTTGTCATGGCTTTATTTCAATTTTGCTTTATGTTTTGGATTTGTATCACTGACCCTAGTCTCTTATAAATAATATCTTGATTTGTTTTTTTGTGAATAAGAATTAGATACAGTATAATTAATTTTACATACCTGACCAGTATGCATTTGTTTACGCTTTTTATGAGAGGGCTCAGGAGGTCCCTCAGGATAGTTATCATCCTCGGATTCATCACCCCCCACTTCACTCCGGATAGCTGCCAGCTCCTCAAAATACCTCTGCCTAGCTCTTAAATACAGAGGTTTGTAAGTATTTTTGGAAGATGCTTTTTGTGGGAAGAGCGGCAAGCGAGGGGTGGGGCCTGGAGGAGCAGCTTTTGCTGCTACCAGCAATCTTTCCCGAGATATCAACACTTCAGGCATTAGTTTAGCATAGTAAGATTTTATCTGAAAACAATAGATTTAAAATATTAATACACTGACATGCACAAACAAGTACTGCAGCTAAGCCATATTAATAAATTCTAGTTTTACCCTATGCTTTTGCTGCTTTGCTCTGGCTTTTTGCAAAAACTTTCTCATTTTAGCGATGTCCGGCCTGTAGTTACCCTGTCTCAAATTGCTATAAAATGCTTCAAAGGGTGAAGTAAAATGGAATGGTTCATGGTCAAACAACATCTTAATGGTCTTTTCTCTTTCTTCTTCTTCATTTTGTACGAATTTAGGTAAATACTTCATAAGTTGTTCCTTATGTGTGTCTTCTAGAGCCTCCCAAGTCTTATAAGAGAAGAACTCTTTGAAAAGCCCGTAGTTCTCGCAAAGCTCCTGCGGTAGCTCGAGGCTCTGGCCCAGCAGACGCACGGGCTCCGTCAGCTCCTCGTCGGGCTCCGAGCTACCGCTGCCGCTCCCACTACAACTGTCCGACGAGCTACTGCTCTCGCCGCTATAGCTCTGTTCGCTCTCCATCTTTTCATCCATCGGAAACCGCCTAAATGACGCCTGTCCGCTCCCGCAGTGCACTAAATACCTCTCTCACTCGCGATAATGACAATTTTCCGCACACTTCATTGAATTATTGCGTTGTTTTGCCAATGTTTACGAAATACCGAAAACAACAGTGCGCAGAAAAATCGAATAAAAAGCCATGAAGATATTTTGAGCGGTCGTCAAATCTCGTCTAAAATAAAATAGAACGCACACGCCAAATCGTAATGTTTCATACATACTATGCGCCAGAACGGCACATTACGATGAGAAAATAGCTTGACAGCCAAGTACAGCGACATTTTGCTCGTGTTCGTAGGGAATTCATAAAAGATAGGACATTTGTCTATGTTTGCAATGGATTTTGCGTATGACAACACTAGTTCACCATAGACAAATATTTTTACTCTTATGACAGATAAAATAGAAGTCCAATCCATAGATATTCAGAATTAAATTTAACTCAAGAATTAAAAATAAAATAATTATAAAATACTTTTCCCGTAATATCTAGAATTTCTCGAAAATAATTCATATTCCAATTTTTCTGACCAATTTTATGGTGTATTTGAAGAGTTGGAGCATGACATACGCAACAAGGCTTTAAGTGCTATACCCTTTATCATTCTTATTGGTCTAGTGTAAAAACCACAAGTTTGCTCGCGGCGGTGGTTGTCGAAAGATTTTGACGTAAATTATTCGTGTAGTGTAGTAAATATGGCTGACGAACTCAATGTTGACAGTCTAATTCACAGGCTTTTAGAAGGTAAAGATTCGATTTATTGTTTTAAACAGTGTATATTTTAGTGGCAGGACTAACACATTAAAATTCACAATAATAAATTCATGTTCTCGTGCTGTTAGTTGCGTAATTATCACAAGTATGTAGGTATAGAAACGTCAAACTCATAAATAAATCGATTATCCTCAATTCTTATCTGATTCTACTTTTGATGCTCTACCGCTAGAGATGCTGATGGCTATTTTCGTTGTCGCGAAGGGATGTTCTTATTAAATAACGCTTCAGCAACCCGGCACCACTGGTGCCGTGATTATTGGTGATGTCAAGTTATATGGAACACTTCCTAGGCCTTATTGTTATGCTTTGTTCGCATTGTATGTTACTTTACTTGATTTAAACATGTTTATTTCACTTTATTATGCTGCTTTTTGATGGGTTACAACAGTATTCAGAGTGCAACAGGAAACAGCAAGGCGGAAAGGGAAATTGAAAGACATCTTTTCATCAGAATGTATGGTTACCTGCATAGTTCTTGGCCACAGTATTGCGCTAGATTCTTTTGATTGGTTTTATTCTTCCGTTTGTATGACCTGACAAGTGATTTATTCCCATACAAAGGCATTTTATATTTCAGTTCTTTCCTTTGCAATTTGATCTAGATTCCAATCAAGCTAAAAATAACCCATTCTATGAACCAAGTAATAACCGTGTGTTTCACATGGGTTGTAGCTGTGTATTGTCCCAAACTCTTCTGCATATCAAAGAATGTTATTCATGACAACATTTTGTGTATCCTTGATGTTATTGGTACAGCGAGCCTGTATCAAGTTATAAGCCACAGAAAAATAACAAATCATTGTGTATATGGAGCATAAAAATCATTTCTTTTACTTTTTTATAATTTACTGGCAATACTCAAGCATGCGCTTACAACTGTTGATGTTAATGCTTTATGAAACCCATGTGTGAGTCTGTTAAGTATTATCTATTTTTAAAATGTGTCAAGCATTCTGTATCTAGAATGCTGATAATAGCATGCATTGTAATTATGAATATTAAGTATTTGTGTATGAATAGTTGAAGGTCTCGCCTGTCGCCTATTGTTGTAAAATTGTCTAATGGCTACACCATAACCTGTATATAATATGGTAGTAATGCCTGAATTGTATTGTAATTTTTCATATCGTAAAGCTTATCAATAATATATTTCAGTATAATTCAGAGCTTCATTTTGACACTGACCATTAGTAAAGTATCATCATCCACTTGTACAATGAATCTGGTTGATCATAAAGTATTTCTTTGAAACCTCAGTGAATCATTTCTAGTGCATCACACACATTGATTAACAAATCACACATATTGTATTGGTACATAGCGAATTAAATGCCAGCCGTTGTGGCAGGCTTCTCGGTAATCCACTTAACATTGGTTGTGTAATGTTGGCACAGTTCGAGGATGCAGGCCTGGGAAAACAGTGCAGATGTCCGAGTCGGAGGTGCGCGGGCTCTGCACCAAGTCTCGGGAAATATTCCTGCAGCAGCCAATATTACTGGAACTAGAAGCGCCACTAAAGATTTGTGGTAAGTTTTGTCTATTTCATATTTTTCAATGATAAGGAGATAAAGATAAGGAGGATAATTTTATTTCATTTCTTTGATATTGTTTTACCCTTTTTCGTTTCGTGAGCTCTTAGATTGGAAATCTTGATCACATAAGAGCGAGTGAGTGTGAGTCACCTATAAAACTTCAATCACTTTCAGTCAGCTCACGAACTGTGCTTGTTTACTTATATTATATCATTATAATGCAATATTAATGTTTTACCTATTTGTATCCTAGTGGTCGTATAACAACATACATTGTAAGGTTCAAAGATAAAAATTTTATATTTGTATGTTGTTGTATGGTTGATATATATCCAGGTTTGAATCATCGTCTATATTTGATGATAACAGTATGAATTCGACTCTGTTTAGATATTCTTAAGTTCTTTTATAGAGGAATGCTGCCAGATAATAACCTTCAAGTCAGCTAAAACAGTTTCTGCTGTATACCTGTCTTGAAACAGTGTGCATCTGGCGGCAAGTGAGGGGATACTTAAAATAAGATAAACATGCCTTAAATAATGTTATGTATGCATGAAACATATCAGTGTTTATAAATAGGTCTTGGCTAGTCTGAATAGTCAGTCTTGAAGACTAGTGGAATAAAGGTGCGGCCACACCGCCGCTCAACAACAGTGCACTGCACCGTTACGCTCAAAAAATTCATGGAAAAGAAATGTCGCGAACGTCAGGCGTCTATTGTTTGTTGTACGGTTTGTCGCCGTTTTTTGACCAGCGGTGTGGAAGCTTGCGGTAAAAACGGTACGGATACGTTTACGCAATGACGGCGTAAACGCACCGCCACCGTTTTTTGAGCGGCGGTGTAATCGCAGCTTAAACAGCTATTTGACTACATTATATCTAGTTATTTTTGGCCTACTTTAACAGTAAACCGTTTCAACGCCGCTCACATGATTCTCTAGGTATCTATTGAATGAGTAGGTACAATCTTATGGATGACGTGTAGATGTAAAGTTGACATTTCATTAACACTTGTTCAGTGATGTTAATGACTCAACTGATGACTTTATTACTTTTAAGTTATTTAGTTACCTGGACACTGACTTGGAATATGTTGATGGAAGAGTGAGATTACGAAGAATCTACATTCCAGTGTTAACTTTAGTAAAAAGTACAGATCGCTTCACGTAAAAGAACTGTACAAAATGCACTCTGGTCTCGAAGGGATAGAATTAAACACCGAGATTGATAACAATTCAACGTATGTTTAATTCTTTGGACTATATGTACTCCACACATATCGACAACTTAACAATAATTATTTGCAGTACTTATACATTTTATGGTAAACCATTGGCGTATCTAAGATTATTTTTCAGGGGGGGCCTGGGGTGGGCCTGAGGGGGGGCCTGGCCATGGCCAAAGAGATGAAGCCATGAATTTCTATCGGTAACCCAAAATCCTGGGGTGGGCACTAGACCATACTGGGGTGGGCACGGCCCACCCGGCCACCCCCCTAAATACGCCTATGTGGTAAACAAACGTTCGCGGGATTCACAATTGACGCTCTACAGTACAGTGCCATCTACCAGGCAACTGAGACTTCTAACTACTGAATAACAACTTAAACAAGAACACTGGCGATCTTCCTGCGCAGTAACACTCTTTTTACGTGAAGCGACCTGTTCCACAACATACCTACCTAATTTATATACCTAATCATAATATTTTCTTGGGTTATCACAATTTCCGTGAATTGTTTTCCTTATGCCTAAAGCGATTAACTATGACCAGTCATCGGCGTTTTGGTTGTCAAGCACACACTGGTGTAGATGGTTTTTACACCACGCCATTAATTAATGCAGATTACTACAGTGAACCCGATGGAAACTTTCGAAAATAATCATATTATTGATTGATGACATACGGCAATGATACGTGGTCGCTCACAACTCACAATGGGTCTCATAAGAAGGTTGAAAGGTACTCACAGGGCAATGGAGCGAGCTGTGCTCGGAGTTTGCTTCTGCCATAATACGGTAAAAGGACGTATCTTACTATGACATCCGTATAAAGATACGACCTTTTACCGTAACACGGCAGGCTTGCGGGATCGAAGCCGAAATAATGAGATACGCAAGAGAACCAAGGTTGTAGATATAGCTTAGACAGTCGCCAAACTTAAGTGGCAGAGGGCGGGGCACATTGCTCGTAGAACCGATGGTCGTTAGGGCAGAAAGGTTCTTGAGTGTGGACCGGAAGACGCAGCGTGGGAAGGCCCCCAACAAGGTGGACGGACGACCTGGTTCAAATCGTGGGCAGAAATTGGATTAAGGCGGATATGTCAAAAACAAGTCAAAATCAAATCATTTATTTGCTAGAACAGTGTTATTAGGTCTTATAATTAAATATGTTTATTTCCAATGTATCGTATCTTATGGGTGGATCAACTTTTTCTTGTTGTAATTCTGTCCCGTCACCCAGGAGACAATAGTGATTACTGGTTAAACTTCTTAGAAAAGTGTTGATAATTATAATATTTTATTTACACTTTTCTAAATTATATATTGAAAATACCTTTATATATTTTCAAGAGATATTCTAAATAAGAATGGGCTTATAACTGCTACAATTACCTACAACATTTTTGTTGAATATTGCCGCCGAAAATCGTAGTTTTCATGAGTAACCCAGGGGACATCACCATGGCAACAAGCAACAGAGAAAAGTTGATTGACCCTTATACTGATATTTATATACACGATATTTAAAAAAATAATAATCATCGTCAATTGGACTGCGTTGTGTAAGAAGTGACACAAACATTTCTCCTTAGGGTAGGTATGTTGAGTTGAGATGACAAGCGGTTAACGCGCGTTTACAATACATTCACTTTATTCTGGCTGTGTAGTGTGTATGCCACCTCGCGTTTTTGTATGGAGTTATAAACGCGCTTGACGCTTATCATCTGAATGTATAAGTGTGCCGTTCTCGAGAACGTTTCCAGAGTTATATAGAAAAAGAACGCTTCTGGAGAACGGCACATCTCTATCTGAACGTACCCTGGGTATCGTTCGATTCGTTTTAGCATAACATATTTTAATTGTTAATCACTGACTATAATAGTAGTTTATTATAACGCGGTTTAGTTTCCTTCAGGAAACTAAAACGCGTACCTTTTTGTCCCTTATTGTCATTGTGACAAGATCGAGAAATATACGTGTTTCAGTTTTCTTGACTTTACCTACATAACAGTTCACATAACAATTAACATTTTTTTCATTTTAGGTGATATTCACGGCCAGTACACAGATTTACTACGTCTATTCGAATATGGCGGATTCCCGCCAGAGGCCAACTATCTCTTCCTCGGTGACTATGTGGATCGCGGCAAGCAGTCGCTGGAAACTATATGCCTCCTGCTCGCATACAAGATCAAATACCCGGAGAATTTCTTCCTTCTGCGAGGCAATCATGAGTGCGCTAGTATAAACCGCATTTATGGTGAGTACTGAGATTCATAAGTTTCATAACTAACCTAGCTCTTTACAGATGGCGCCACTGTTACGTTCCATATCTAAAATTGTTTGCAAGTAAATCACTACATAGTATAAAACAAAGTCACTACATAGTATGTATGCTTAGATCTTTAAAACTACGCAACGGATTTTGATGCGGTTTTTTTAATAGGTAGAGAGATTCAAGAGGAACATTGCACCCGTGCGAAGCCGGGGCGGGCCGCTAGTTGTTTGTATAATTTAGAACCTGGTAGGGGAAATTTAAGTGTAACCCTTTCCCCCCAGCGCGCAGTTGTAAATTGTGCCTCAGACGACAAGTCCTAAACAATAAATCATGATAGGCGAATCTCGGGTCGAGGGATCGGCTTACTTAGTAAAGCCTGACCAGAAATATATGAGGATGCGCCATATTGCGGAATTTCACTGGAACTAATTTCTTACACTGGCAATGATTTTATGATGGTTTGTCGACAATGTCAATGTCATTCGTGGTGACTTCTTTAAAATACAAATATTTAAAAATATCCAAAGAAAATGCCGAAAACCCTTCACAGGTGTGAACTTAATATTATAAATAAAGTGTACACGTGTTTACTACAGGACACACAGTCAGGAAAAGAGTACGTTCCATTAAATGATATTACGAGGTTACCGTAGGAACTGACAGGTATTTAAACTAATGTCATTATAGTGCGGTGGCGATTGATTGCAAAATTGTTGCCATATAAACCTTATAAATAGCGCCCTCTTGACAATCCTCATATATTTCTGGTCAGGCTTTAATTATAGTTTTCAACAAAGTAACAGATAATTGGATAATTTCATGAAGGCGTGTATGCACGAACGAACAAAACATAGTATAACACGACCATCGATCACATAACAGTTCCAGTGTTTGATGTGACTTAGGAGTACCATGTTTTTGTTTTTTTGTGCTTTGTGGCTAAGCATATCAAATCAGATAATATGCCATTCATAAAAGAAACACGAAAATGATTTTCCCGCTCAAATAACTACGCTACCCTATTGAGTGACGATCGTAATCATCCTAACTTGTTCCCATTTTAATTGGGGCACCTCTCCTTTTGCTGTAAAGAAAATATTTCTATTCATGAACTAGACAATGTCAATTGAAGTTCGAGTTGAGTCGTCACTAATAAGGCTTCTATTAATTCCACAGGTTTCTATGATGAGTGCAAACGCAGATACAACATAAAGCTATGGAAGACCTTTACGGACTGCTTCAACTGCCTGCCCATAGCTGCTATCATTGACGAGAAGATATTCTGCTGTCATGGAGGTCTATCTCCAGATCTTCAGGGCATGGAACAGATTAGAAGGATAATGAGACCCACTGACGTGCCTGATACAGGTTAACATATATTTCTACCCTATCCAACAAAGTCTTTAGTCGCGTGTCTCTGTGATGGATAAACGTTAAAACTAGTGGATCGGTTTTAATGCAGTCTCCATTAATGTTTTTCTGTGTAACTTATATGTCTATACTATTATATAAGGGTGAAGACCAACCTTAACTCACTCAATTAATATTTGTATCAAAATCTCCTTTGTGCGACGACAGTTAACCTTTCAATAACGTACCTTAAGGTTCTATTTTGAGGTTCCTCTTTGTGTCGTTAATTTTTGTCGCACAATGGAACTTTTTCAATTGTTTTTACTTCCTCGCTAACTACGACTTAATTTCGTCCAACTTTTTGGTCCTGACCCATAATTGTATAAAAAATAATTTACTGTAGGAAGGAGTCATTATTTCCGGAAAAATCTTAACAGCGCGATGCAGGAACAGCCGTACAGCGCCACCTGCTGGTAAAAAATATGTGGTCGCTCATCACGACGCCTTTTGGTATTGTCATTATATCCGAAGGGGTCGCGAGTTTGAACATGGCTTGGCATTTAAAATAGGATGTAGTTACATTTCTTCCAAGAATTGATAGTTGACGATTGTTTACTATGAACCATGATAACAGAAGGGCTAGGACGACTGGTTGCGACTTCAGCTATTTAAGAAAAAGATAAGAGTAATGTCAAAAGCAGTGTCATGTCAGTCATGCAATTCCTTCAGTACAAAACATCCTGATAAGGGATGGCTAGCTGAATTTGACCAATAAATCTTTACCTAAAACGAAATCCCACCAATATTTTGAGTACATTAATACATATGTCAGTAGCAGCGTCATGTCAATCATGCAATTCCTTCAGTACAAAACATCCTGATAAGGGATGGCTAGCTGAATTTGACCAATAAATAAAAAAATCTTTACCTAAAACGAAATCCCACCAATATTTTTGAGTACATAAATACATATGTCAGTATTTTATCCAACAGGTTTGCTTTGCGACTTGCTGTGGTCAGATCCAGACAAGGATGTCCAAGGATGGGGCGAGAACGATCGCGGCGTGTCATTCACATTCGGCCCTGATGTCGTCAGCAAATTTCTCAATAGACATGATTTGGATCTCATTTGTAGAGCCCATCAGGTAACAGCCATTCATAATTTTACGGATTTCCTAGTAGTGTTTGCGGGTTTTTTACTTTTCATATCATGTTTTTTAGGTTGTGGAAGATGGCTACGAATTCTTTGCGAAAAGGCAGCTTGTCACTTTGTTCTCTGCACCAAATTACTGTGGAGAGTTTGACAATGCCGGTGGCATGATGTCCGTTGATGAGACTCTCATGTGCTCGTTCCAGGTGAGTTATCCTCGCATCACCTTGTCTAACATTTTATCAATCTTTAACCTTGTCATTTCACAAAACTAATACCCACCTACCCTTCATAGATATTGAAACCGTCTGAGAAGAAGACTATAAAAAAGGACCACTAGTTTTCAATCCATGTTTTTTCTTTCAAACAAGAAACTAATATTGAAAAATCATAATGTATGAGAAGTTGATGAACTGGAGTGCTTATATTCAATTGCTGACTTTTAATCGAATCAAGAGACTAATCTCGAAAATCCCTTCATAGATTTTGAAACCATCTGAGAAAAAGGCGAAATATCAATACAACGGTATCAACAGCGGGAGGCCGGCGACGCCACAGCGGTCACCGCCTAAAAAGAAATAACTGACGTATGGGATCCAGTGTGCTGCACAGTGAGACGAATGCTACAAATGATTGATTATATCATGTATTATAATTATTACGTTAGTGCGGTCGCTGGCCAGAGCCGAGTATGTCATGGATTGTTAAAATTATTTATCAATTTGCTTGTGCCTTCTTATTTTTAATTTTTATTATTAATGTGAGTGATATTAATTTATGAATTTAGTTCTACAGAGATTTTGTGGAGATTGAGCAAGCATGATCTATTCGGCGATGCCTCGTGACTTTTGCTTTTTCGATCCCCGGTATAACACAATGTTTTAGATCAGATTGTCCCTTATTGTGTTGTTGACATGTCGGTGTAATTGTTTTGTTGATTTTTGAAGAGTTTGGAATGGCGAGCAATCTTAAAGATGCGGGCATTGGACAAGAAAATCGTAGTTACATTTTCACATTACATGTTTATTGAGTTGTAGTGGATCGAAAGCACATTCGCTTTGTTTATTCTGTAACTAATGTGCCTATAAATGTAAAGTATATTATTATAGGTCTCGTATAAGTGACGATAATAGTTGTTTCCAAATTTTTTATTTAAATTTGTTTGTCTTTATAAAGATTATCTGTTAGATTTGTATTATATTTCTGATGTCACTGAATACATACAATGAAGTACATATTTCCGTTGCTTGGAGCCGGCAGGAGCGCGGGCGCGAGCACATAGCTATCACAAAGGCGGGGAAGTCCCAGTGAAATTAATGTTATGTTGCACTCAGTATTACTCTTACAAAATAAGTAGATAATCTAAAAATTATTTGTTACAAATTGGCATTTTGATCTCCTTTATTGAGGCTTTTCCCTTCGCAGCTTACATACTGTGGCATCTAGATAAACCAATGTCAGAGGTGATAGAGCAGTGTAGTCCTCGCAACAATAGTGCAATTGCTATATTATTATAACATAAAATTATATGCAGAATTTGCATTGTACAATTATATTTTTTAGCTATGTTAACAATGTCAAATAATTTTCATGAATAAATATTACTATTAAAAATAATAAGTTTATTTTGTTTTATTTTGCATTTAAGGAAACTTTATTTTTCTTTTTGTAACATTGTAATTTTATTATAATGGATGGTGTATGAACATTTTATGTACTCTATTACGAATTATATTTTTTCTCTATCATTATCATTCACTGAAAAACTTTTCTTTATCAATTTAATATACATATTACTATAAAATTCAAGTAAGATTAGTCTTCATTTTGTGTATTTCTATGTAGTTAGCTGGTAAACATTCACTGCAAGATTACACCTGTGTTAACTAATCAGTGTGATGTTAAACATTTAAAATTTTATAATCTATTTTCATCTACATCTTAGTAGAAGTATTACATAGTTTCTGAATTAATTGAGTTAAATAAATACACTTATTATTAAAATTCACTGTACTTTTTCTCAGGTGTGTACAATTTTCTGAAATATAAATTTTATTCCAATAAAGTTGTCATGCATTTTCAATTTTCTCATCTACTTCCACATCTATTGCCCAGTCTATCTCGATATCTGGCTTGTTGGGCATGAGTATATCTGTTAGCTGCTGATGACTCTCAAGTTTTTCACTGATTTTAGAGATGATGTTTTCGTTTTTCTTCTGATATTTGTGAACATCCATTTGTAATGCTTTGATATATCCTCGTTTGGCAGAAAGAATCTTCTTTAACCTGCTGACTCTGGCCTCATATTCTTTTGCTAGACTCTCTAGCACTTTCTTTTGTTTCTGCAAGTTCGCAGCATCATGAGCTTTCAGTTGACTCTTTATGTCTCCGAGCTTTGGCCTCCTGTAAAATGTTAAATAGGCTGTTTATTATTTTTCTGTCATTATCTTATTTTTTTCCAATCATTCCGGCAAAATATATAATTAGATATCATTTTTACCTAATATATGTGATTGATAAACATGTTAGTTACAAATATTTACAACATTTAAATTTTTTAAATGGTGTTAAGTATAAACTAATTTCATTACTTTATTATAAACACAGAACCCAAAACTACTATTTATATTTGGTTACAGGGACGAGTTTCTGTACTTAATAACGTCACCTTGTAGAAAAAAAATTTACAGTCACAACCTACAAATAGAACAGTGGTACAATTTCCATACTTAATCCATCTTAGTCATGATAGTCCGTCTGTATGATTACAATTACTTGTGACCTACGCTCTTTTAGAATGCGGAACTTTCGAATAGATTTTGAAATCATAAATTAGGATATTTTCGAAAATGTTAAAATAGGACACTATTCCATTTTTATGCTTTATTTGATATCGAAAAAGACCTGGTTAGAATGTTGTCAATGGGCATTAGAACATTTTCAGTACCACATAGGGTATCCAAAACCAGCTTTTGTGTCATAGTAATGGTTTAAACTCGATGGATTCTCTAATAACACATTGAGCAATGCCATCAAGAACTGGGGACCAATTTGTATACTCAATTAGTAATTAATCCATTAATAATTTTTTTTTAAGTCACCTCTTACTAGCAATAGGTGTTAATGGGAAGTACATAGCAGTCTATACCCAAATTTGCTATGGGTAGATTGGCCTGGATTGGTATTCACTCAAACAACTGGGTAATTTATTTATCCATGAGTGCCCATCTCTAATCTTGTCGTGTTCCACTATCTTGAATACAATTTTATTTTTTCCTTTGAATTTTATAGTGAGTTCATAAAACATCTATCTATTCATTTAAAGTATTGTAAGGGAGACAAGGCATTACCATGTACAACTGAGGTACAGTCTAGTCTGGCTGGTTAAAATCCAAATTAATGCTGGTATGTAACATTAACACTTTTGTGAACAGATAAAACAGTACAGTAAGTGAGTGTACCAGGGGAGTTTGTTCTCATAGTTCTATAGCCAAGTTAGCGGCCAGGGGCCTGAGCAATAATAGTTCTGAGAGCTTACTAGGCATAGGCGTACTAGATATTTTACACAAAACGTTTTATTGCATGTATATTTTAACATTATAACATTACAATAAACATCATAATTATAATTATGAACCATACAAAGACACTTTTGTACTCATAGAACAGAAAATAGCACACAGTATGTTAATTAACATAAAACTTGCCATTTGATATGGAATGAGGGTTTTGCTAACCTTGCTGTTTCATCTCACGAATGTAAAACAAATCTAAAAAAACATTTTTATAAATAACACCGCGAATTTTTAAAGATTCTTGTACAAATTTAGGGAGTATTTATGGTAGTAATTTGTGGATAAGGATGGCTGTGGCAGTATTGATATAACCATCCAGTGCTCCATTTTTGCCACACCCTCCAAGAATCATTCCTGGCTACAGTATTAATGATGAGATGAAAATGCAAAGTTCTAGTATATACACTTACCATAATGTCATGTTTGAATCTATGTGGCTATATTTCCCTTGTTGTTTCTGTAAGGTCTCTAGCTTATGAGGCAAATTTTCGGAAGCCCACATGGAATTCATTTCTTGAATCATTTCATCAAGAATTCCTTGTTTAAGACAATTGAACATTGGAATCCACTTAACACGCTTCATTTTTGCTTTAGGCACTGTCTCCAGGAACTCCTCATTGCTGGAAAAGTACAAAAAATGCTCTCAATTATATTGTTTACTAAACTCATATTTAGGAAAACCATTTCTCAACGTACCTGACGTGATTTACGATATTACTGAATTCCTTCAAAATTACAAGATTATCAAACGTCATTTCTGATTTGTTTATTGACTCGTTCATGTTTTCCTCGTCCCTTTCTTCCATTTTTCACAACTCAAATATCAATTTGTTTTGAAGCGAGTGATAATTTGAAACATCAACGAATGTTTTTGACGCACGCCTTATCTCATAACAATCTATCTTGACGCTTTGATTTGACTGTTCTGACAACAAGCCATTTCCAATATACGTTATATGGGTTTAAGGTATATTTTCGATTGTCTATTTATGGCATACCATAGACAATTATTATACAGATGGCAACACTAAGCTCAAATAAATTTTAAGCTGCTGCTAGACGAAACAATTTTTTCACCAATCTGACCAGTTATCAATTCTAACCCGGCTACATTACTCGCGAACGGACTGTCCGGCCTATATCGTAAGGAATTAAGTTTATAAGTATATATTATCAAAGGCATAAACTTAGTTTCTTGATACCATATGGGCCAGACGGTCCGTTGGACTTATTTACGGTACTCTATGAAACGGCCAAGCCATACTTTTGAAACAAAGGTGTAGGGTTAGTAAACTCCTGGTTTAGGGGCTTGAAGCCAGTTGATGCCATACTTTTTAAACCAAGGTGGTGGGGTTAGTAAAGTCGGGGCTTAGGGGCTTGGCTTTTCCTGGGATCTGATAACTTTTTTACAGCGAAAGCGTTATGAGAATGTGAGTCTTGGCCGTCAATTTTACATGAAATGTTTTTGGTGGGATCTAATCTTTCTCAGGCCTTGCTATTCATTTTTTACACGGTTCTTTCTCTGTCGGAATCGGAGAACTGAAAATATCAATTTGCTATAGATTCCCCAAATATGGGGGTAATTTTTATTTTATATCTAGGCATCCCCAAATTGGATTATAAACCGACTGATTTATTTAGACGTCTTTGTTAGCTGGCTTCTATCGTAGATTTATGCTACGCAATTTGACCGATTTGCAATATTTACATGTCAAAATGCTCAGTTATTTTGAAAATAATTTACAGATTTTTCCTATTTTATCAAGTTTTTTCATGATATAACTAATGATTTAACTTTGTAACTTGATTCTTGTGAGATTTGAGAAAGAAATAGGTGATCAAAACACAAAGAAACTTGTACTTACGCATGAAATGTAAAATCCGCTTATTTTCGTTAACTGTTGCTTTTCTAACCAAACACTGAACACCCCACCATTTTTGAGGCTACACACAAACACTCCACATCCGTTAATATGTCAATTATCTGGTAATAATAATTATTTCATACACAAAATCTTCTATTTTTATACCGCTTTTGATACTACCTGATTGTTTTGCTTCGAATTTGAAGTGTGCCAATAACCCGACCATGAAAAAATGCTCGGTCGCTGATAAAGACAAAACATGGCACTCTTTTCTATTTCTTCTTTAAGGAATCGCAATAAGGCTATCTTTATCTATCAAAGCGTGTCAGACCCTTGAATCGGACGGATGTGTTTGCCTGATTTGATCAGACCTAAATAATCAATATCAACTTAAGACTTTTCATGGTGGTGGTCTTGACGCTTTTCTATCTAAGATACTATCATAAAATCCGACATTTATATTGAAAATCAGTTTGCTATATTTCAGAAAAAATCTTATTAAGATAGTGTGGTGCAGGATCGTGTATTGTTTTGCATGGGCGCGCGGCGTCATGCCAGTCTGGCGCCATCTGTTGGGCTGTAATGGCTGTACAAATTTAACAAATTTTGGTACAGGGCATCCAAAGATGGTTATAAAATATATTTATTTGACCCGTCTACGGTATAATAGTACATTACGTAACTAGGGTGGTAAACGAGAAATTACAAACGAGTGTCTATTAGAAGCCCTCTCCTTCGGCTTCGGGCTTTAATGCCACGAGTTTGGAATTCCTTTACCACCAGAGTAAAACGAAGTACCAAATAAAACGTAGTCAATACCAAAATTACTTACCGCCCTAGGACGTAATATACGACTTACCGCCCTAGGGCGTAATATACGATTTACCGCCCGGTTTTCTAGCATGATAAAAATTCGTGTGATAAAAATTAATTACCACCTTAGGGCGTAATTGACGACTTACCGCCCGCTTTTCTAGCATGTAAACCCTTGTTTACGAGCAAGTGTGATGAAATAGTACATGACGTAACTAGGGTGGTAAACGAGGCATTACAAACGAGTGTCTATTAGAAGCCCGAAGCCGAAGGCGAGTGCTTTAACGACACGCGTTAGGAAATCCTTTACACCAGAGTCACGTACGACGTTTTTCATCACACTGGAGGAAATAAAACAAAACTAGTAGTAGTTAATACCAAAATTACTTACCGCCCTAGGGCGTAATATACGATTTACCGCCTGGTTTTCTAGCATGTAAACCCTTAAAGTGTGATAAAAATTAATTACCACCCTAGGGCGTAATTTACGACTTACCGCCCGCTTTTCTAGCATGTAAACCCTTGTTTACGAGCAAGTGTGATGAAAAAAATATTACGTCCTAGTTGCGGGCACATTCTAGTATTTTATAACTATGGATTGACCATATATGTATATTATAAACAAGCTATGTTATAAACAGGCCTCGGACTTTCGTTCGCACGGTAGGACTAATGGAGAACTAATGGAGCCGAGCCGTTATTAACATTAAAATACAATTCATACTCAATTCATTTATTTCATTCCAAACTGCCTTTCGCTTTATGGAAAAAATATTTATAATTTTAGTCATTTAATGCTTGGGAATGTTAACCATAATATAACATTCCCAAGCATTAAATGACTAAAATGATAAATATTTTTTTTTTTATAATATTTCAAACTCCTAATTTAACTCAATTCATTGTCAATATCATGCACTTTCTAGTCATAAATGGATATTCGATCAATATAGAACCCAATTTACTCCAGAAAACATATGGACAAAGTTGCATATATTTACGTATTTTATGGTGGCGAAAAAAACAATGCCTAGGTACACAAATCAGGTCTTTGTATATTCTTCTGACTTTGTCGTTGACTATAAAATTAAAATTGCGAATGAAATACACTTATGACTATGAGTATGAGTATGAATAGTATTTTAATGTCAATATCGGCTCCATCATAGCTCTCCATTAGTCCTACCGTGTGAACGAAAGTCCGAGGCCTGCACATCTAGCATAACTTTGACACGCGACTCAATTCATGTCGCGCGAGATAGCATCATCCTATGAGGAAGTTTAGCAAACTGGAAACAAGATGGCGCTAGGTGCCATAAGCTTAACCCTAGCGAAATTGTGAATCACACCACTAACTAATTTCGTTGGGGTGATTAGGGTCACATCATCACATCATCATCACACTTTGGACTGATTACTAAATAATTTTTAAATAAGTGTAAAAATCGTGCTCAATTACGAACAATAATTATGTGAAAGTCCGATATTCTTAACTTTTTTTTATTTTACTTTTTCTCCGGTCCATATGTACACCATTTATGTGCTCAATAGAACCCCTATCATTTCGCCGATCGGATCCCCGTCGCGCATCTTCACCGCGTATCATGAACGGTAATAGTGTGGACGTCGCGCCGTCGCGACTGCAACGCTCGCGCGAAATCCATGTTAATACGCGTATCTTCAGTACCCCGCACACTCGCGATCAGGAAAGTGTTGCATGATCGCGACGGCGTGACGTCCACACTTCCGTTCATGATACGCGGTGAGGATACGGGGTGAGGATCGGCCGTGATCCATCTCGAGTGGGTTTTTGCCCGATCATCAAAGGCGCTATTGAGTCATCGATCCACGCTGCGGTCATTGGTTTTTAATCCTTAATCTTTACGATAGTTAAAAAATATCATACCATTGATGGACTGTGCTTTAGTAGGCCTTTCCATGCGGCGTCTTCCGGCACGCGGTTTCCACCCGAGAACCTTTCTGCCGCATGCCATAAAACAAACACAGTCATACGAAGGCCATGTCTCCGTGAGCGGGTGCCTTAATCGAAGGCCAACCCACGCGGCGTCTTCCAGCACGCGGTTTCCGCTCGAGAACCTTTCTGCCGCATTATGTATTATAAAACGGGCACAGTCATGTGCTAAATCTCCATGAGCAGATGACAAAAATGAAGGCCTTCCTCGCTGCGACTTCCGGTACACGGCCCCCACTCAAGAATATAATTTCTGTCCCAAGGTTCAGTGAGCGATCTCAGCGGGCGACATTTTTAAATGGGACGCAACTCCGCACAGAACAACGATCACAAACGAAATGAAATGTTCGGCGAAAACGAAATGCCAAAACGATCGGGGCGGTGATACGCGACGAGGATACGATACGGCAAGTGTGGACGCGTTTCTTCGCGCGACGGCGCAAATGATACGGAGTGCCCGCAGTGAGCGTCCAAACAGGAAGATACGCGGTGAGGATACGCGACGGGGATCGGATCGGCGAATTGTATCATAGAATTCATAGATCTCATTAGATTTTCATTAATGCGGCTATTACACTTTCCTAAATTTGTCACTAACGAGAGGGATGCATCAATATGTGAGACACGTATGGAGATAACAACATCTCGCTCCTTCGTATTGCTGCATCCCTCACGTTAGCCATAATTAAATTTAGCCAAGTGTAATAAGCCTTTAAGCATTGCATGTTTGACAACGCGGTTGGCGCTGTGGTAGTTCAGCTGCCTACTGAGCCGGTGGTCCTGGATTCGAATACCGACAATGGCAAATATTTGTTTCATGAATTTGGTTGTTGGTCATGGATGTTTATTTATAAAGGTGAAAGTTTGTGTGTTTATGGGTATGTTTGTTTTTTCTCCACGCTCAAATGGCTGGACCAATTTTGATAAATTTTGGTATGAAGGTACTTTTTATCCCGAAAAAATGTGGCGTTCCCGTGGGATGAGTGGATTACAATTCGTGGCGCAGTTTCTAGACACGCGGCAGCGTGTCCAGCCAAGTTCACCGCAGGAACTGGCGAGCAGCAGCCGTGTGTTATATTACACGAACCGTTTGGAGCCACTTTTGACCCCTCAATAACTCCAAATCTATTCAACAGAAAAAAATGAAATTTGGCTTATGTATTTAGGTCCCTGAGAACAACTAGAACCACAAATTTCATAAATGTAGATGAAATAGTTATTGAGATATTGACGTCCAAAAAACGGCATTTTTATCACTGACTGACTGACTCACTAGTAATCAAAAACCTAACCCACTTCCAGGTGACCTAGAAAGATGAAATTTGGCATTCAGCTTGGTAATTGTGTGTGTACACATATAAAAATCAAAAACAGTGATATTTTTTAGTTTTATTATTATTATTATTTATGCTTGTTGCCTCAGAACTCCGTCATTTACTAACCGATTTGGAAAATTCTTTCTTTGTTTGTAAGATGGCACTCTCTCTCTCTCACACACACACCACACACACACACACACACACACACACACACACACACACACACACACACACACAGACAGAGAAGGTTAATAAATTGCCGTGGCGAGGATAGCGAAGCGCGGGAGCGCGGCGTGGCGAGGAGCGGTCCGGCCCCTCCCTCTACCCCGCGTCACTCTAGTCAAGACAGGTGGGGCGTCAATTCAAATTTCTGTACAAAAAGTAATGATATCCCATCAAAAACATAAATGTTAAATTAGAGCCAAGTTCTCGCATGCAACGTTGTCGACTTCGCCGACAAAAGAATTGAGATCTATATGGGCGCCAAGTTCTTTGCCCTAAATTTTTTAGATACAAGGACATGCGACATACTCAATGCATTTATTTTACTTGGGGTGTAATTCAATATCAAGATTTGACTTGGCTAGTTTTCACAAACTGACTTAATTTTATCAAAGTAACATAGTATTATTATCAAGCTAACAGTATAAGTAACAGGACGTACACTAACTTGCGTACATACCTTTACGAAAATAGGTTAATGATTAGACAAATGTAATATACATTTATATGTAAAAACTAGCCAAGTCCAGTCTTGATATTGAATTACACCCCAAGTAAAATAAATGCATTGAGTATGTCGCATGTCCTTGTATCTAAAAAATTTAGGGCAAAGAACTTGGCGCCCATATAGATCTCAATTCTTTTGTCGGCGAAGTCGACAACGTTGCATGCGAGAACTTGGCTCTAATTTAACATTTATGTTTTTGATGGGATTATATATCTACGTAATACAAGAAGCTAATTTACATATTAAAATACATAAACAGGTTTACCTACTCACGTGGTAGAAGCCGCCGCGACTGATCGGCTTTCCTGATGATGAATCGCGTACCGATTCGAAACATGTTGATCGTTATTCGATTTCTGTGACTTATAGTGCAGTCATTGAAGCGAAAAATACGGTCTTACCTCCGATTTTTTTTACTGTGAACCGATTTGCATGAACTTCAAAAGTGAAAATGATCTGAACTCCGCCTATTATTTTTAAGGGGTGTAAACAACCCCTTAATGGAAAAATTGACATTGAGCCATTTTATCGCTAGAAAACATGTTTAATAGTAAGTGGTGAAATTGTAAAGTATTTTCTAACATAATTACCTCATATTAAAATAATTTTCAACCCCTTGAAAATCTTACAACCCTTGCAAACAACCCCTAAATTGAAAAAATGACAAAATAATACTTTGGTATGACATAAAAAGATGTAAGTATAGAGTAAGTAATATTTTATATTCTCTATAATAATTATCAAATTTTTAAGCCCCTTTCAACCCTTGAAAACTACCCCTTAATAAAATAAAAAATAATTTTTTTTTGATAAAATGAAAAAGGATTTAAATATTATTCCACACTCTCGAAAATAATTATCATATTCTTAAGCTTTTCTACCCTTAAAGGTACCCCTCAATTAAAACATACTGGTCACATTAGGTATTACGAATAAACGGAGCACGCACAGCTGATCACATGGCTTTTTCGTTGGCCCCTTCACTCAAATGTGTTATATATACATATAAGAACGTTGGTATGTATTCATGCCCACGTTTCCAAAATATATGAGCCATATTATGTATATATATACACATTACAATAGTTGTGGGTCTCTATTATACTGCGTACTTTCACATTGCTCCAAATATTCACACTCCGAAATTTTCAGTTACTAAGTAGAAAAAAATATGATAAGTTTTTGGACCTTAACTCCTTCAATTTTCATGCTATCATAATTTATAAAAACCATTGTAAAGGTAATTAAGAGAGCTACAACATCCTTCATTGCAATATATAGTAAAAAATATTATACATATTGATAACATAGTTAGTGGTGCTTTGAAAATGTTAGGTTTTATAATGCGTAGTTCTGTCCACTTTACTCAAGCGAAAACAATTAAGATTCTGTTCTGTTCGTTAGTTCGTAGTAAACTAGAATATGCATCACAAATTTGGAATCCCTGCTATAATACTTACATAGATAGAATTGAACGTGTCCAAAATAAATTTGTTAAATACTTAAGTTATAAACTAAAACAGCCTTACACTTCATCCAATTACCTTAATGTCTGTAGGAAGCACCATCTGATCCCTTTATATAAGCGACGGGAAATAGCTGATATCACTTTCTTGCTACAAATCACAACGGGTGGCGTTGACTGTCCCGAACTGCTTCAAGAACTGTCATTTACTGCTCCTTCTCGGTCCAAAAGGCATTTCCCCCCCATATCTCTGAGGCGTACATCATCCAACTACAGACGAAATAGTTTCCTTAACCGCGCTAGTCGGCAACTGAACAGCTCGACGAGGGAGCTTGATATTGATGTATTTAATTGTGTAGTTCCTTCTGTGAGGCGTAGTTTAGCAGAGTCGTTTTTCAAATGAGCGTTATAGAATCTCGTGTTAGTGCAGTTTAGTATTTAGTATTAAGTATTTGTGTTGTTGGCCTAGGAAGGCTTCATGAATAAACTGTAAGTGTATACGTATTTCTGCTGTGTGTGCGCGCCGTATTAATAATGCGCGTTGTTACTTATATGTTTCATATACGGTGTCTATCTGTGAGTTCCTGTAATTGGCTCTGTAATTCTATTTAAGTTTTCCTTTTATATGTCATAATTAGCTGTTGGTTCTCCTTGAATAAATAAATAAATAAATAAATAAATAAAACCTTTTTCTAAAACGGTGAAGGGTTAAAGGGCTTAAGAGAGGCTGTGATTGCGCTCTCTCGCGCTCTTTAAACAATCATATCTCCGTCAATTTTTGTTTAACAGAAAAAACAAAAAAAACCAAATTGTTTGTCAGTAATATACCTAAATTTTTAATCCGTACACTTTTATACGTATCTGTCGTCATTTTTGAGATATTATGAAAAAAAAGTGTTTTTTTTTTTAAATTTGTTTTTTTTTTTTTTAATCGTGACTTTTTTGAAAAATGTGTGTCCTGAAGCAGCCAAACTGATACTATCTATCAAACTCTTCATAATAAAGTTAATTCTAGGCGGAATACGATTAATTTCAATTTTGGTGGAAATGGCACTTATGAAACCCATTGATTTAAAAGAAAAAACATTAGATGCTCCCCTTATTTGCAATACAGCTCACTTAAATTTACGTGCAAAAGACTTTTAATAGTGCTCATTTTAAAGCTTATTTCAAGCACTACAAAACCCTTTTGTATTAGAATGCATGAAATGCATCTGCTCGCCGCTAGATGGCATTGACCACATCGATTAAATTTCAGACAAAATAAAAAACGGCTTTGATCTTTAATATCTAGCCTAATATTGCACTTAGAATACCTTATAAAAAACCAAATTGTTCATTGTTTTACCTGCTACAATTTTGTTGTTATATACTTTTCGATAAAACGTATATTTTTGGAGATATTTGCAAAAAACCGATAAAAAACGTGAAAAAATTGCAAATTTTCAATTGCCAATAACTTAAAAAGTATTGGATTTTTTTAAAAACTTTATAGATAATTTTTTGCCTAAAATTAGGCCTTCTATCGATATCCGAGGTTATTTTGAAAAAAAAAAATCACCCCCGAGAAGGGGTGGCAACCACCCCCAGGGTGGTTGCGGAGTTCCAATCATTTTTACTTTTGAAGTTAAGGGTAAGATGAACCTAATTCCAGAATTGTATGCAATTCGGTTCACAGTAAAAAAATTCGGAGCAATAATGCTTCAATGACTGCACTATTAACCCGTTTATGTATTTTAATATGTCTGAGACTCACGGTAGTTTTCTATGTTAAATAAGCTAATTTACTTTTTTATTTTTCGTTGGAGATCGGCTTTATCAACATCGATTCGTCAAACTTGGCTCGATATGCCGAAACGCTTTTGTAACATTTATACCTAAATACGTCACTGACACATCTGACCGGGCGGAGTCGGCGCGCGCTCAAGCGCATCTAAAGAGTTGCCAAAGGAATGTAGAGCGTACAACAGTCAGATCCCATATTCGAATGTTATTGGCGCCGCTGCCGGCCGATCGGGCGCTTGCGGACGCGGACGGAGGTTTCTGGACGCGGTCGGCCGCTGCCGGCTGCCAGAGCGTCCGTTGCGACGCGGCGGCAGTCGACCCGGCCCGGCCCGGTCAATGTGAATCGTACATAATTTTCTGAGACGCTACTTTTTCCAGTAAAAAAAATAAGAACCTAACATAAAACTACGTCATATGCGCCTAATATGACTAAGTTACAGAGATTCTAGCCATATTAGGCTGGTATGGGCTTGTGCACAAATCACGTGAGGTTCGATAGGGGTGGAGGGGGGTCACGAAAAAATCACGATAGATCACGTTGGGGGAGGGAGGGGTATAAGGAGAGCTCACGTGTATTTTTTCTACTATGAACGAAGACTAAGAAAAATCGATATTTTTTCTCGGCTTCGTTAAAAATAAATCTTCACTTGTTAAATACTTCAAAATTGCGAGTCTATTTTACGAAATTCTGGCAGAAAAAAAATACACGTGAGGTAGTTTGGGGGAGGGGGGGGTTAGCAAAGAACCTCACCAAATATCACCAGGGGGGAGGGGGGGTCAAAAAGTAGCCGAAAAAACATCACGTGATTTGTGCACAAGCCCTATGGTATGCATACGAGAAAGCTATAATCCCACCAAAAACATTTCATGTAAAATTGACGGCCAAGACTCACATTCTCAACGCTTTCGCTGTAAAAAAGTTATCAGATCCCAGAAAAAGCCAAGCCCCTAAGCCCCGACTTTACTAACCCCACCACCTTGGTTTAAAAAGTATGGCATCAACTGGCTTCAAGCCCCTAAACCCGGAGTTTACTAACCCTACACCTTTGTTTCAAAAGTATGGCTTGGCCGTTTCATAGAGTACCGTAAATAAGTCCAACGGACCGTCTGGCCCATATGGTATCAATAAACTAAGTTTATGTCTTTGATAATATATACTTATAAACTTAATTCCTTACGATATAGGCCGGACAGTCCGCTAGACTTATTTACGGTAGTCTATGAAACGGCCAAGCCATACTTTTGAAACAAAGGTGTAGGGTTAGTAAACTCCGGGTTTAGGGGCTTGAAGCCAGTTGATGCCATACTTTTTAAACCAAGGTGGTGGGGTTAGTAAAGTCGGGGCTTAGGGGCTTGGCTTTTTCTGGGATCTGATAACTTTTTTTACAGCGAAAGCGTTGAGAATGTGAGTCTTGGCCGTCAATTTTACATGAAATGTTTTTGGTGGGATCTCATTTCTTTTTGTAAGGTGCTTTAGTTTTTTTTATTTTTTTGGGCTGTAGGGTTTCTTGAGCGTCAACTGAAGTAGACAATTGTGTATTTAAGAAATACTTAAGTTTAGCCCCATATATATATACACTTTTATCCCCTATTATGGGAAACCCATACAAACTTCCATCCCCTTATTTAAAGGGTGGGGGGTGATTTTTTAAAAGTCCTACAATATGTATTTGATTTATAACAATGAGTCCCTATAGGTTTCAATTTTCAGACCTCTAGTATCAAAATTTGCGGAAGTTTCATACAAACTTCCATCCCCTAGTTTAAGGGGTTGGGGGGTAAAAGTTCCAAGTTTTAGAATTATTTTGTTGTTTGTGTACTAATACTAGCTTACATACCAAATTTCAGCTTTCTAGGTCATCGGGAAGTACCCCAGAGGTTTTGATACGTCAGTGAGTGAGTGGCAAAATCGGCGTATTTTAGGTACCTATAAAACCTAAAGTATAAAAGCTAGATCAATTAAATTTTGTACATTTTATATGTTTGCTAACTGCATCTTAACCTGAGAATTTGGGCGCTCTAGTGTTAACTGGGACGAAACTATGAGGGTATGAATATGAGACGAAACGGTTCGAGAAAAGGTAGGTAGTGCCCCCTTCTTTTTTGTTCGTCTTGGCGGGGGCACTACCGTGCCCCCAGATAAATTCGAAATCTTGCCATATGACATTTTCCTTGATCGTGTCAGTAGGTACCTACGTAGTAGGCAATGTGTTATTTAGAATACTTACCTAAATACATATCACGCCACTGACGTCGGTAACGTAGCGAGATTTAGTTGAAATACCTAAATCACTTGACATACTTACGTATGTGTTCAGGCCTAGAAATTATATTATATAACCTACCTTAAGTCCCCTACGAATTGAGAACACTCCTCAATTGTGAAGTCGATTTGTAAATAATTTAAACAGGGAATTCCGTAAGATGTAAATGAAACCCGTAGAAAAGATAGGGAAAATATAAAAGGTAATCGTGTTTTTAGTATTTATTTAGTTTTTTTTAGCTTTAAAATACATAAAAATAGAATTTATAATAAAAACAAGATTTGTGTAACAAATGTTTCAATTTCCGCGGCAGTGACTATGTTATTGCAGTCTTTGAGATCTTTAATTAAGTAAGTATTTATTTTCCAACACTAGAAAATTAACTTTTGCAATGTGATCATGAATATTACTTAATTACGTTGTCATATTTATGATAACATAGTCAAAGCTATGACACATCGATTATTATGTAGATAGGTATTATAAAAATTGTATAATGTACTCATAGGTATATTCTTAAAGTAGAAGATTCGATGGCACGCCCTTTAGAAAGCAGCAGCTGAAAAAGAAATCATATTCAATGTAAGTTAGGGTAGGTATATATATACTTCGTATATCTTAAAGATTTTGATCACCACAGCGAAAATCCCAAGTATAGGTCCCTATGCAATTTATCTAAAACAAATCCTATTCGTTATAAATAAACGGAACAAAGGAATAATGTTTCAGGTAGTAGATAAAGTTTAGTTTTTCAATCGTCAAACTAATACCTGCGGGCATAGGCATGTCATAAGATAGTTGTGTTTATAACGTGATAACATACTCCAAGGTTTTCGGTGTGCCAATGATTTAAATCTTAATCCAATTTAGATCTTGGGACCGACACGAGGGAAGATGGTAGCTGGAGGATCCGCAAGAACCGAGAGCTGGAAGACTTAGTGTCTGAGCCAAATATTATTGGGGAGATAAAAGCAGCAAGACTCCGGTGGCTCGGGCATCTAGAGAGAATGCCGGACGATAGGGCGGTAAAAAGGGCGTATGTTGGACAGCCTGTAGGTCGTCGACCGGTCGGCCGACCGAGGTACCCATGGAAGGACGAAGTTATAAAGGACCTACGTGCTCTACAAGCAGGAAACTGGGAGGACATTGTTCCAGACAGAGCGCGCTGGCGTCATTTCGTATCGGAAGCCAAGATACACTTCGGGTCGCTACGCCAGCGGACTAAGTAAGTAATGATTTAATGCTTACAGTCGGTCTAGAGGTAGGTAAATTATTCGTGCACTGGAAACCCCGAGTAAGTGATAAACTAGAGGCTCCGTGAGCTGTACACCTCGCGAGTTTACAAGTTACTATTAACGAACCTACTCACAAAAATTCATGAGAATCGGTTGAGAAATGCAACCTCTAGGTGAGATCAGCTGGAAATCCGGACATACGAAATAATTTTCGGCCAAGCTTAAGCGGAGACGCTTCGCTCGCTCGGTCAATAAGTGACAAAGTACTTGTCCGTCACGTTTTGACAAGCATATGAGTGTAAAAGTGACAGAGATGTTTTGTCATTCATTTATTAGGTACCTACGTCAGAACCGCAACTGTCATTAAGCCCGCCGAAGTAGAGATATCAATTTGGTATCAGTCCGGTATAATCAGCCATTTTCTGTTAATTGTTTGTGAAACTTAACAGTAACCGTAAAAAACTTGTAATAGAAAAATCTTTCATATCATAAGTTACTTAATATGCCTCTATTTGGACGAGCTTTGGGCACGTTTTTATGTTGATCAATCCTCGACGTATAATTATATGTACAAAATAAGTAAATAATAAAGTTAGATTAGGTAATATCATAATAATAAGTACTGTAGCTGAAAATGGCAGGCGAATCCAAATATTTCAAATGATTGGTGATACATGTGTAATGTATATAAGTGTAATGATAAATATTACTCAAAGTAATATAATATGAAAACATCAAAAAGAGTGCTTCGGTGCATATTTACAGTGTTTTGAATAAGATGTAAATGAAAAAGATGTTACATTGTGCGCGGAAATAGTCAGAGGCCTTTAGATATGAATTAGATACGATGTAGGAACACTTTTCCGAACTGCTGTACAAATACTAAACAGAAAAGAAAACTCTTTTATGTTATCAAATATCAATGGAAAATTTAGGTATTTCCATTTCGTATTTTGTAACATGAAAGCGCCGCGCCGTTGCGTAATTAAGACGCCTTCTCTAAACATCTCCGCTGAGGTATTTATTTTAATGTCGATAATATGAATGTGAATGGCTAGTGCATATGTCTAATACGAGCATGTGGTGCTTATGCAATATAAAATGTAATAGGGATTTCAAGGACAAGGGTATCGTTTATTTTCAAATATCAAACCCAGAGGAGGATAGCACAGATACTCGCAGTATTGGCGATCAAAATCTGGTCGTAAAATAGATATGACATTAACTAAATGAGTGATTCTATAAAATGAACTAAGTAAGGAATAATAAAGTAATGAATTCCTCGTTCAAAATGTAAACTCTTTGTTCTTTAAGGTTTTTGTAGATGCAGGAAAACAGGAACAGAAAATAACTTTAGGTATCAAGGGTAGGTACTTTTGTTTCTAACAAGGTACTACGTTCTATAGAAACACTGCATAATCTCATCGCCAGATACCTGATGTTCGTACTTTATAGACTACGCATGAAGGGCATAGTGCAGCTTAAATCACCCACGGTGAGTGCGTCAGCGACCATTAAATCTGCCATGACATAAGATTATCTATAAACTCAGTTCATTTCAGACGACACAAACGCATTAAATCATTAAGTCACTATAATATATTAATCATTAATAATTAGCGGCGATTTTAAGCTGTATGATTCAGCATATTTACAGCGCCACTAACCTAGCGGCCTGACGGGGTGCTTGTCCCAGAGGAAGGTGCGTTTGACGGGCGACAGGTAGGAGTCACGGATGTAGGACGGGCTGCGGTCCCACCGCGCCATGGGCTTCAGCTCCGGCCAGTCGTACCAGAAGGGGTCCCGCGTGATCGCTGAGATCGGCAGGGAGGGGCTCGGGTTGAAAATGTCAGCCCAGGGCCTGCGGCGCATCCCGCCGGCGGTGTACAACGGCGCACCTACACGCCGCGATAACACTTCAGTAACGGCACGGACACAACTGTACTTCGTCATCGCCCACAAATGTTACAAGCTTCACATTTACGTACACATGCTATCGTTATGTAAAAGCTGAATCCATGACTTAAGTGAATGGTTCATCGAATAAGATAATTATAAATAGGCACGAAGTAAATGCCAAGCATGCTGATGGTGTTCTTACACCTATTATGAGTATGCGTGCATCATGCTTGGTATTATAGTGTGGATTGAAGACATTTCCTTTTGAAAAAAGAACACGTACACTCGAAGGATAAAATGACGTATACAAAGGGACAGAAGAAACAATTCCGTGAATAAAGATGTCTTGGTGTCTTATTCACTAAGATATCCAAGGATAGGGTCTCTAACTACTGAAATGGAAGCGGGTGGACGATACAGTTTGCGAAATCAACTATCTACTCAACAGGGCTTTTTCTTCGGTTTTTCTCGAAATTTCGTTGTAGGAGCATTCAGATAAGGGATCTGACGAGGTACAGAGTGCTCGGGTGCCTACGGCCCTTACCGTCGGCGTCGTAAGCGATTTCGCAGTCCCTCGGGGGGCTGATCCTCGGCTTCACGGGCGTGGGCGACATCCCTCGGAGCGAGCGATCAAAGTCTGCCCATTTTTCGGCTTCAGCGAAAAAGGGATCCTTTTTGAACGCATCCGATATCCGCCCCGGCAACGCTCCTTCATGGCAAGTCTTACAATCAGTACCAATCAGAATATCACTGGCTCAGAGATGAGTCATGGAACTAAGAATAGATAGGTTTTAGTGTTTCCCATAACAAAGGATTATCGGGAGTTGGGAACTTTGCCAAAATTATATGCCAAAGGGTTCTAAACTTTATGTGTATCTAATCGTTGATCATTCAAATTTTCTGAGTGTAGTTGTTCTTCTAATAATTTGGAAATTAATATCTGGATATGAATAGCTTTTTACAATGCAGCTTCCATGCATGTGCTTTGTATTAACATTATGTTTAAGTAAGTCTAAACTAAAACTTTTGTTTGTGTATCTTCTCTGTAATCATGTTTTTGTAAAACGTGTTCTTGTATCTAAGCTAAAATCATTCGGAAGGTACTAAACTACTAAATCAAAACACGGGTTGATCTTTTATGTTTTAATACAAATTCGTATCGGGTTAGTTAACGTAATAAAATTTTGTACTATAGTACTTATGTTCTGTTGCAGTATGTAGTATGTACATTTGGTAACAATGATTGTATAGCAGTTCAATAGTTGCATTAAAACTTATAAACAAAGTGATGAACTAATTTACAATGATACAATATAATTTTGAATTTACTTATTCACAGAAGTTTTGCTGGTAAGGAAATAAATAAAGACCAGGACTTAGGTGCTGATCATAACATTCTTGTAGATATAATTATATTAAAGTTAAGATTGACGTCACGTTCTACTCAAATTTGATTCAATGGTGATCGAATCGAACAAGTGAACGGAGTCGCTATTTTAGTACTTAACAATTTCCTGTGTCCACATGATTCACTGCGTTCCAACAGATACAACCAGCACTAAATGTATTCTCAGTAAAACAATTCATTTTCATCGAATCGCAGCTTATAATGTGAAACAGAACCTTCGCCATAGTTAGTCAGTTCGTGATGTAACAAAGGAATCAGTCTTTCCGAGACACCAAGAAAGACTTGGTTTGGATTTTTCTTGTCAATAACGAACAGTCTAACTGCGGTGGGACTTATTCTAGTGACAGCTCTACACATTATCCGCAAGAATTTGGCCGAAGGACGGGCGTAATTTTAGATGGAATGTCTATTACCATCGTGATCAGTGGTAAGATCTGCAGCCGTCCTCGGTTGTAGTCGAGGCTAACGTGTAGCTAGGCATTATCCTAGTGCGTGTCGTGCATATATTTGTTTAGTATTTACCTGTTCCCCAGTGAGGCTTGTTGTCGGGTTCGTATTCGATGCCTTTCAGGCTCTTGTGCTCCAGGGGGCTGGTGACGGGCGCGGTGAGGTCGGTGACGGGGTAAGCCCGGTCCTTGAGGTAGAGACCGTAGCGGGAGGGGTACAGGCGGTCGATGGCGGCTAGGCGGTCAAGATGGTCCTGCCACGCCTTGTGCGCGTCGAAGGGGTCGACGCCTCGTCGGATGCGCCTCGGTACATGGTACACTGAGCAGAAAAATCCTTTCTATACTAATGGAAAGCTAACAAGTCCAATGGGAAAACAAAGAAGGAGAATATTTCAAACACACTGAATAATCCTTTGAGTAGGACTTTGAAACTGAGAAAGTACTATTATATAGGTGGTGTGAGTCAGTAAGAAACTATAGCCTAAAGTTTTTTTATTAAATATCTCAGATCACACGAAGAGTTTCTGCCATTTTTATATGGATATCTTCATAAATAAAGGTATAAATGTCAAATATACTAAGGGTGTTGGTAAGGTTTTCACTGCGAAAGCGTTAGAATAAATGAAATGAATTATATATACAGCGTCGTAGAACTCACCTCTACATGAAATCCACGGATAGTATTGTATAATGGAGGATATTAATAATATATTTACATAAATAGGGAGGTACACTGATAGACAAAATGCGTCGCCTGACAAATGCTAGAAGATCGGTAGATATAAACAGTGAAGTCGATTTAACATACATGGATTATTATGTGTGAAGTTATGTTATGTATAAGAGGTGATTTCTAATATATGACACATGCGATTATTAGCCATGATAGCTTACATAATATGAGTTGAAACCGCAAGCAAACATCTAATGCCAACATATATTATATTATATTATTACGAGTAGCCAGTGAAGATGGCATCGCACTATGATTGTGACAACAAATAATAAAGCAGACAACTTGTTCGACAAATGAGTTCCTTCACGATACATACATTACAAACATAAAGTATAACAATGTACAAACATTAGAATTAATGATATATTTTGTCAGACTGTGTTTTGGATTTGATATTATTTATTATTATGTTTGTGTACTCCATGTTGTGTTAATCGATCCTTCAATTGTATCTTCGAGCCTTCAGCAGGGTACGCGTCGATCATGAATTTCCAAATATTTATTTATAAAATATTATTACAAAGTAAAATATTAACAGCAGAAAACCCGCAATGTTATTGAGGACTACCTCATTATGCTCTTGCGTTGACAGCCGCCTAATTAACATATGAAATAAATGAATGTCGGTTATTTCAAGTAACAAGTTGATTCCAATTCAAGATGAAGTCACAAAAATGACAACACCAGAAGGCGCGGCGACCGTATATGGTGTTCCAAATTATAATTTTACTGGCCGTAGATGTTTTATGCTGAAACAATTAAAGTTAAATGCCAATGTGTACTAATACTTGGTTAACAGTGGTGTACCTACAGTCGTTAATACAATAGCTCAAGCGTTCGCAAGCCGACAAAGCTCTATACAAGTTAGATTGTATGCTTATCTACAAGAACATATATTTTAATCAATGTGAGACGAAGAATCCCCGAGGTTACCTACCTAGTGTTAAAAGACTTTGTGTCGATTGCCAAATGCCGAATGTGTATTATTGTTAAGATGCACTTGCCAATCAATTACCGCTTCCTAGTTATATCGAAAACGGGTCATCTGTCATCACTTTAATACGTTCTATTTTAGTGTTCGATGTGTTTACAAAACAGTCTGACCTTTTGTTCTAGTCTCTTGCAACACATCGTCTATCGCGCCATGACGTGATGTTAATTTGACGAAGGAAAATATCGTTTCCAACCCCTTAAAAAATTAAGTCTTTGTATTCATAACACAAAATAAGCTTGGTTTTTGTTTTAAATTTCCACTTTGTACAATTTTGCTTTTTACAATACAAAACCCTGGACTAAGGATAATATATGATGAAGATTCCATTAATTTATGTTATTAGAGATAGGTATTTAAATTATTATTGTGACTGAAAAATATAGCACGGAAAAGTTTCAAATCATCGTGTTATTATTACAAGTTACCTTACCTACCATTTTTTTGTTATAATCATAAAGTAACAAAAAAAGTCCAAAACTTTCTGAAGACAATTGCGACTGCTAAAAATACGCGAAAAAACTGCTTTAATTTATTATAATTTATGTCAACCAACGAAAAAATCTGTTTCATGTTTAGATTCCACGACACAAATCAAGGACCTTAACCAAGCGAGGTACTAAGTGATTGGCAAGCGTTGTGTAATGTTGCATCCACTTATTCTCAGTGCCGTAACTAGCCGGTACATGCATCTGGCATGAACTTCTTAGTGACAACGAGATATCCAAAAAAATTATCCCGCGGGCCAGCGGATCCATGATAGTAGTTTAAAGTAGATTCGTTTAAAGTGTGATAGATAAGTGATAAATTTATCACTTTTTGTCACATAATAAGTACGACATGGACAGTTGTTTTATAATTTATCTATCACGTGATAAACACAACCATCATGTGCCTATTGAAAGTTGTTTTATCTCGTCATAAATAGATGTGTCCATCACTGTCTGAAACGTAAATAATTCAGAAAATCGCGGATGCATTGTGATAAGCGCAACCCTCATAGGTATTTTTGCGAGCCTGTAGCATTTAGTACCGTCCTAGTTACAACACTGCATGTGCAAGTTATTTAGTTTCTGTGAAGGACTCACCTGGCCTGTACCGGTCGAGGGAGCGGGGGTAGTTGTGCGTGTAGATGGGGCGCGGGGAGTATCCGTACACGTCACGGTGCACCGGCATGTAGCGGTACCCGGGCACGGTGATGCGCTCAGCAGCGGCGATGGGGTCGTCGTAGATGGACTTGTTGTAGGGGTAGCTCAGCTCCGGGAACACACTGCGGCGGGTGGGCTTGTACCTCTCCTCGGCTCTGATGTCTTCCGATCCTGGGAGGGAATATTTTTTATCAGTTCTGATTCAGAATTGCTTTACTTATAGCAAAACTTAGTTCGTAGTTATGGGACTCGAGGGCAAACAAACATTTTCTTGAATTTAAATATCTACAGACAAACAAACAAACACGAATCTTTGATTGGATTTGTAGCGTAGTATTAATTTTGTACTCCTCTATATGCAGCGTTGATTATAAATATTATATATCATTAGTCAAAAGTAACTACAGAGTAAGCTCCAAAGATATTGGCGTGTCATTCTCAACTCCGCAACTGTAGTATGTACTGCGAATAGAGCTAGCGCTACAGAACTGTGACCTAATTAATATGTTTCAGCATAATATATCGGGTTTGTTGTTATGGAAAAATCATTCAAAACTGTCGGTATCCGCAAAAGAAGCTGAACTCAGAAATTTTTGAAGATGATCCGCTTACTTTTCAAAGCTAGAAACGGGCATGTGATGATTGCTTTTATCACGCGATAAATAAGTGACAAAGCATCCGTCTCGTTTTGAAAAAATGCGAGTGTGAGTGACAGATGCTGTGTCACTTATTTATCAAGTTGACCCGACTCTTGTCAGTGTAACTAATGAAGGGTGTGATTGTCTCTGCCTAACCCTATCTGTATCCAATTCCTTGACTTATCAATACGACATAACGTCTACCTTCCGATAAACAGGTCTACATAGAGGAAAAAGAAGGACTCAAAATCCACACTCTCTCTTAAGTAAAAAAAAAATAAGAGGAGAATTGAAGGAAAATAGTTCTTACCTTTAAGAGACCGGACGAAGGATTGCCAAAACTTGGCTTTCTTCGATGCCGTCTCATTTCTGCCAATCATTTCTAAATGATTTTTAAACATTTTGATGGCTTATGTCGTGCTCGTGGTCTGCAACAAAGAAAACTTTCTTGTAGTAGTTGAAGTTATATCAAACCTGTTGCAAGTGGGTTTGTTTATATAGAGCAGTGGTATAGCGTCTGTAGATTCGATTCCCACGGGCATTCTTGACATAGAAATTAGACCGAAACATGAAGAAAACATAGAAATTAGACATTGTCGATATGTTTCTATTTACATCTGTCACATGTAAGTAGTTTCCAAAATCACAGACATCAGAACCCAATCTACATACATAGGCGCTCTATATAGTTATAATGTGAGGTATGTTGTATACGTTTTCACGGAATCCTCTGATACAGCTACTAGCATGACTTTTTCCATTACGTCTCCAGTCGTTAACCTTGTGTGTCTTGCACATATAGTTGTCTTCAGGTGACATAATTGAGTACAATAGTGTGCTCGTTCCTCGTAAATAGAGCAATGACGTTGAGTGGTCGCGGGGCCAGAAATAGCCGCTCGGCCCGTGTTCTTGGGCCGCAGCCAACTCTCCGTGTCGCGGAGAAACTTGAAAATTCGTTTTTACGAATGTCTGTTCGTCGTCCGGCTATTTTCGAGATTCTTGCGACCTTGCTAAGAGTTTCACCGATAAGTCAGCGGCCTGCCGCAATTCCGATTACGTAAACTCTAGTTTTAGCGCGATGAGTAACTAATAGTGCTTTCGTTTTAGTCCAGGAGAGATGAAAATACTTCTGAAGGGCTAGCACGGCGCCGCTATCTGTCATACGACGAACTTTCTAGCTCGTTACACTGGATACGATTGGAGAGTCGGATGAAGCGTCGCGCAACAAACAGCAAGTACCTACAGCTCCGTAGATCCGTCAGAAAAGACGTTATTTCGTAAATATTAGTGGAACTTTATTTAATTTTAATCCTTTATCTAAGATTTCGCTAAATGAGACGTTAGTAATAGCATAAACGAGTACTTTGCGTTTAATTATACCCCGCGTTTGTAAACATATGAATTCTCATTTGTTTATGCTTGCCGTCAAGCGTAAGCACTAAACGTATTCATTGAGCCATAAAAGTGTTTAGCATTTCGGAAATATCCGTAAACTTTAGGTGAATTGGCAGTATATCTCGCTAACACTAACCATACCTATGGGTTCGAATGATTATCCCACGAAACCCACGTCATTGGTTCAAATTTAGATCGGCACCACCATTCATCAGTCTCAAGTCAAGAACGTCGGTTCAGCAGATACGAGCGAGTCTGGAATGCATCCAGCATGCTCTTGAGTCTACATGTTACCTAATATTATAGATATAGCACAAAAACCGTTTACGCGATGCCAAGATTTTCTAACATTGTTCATAAGTCGGGGAACTAAAGTGAAAGTTGATGAAATGTTTACATGTGTGTACACGATATATCATTTCAATAATTCGGGTTGCATAGAACTATAAGAAAACTAGAGATTTGAGGGAAAAGAGAAAGCACAGATGATCGTTTGTCGTAGCAGCCTACTGCACCGCTACGCTTCAACGCGTAGACGGCTCTACGCAAAAGAGGCTCTACGGCAATATAGGAAACATCCTTAAAAAAAATAATTAAAGATAACGTAAAAAAAATTGTTACATAAATACAGAAATAATGTGCAAAATCTATCTGAAAAAATAATCAAGTGGAGAGTAGCTTTATTATTACCTATCAATAATTCATTAAAACCAACCATTATTTAATCAACGATAGTTAATTGAAAACAAACATAAAAAGTCTAAGATGAAAAAAAAATTTGTTGACACAAACAATTCTAAACACTAGCAGCTGATGGTATCTATCATCACTTCCTTTTTGAAACGACTAACACCTATCCGATACTTCATCATAATTTTCGGTCAAGAACGAAGGCCAATGTCAACTATGTTTTGCCATAAAAACTTGTCTTTTTTTTACTACGGTATTTTTTTTTCTACATACCTACTCGTATATTATTAGACTGAGAAAGCAGAAAAGACACGCACCTGACCTAGTTGACAAAAAACACACGAGAAAAAAGAAACTCGTACGCGATAGGTACTATCACCGCCTTCAAAACTGTCTGGCTAGTATGCGCCTCAATTCACAATCAATTTACTCGACTACAAAAAGTGAGGTTGTGAAACGGTTACAAAAATACTCGCGCGCGTCGATTTGGCGGGCTCGCAAATTTGGCTCGCGCGGCGCGCGGCTCGAAATAGATCGTATCGTGTTCACGCAGGTGCATCGATACCTGATATCGAGACACCCTGGCATCTGTGTGACACCCGAGTTCATATTTACATCCGATTTTTACATGACATTTTGACACGGTTGATAAAAGGAAGTATAACACGTCTGTTTCTCACGATCGATAAAATATAAAAGTTAAACACGTCAGTTTGACACTATCGATTTCCGATTGATTATTTAGTTTTTGTTTGTTTTTGTAGGGTAGTAGATTTTGACGAATTAACGACATTGTCGCATTGTTCAACTCATTAAAGCATTACATATTTATACATTTCATAATTTCTTTATTCAATTTTGAAATTTTACAAAACCGTACGCACTTTAAACTGTTATTTAAATACACTAAACGCGCCGAAAACTAGCCTAAAACTCACATAGTCCTGTAACATTTACCCCACTTCCACTTAGACTAACACTTTCTTAGGTAACCTTACCGAAGTTAACTGGTCGTTATTAGTGTGTGTTGGTGGACGAGCCGACGTCGAGTGTCGGACCGGGGCAGGCGCGCACTGGTCGTCGGCGGCCAGGGCGGCCGCGAGCCCGCCCCACGCCCGCCCAAGCCAAGGCTGAGCCCAGGCGGCAGCGATTGGCTTGACCGGTGCGATAACATCGCTGCGCTTCCGTGTCAACGGAATACGCATCAACTATTGACAAATACGAGCTACAAAATCAATAGAATAGCCACAAAATCATTAGATTATTTAAATAAAATACATATTCTAGGCACTAGCCCCATATGTATTGATAGTAGCAATACTCGTATAATTTAAAACCACGTCAGTTAATGGTACATCAATATTGCAATTTGTTAACAACAATTAGCAACTTAATTTTGAATATTGTTTATATAAAACAAACGTTTTAAGAACATGATACATGTATTTGTGTAGGATAAAGCTATTTTTGTGAATAAACGTTATAATTATTCTTCGTTTCGTCGGAAGCATTGTCTTTACTTTCTTAGCTACTCATGAAGAAAGTATTATCAACAAAATATAATTATACAGTTTTTTTAATCTTTGCTCCCACTTCATCGATGGCTTTATCTTCATACCGGCCTTTAGCGATAAACATTTTATTTATTAAGTAATTCCCATATTTTGCCTTTTTATTAAAACTATAAACATTGCTCGAGAAAATTATACGTAACGTTCAAAAATTAAAGTCAATAATTCGAAATAAGAAACTCGCTGCTTCAAAAACCACAGCCTTACGTCGAAAACAAGAGTAAAACTGACCACTATGCATTGAGCATCTACACATCCATAGCAATACATATCCATAGCCTTCGGGAACCACATTAAAACGATATTTTTTTATCTTTGATGTCAGAACAAATAAAAGAATTGGTTAGGTTAATAGACGACTCTTGTGACCTTCCCGGTCTTGGGACTGCGGAAAACAAACGTCCTAGAAAAATGAATAAAATTAGACAAACAGACAGACCCTGACTCTTATTCTTGTGTACAGACGTGCATAGCTTTTATACACACAAGTAAGACTAAGTTTCCAGGGTAGCAGGCAATTTTTTATGCAATTTGTACAAATGACTGAAAATCATTTGTAAAATATTATCTATAAATAATGACACAAAGGTAAATTACGAAAAAGAAAAAATGTGATCTACTACAATCTAAGCAGGGCTCGAACCTGCGACCTCTACGTTTCCGGCGTATTGCTCTCCCAACTGAGCTATTAAGATCGTTCACCAAATCTTTCATTCCATAATTCTTCATTTCTTAGGCTACTGGAGCGCCCTCTGCGTCATATGTGTATGAAAATGCTTATGCGCATTAGCCACACCCTAGGATGTGCGCTTTTACACGCACGATCCCACGAAACATTATCTAAACAAAATATTTAATCTCTATCGTTAGAACTGTTGCAGGGAAATAACAAAACAGTTTAATATTTTTGACTTCTAAAATCTTTTCCACTAGGCCTTCTCCAAATAAAATGACGGTGGCCGGACATATCCCACCCACTACCAAGTCTACCAACTAATTCTTCAGGCGTTCATCGTCATCAGTTTTACCTTGTGGGGAAAGCCATACCTTCAATTGCATCATTACATCATCGAAATATCTATCAACGACTAATTTAACTTTTTGTGTCTCTATCTCTATCTGTGATATTTGCATGTCTCTGTGACGAAACATGTAGTTCTATAAGTAGATTTAAGACCAACTGTATGTACCATGTTTGAGCAAATAAATTACTGATTCTGATTCTGATTCTGTGACCTAGCCTGTTTAAGACAAGCCAGCGTATATTGATCACGTTTATCAGTATCTGTCATTTTCTGAGAAGTAGGTAGAGTCAGACCACTAACTCTTCTAAGCAAATGAACTGTCAAACTATACAGTGAGTCAGTTTGATGGACTGTAAGTGCAAGAGTAGCGAACGCTTTTTCATTTATCCAATAATATACGCAAAAAACCGGCCAAGAACATGTCGGGCCACGCTCAGTGTAGGGTTCCGTAGTTGCCCATCCTTCACGCTCTCACTTCGCGCTTCGCGCTCATCAAAGATTTCAAGCTCTATAAAAAAGGACGTAAACGCCAAAGTAACTGTAATTACTTGTTACCTTCTGAAAGTTATCGATTATATGCGCCAGATTGAGCGAAATGTTTTAATACAGTATGGCAGTTAACTATAGTATGTGTAATGTTTCAAGTAAAAGGACACATCGCAGCACTTACGTCATTTTTAAGAAAATTATGAAATTTTGCGATAACTCAAAAACGGCTCAACCGATTTTGTTCAATACAGTTTTCATTGAAAGTACTTACAACGCCTCATTTTCGTGAATTTTCCCATATTTTTTTGACTTGTGGTTGAAAAGTTAGAGGGGGGGGACACTATTTTTTTTATTTTGGGTGCGAATATTTTCAAAACTGCTGACTTTATCAAAAAGTTATGTTTGGAGACCCCTATTATTTTTAAAAGACCTATACAACGATACCCCACACACTAGTGTTGGAACGAAAAAAAAATCACCCCCACTTTAGGTGTTCGAGAGGTACCCGAAAAAAGTTTATTTTTGTTTTTATTTTACAGTTTTGTCGGCGTGATACCTACACAATCTACACATACTCATACCAAATTTCAGCTTTCTAGTATTAATGATCACGGAGCTAAGACGCGGACGGACGGACAGACGGACAGACGGACATGGCGAAACTATAAGGGTTCCTAGTTGACTACGGAACCCTAAAAATGTATTTATCAAAACAATAAAGCCTGCTGTGTGCTTTCTCTAGGACAATAATTCAATTCATTTTCTAATAATATGTAAGTACAGACGAATGATGCTTTTGGTTCAATTAGTAGAGCACTCGACCCAGCATGGCAACAGATGATGTCAAGTTCAAATCCAGGTGGCAATTTTTTCTGTGTGTTAGATCTTTGTATCGTATCTTTTTAACAGTTGTCTGTGATCTCAACTCATGTCACGTCGTCAACGTCTTTGCAGCACGCGTGCGCACGTTACTCGCCCGACGCTCCCGGAGTTCCCGGACACAATATATCGAGACATCGCACGTTACAATCCCAAGCTCGTATCTCTCTACATTACAATGTCTAATAACAGACCTTGCTACGAAGATTTTTAAGTTTGAATTCCACAAAAATAGATTAATTCAATATGATTTGAAAGAGGTAACTATCGATTTTGCACTCGTTCTTTTAATCGTCATTACTAAACTTATTTAATAACAAACAGTCGCGTTACGTATGTAAACGTAAACATGCCGTCATGGTTTATGACTGTTTTCTCGCCCAAGGGCTATTTTTATGTGAAAGTCACATTTATTTTTAGATTGGAGTAAGCTTTCGAAACTCTTAGCTAATTTTGGATACGTATCAATTCACTTAAATCTCCCTTTAATACACTTAAAACAAGATTAAAGTTAGGCAACTGCATCTGCACTATGTTCAGTCTTTCTTTAGTTACCTACCGTTATTCTAGTTTTAGAGGTAATAAACATTTGTATGTATGCTGAAACCAAGCCAGTTTGCATTGTCCCCACCTCTTTGTTTAGGGAGACAGTTTTAATCTTAAAATTGTGATAAATTAATAACCACGATTTCCTAGTGTCAATTATAACGCAATAATATCGTTGAGAGACACACTTCCGAAAATGCTACTACGATTACGACAGACTCCCACTCATGATGGCTCGGATAGCCCAGAATAGTCCACCTGTAAATGGACCCAAGTTCACGAATGACTCACGTAGCATTCTGAGCAGATGACTTGTCTATCTTAGCACTGCACTGGAATATAGCAGGAGGGACTTCGTCTATTCTTTGCCGGGAGGTCAGTTCTCGGTTCAGTCGAGGTGAATCTCTCTCATCAGTATGGAATTTCAATGTCACCACTGCTAAATCTCATAAAAATCAGGAGCGCATTCTGATTTAAACCTTATAATGATGGACCACTGGGCCCTGGATTTTAATCTTTTTAAGATAATTTCGCATTGTCGTTCTTCGACTGAATAGTACTTTTAAAGCAGGTATAATATAGCATTGAAAGAGAAACAGTCAAAGTGATAATCGTCACTCCATTTCCGAAAAACATAACTGACAGATAGATAACTGAACCGTAACTAAAAGGCGATTCCATAAATTTTCAAATTAAGAACGCAAACACTAACCCTTCCTCCCTTCTTGCCAATTGCATTCCAATTGCCTTCGTTTGTGTAGTTAAAACTAATAAAAAATGTGTGTGATGTGGATGTGCCAATGCGGCTACAAAGGAAATATTTTAATTTACATATCTCTTTCCTAAAATAGTTCGCCTTGCACCTGAAAGAATTTGCGGATGTTTCACCTGGCGCGATCCAATCCCGTGAGTCATTTCGTGTCTGCGGTGTCAGTTCTGGGCATACCGGTGGGAATTGAGACATGGCAGGGATTTTTTTTGTACCGGAGTGTGACGTTTACATCTCCAGAGAGTCTAGATGAAAGAACTAGACAAGAATCTAGTTGTTGTCTCTTCTTCAGAGCCGTACCTATTATTCACAATGCCATTGAGTCACACGGTGTCAGGTCTGGTCATTTCGGTGAGAATTGAGACATGGTATTTTTTTGTACCACTGAAGTGGGATGTATCCAGAGAGTCTAGATAACAAAATGAGATGAGAATTTAGTTGTTAGGTACTCTTCTTCTTCACAGTTATATGACTACATCTTTAATACCTAGAGTCTTTTCTCATGTGTGTTTATTGCGATGTCAGTGTTGGACATTGGTACCGATGGGAATTTAGACCATGGACGTTTAGTTTTAATGTTTTTGTTTTTACGTGACGCAAGCTTTTTTATTTTCCGGAACGTATTCGTAAGTATTTGGAATGTACAGACAGTTTTCACACTTTCTATTTAGGTATAACAAGCTTTTATTGCAAGCGATTGATAATGGAAGTCATTTATGCCCATAAAATTGCATGATTTTGCAACAGGTTCGTTTAAAAGTTAATTAGTACTTACCATACCATACCATAGAGTAGTAGGGCCTCGTGCAGGGTCCGTCCGGATTGTTACTACCGTCTTGCCTGCTAACCCACCGCCAAACAGCAATGTTCGCATTGTTGTGTTCCGGTGTGGGGGTAAGATAGCCGGTGAAATTACTAGCATAGAGGCATTCTATCTTCGTCCTCCGGGTAGGCAAGCACTTGTGACTCCTCTGGTGTTGCAGGTGTTTATGGGCGACGGTTATCGCTTTCCATCAGGCGATACGTTTGCTCGTTTGCCCCCTATGACATAAAAAAAAAAAAAAAAAAAACATAATTATCTTATTTTACACACTATACTGAAATCAATCAAATTTGTATGCTCTACAGTCAGCTAAGAAAATGATCTACCTACCACTTTTGGGCCTAAATACTCATGAAATAGAATCAAAAAGTGGTATACCAATATTTTTACAGATTACTTCTTAAATTAAACGATGTCTCGTGAGCGGAATCAAGAAACTATTGTCAATTCTTTTGTGCCTCATTTTTATTATAAGAATGACCATTTTAAAATGTCTGTTTTCCACCGACATCAGTAGATTGTTAACCGACTTCAAAAAAAGGAGGGGTTCTCAGTTCGGTTGTATGTTTTTTTTTTTTTTTTAATGTTTGTTACCTCATAACTCCGTCATTTATGAGTCGATTTGGAAAATTCTTTGTAGGTTCATGAATAGATATCTCAAGGTTGGTCCCATATAATTTTCGTGAAGATCGGATCCATGAGGAATCGAAGGAATTCCTGAAATTTTATAGGCACTCATAATATTTTTCATATATTTTCTAAAACTATTTAAGTATTTGCATATGGTAGTCATCATCTTCCGATGCTGAACTGATGATGGAAGGTACAAATCCGTAACGGTTAGGAGTTAGGAGATAATTCAAACGAGACCTCGAGGCCTTCAAGACCTCCCTGATCACCCCGCCATAAGTATTTTATATGAATCACTAAAAAGCGAAAAAAATAATTTTTTAACAAAAAAAAGAACCGACTTCAGTAAAACTAAAAAGCCAAAAATAACCCGTTCAAGTACAGATTACATTTGACTCACCCTTTGAAGTCGGTGCCAAACCTCACCGTAAACTTTAATATATAAATATAATAACTGAGTGGTTTGGGATCGATTTCAAAGGGTGAGTCAAATGTAATCTGTACTTGAACGGGTTATTTTTAGCTTTTTAGTTTTACTGAAGTCGGTTCTTTTTTTTGTTAAAAATTTTTTTTGCAATGTTATTGATGCTGTAAAACGATTTCAGTCTTAAATTATGTACAATAAATTGCAAGTAGTACGTCATAGTTATTGATTTAGCACCGGATGTTATGGTTATTTTAATTTATGAGGAGAGGATAAATGCCGTTTTCATACATTATATTTTTGTGAAGGCGGCAGGCGCCATCGTTTCACCAGCAAGGTCAAAACCATCGATTAACCTTAAAGTCAACTTCTAATGCTTATTTATAACACTCTTAGTCTTGAAATTCAAGAAAAATATGATTATATTTTAGGTCTGTCATAACAGCGAAATTGATTTCCCATGGAACGTATATCCAACGCTGAAGCATATATATAGGTATCAGTTTTATCTTTTACTAAGAATTCATGACGGCAATAAAGATGCCAATAAATATGCATTATGCAAAATTAAGTGTGAAGCACTTTATTAGATGCCAATTGTTTTTATTTACTCGTATCCGAATGCAGTTGATATCTACCACATAAGTCTTTTTTCACTGCAATTAAATATCGGATAAGCACACAAATCGATCTGGTACCTTGTGTTATGGGCACTAGGGGACGATATGGAATACTTATTTACATAAATACATAGAACACATCCATGACCCAGTTACCATGATGCATTCGTAGGAAAAAGCCAGCGCATACGAATACTAGAATAATAAGTATTCAGACAAATATTGCCTATATAATTTTACCACCAGATTCGGTAGATGCGCTCCGCTATGTTAAATATTGCACAAAACAAACCCCATCCCATCACCATCATACCAAGGAAAAAGCTTAGAACCTTAAAATTCTTGAATATATTATATCTTAAAGATATTTCAAAGGATATTCAAGAGCTTGCAAAAAAGACTGAACCAAAATCTGTTGATCTGTTTACTTATTCCAGTTCAAATAAATATGCCCTCGATACGATATATCTATTGGTTGCAAAAAGTTGCAACAGTTGTCTCATGAGGACATAAACATGAAACACATTTACTTTTATCTAGCACAATGTATTACGTATTTAGGTATATGTGCCGTCGGGCCACTAGGAAAGTGAAACAATAACTTATTAATACCCTGAAAAAATTACGTTTTATCGAATTCTGGCTCAAGACCAAACAACATAAAAATAGTATTTCAAATCTCGAGAACAGACTTTGATATTAGAGAATTCCTATGTAACAAATGTCATTTCCGTTGCCACAGGAAAACAAATTCAAATTTGTGAGAAAACACTATTAGATCTATTTGTTTTGGTCTTCAACGTTTGTCGTAATAAAAGAAAGTAAGTAGACCCCTTGAACCACCTAGTCAAAAGCACTTAAAAGTAAGGTCGACATAGCAAAAGGAGTTTTCTTTTGTATTGATTATAAATCTGACAAGCGGGATACGTACCAGGGTAAGTATCTACACTCCTATAGCTCGAATCTCTTAAAATTTTAAGCATACAGTGAAACAAGGCATTAGATCAATTATAGTGGATTGGCACACTGTCGAAATAACACAATATAAGACAACAATAGACTATCAAATTTAGCTCTGGCTCTGGCTTCATCACCACCAAAATCTTCCGACCTTGCTAATGATAACTCACCGTCTTACAAATAGTCCATTGCCATAAAAGCCGATTTCCTCTCTTTCCTGTGACGTCTCCAATCGGAATCTAAATGTAAACATGACCAGACACTGGAAGTGAAAACGATGACGTCATCTTGGCTCTGCCAAATCAACAGGGCACGTGTTGTGTTGTTGCCATTCGCTTTAATTATACGCCATACATTATGCCTTCTATGACGCGAAGACCTAGCCAAAACAAAGGGGTATTTTTAGACTGGTATCTATTCATCCATCTAGCGTGTTCTGAGTTGTATCCGATCTTTAATAGGTTGTCAGACTTTGTTGATAAATAATGTTTGCCGGCTTAGATTAACATTTTCTTTTATTTTTCGGCGAGAATCTAGATTTCTGTAATCCTTTGTCAGACTCTGTGACAGTCAACGCCTACTACAATACTCATTACAACCGAAAATCGAATTGAATATCTATCTACTTAATGATATTCCACCCCAACTCTACATATATATTGACCATTGTGATTGGATTCATATCTGTCTGTAAAAAAAACATTTTTTGGTCGGCGATCTCATTGTATAATTTTCACGTAGAATTTTCTAGAATTCACCTAAGACTGTAATTTATCCCGACCCTTATATAAATATAGGTACACGTAATACGTAAATATAAAGTTGTATTTGTTGGTTTTTCCGCCCTAACACAGCAAAAGGGAAAAGTATCGGTATGATTGTTTTGTAATCAGCAGCTATAGGCTATAGCAAATATTAACAAATACAACTTTGTATTTACCTATAACGTGTACCTATATTTATATAAGGGTCGGGATAAATTACAGTCTTACATCTTCGACATAGTCATAACGATATGCATCCCTGTTATTATCTGACAGTTCATTAGTGCACAGAAACAATTAATGTGTAGGGACGGACCATTGTCGAATGTAATTTATTATGTTTAGATGGATGTATTTGTTAATCTTTATATAGAGTCATTTATTATTAATCTTGGCCAGCCCGATGCCCTTTGCCAGGTGCAGTAATCTTCTACATGTACCTAAGCTTAGTGTAGTAAATTGTGACAAGCCCTGAATAGGCTAAGGTGACCCATTTTTGAAATATATTTGAAATGATTAATAATGACCTTACTAGCTGTAAACGTAGGTACCTATCTTGCGCTCAATACATTTTGCAACAACTCTCTACTATAGGTATATCAGCATCGAAAAATGATGTAATTTCTTTCTGGCACAAACAAAATGTTATTTATACCTCGGTAATAAAATAAAATCCATCATTTGCCGTGAACGAGAGGTCCGCCATGAAATTACGCCGCTGACACGTTTCATCACAGCTATTCTCGAATATCTAAACGTGACTAGCACTGTGCCAAACCCAGCCAAATACAAACACTGTCCTTACCGCTCTCCATTGATGCGGTCTCTATGACGACTGTGGTTGTGTTTGTAAACAATACTTAAATATTTGAATTTGGAATTGACGTAAGCTGGAATGGATGGAACAAACTTGTTTTTTTTAACCGCTTGTCCGAAAACAAAGCAAACAGGAGGGAAAAGTGGCTTTAACGATCCTTGGTTTTTTTTTAATTTAATATTTGGCTGTTCCGTAGGAGTGCTTGATGCGCAATGTGGTTGCTTTAAATATGCGGTGCACACGTTTAACATACATTTATTGGTGATAAATCTTGTAATGCACTCGATCTGTTTGTACATTCCTTTGCCGCTAAAGACGTATTATTCAAATTCAAATTCAAATTCATTTATTGCAAGAACATAGTAATAAATTAGGTGATACAGGTATAAACAGTGTTGCTTATGTTCTACCAAAAAGGCATGCATATTACTTCGTGTATACGTAAATAGAAGGTGAGAACTGTCTGTGCATACCGAATACTACTTACGAATACGTTACGGTATTCAAAAGTTTTTAGATTTACTATTGCTAAAGTTAAATCTTTAGCATTGCTGTATTTTATGATTAATATGGACACATATGGGTGAATCAACTTTTTTTTGTGTTGTTTACTCTGTCCCCTTTGTTCAAGCGGCATCTTCATACTGTTTCATAGAAAAATGCTTAGGTTTTCCGAGGGACAAATGTTGTGTAACCATAGCAACAAAGTGCACTTAAAAGTTGATTCACCCATATATTAGTCTGATTTTTTTAAGCACACATTTGACACATGTCAAGACCCATATATAACGTAAATCTGCACAACATATTGAATTTCATAAAAAAAAACCAGCAATGACATAGTAGTTTTTCAGGTATCTATAAACGTTTTTAACTTTCTATTTGATACGATTGATTGGTGTTGAAGTATTTAACGATAATAAATCATTACGTAAACTGTTACATACTACGATCTTTTTTCTTAAAAGCTGTGTTGTGACCAAATCTTGCGTTTCGATTCATGTGCTATTTCTGTAAATTGGTAGAAATCGATTAAATCGATAAATTGATAACCTGAAGGTGCCTGAAGAAAGAATAGGTAATAAAACAAATTTCTATTTTACATAGAAAGCTCCAGCGAGTCCGACGGCTCGTAGCTCAAAAAAATTTTTTCTACACAATATAAACAAAAATATATGCAGGTTTGAAAGAAGTTCGTCACTAAAATCTATTCGATCAACCATTCATGATCGTTAGTTTTGGCAAGCAATATGTCTTTGCAACATCATCACTACAAACATCAACAGAGAACTGTCAAATGTGTGTTTAAAAAAACAGACTGTAATGTTATTGCTATCTCAAAGCTAAAACCACTAGATTCTGTCCCATTGCTGTCTCCTGTTACAATATGTCAAACCTCATTCGATTATCAATTTGCGTCTGCAGAACGGTACAGATTGACATTACAAGTGTGTATTTTGTATTCAAGTGCCATTTCACCCACCTTTTCACTAGACACACATGAATTTCAGTGTAGTTTGTTTTTTCTTTTCTTAAGTAGATACTAATATGATATAAAAAACAAATAAACGCGCCGTACAAGGTAACAGCGTTGCCAGAACTACGGAAAAATCCGTAGATCTACGGAATTTAGGCCTTGTGCCCAGACCTACGGAAATTATTGGGGAGCCTACGGAATTTCAGACTACTTTTATTTATCACCAAAAACCAACATAATCGAAAAGGAATGTACTTTTTCTGCGAATTAATTGTAATTCTGGCTGAAACACTCGCGGACTAATCATGCACTTTCACTCAGTGGTCCGTTTTTTCATTTTTTTACCAACTCCAAACTATAATATACTATGGACAAGGTGTTTAAAAATATTAGATTTTTGCTTTTCCACCCAAGTTTTTGCAAAAGTTACCAACTTTTAATAACATTTTAAGCTTTAATATAGTCAAATAATGCATTGAAAAAAAATCTGTAGAACTACGGATTTTTCAAGCGGCAATCTACGGAATTCTACAGACTTTTATGTCTCACCCTACGGATTTTCATAAATGTCATCTGGCAACACTGCAAGGTAAGTAGTACTTTATAGACTTACAAATTAGACGTAATATAGATAGGTTTATATCCAGATAGTCCCGATACCCACCAGATTGCTTGACACCTGACGACTTTATCCTAGGGCTCTCGGTCGTGTCCGGGTTTCGTGTACCCGTTTCCGTGTACCCGTTTCTCTGTTACACGGAAACGGGTTTCTGGCCCGTTTGGAACGTGTAATAAAGACCCGTGTAATTAAGACCCGTGTACCCGTGTACCCGTGTACACGGATCTCAATCACACGCGGGTCCGACCCGCCGTCGACGTGTTGTGGCCATCTTACGGTTATTCTTTTAAAAGCTATGGAGTGAGAAATGGAGTATAATAATCAGGGATCGTACTTTTTCTAGCATTTTTGGTGCAATTACGTCAAATGACACGACAGCGACTTTAGTTTGTCGACGTGTATAATAGAATTGACGTTTAAATGTATGTAATATGACGTTATCGTTAAAAATAAAACGATATTTTTTACTTTATCAGTTATTAAAATTGTGTAAATTCCTCAAATTTTTCGGAGGGTATAAATATGATCTATAATCTGATATAAGGATTTATTGCAACTGTGTTAGATATTTCCTCATATGTATAATAAATTAATCCTTCATTGCATTATGCATATTGGGTTGGGCTTAACATGTTCTCAGAATATTTTCTGTATTTGCGATTTGTTTAATACGCTCATTTATCTATTTTTTGTTGCTTAATTTTATTAAATGAAAGCGGCTCTCCTTCAACTTTAACGAATAAAAGGTCTTCCAGGCCTAATATCAAAACAACTTGTAAGTATTATCAGTAAAATTGTCGCGGTTAATTTATGAGGATAAACAATGGGTATTGTCGTTATCTGCAAGTGCAGCTGCAGTGCAACCCTAATCCTATTCATATCTAATCTTAAAAAAGTCGCCATAGCAGGTAACGTAAGAAGGTAGGTAGGTATGACAACTTTTTGCACCTAACACCATAATGTTACTAACACCATAATATATATATTGGCAATAGCGCTAATAAATAAAATATGTCATGTTGATATATTTAAATGTAGAATGACGCAAGGAAAATGTACAATAGTTAATGCTGAGATTTCTTTACAAAGAGGTTTAAATATTGTAAATGACCATACGGTGATAACAAAATAGACCGCAATAAAATAGATAATAAACAACATGCAGATGTTTAATTCAATAGAACGTGTTATTTTTAGAAGATTCGTCGGCACTTGCACCAAAATGCAACAAACAACTTCCAGGTAAGTAGGATTATCCCATTGTTTTGTCGCCGCGTGACACTAAACAGAGTTGTACTAATGACACAGACAGCAAAATATTGATAATATCTATGTCTATAATTTACTCAGTATCGTATAGGACTTTACAATACTCGTTAGAACTAGTACTTTAAGTATCAAAATATTATTAGAGCACCAACTACTATATTGTTTGCGATTTGTAAACATTGCAGTTTTTCGTTATTTATCCTTATAATATTGTTAATATGGCCCATAATATTGCATTGTCATTCAAGCGTTACAAATTAAACTTGAATATATACATAATTTTAGCTCAACCGGTTGAAGATATCTGCTTCAAAATAAGTTACAAGATTCTACCCAAACCAACATAGATACAAGTGATACAACATACGAGTACCTACAATGTACATACATACCTACTCGTAGTTACATATTGCAAGTTAAATAAAAATGCAAAAACGAGCGACTGCGTAGTTTTAATATTGATTTAATCGTGAAATTTAGTCGATTGAAACTAAAACTAATTCAATTGTTAGTCGAAGATTCTCACAACGAATTTATCGCAAATAAATAAATTGCGATAAAAATTACGAATGATATTTTTAATCGATTGATTAGTTAACTAAAAAATTAATCGATTAATGCCCATCTCTGATCAGTACCCTAATAGTGATTAGAAAAAGCAGAAAAAAGTATTTTATATGACGTTATTCGATCTTTTTTCCTCCGTACGTAATAATATAAAATCAGTTTTTCATTCAATAATGAACAAATTATCCGTTTCATTTCAACTTCAACTCAAATAATAACTGGCCCGGGCGGGTCGCTCAGACGTGTATTCAATACCCGAGTGAAGGCGCAAACCGCGGATCCGGATCCAAACTTAGAAACGTTTCCTAGAGGACACGTTTCCTAGCGGGTCCGTGTCGACCCGTTTCCGAAGGAAACGTTTCCTAGCCGGTTCGTGTAGTTCGGGTTGTTAGTACCGCCGGTGTTAAGGACCCGTGTACACGTTTCCGCGTGTAACACGGATACCGGGAGCCCTACTTTATCCAATGTTTCTTGAAGAGAAAGTAAGCCAACCCTTTGATTCAGTTTTGTACGGACTATTCGACGCCATGTCAGATGATTGTAATGTGGAAAAGCCACAAAGGTCAATCGCAAAGTAAACATTAAATGCGATTCACTTTAATCTAAATGTGACTACACAGTTCTGGTTTGTTTAAAAGCAGTAAACCTATGCAAGTCGTAAATTTAGCGAATATTTACGGGTCGTTCTCAAAATATTTGCACCGCCACCTGTCAACAGGTTTGTCTTAGAAGAAGTTTTTTACACAGCATTATTTTAAATATTCAATTATCATCACATATCTAAAGACACTTTTTACATAGAGGCCAAATGCTTTTAATTAAAAGTAAAGTATATTAATAGACAAAAAAACGATTCGGAACTAGGTTTTGTCGGTCACTTGCCGTGTCCCAACGCGAGGTACTCATGTTTCGTTGTAATAAAAACATATACATTACCGACTTAGCTTAAGTTCAGTACTCCATTTTATTTTCATATATGATGAAGATTGAATACTACCATATCGAATAATAATACTATGCTTATTTTGCGAATTATTTGCAATTTAAGTTTGTCCACGCCATTTTTTGTCGTCCACTTGTCATGAGACAAACATTACAATTGTGTGACTACTATTTCGTTTCCCCTGCCTCACCCCGCTTAAATCGAGACCTTCAGTTGCCACCTAACACTGTTCCGAGTAACACGTCGTCAGTGTGCTGCACTAAAAAAATATGATACATACACTTACGCGAGCGGGAGTTTGTAATGGGTATGTAGTCTATATTCTGCCTTCCATATTTTGGTTGACGTGTGTCCTATTGCATTCATTTTAATTTATAACGCGTAAAGTATGGTCTACTTTTATGTGTATAAATATGCAGTTCATCAACGAAATACTTTATTTGTTTTGATGACATAACTGTCATTTTGTCCATCACCTGTATGTCGATCACTTGTCTATATAAAAACAGGTGAACGACACATACGGCAGGTGAACGACAATTATTTAAACACTTATACAAAATTATTTAAAAACCAGGTTTTACCGGTCACTCGCCGTGTCTCAACTCATGTTTCGTTGTTATAAAAACAATATATTACCGAAGTAGCTTAGTTTGAGTATTCCATTTTACTTTCAAGCTGTCTTAGGAATCCTTAGCAGGCGGCGCCCGCACCAGATTTCGAAAGCATCAATCCTCTGCCTGTCAGCGGCTTTGAGTGTCCAGGTCTCTGCCCCATAAACAGATATGGAGAAGACAAGTCCACAGACGAGGTGCATGTTAGTCCGGTTAGGGATGTGTCTATCTTTCCATATTTTGCCGCGTTGGGTCATCGCTGTTTTGGCCATTCCGATTCGCCTGTGAATCTCTGGTTTCCATGTGCCTCTATTTGTGACAATGGAGCCAAGGTACTGGAGCTGATCAACAGTTTCGAACTCTTGAAGCAGGTTACTACTTTGTCGACTAGTAATGGTCAACTATCATCAGCTCGGTCTTATTTTTATTAATATCGAGACCCATTCTGAGGCTGGTTGTTTTGAGTCATTCCAAAAGTTGGGCCTCTGCTTTGGGTGATGCAAAATAGGCGATGTGAACCACGTACCTTCAAGGGCTCCATATCTGTTAAATAGTATTGGGATATTGTGCATCCCTGTCGTACACCTTTCCGGAACTTAAAGTTCTTGTATGTGACATCTCCTACCGACACCATTCTGTATCCAGACTCGTAAAGGCTTTATAAAGTGTTACCAGATGTGCTGGCAGCTTCAGACAATACCTCGCATAGCTTATCCCACCTAACGCAGCCGAAGGCTTTCTGGTTATCAGATGTGAAGGAATTCCTCGAAGATGACGAAAACAGCAGTAGGTTACTCAGCGGGTAAGAAAGAATATGTCAAAAGAGGCAGCATTAGGATGCAGAAACGTTATTTAAATGATTCGCTGTTGAACCTTCATAAGAAATTTATAAAATCACGTGGGTAGGCTTGAGTTTTGCATCTTTTTGCGGGTTATGACCTTTCTGGATAGTACAGGCTTCAAAAAACCTCCTGAGAAATGTCCTATGAGATGAGAATTAAATGCTTGATTTTTTTATGCAAATTACTGACATAAGGAAAAAAGAAAAACAAAAACAATCAAAAAAGCACTATTTGACAGTTCAAAGTAGGTTTTATTTAAAATGTCACTTACCTGCAACCGTCGTCGTTAACCTGCTAACAAATTCAGTCAAGTTGGAAAATATTTGTCGCAAACCTGCACCCATTGTCGATAACTTGGTAACAAATGTCGTTTACCTGACATCGATGTCTTTCACCTGTCGACCTAAAATTTCAAACACCTATATCTTCTAAGATATTAAATTTAACTACTTCCCTCGACGTGATATCAATTGTCTGAATATATTTCTAGCGATCCTATGAAAAATAAAAGAAGAAATCGCAACTTTAAAAAAAAATGCAAAATTAACGCAGCGGTGCAAATATTTTGAGAACGACCCTTACATTTACAACATTTTAACTGTTAATATTCCATCTTCAGGAAGTGCCAAATGCAATAAAACTGCAGTACTAATATATTAATAGATAACAAGCAAAAGCTGTCACAAACAATAAATGTCTCATAAAGTTGTACAAACTGCTGAATATCCGTAAAAATAACATATGCATCGTAATGAATAATTACATAATATGTAGAACGTACTTAGAAAATCAGGCTGCAAAACTCGACACAATTACGATGACCCTGCTGTATTACACATCAGACTGACCTTATAGCAATTTATATATTATCCATGAGAAAATGCCAGTTCTTCAAGTTAGTGTCCTGTACCGATTTATTGACTTTTTGAAGAATAAAGTACCAATGCAACCCCGAGGAACAAAGATTTAGGCACCTAGTCGTAGTAAAATAATGACACCTCTTATCTGCGACATCATATCGGATTCTTCGAAATATAATAAGCTTTCATTTGACGTTGTTAATAAAGTTTGTTTTATGCTTTAAACTTCTTACTTACTACATCTGATATGCCACTCATATTCTTCACTTGATTCCAAAAACACCTTCATAACCTTTTCTTTCATATTTCTTTAGAATCATGTCCCTGATTTGTAATTGTTTGTTCTATGATTACTTGTATCTACCAAATTATTTATTTTAGTCATATAGTTCGGATAGTTAAAATTTACTCGTCGTCATTCAATATTGAATTCAGAATTGAACATATCGTACATGAAAACATTTCTAGTTTACTGTAAACTATTCTCTACCGTCTCTACCTAGGTATATAAAATAGAAAAAAAACTATATATCCCGCTATAACCTATTCCCTCACGTGACCCGTTACGACCGAATCTCGTTATATAATCCCCCATTATCTCACACTGTTTACAAAAAAACCCTAGCGTACAGGTTTTAATAAGCTCGCGGAGATAAAGAAGAGTAACTAACATTGACTCGGCGCGTGGGCGACCGCTATTCCCGGCAAGGTCACCCGATATTGTATTACAGCTTACAACCAGCCAGTCGAGACCTTCAGATAACTACCTTTCCTCGCTTCATCTATTTCTCACCACTACTGCTCGAATTAAAAAGCACCATCGTCCATGAATGTGCCTATGACCGATTCCACTTTTTGTTATTGTGTCCGCTTTACACTCACGCTGTTGCACACATAAGAAATGTCCATGAAACTATGATTGTCTATGGTTGATTCATCTTTTTGGAGCCGTGCGGTAAACTAGACTAGCGGAACAGAGGGATCACTGGTGTTGGTAGAGCGGCGCCCACGTTTATCGACACGCGTCATTCTTTAGCAGATAAACAGACGGTTTTATTAAATTTTATAACGTAAATCAAAGGCGTCGAAGTCATGTTTACGGGCTAATGCGTCCTCTTCTGATGATAAAGTTTTTGCAATATACCTATGCGAAGATGTCGGTGGTATGTTTTGGCTATACAGACAAAATAATTTTAAGCCACGTTTGAACAGTTAGTAAAATATGTTTGTTTATTCATGTTGATCACACTTAAAACCTGAAGAATACATCCAATGGATTGTGTGAAAATGTTAGCTGTACTAAAAACGTTTGACAAAATTCCATGCCTACTTTGACGTTATTGTAATTTTTTACTCGCTCGTAGCCCGTAGCGGATGCTACGAAACTTTGTCATCTTCATTTTATTTTTCAGTCGACCTATTGGCACATCGGCACACCATTCATTTTCACTAGTTTAATTTTGTAGGCGTCGTCTCCACGAGACTGAGTTATTTCAGATGCAGAAATAATTCACGACGCATAAATTGTGCAGTGAAAATGGAGCACATTGCAGGTCAACGGAGTACCTCCTTGGACTCGAATCACCCTTTGAAGTTATTTAAGAATGTGAACGTTATGAGCATAAAGAGCAACAGTTATTTTGTGGTAATGCAATACAAGTTACTAAAATGTGAAGTACGACACGATCCTTTTTAAAAGCTTTTATTTTTCATATAATATTGAGTGTTAATTTTTATTCGAATACAAAGAAAACAAGAAGTGATAGAGTCGCAACAAAAGGATTACTTTTTACCTTTATTGTATGAAATCTTAGTAAGTAATTCATGTAGATGATATACATTTTGGAAATATGTGTCTAAAACAAGTGTACAAGACATACTTTTATGCATTAAAGAACATGCTCAGTAAAAACATTTTTTTTTCCTTTCACAATTATATATTTTTATTGCTTGGGACAAATTTTGAGGTCAAAAAGGGGGGAAATGGGGGGAGAGGGGCAAAATTCGGCTTGGCAACATTCAGAACCGAATTCAGCAGGCTTTTTTACATCGGAAAAGTCATGTTGCCAAAATGGATTCCAAAATGCCGATTGGACGGTAAAGGAAGCCGATATTTAGAATTTTCTACCAGTCTATGAAGTTCGGGAAGATATTGCTCACAAACCATAAGGCCTACTAAAAAAGTTTATACACCATGTTATAGGAAATTTTATAGAGATCATTCTTGTCTTTGACATTTTTTTTCTAGCTGTAATACTTTTTGTATAAAACCGTAAAAACCGTGATTAGGGACATATTTTGAGGTAAAAAGGGGGGAAATGGGGGGAGGGGGGCAAAATTCGGCTTGGCAACATCCGGAATCGAGTTCAGCAGGCTTTTTTACATCGGAAAAGTCATGTTGCCAAAATGGCTCACAAAATGCCGTTAGGACGGCAAAGGAAGCCGATATTTGGATTTTTCTACCAGTCTATATGTTTTTACCTTAATTTAAAACCCAATATCATTTTAATTCAGCTTCAGTGAATTTTTATTGTAAAAATTAACAAACTAAGTAAGTACTTATAATAAACGTGAATAGAAAAATATACAGAAAATAAGAGGAAACCTATTTTATTGCAACTGGAATAACTTAAGACACTTTATTATCATCAAAATACCTTCGCTCTCAATTCAGACTTCGTAAACAAATAAATCTCTAACAAAATGAATAAAAAAGACCCTCAAGGAAACTAGAAGGCATCCCCTCAGACGTGACAGCTCAAGACGTCTTGAAGGAGCCGGAAACGCGTCAGAAGCCGGACAGTTTTAGATGGCGCCACAATGGCAAGTTGCGCAATCCCTCTGGATACTTCCGCCGGCGGAGCATACAAATGGCAACATTACACATTGTTAGAGAAAACTTTCCCGACTGTACTCGTGTTCGAGTCGTGAGTTTCCGAACTGACAGGCTGATAAACAACGAATGGACGTCTCGGTTTAATGTCCATAGTGTAATGGATAAAGATAGCTCGTGAATTTTAAATTAAACGACAACGTGAACTTTAATTTAAAAGGCACGTCCATGTTTTTAATTATCACAAAGCTATTTGATAAAGTATACACCTATACCTAGTAACAAAGTAGACATTATGTATCCAAACTAGTCTTACTCACTATCAATTCTCGCAAAATGGCAAGGATAAATGAATAACTTTTTATTGGTGGTGATATCGTCACAATCAATTGCTTATTGCGATAGAAGAGCCCTAGTCCGAGAAATCCCAGAAATGGTTTCAGAATTAACTTATATAATTAGGTCATACAAAAAATGGTACTCGTATACAATTGCCACGTAAAGTCACGTGAAATATATTGCCTTTCTTGCCTTGGATATAGGATATAGTATGACAAATGCGGTTGACACTGTCTCGCGTGAAAAGCGGTTAGTGCTTTGGAAAAGTTATTATTAAATATATGTATGCACCTTCTTCGAGGACATGTTATGTCAAAAGTTAGTTTCCAGAAAGATACTGAAACTATATCTATACGTATACACATTACATACATTATATTCTGTATCATGCGGCACATTTCCCGTCCGACCTACCGTGCGTCGCGGGCGCGGCTCCGTAAATGTTTGCTGCGGCGTACGCCTCTCTTGGCCCCAGTCCTGATTGACTGTTAGACATGAACACTAGGAATACAGTAGGTAGGCGCTGCTTGTACCAGGAGACCCAGGAGTGGAATCCACAACATCATATAGATCATCGCGCTTAGTTGGTCCCTGATATGAAGTACCACTATTTCTTGTGCTTTAGACAAGTCCGAATTTGCAGGTCCGTTGTCTAGGAGTCATAGCGGCGGCGAGCTCGTCGTCGGCGCCCAGTTTGTGAAAAAGTTATACTCTGGGTTCGATTCCCGGTCTCTTCTGCCTGGCCATGTTTTTTTTTTTCTTTGTGTCAATACCCGTACTATTTGTTTAAGAAACTACTGTCTTTGGTGATTGAGTAACTAATACCCTTCCATATAGAACTCTAGGATGAAACAGGTACATGCAGCCTCAAAACGTACCTACTTACTGTTTTGAACTTTCTTAACTATAACTTATTAACTTACTTTTCTTTTCCTAGGATGGGTTGTTGGGCATGCATAAATATTGGAGTGATATTTTTTTCTTTTCTTACAAGTAATTCACCTGATGGCGGGACGAGCTAGACTCCTTCATAAAGTAATGGCCAGTAATAGCCCAAAACCGGGAACAATGGAAGAATAAAGGGAAGGTCTTTTCCCAGCAGTGTGACATCATGGGCTCACAATAATCTACCTATTTACCCTTGAAGACCTAGTAGGTTACTAAGCAATTTCGACTTTGTACCTACTCGTATCCATCTGTCCATCACTGTTAAAGATTTTATCTTTATCTTGTTTGTATCTTGTATGTAATTGAATGAGAAGGCGATTTAGCTTCAGAATACGAAAGTTTGAGAACGTAAGTGCAGCTACCTAGTTGATATTGTAAGTATATAAGTAACTTTTTTTTTTTAAATATCTTTGTACTAATACGAGTAATATTTTTTCTTCTCAATAGTGGTCTCCTCTCTGGAGACACTGAGAGGAGACGCTCAGGCTAAAAGTCGTCAGACACATAATGCAACATAATGCAGAATAAATTGTAGGTAAGTAATTATTTCCAAAAAATTTCATTGGGCGTACTGTAATTGCAACAACGTCAATCAATGCATCAAGGGTGACGCGATGCATCAATGTTTGCTCTATTTGTTACAGTGATGGCGGCAATAATTGCTCGCCGTCAGGTTAACTGCTGTTTGCCCATGACGCGTGATTTGCAGTGTTGATGCCCTGTTAGTGCTAGCACGGGGCCCGTGGGAGGCTCTGCTGTCATTCAATCCAATAGAACTGATAGACTTCATTCCTTCTGTAGAACTGCTCGTTTGCCACGATTTTTTATAAAAAAACTAGTCAAATGAATTTACTTATTGGAACTGAATAGTGAATAAGTATACTAATGATTCTAATAAGATGCCTTTGCCTTACGCGTCACTGCGACTTTAAGAATTTAGATTTTGCTTTATTAAAAAATCTTTACGTGTAAATAAAAATATTGCCGCCAAATGCTGTGTGTTTTTAATCAATTAATAATTTTGATGGGTGGAGAAATGACTTACTGAAAATAACAGCGTTCCAAAATCGACACGCGCCCGGTAATACTATACACGGAGCGCCAACACGTTCGAAATAATTACCAAACAACATTAGAGCGACAGATAAAACAATCAACTTTTTAATCACCATTTTATCATAACTAACATTTAAATGAGATATAAAAATACGCTCTGTGTGCGCTTATTTAAGCTCTAAAACTGCATGGTATATATTTTTTATAAATGTTTGTTTATTTTATACTGGCTACACCACCGGTGTTGTAGGGTGCAATTCAAAGATGGCGCGGCACGTGCCGGAAGAGCCGCGGAAGCGCGGGAACGCCGCCCTAACAAAACAATGCACATCATGTAAATTGATATAAATTGATGCTTTGGCATTGTTTCGGGTTTCAATAAGTTTTACGGATCATCACTGAATGAGCATTACTTAAGTACTACAAGGAGCATGACATGATAATATAAATAGTCGGTATGTACATTTTAAAAAACATACGCCCAATCGTAAATGTTGTACCTACTTATGTGTGTTAAAATTAGATGAAATTATTGACTTAGATAGGACATTACTAAAACAGTAAGTTTGTGTTAACTACCTTTTTCCCCGATTGGAAATTCTACATTCTAACCTTCGATCATATTCTAACTTAATTTTTCCGACTACCTAATCGTTTCTTATTGGGATTCCCTTTCAGTGTTTGCCTTTCCATTAACCTGGGAGTTTGTTAGACACTACTAAAGAGTTTGTCGTTCTTCACTTTTTGTTTGGAGCACTTCTAGACGAAAATTAAAGAAGATCAAGTCATCATCATCATCATCATCATCATCATATATTTAGAAGCTAGGCTCTTGTCGGTGGAGTAATATCCAGCTTTCTAAATTTGATTTTCCTTTCACTTCTTGATATTATGATGAATGATGAAGCATATTTTTTTCTTTTATTTGCTCCATATGGGCGTAATATCTTCTTGGTCTTCCCCCCCAACTAGCAAAAATATGTTGTACAAGTGTTCTACAAACGTTTTTGATAAAACTTAATGGTATGCAATTTAAGGTATATAAACGTTTATAAAATGCGATTTTGGCGCAGTTTTTAAGACAAAATAGTCGTACAGTGATCACACAATGGTCATAAGCAAACACATTTAGTCACACGGTTGTCATAAAATAGATATTAAACAACGATTTCGTCAGAAAAGTATCGTAAGTTCTCGCTTCCTAAGAGCAATTGGTTGTAGAGTTATCATAACGCAGACGTTTGTATGACAAATAAGTCTGTTAAATGCAACGGCGAAGCGGTTTTAATTATAACAACATGCAACGTTTGTGAGTGATATTATTATCGTGCAAATAATATCTGAAAACAGTAAGTATTACACTTTAATATATTTACTTTACCGTTTTAAGTAACAGACTCGACATCAGATCTACAAGTGTGAATGAAATGCGAACATTACTTTATCGATCAATTTGCAAGGTTATTGAGTATATTTTAAAAGCCCCCTTTAAATATTGTTGATTTCATTATATTTTAATAAATTAAAATAATTTATGTTTTAGTCTCTGTGTAAATATGACTTGTTAAAACTTATTGTACTTAAAAACGCTGCCCTGACTTAGAATAACACTTTGCCGACGCCATCACTACCTAGTTAGGGTTCCCTACTGCTGGGGCCTAAACCTTGTGGGACACAGTCATGTAGGTACTTGTGATATTATGTACTTGAATAATAGTAATAAGACATTTTGACTTTGACGCTGCCATATTAATTACCTCTGTGGTGACATAATTTATTATTCATTATTATAAATTTTAGTTGCTAAAAAAAATTGTGCTTTTAATTTTTAAACACGTAATTCGTATTTTTTTGTAGATCGTATGATACAAATATGGCCTTTTTGGATGTGGACACTTTTCTTAAGAAAGGTGACTTCGAAGAGCTGTCACACCGATTTTCTATAAAAAATATATCTACGGAACCTTCCCTCTCTGGCATGTTTATTTCTCTTGGCTGTTTTCCGTTCGTTCACTGTCCGAGTTGAAAATGTTATGAAACATTTAAGTCGTAAGATCTATCTTTTTATCATAAGACGGCTGTGTATATGACTGTCATATGTCATTTTAACAGTATTAAAGTTGTAAAAAGTTAAAATTATGACTAGTTGTACAGTAGTCACTCTAAAAGCTTTTATATGAACAATCTGCTGTAAAATGTCATATTAATGTTGTAAAACCGGGGAAATGTCACGGCTAAAACTTTTGTACGACAAAGATTAAAGTTGCTGTAGTACTATGTCATACAAACGTGTGTACAACTGTGTTTTATGAACAAATTGCTTTTAAACTAAAATGCTGTATAAATGACAGTTACATAACGTCACGTTTTAAAACTTGCTTATTTACGACGTATCTACGATGAAATAGTCATATAATGTTGAGATTTTATAACCATTTTGTTAGTTGGGCCCTTTCCAGTTACCTTATAGCAGATGTAAAATAAAATTATAACACACTACTAGTTACTATCGAAAGTGTAATGAAGTTCCCACTTATTAAGTCAAGTCAGCAATCATAAAAGCGTGTTGACAAACACCAAATTGACACCAGCGCAAACATTAGTAATTAAACAGTCCCACGGGTGCGGTACAAAACAAACGGAGGGCTATTCTCGCGCCCTCTGCCGTCGCGCGTCGGTCGCGCTAATTACGCAATCAGTTCTCACAGTTTTGTTCTGGGATACCACTTATACAGGATTTTTACGTATTGCTGTACCATATACCAGATTTTCCTTGGCTTCGTGTGCGTGGTGAACATTTCTACTTCGCCTTGTGACACGCTTGGACATAGCCTGTGCTCTGCAACATCATCAGCCACTATTGAGATTGCTGGAAATAAGCCAAAGAATGCCACCTTGTCCGGCACTACAAGGATTGCAGCCTTCAATGTTGACTTCTACGATCTTCACCAGACCAGCAGAAAACATTAGTAATTAAACCGTCACACGGATGCGGTAAAAAGCAGCGAAGGGCGATTCCCGCGCCTGGCCCCTGACGACAGTCGCACTAATTACGCAATCAGTTCTCACAATAGGTTATAATATTGATCATTTTTCAGGAAATTACTGTAGCTATATAAGGTGCACTCGGCTAATTCCGAAAATCGGGCTATTCCGAAAATGACCCTTATCTACTAAACGCGGCAACATTATTTGCTCTGGCTACACTCCCTATGAAGTTCAAGTATCTCCCTTGCCGCGTCAGTTAGCTTGAGACGCTAGCGACAAAACTACGCGCGTGGCGCATCAGATTAGTGAGCGAGTGAAAAATTCCCGCCTTTTTGACATTCGGAATTAGACGACCATCGCTAACTCTGTAATTTGGTGAGTAAATGAATTGACTGCTTTTGTGTTTAAGAGATTTTCGTTTTTTAGCAATTTTAAATAGAGTTAATCTATTGTAGCTTGTATTTTATTAAATTTTCAGATTTACCCGAAGTGGGGAATTCCGTGGCCGGAATTATCCGACCTTGTTTTTCAAAGTGACAGCCAGTGGTTCTCAAACAATCAAAATTAAGTTATTGACGCGATGTGTAAGTATAACCAGGCGGGGCGCACTCCGCGATTAACGTTTCCCGCTACAAGTACATGCCGGTCCCCAGACCAGTGTGGCATATTCAGTGGCTGCCACGCTCTGCCTCGGAACGCACGTACACGTACACGATACTAGCGCCCACGCTCTACCGATTTACGTCGCAAGTGAACGTGCCGCATTTGTCTTTTTATACTAGTAGTGAAATGAATAAAAAGATAGCTAAAAACATTTGCATCGTAGCGGGATGCAGGAATTTGCTCGAATTACTATATACCACTATTATATTTAACAGCCACCAATTTTAACCATTTGTAATGTGTCATGTACTTATAACTATATTATAGCGCGTTATTAACTTATTAATTTATTACTTATCGTCCTTTGTAAACGAAATCAGTATTTATTTTTATTACTCTATCGCTCCACCACGCCGTACTATCGCTATTTTTGTATTTGTAACGTTGCATTCTTTTAAATACGTATTGTATTGTTAAAAAAAAAAAGATTTTGTATTGCAGTGGTTCGCAGCAATGCCAATAAAATGTGGCATGTATTCAATTTGTGTAAATTTAGAAATGTATCATTTTACAGTTAAATAGTGAAATAATATACCGGGTGATCAATCCAAATGAGTCAGTAGGGAGAAAACGAAAACTATAAGAGATAGGGAAATCTGTTCTTAGGAACCATGGCTTCGATTTTAGATTTATCAAAAACTGCATTCAATTTTTTTTCGTATATCTCATGCATAACCCGGAATCGAACACGGTCGAAATTGAGTAGAGAAAATAATAATAATTAAGATGTCAATCGATCCTATTTTTTATTGAGAACAAATGTCTGTAGGGGTTTACATACATTTAGAGTGCTCTAAGAATCAGAAATTGCTGTTAAAGAGTGACATTCCTATAAGGTACGAACATTTGACTTTTTTTTTTATCGAAAAGCAAATATGAAATTGTTTCCAATATCCTCATAATTCAACAAAACAATTATTGTATGACAACTATAAACATAAACGGGAATTATTATGGTCAAAATGGAAAAAGTTATTTTTCCATACCTAGACAGCACGCATATTTTTATGTAGCGTTTTCAGCTTTAACAGCAATTTCTGACTCTTAGAGCACTCTAAATGTATGTACACTTATACAGATATTTGTTGCTAATAAAAAATAGGATCGATTGACATCTTTTTTTTTCTTTTTATCCTCTTCAATTTTAACCGCGTTCGATTCCCAGTTATGCATGAGATATACGAAAAAAAATTGAATGCAGTTTTTAATAAATCTAAAATCGACGCCATCATGGTTCCTAAGAGCAGATTTCCCAATCTCTTATAGTTTTCGTTTTCTCCCTACTGACCCATTATGATTGATCATCCTGTATATAATGTATAAATAATATAATTTGCTCTCTATATTGAATGCAACAAATAAATGGTCAATACATTATTATTTTATTTAATCGTTGATAACCCTCGCTAGCGTCGATGCGACAAGTGAGCCAATTCATTTTCACCGTTATTACACAACCCCAACGTTCCGTTTGGCTTGAAAGCCGTGAAAAGGGCTTGCAGGCTTCGTAGGTATCGCTACGGTCGGCCGTCTATAATAGTACATTACATCAGAGGCCGGGAAAATGAGGATTTCCGGCCAAGTAGGTATATACGGCCGAGCGAGCGTGCGAGCGAGGCCGGATAGTGATACGAGGCCGGGAATCCGTTTTCACGACGAGGCATGTATAGTGCTTTTCTCAAACATACAATGAAATAAAAAAATATACTTCAAAGAATAACACTTAATATTGTTTGTCCGATATTTTACGAATTTGACCGAATTTTAAAAATCCGATTTCAGATTCTGACTCAGGAGCCCCAAAAACCCCCGGATACCGAATTTCAGCCTCCTAGGACCAATTTGAAATTTTCTCCATACAAATCGTTTTTTTTCGACATTTTCCGAATTTGACCGAATTTTCGGACAAGATTTCAGATTCATATTTTTGAGCCCCGAGAGCCCCCGAATCCGAATTTGACCGAATTTAAAAAATCCGATTTCAGATTCTGACTCAGGAGCCCCAAAAACCCCCGGATACCGAATTTCAGCCTCCTAGGACCAATTTGAAATTTTCTCCATACAAATCGTTTTTTTTCGATATTTTCCGAATTTGACCGAATTTTCATACAAGATTTCAGATTCATATTTTTGAGCCCCGAGAGCCCCCCGATACCGAGTTTTAGCCGCCTAGCACCAATTTGAAATTTTGAAAAAAAAAAGTCGCCATCTTGAATTTTTTTTTCCACAAGTGTCTAACAACCAACCTTTAAAAACAAAACCTGCTTTTTGTCAAACCAGCCAGCTGTGTGAATGACCTTGTTGTTGAAACAAAAAAAAAGTTACTTTGCAGGCCTAGGCCTGAAAAGCAGTATGAAATCCCTTTACAGTCCTCTCGAGTTGTTGCGCCCAAAAACCGATACTTCCGAGCCTATTATAAGGAACGCAAAGACAATATTTCATTGCATGTTTGAGAAAAAACTTTTTCACCTCACTAGCTCGGAAAGCCCAGTTTGTTTGTTTGATATCTATTGAGAAAATCGCTTTTTATCCACATGTGGAGAAAGAGTTTTGACGTTTCAACGCAGCTAAAGTAAAATTTGACATGAGCTTATTTTCTGAAAAATCCCGTTTAAAATACCTACATGAAAGCTAATTAGACCTTAGTTTTAATAAATGGCAAATTGGTTGATTATTGCAGATATTTTTCAAAGATATAGTACAAACCCTTATTCTTTTTTCCTCGCTGTAGTGAGGTGAAAAGTTTTGTGTTATACACGGGTGAAAGTTATTTTACGTCTCGTGTATTGAAACACTCGCTACGCTCAGGATTCTATTTTGAACCACTCGCTTCGCTCGTGGTCAATCATAGGATCCTTTCGCTAGCTCGTGTTTCAAATAAACACTCGCGGGTAAAATACAACTTTCCCCCCTTGTATAACAAATAACTATTACCTACTCAGCCGGCAAGCCCTTATTTTCCCGGCGTCTGCAGTAATGTACTATTTTTTATGCCAATCCAAAACTTATATGGGCCAAAAAAAAAACCGGCTAGAAAAGCCACTAATCGAAGAAAAATTTTCACATATTTGTGTGAAAATGAAAACTATTATTTTTTAATCGCTATTTTTTTTCTCTCGTAGTAAATTCTGCTCCACATGTATGGAAAATGTTTTTTTCGGTATGTGGATTTTTATTAAGTACATTATCATTATTTTCACACATATTGTATGGGAATGTTTTCCTGGATTCATGGCGTTGCAAGCCGGATTTTTTTTGTCCTTTTTGCAGGTGTCTTTAGGTACCCTTAAAGACGAAAAATAAAAAATTACAGGGTTCAAACCTAGGTGCCCTGAAAAAATAATAAAAAAATCAATAAAATGCAAAAAGATGGTCAAGATATGTAAACAGGGGGCTATACATCCAGACTTTAAGGGTTAAAGTTTGAGTACCACAGATTCCTGATCGGGTAATTCCGAAATAAAAGCTTGACAAACACACGTATATGTACTTCTATAAGCCTAATCGAGTAAAAAGAGCAGGGAGGGTAATTCCAATCAAAAAAGGAATATGTCCCTTATGCAAGAAGCGCATAAAACTCATTTTCAAGTGTATTCGGATTTACCCGAACCAATTCGGAATTGCCCGTTGGCAACGAAAAAAAAAACTAGATTTGAAATGCTTGTATTTTAAAAAACTTACATTACTTATGAAAAATTCTGTAATCGATTGTTAGGCTATATCATCTAGTAAGTAAGTTATTCACTATTTCCGTCTTAAAACCTTGCTATACTGACTGGTTCATGGAGACACTTACACCTTACCAACTAGTGCAAAAAGCATTCGGAATTACCCGAGTGCACCTTACCAGGTTTTCTCTTAGTTAGATTGGATTATCAAAAGAAAAAAATTGGCGCTATTATTATTCACGTATTCATTTAATCTCTTTTTCACAATATTACGTATATAAAAAGTAAAATACTAATAAAGACACTACGATTATAATGTAAGACGTCGAGTTATGAAAAATCAGCCTGCGTACGCAGCCTTTAATTGAAACCGATCAAAACAGATTTTGCCTTGGTGTCGCGCGTCATCCCGCATGATTAACGTAGTGCTAATGCTTTTGTCACGCTTTGGCCAATACAGATCTGATGCCAGAGAGAAAAGAGACCCACGAGAACATCATTAGCTGCTGCTACCGGCACTGCCTAAAATAGACCATAGAAACTTCGCACCCTTGGTAAAACAAAGCCACATCTGCGAAATGTGTACTTTACAGGAGAGCAGTTTAAAAATTCTGCAAGTGATTTTTGCTGATAACATTTTTGCGTTTCGTCGAATTGTCAACTTTTGCATATAGGTTTATATTTATGTAATCAATTAAATGTGTTATGTCCCATTTCATTTAACGCATTATTTTTCAAAATAATGTAACGGATGTGCACATACGGCTATTTATTACCAAGCATCGGCCGACGTATCAGCAAATCCGTCATTATTTTACAAAAATCTACGTGACGCATGTGCACATACGTCTTTGTTTTATGAATAACTCTTGAAAGTATGAGGTCGTATATGTGTAAAATATTATATTTCTATAGAATCTGAAAGATTTAGGTATCTGTAAATGAATTATTATTTCAAGTGAACTTATTTTACCGAATTATTTACTAAAATAACTAGGCAGCAATGAGTAAAAATACTGTGGTTTGCTACTAGAACACAATAAGTGCAAGAAAATAAAACAATGTTATTAATTTTAATACATATTAACTTTTTATCGTCATGATAAGGTATCATCACTTACATAATATTTTCCATAAAATATGTACTCCACAAAAAAAAATAAACGTTAAAAACTGAAATTAGTAAGTAACAACTCGTTCATACTAAACACTATATAAATTTTATTTATTAAATACCCGTAGGTACTTGTATTAAAAAACTAAATAAACGAATAGATAAGAATATTAAACTTTTTGATAGTAGTATATACAACTGTTACTTAATGATAAGCCTTAAAACATGAGCATTGACCTGAGCTTGGTTTTACGAAACACACGAGCGTTTTAAGACCTAATAATTATACAAGTCATAAACTGTTTTCATCATAGGCCTTAAAATTTGTATCTGATGATTATTTTACTATGCAGCGTTTTTGTGGCAGTGTTAAGATTAAGAATGACTATAAAGTCCGATGCGGGAGTGACAGTGATGAAGATTGACATTTCAATAAAGGGTCGTTAGATGATCGAGCTGGTGAAACAACCCTCCTCTCATTATAGTGTCTCCTCTCGCGTTTTGCGGCTAAAACCTGAAACCAGCTTTGATTTCTCAGTCTTACAGTCTTCGGCTAAAGACTTTCTCCACTTGCTATGCTCGTCGGCTAGAGTTTCCCAGTCTGCTGGGCTGATGCCAAATGCCAGCATTGCTCGCTTAGTGCAGTCCTTGAAACGCAACATGGGCCTCCCCACATTTCAGGGTACATATATTACACAGTAAGCGAGCGGCATCCATACGGTGCACATGCTTCCCCAGCCACCACAATCCGCTGTTTAAGCATTGCAGTAATGCTAGAAAACTGCGCGACTTACAACACTCATTCGTGACCCTGTCTCGCCAAGTGATGTTTAGACTGCTACGAAGGCACCGCAAGTGGAAAATATTCAGCCTTATTTCTTGCTTTGCATACGACACAAAACTATACTCAGAACACAAGTTTGATACACAAACACTTTGGTCTTGATTGTCAGATAGTGACTAGTCCAGACTCCTGCACTGAGATTCCCAAACATTGTAACCGCTTTACCAAGCCGGCTCCCGATATCCACATTCAGCAACAGATTGCTTGACAAGTGGGATTGTGCTAGATAAGGGAACTGATCAACAACATCAAGGGACACGACACTATCCAACAAAATAGTTGGTTTCTGGTGAAAACCTTGCGCCAGAACAACTGTCTTCTTAGCATTAATGGACATGGAAAAGAGAGAACAAGGGTGTGCGAACTTATCGAAAAGAATCTGTAACTCTTGGGAAATGTTTGGCAACGAATGTGGCATCATCGGAAAATAACAGTGAATCTATGTATACGTTTACGACGAGACCTCAACAGGGAAAAACCAAAAAAATTTCCTTCTGCTCATGTGTGTAAAGTGTATCCCCTAAACTAAAGTTCCCAAATGCAACCTTCAGAAGCAGGGAAAAAGATGTCGAAAAGTATCGGTGTCAATACTCGGCCGCAGTCCCCTCCGCATATCGAACAAAGCAGAAGTCCGGCTGTCATGAACAACAGCACCGTGCGTGGAAAGATTTAACTAGGTTAAAAGTGTTGGTGGACATCTATCGAGAGCAGGGCCTTCCTTCTTATCTTTTTCTGCTTTTACTGTTACAAGCACATTATATGCTAGCACGATGTATGCAGTCGTAAGTAGTAACAGGTTATTTTTTCGCTGATAGGGTCGGGTAAAGGAGATTCTCTAAGTTCGCTTTTTCGAAGATTTCCTCGGGTCCCAACATTTCGACATTCCTTTAGAAACTTCAAATAACGAAAAGAGTAATCACTTCTCTAAAAACGGCATCATAGAAATAAATAAAATATGATAAATATGTTAAGATCTACAAATAAGTAGATTTTATTTGTAGGTAAAGTTCGTACAGTTCATATAGGTAATAAAAATAAAAATGCGATAAATTTAATGGTTTAAAATGGTTGGAATTACAGGTAAGGCATTTTTAGTTATTACATATTAATAAAACGTTAGATTATTTTTACAATAACATGCTTTTTTATACCTTCAAACTTTTTGATAACGACGCATCTCAAACGACGACCTAAAATAACGCAACATGTTACGATGCGACTATGAATAGTTTGTACAACAACGACGCAAATGAATATACGACTATAATTTAAAAAAACAATTAAATTACCTTAAACTCTTCTTATAACATTATGGCAACATTGCCTATCATGTTTGTTAAAAAAAATATTAATTAGTTAAAAATCGATAAATAACGTCGAATGTGATCATGCGACTGGCTATTTAATCTCAATAATTAGAACTCAAACATTCGTATGTGCACATATGATTGTTTATTACAAGATAATTTTCTTGACCTGTAAAAAGTACTTATCATTACCGGTTTCGTTTTCCGCATCCATTCTCGCCGATTTAGATCCAAAACGCAACGCATGATCACAATCCGGTAACACCGACGCATCTGACTTTACGACAACGCGCGCGCCGATATGCGCTCACAGGAACGACGTCAAAAAAGGACGCATACGCATTTGTACCATTATTTTACGTCGCCTCTTCACTTGCATCGTTTTCCGCTGAAAATATCTCAGAAAGGAAAAAAAGTTAAAATTATAAAAAAAATCTACCGTGTAGAACGCATAATTCTAAGGATATTTCCGTAATAAAACCACTTTTGACGCAAAGTCACATGTTGCATTATTTTACCAAGGGTGCGACTTAAGATGGTCCTGTAAAGTTTACATCCAGTGGGCTCCCGTCGCCTCGCCTTCACCAGATGTTTAGCTCGAGCTCATCTTGGCGTTTCTCCACCGACAAAGTAGTTTGATTATATCCCTAAAAAAATGGCTTATTCAGAAAATGCTAAATCACATGAGATTCATAATATTAGATAATGTGGCAAAGACTCAATAAAAGCTGTCATCGTGGTCTCATAAACTCTAATCCATGGTATCTATATTTATTTCGGCATTCGCCATTTGGTTTGAAATAAAAAACAAACCGAGGGAGGTGATTCCCGCGCCCTCTGTGACTCGTCGCGCTAATTACGAAATCAGTTCACACAATTACGGGACACCTACCCTTCCAAATAGTTATCGCACAATCTTAGATTCACCGATGTCACATAATGGGCAATACGCGATACTGTTAAAACGTATTTCCTGTTAAAATAAAAATATTAGCTAAATAAAAGGGTAAAGAGACTTTAATGACCAACTCGTCATTCACACTGCTCATTGCAACGCAAAATCACGATAGCCAAAAGAGGACATAAAAAGTACCTAATTGGTAAGTAAATAGTAAATATAATCATAATGAATGCACTACCTAAATAAATGTTTTTTTTTGTAAATACGTTGGTAATTGGTTGTCATGTCATCTTCATATTACTTTAAACCTCCTGAAATTTCATGAAGTAAGTACCTAGGTGTAATTTTTGCCGGATTACCTATATAGCCATTATCCGCAAAATTCGACGAAAATAGGTAGTGGAGATAGTAGTAAATATTAGTAGGTTATTAATATTACATATATTATGTATGTCTTGCACTTGCAAAAACCATAGCTCTTTCAGCTGGATTTAGCCACCCAGAAAAGAGAATTGAAAAAAGTAGTCGTACCTGCTTATTTTTAGAGTATCAAATTTACTTTCATAGTAACAACACAAAACAATATTTATTTGCATAGTCAACGTTCATTAGCCACGACCTGAAAGTGCTCTCAACTCCATGATGCGGTGATGAGGGTGCGCCCCGCATGATATTAATCTTCGACCGGTAACGAGGTTTGCTGCGAATAAACGGATTGCGAATATGATGGCCAGCGGGAAAACTATGGAAACGTTCATTGTAAAAAAAATATCTTGGGTGGATTTTACAATATAACGCTAGGGTACTTATTCACAAGATAAACTGACACTTTTCTTCATTCATTCATTCAGTTTCCTTAAATTTCGCAATCCTATCTTTTCAACATTGTCATGTCTATAATCCCAAAAGTGAAACGAGCCTAAATTATTTGTCTTACAGTTTTAGAATACTTTAATAAACTGTTAATACTTTGAACAATAGCTATTCTACGGAGCTGTAATACAAAAATGACAAATACGCACCGGAAAAGATCCATTTTGGCGGGAAACAGTGCGCAGGAAGTCGATTCGCCGACCGCGAATTTTGCCGGCGCCACAACCGGGTTGCCATATTTGAAAATAGGTTTTTCTTTTTTTCTGAGTGACAGAGTTTTTATTCTAACTCTATTGTGTGTTGTTTATACCATAGACACATTATTATTTCTGAATGACCTCTTTGTTCGAAGTTCAAATCCTAAAGTGCCTGCCTTTGTGTCTGTATAATCAGAGTCACGGGGAACTGGTTTTGGTTTTCAGAAATGCTTATTATGCAAGTAGCTATTCTTATCATAAATAGTTCCTCACAAGGCTATCTATTGTGCAGAACCATTAAAATACATAAACCGCATACATAAAAGCAGGGGAAGCTCGCATCTGCCGCCGATCTCCGCCCCCCACCGCATCTGCACATATTTGAAGAAGTACTTAAATATAATTTGAAGATCACATAATATAAATTAAACAACCATATTGACAAAAGTCGACGCGTCGCGAATTGGCAAAGGCAGTGGGTACTGTTAGGGGTCGCGTGGAGGCCAGGTGCTTTCGAGTCATTCTTCGATGACAAATTATCATTGTGTTTTTTAGAGTACGGATTTATTTTTGAATGCCACAATGGTAATAAAAACTCGAAAACGTTTAATGTATCCCTTTGATGTAGAGGTCGTATTTATTGCTCTACCCTGATGAGATGACTAGGTCGAATAACTTTAGTACATATCAATTGATATATGTTTTATGCCGAAGTACTGTTTCTAGTGGTATATTTTATTATCTAAATTGATAACACAGACATTTTACTTTGTATTAGTGGTACTCTGTGTAGTCCGTGTATTTAAATCACGTTTTAATTATATAGTGGTGATAATCAACCTCTAGAATAATTATGACATAAAGTATTTAACTGAAAAATGCTACGACCCTAAAAAACACATATTGTAAAATACAATCCTCAATTACAATTCCCCAGCCTTCAGTGCAAGAAACAGTAAATATAATAGCATTTGACGTCTCACCGTTTACCTTTCTTTTTCAATCAGTCTATAATAATTACTGGCTTGGTCTATTAGCCTCGTCCCGTGACGGCTACTTAGCGTGTTACCACGTGTTACTTACGAACAATTACTTCTATGCCAGTTCAGTCCAAGCCACGATAACACGTGTTGTTTGAATAAATCATGGAAGAACTTTCCGCGTAAGTAAATAATATATTATATTATACTAGCTGTTGCCCGCGACTTCGTCCGCGTGGAACCTTTATCTTGAAAATTTTACATCTTTATTATTTTTAGATCTAAGTAATGTTGAAATTGCTAAACGTGCTTTTTTTTGCGAGTCCGACTCGCTCTTTTTTTACTTTTTTTTTCGGCTCATTTGCTCTAATTACGCGATATCATTATAAAATCAGGTACATCTACGAACGAATAGCTTTACTAAATTCGATGAGTTTATGAGCGACGTTTATAAATTCTTTGATTCGAATAATAATGCCTTCACACAAAGTTTCAAGTACCGCACTCAAAAAAATTTGATCTACATACAAATTTTCAACCCCTTTTTCAACACCTTCAGGCCTTAATTTTCAAAAACGCTGAAATGTGTTTTCTTATCTTTAAATAAATAAAATACCTTTTTACAAAGTTTCTGATTCCTAACTTAAAATACAACTTATACCCGATACAACCTTTCATCCTATTTTTAACCCCCTTAGGGGTAGAATTTTCAAAAACGCTGAAACTACTTTTCTTGTATTCTCATTATATGCCTTTATACAAAGTTTAAAATCCCGCAATTAAAAAAATATTTTGATCTTCGTACGAATCTTCAACCCCTTTTTCACCACCTTCGGGGCTGAATTTTCAAAAACGCTGAAATCACTTTTCTTGTATTTTAATAATATGCTTTTATATAAAGTTTCAAGTCCCGCACTCAAAAATTTTTTGATCTTTATTCAAACTTTCAACCCCTATTTAACCCTTTTAGGGATGAATTTTCAAAAACGCTGAAATTACTTTTCTCGTATTCTAATAGTATGCCTTTATGCAAAGATTCAAGTCCCGCACTCAAAAAAGTATTTGATCTCCACTCTCGTACTTGCCTAAAGCGCTACGTATTACCTCAACTCTAATTTCCCAGGTCTAGATGTTTCTTGGCCTGGGAAATTATAGTTGAGGCTACACTTTTTAGATGAGGTTAACAGCTGTACCCGTTTACTTTTATTTTTCAATCAGACAGTTATTAACTGGTTTACCAATAGGGCCGACGGCTACTTTGCGTGTTACTTACGAACAATGACTAAGAACTTCCCGCGTAAGTAAATACCTATAACTTAATTAGACCACCAATATTTGTCTGAAACCACTGCATAAAACTATAATTTCCGTGGCCAAGAAACAACCGTTTACCTTTCTTTTTCAATCAGAAAATTGTTAACTGGTGTAGTCCCGACAGCTACTAGTGTTCGTGTACCAGTTCACGCCACGATAATATGCGTATACATCAGTAGTTGTTTGAATAAATCAGGGCATAACTTTCCAGGTATGAACCTATTTTCATGTTTTCTTACATTTACTAAACTATCAATTATAACTTTAATAACCCAGATTAAATACCCTATAAATAATTCTTATTTTGTTACGCCCTGCAATTGGTATAGGCGGATATAGATTTTCAGAGCTAGGATAGAAGACCAGCGCTACTCACAAATTAAATAATGTGTCTACCTTAACTAATGTATGTAGGTACCTATAGTAGAGTAAAATATAGAACCCAATCATGTCGTTGTATCCTTGATAACGTCTGCTTAAACAATTGATACAAAGATCAAAGCACAAAGAAAAAATAAATGCGTGACCTGGCGGAAGTGACCGGGAAGCCAACACGGTACTTATGGATTACCGGTCCAGCGTGTTAATCTCTCCACCACCCTAACGCTAACCTTTCGAATTTTTCATTATGCTTTGTGTGTCGATCTTTGCATTGTTTATTTGAAAAGCTTTACACCTTAGCAACCTCTTTAAAAAATGTGGTGTGTATTAGGTACCCATTATTTTTTGATGATTTAACACATTCGTTCGCTGTTTATCATTCATCCTGACGTACAAGCTTTCTAGCACGCAGGATACTGCTTTGGAATACTTACCTCTTGTATCCCAAGCCTTATTAAAATGTATAGTGTGTCCAAAATCTTTACACCTTTGTAACAAAGTACATGTACATTATTTTTCTCTTGATACCACAAAGTAGGTACTCACCGCAACTAAAACCGCTATTTATCTACTGCGAGTGCAACTCCATTTCAAAGTTTCAAAATTGCAAGTCACGCTTCCTGCCCATCTGAATTACCATTAGAATGTAAGAGTATCCAAGTTTTTTCCCTTGTGCAACGGTAGCGTTCTCTTTGACTCGCCGAAGCCAATGTTAATCGAATAAAGACTATTTACTTCCTTCCTTTGGCTATTAACTTTCTGTGAGAATGCATTCAGTCTGGCGGGTGCCTTTGAGGGTGCCTTTGTGCAATGTCGACTTTTCAATTGATTGAGGATGGGTACGGGTTTGGAAGATTTCAATGTAAAAAGAAAATGATTGCAGACAATTGTCGGGATTATTCACACACTAAATTAGCACACATAACGAAAATCTCGGAAGAGATCGTATAAATTTTGAAAATAAATCGGGTTTACCCTCCGGCAAGAAAAGCGAGAGATTCTAAAGAATAAATTAAAACGAATTTTCAGAAGGTATAAGTATTTCTTTTCGCATAACACGAGCTATTTTCTCCTTATAATTGATGTTACCCATGTTATTAGGGTGTGGAAACCACCCTAATATCGAGAAAAACTTTTATTTTATCGCACCAAAAAGCGGATATACGTCCCCCTATGACATTGACTTGAATGGCGAACCGAAAAATCAATTGTACCTACATGCCCATCGTATTGTTGCGATGACTAACTGACGCTTTATATCTGTCACACCGGTTCCACGTGCAATTAAGGCCGTACTCTGTTCTTACGTCCTGTACATTTCCATTGCTCGTTCAACTCTTAGTTGCTTTGCTTCGATTCAATATAAACAGAAATGGAGTTTGTGTTAATATATGGAGTCTTCGCAGGTTTAGGGGTGAGGCTGACCGTGGTGGCGAGTGATGTTCCCATTGTGGACTAATTACACGGTGCACGATGAGCGTTACGATATGCGATAACAGTAAAAGTCCAATAATGGCGGCGACGCCGTTTGTGTCAACTTTGTCGCACTCCTTTAATGACACACTATGCTATTAATTGGCCTGCGTGCCTATAAATTTCGTACCAATTTTATAGGGTCAATTTATTGAAAAGGGTTCTTATATGACTCGTACGCACACAACCATTACCGACAGCCAGAATAGCTATTAGCAGTGCAAAATGGCACACCTGTGTGTATTCTTGTACAATCGCCGATACAACAATGCGGGCAATGATCACTTTTACAATATCAAAGCACAAGTGGCACTAAAAGTTCCGAAGTTCGTAAGTCATTTCCGATTGTCGATGGCGATGAGCGATGGGCTGAGTTGTGGGTGGAAACATCTCGCAACAATCAGACATTGTACGGGATTGCGTAAAAAACGTCGCCGTACGTTTGTCGGCGATACGACGCGAATCGCATCCGGTCTTCCGACTTTTGTCGGCGAGAGGAACCATTGTCGCGCCCGATATTTTTGATAAAATTACGTCACACAATGTCGAACGCTCTATGGCTTGTTGTTCGATTGTTGTAGCCTCATTGACCGAATGATGTATGGTCGGGGGTCCATTCTGTGCGCCGTTCCTTCCGATTTCATTTGGCTTGGTAATGTTATTGTACAATACGATATTTACTGAACATTACGGACTATCTATTGCAGAAACGGCATCAAAGTTGAAATTACACGATGGACAACAATAGGGGAATCCTGTATGAGTCGGCATTCACATTACTATTGATGTATTACAAATTTGAGTTCTATTCTACTCTAAACACTTTCAATCAGAATTCTTATTAAGTATTCCGTGCCAATTTATTTTCGTTTTATAGGTCACCATCACAACACAACTGTATTGCCTATATAGTTGATCTGGGTATGTAGGTTACATGTAAAAAAATCTTTATCGAAGAAAAAAGTAAATTACTCGCAGGACGCCAAACGTCACAATATTTCAGCGAACCGCCGTCAACCCTTCCACTGCGCTTTGTCAGGATTAATAACCCGTAAACTGCGCGGCCGTCCGCGGAGCAATGTTACTTTTCCGATGCTACGATTGTTTTACGCATTATTAACCTGGCAATCCAATTACTCGGATAAGGAGGATGGGGTTAGTTGAGTTTACCGTTACGGCCGTCTGGTTTATGAATGTAATTATTACATTAACATAATTATAAATATTCTCAACGTTACAATCGGGTAACTAGGTAAAACTATTTTTATTTCACGAACACTTTGTATAAGAACCTACACAATTCAATTCAAACACGCACACGTACCTATTTACAACACCTACCTATATGTTTCTACCAATTTTTTTTCAAAACTTCAAATTCCTAGTTGAATGTGGCAAGTAAAATTTAGTTAATTATAGATTATAAGAATGTGAATGTGAATAGATTACAAGATATTAAACTAGACCCAAAACCCATAAAAATACTAAAATAATCAGTATAAACAAGCTCCATACCCTAAAAAAGCCAAAGCCATACAAATCCGTGTTAATTGATCGTGTTAGCTAGCCGCCTTTACGGGCCGGCTGGCTGAATGTAAAACAACGGCAGTTAGGGTGCGAACGTGATTAGGCAATATCCTGAACCCTCCGGCCTCGCCCTCTGTTACATCTTACTTAATGCGATAGGACCTCTGGTTTTTGATGGTGTTAAATCGCGTTCACACACATTGTATTACCATTTAGTGCTTATTATAATTAACCGAATGTTTTTGTTGTAAAGGTGATAGATTTTCGATCGCTTCATCTGATACCAGACAGATGACAAACATGATAGAAATTTGGTTAAGATCTGTTAATAGAGACCATGAAAAAGGTACAGTGTGTGATGAATGAAATGACTATTCCTCACCGAGAGCTACAGGCATGCATCATTTCATGTGTCTGAGCTAAGTGCCAATAAATAGGTACAAGATAGGTAAACGTTAGGTATACTGGTTCACAATAAGGGGGCAGTACCTAATACAATTTGTAAATACACATTTGGTTTCTGTTAAAATATATTTTCGTTTAAATAAATCCCGCTTATTATTTCTTCATGAATAACTGTTTTTGCCCTGTTTATTTGACTTATAAATTATCTAGATTCCTAATTTTTAATTGTCACACTCGTCCATGACGTTATAAGTTAATTTATCTGCAATTTAGAATTGGCATGGTCACGTTTAATCACGCGACACACAAATTATTAAATGATAAAAAGTGCGTCACATACCTATGTATATTTTTGCTTCGAACCCGTCAAATGCCAATGTCAATCGAATAATGATCGAGTATAATGTCGCATATAACTTTACTAAGCGCCTTAAACTACACTGACAAACCATTGCCCACTAACAAGACGTGCTTACTTCGCCAACCAATTACTGTCTCAACACCGTCCTAATGAAGACGGATCATTTGAAGGGATTTTTAATATATTTAAGATTTAATTTTAATCAGGGCACCTAGACGGCTATATTAAAGGGATCCATCACGGCAGCTTTGTGGTGTCACCCTTTATTCGGTTAATTACACTGGTATTGTCACGTTTGAGGGTTAACTTAGCGTGTAGTGTTTTTGTTTTGATTTAATCTGTTTAAGTCTTAGGCATCACAGCTGTTGTTTATTAAATTGTACATAGGCCCATGACCATGTGATTGCATTGAAAAGCACTGATATTGCTGGTCACTAACAAGTTATAATGCAGCAACTACTTTTTTATCCCAGTAAAATACATATACCAGGTTATCAGCAGCTTGAAAAGCGGACCTAGGGAACCTTTCAGAATGTGCGGTTAATCAAATTCCGTAGATATGTGGTACTCGTATAGCAGGATCGTGGGGAGTGTTACAATACAACAATTCTTTATTGCACACCAACAAGTTTTTTTTTTACAATTGAAACCTTAATTTATAAATTAATTTATTTAATTAATTAATTTATTACCTTAATTTATTTAAGTGTTATTGGTATTAAATGATATAAATTGTGATATTTTAATAAAGTCGCCACCCAAATCTGCGAGAGGCACGGCTATGGCCCAGGATTATCAGTAATGCCGAGCATGGGTTAGCATACTAGGTACGAGGGGAACTCTGCGGCACAAGTCACGAGCTTTTGTTTATTTTTTGTGATTTTCGCTGAGTTAGGTTTATAGAAATCTTTCTTCGCAAAAACGTGATATAAGAAATTAGTAGGTGAAATAACCAGTTCAATAACAGATCTTTGAGAAGAAGCCCCGCAGTATGGAGAACTAAACTATCTAATAAGGTAAAAACATTCATAATTCACTCATTTGAGAGCTACGCTGCTTGAGACAGACACACGCAGAGGTATAGTTAGTTAGTATAGTTGCGCTGGGCATTTTTGTCAAGTCGACATGCAACGTGCCTATTTGCCTAAAATGGTGGTAGCCAAAGTAGCAGACATGCTGTATAAGAGCTTATACAGGCCTTACGCAGCTGAAATAAGTCGCATAAGGGATATATAAGCTCTTATGTGGCCTGTGTGCTACGTGGAGCGCTACTCTAACCACCCTAACTCCTCCATAAACCCCAGAAGAAAAGGGTATGTGCTTATTTGGCTGCATTTTAAATGGTAGGCACCGCCATCTGCCAGCTTTCACTTGGACCAACGGCCATCAACAGGGGTGACTCCGGTACAACAATCAAAATGTACTGGCGGTTTTAATATTGTCGACGATTTATAAGGATAAGTCGTGAGAGTAAATATTAAATTTGTTAACGATACTCCGAGATTAAGTGGGAGGGACCGGTCTTATTGGTCTCGAGGGTGAATCGAATATGTTACTGGAACCAATTGGATTTGAGAATAACTGTTTGATGGAATTAGAACTGCTGCGGATTTATTTTATTGTACATGCTTTACTGTTTATGTAGATACCTATGAATACATTAAAGAAAGCAACATAACATCAATATATGAATAGTTAGGACAATCGTGACGATTTTAACTCCTCAGGTATTTTTAGTGCATTAATAGATGGACTGATATTTTGTACTTACACAGGCCTCGGTTTGTAAACAAAAAAAGTATTTTTAGTTTTTATGTATTCCAATACGTGTATTATGTATAAACAATTTTACATGCCTATTTTATGTACAATACTTAATTGATTTGAAATTACAGTACTACCTAAAACAATCGTTTATTTTCGTATTGGAATACATAAAAACTAAAAATACTTTTTTTGTTTACAGATCTTTGCATGGGATAACATACCTTCGTTTCCTATTTTTCTGAACATCGAGTAAGTATATTCAAGACAGTATAGGTCGTAAATCAGTTGGAACAAGTTACCTGCTGAAGCCTGAAGGCTGAAGACTTAATGATGCGCCCGACTCACTATCGACGGGCGCTTTATCACGCCCCGGGAGATGAGCCCCTACCATCGTATTCGATACAAGTAGTCTTCATGCGTAGGTATCTCACAAAATAAACGAAGAAACAATACCATAAGAGGTGGATTTACCGATTACCTATAACGACGTGGTTGGCGCATTTGTAGCGAACCTGCGCACCCTGCCTACTGAGCCGGCGGTCCTAGGTTCAACTCCCGGCCAGGGCAAATATTTGTGTGATGAACTCAAATATTTTTTCCTGGATCATTAATGTGTTTAAATTTTTGAGGTGTGCAATTAAATACTACCACGACAACGGGACCTCATTGTGACTAAGATTTAAGTTTGATTTCCAGACTGTGTGTCTACCCGAAAAAATATCCAAACGTAACAAGAATTTATTAAATCTTGTATGAAACTTACGCAGTTTTTTATTTGCCTTTGTTTTTTTCACGATGTCATGTTTTTTCACTATTTGTAACGAATAAATCTCATAGTAAAAGCGGGCTGATGGGATTATTGCATTGCAATATCCAGTGCCATCCATCCTCATTAAGGCCCTCCTACGTCAGCGCCATTATACTGCACAATGGCGAGTTACCGAGACAGCGGGACGTCACTACCTGAATTTAAGATGGATTTCCATACTACTTACTTAACTCTCTGGCTGGAAAATTGTAATTAAAAGTGACAATAAATCAAAAACCTTTAAGAAAAAATGTACCTATACTCTTGTTTTTCTAGTTTCCTCGATATTATAGATTTAATTTAATCAGTCCACCTGAGAGTGAGAAGTAGATCCGAGATCACATAGTGTTAAGAACGTGCTGATGGAACTGCAAAACCCTGAATTTAAGCCAGATTTCCAGGCTGCCTGTACTAGAAAATTAAAATGAAAAGTGACATAAGAAGATCGTACCTTGATCGAATGTTGTTGTTTCGGTGTGTCAAACTTTGCAACCATTTACCCGAAATTAAGTTAGTTTTATGGACGAGAATTGTGTTTGAAAGGGACAAAAATAACAAAACCTTAGGTATTTTATAAACGCTCAATTACTTATTTGGAGTTTCCTCAATATCATACATAATTGACGACGCGTTTGGCTCGGTTTGTAGACACCTGCCTACTGAGCCGGCGGTCCCGGGTTCGAATCCCGGCCAGGGCAAATAGTTGTGTGATGAACTCGAATATTTGTGCTTGGGTCATGGTTGTTCTATGTATCTAAGTATATATTTATCTATATAAGTATGTATATCATCGTCTAGTACCCATAACAAAAGCCTTCTTGAGCTTAATTTGGGACTAGATCGATTTGTGTGAGGTTGTCCGATATTTATTTATTTATTCAATTATATTTTTCCAGCGTGTATTAATAATACAACACTTTTGCGCTTCTAAATTTAACTTGAACACTGAGAGAAGAAAATCACCGTTTCCCAAAACCGTCAAAACGCAATCTTCATTAAAACGACCACCCTTCGTCTGTGTCATTATTCACGGAAACTAAAAACCCCGTGACGTCATGTCTTCTTAAACCAAGTGGATTGTTTTGTAATAACACGCACTGAGATATTAGATTTCAAGCGAACTTTCAACTGAAAATATAGGTACTTTAGTAAATACCTACATCGCAGTTTGTCACAAGTTGTTAAACTTAAAACTTGTGTAATTTGCTGATCATCATATTTCACCGTTCTGCCGTTCAGACGTAATAAATCTATTAAATAGGCACCATTCTTGAAGAAAATTGGTTTTCAACAGTGAACACTAATAAGTATACCTACGTTACGAGTATCAAACACAATGCCTGCCTATAATAGTAACAACTACTTACTGCTGCAGTTTTACGTTTGTTGCAGTGAGACAATTGTTTTAATAACATCGATCTTACATAAACAATGCATATAAATTCTCCGGCAATGGAAATAAAGCTGTCTCGTAAGACTTCCTCGTAAGTATGCCGTACATACACACACACACATAAATCTCCACATATTGCCTATCCATTTACTAAATCTCTTAAATAGTTTTCACACATGTTCAAAAGCAACTCTGTGTGCTTTGAAAAGGGTTCAAAGTTTTAAACGGCAGGTAGAGAGGTAAGTGTTTGTGAAAGTTAGTTGTCGATATTGCCTGCTGCCGTAAGAGAAACAGCCAACCCTTGGATGCCTCGTTATTGAGCTCTCACTCCCGTGTCTTGTATCCTGCTCGCACTGACGGTGAGTAATGTAGTCTTCAGTGATTGCTATCTCTCTCTAGTTTCAATTTACTCGAGACGGATTTTCAGGCCTTCATAAGATCGCTTAGAGAAGTATATGCTAAGGGATCGCATTGTGCAAGATTTGAATAAAAAAATACATAAATACGGGTCACTAATGAGTTTCGTATAGTTTGTTAGCTTATGCTGTAATCAACATTTGAACCAAAGACGCCTGAAAGATTCATAATTGTAATGAAACAAAACTTTCTAAGTTTTTACTTTTTACAGGTTTCTGTAAACGTTTCAGAGAAAAATAATATATATATATATATATATACATATTATTTTAATTTAAAATTATGTATATTTTTCTTTGGATTGGAAACTTCAGATACTAGATTTGACGACGCGGCTGACGTAGTGGTAGTGGCTGCCTGCTGAGTCGGTGGTTCGAATCCCAACAAGGTTAAATATTTGTGTGATGAATTCCTGTTCCTGGGTCATGGATATTTCTATATATTTAAGTAGGCATATATATGTCTCTACTTCTATAACTATGTACTTACGAGTATGTCGTAGTCTCAGCCCCGGCATTGGTCGTTTGTTACTTATTTAAGGAACAACTGCTAATGTCCATTGCGTGTAAAAAAAGTCTTCATAAACATGGTGTAGGTATGCTATTATTCACCATATACTACGCGCCCTGATCCGTTAGGTAATAGACGACACGACAGCCTTTTGTTCTTGTTAGACGTGAGTGCGCAGGCCGTCTCGCTCGCACGCAATGGCGGCGTTTATCAACTTCTTTACTGAAGCGTTTCGCTGAAATGTGCCTTTCTATTTGGCGGAGGAATCAAGTTCCGTTTCAGTGTTTTGTTATTACCATCGAGTATTATGTAGAGTGAACCATGTTTTCACGAACCATGTAACACAAACTATCACACTTAGACAACCCGATTAGTAAATGAATGTTTAGTACCTATATAGATTGGAAAGCTAAGGTTCATATTTACGTCATCGTTTGAAACTCTGAAATATCTAAAGCTGTGCCCATTGGCCAAGAAGTATTAGAGACCTAGGTATTTATATAACGTGTGTCTCATTGATGTGGCCTGGCATCCATATTCAACACACAATTTCCACCGGCCTATTTTAAAGCATAATGAACACCCTTCGCTTTCTTTCTTCTCTTATTGATTTCGCAAAGGTTCGGCTTGTCCAAGGCTTCGGGAATTACTTATTAGATACGGTTTAGATTTAGACGCCGCCCCACCAGTTTATCAGTAGGTAGATGACATGCGGAGCAGAATCGTATCTCTCTCACTATGAGCAGCTTAAAAGTCTCAACGTACTATGAAAAAATTAGAAGGAAAGTAGTTCTCAGAAAAGTTGAAGTAATAAACGGACTGGGCATACATATAGATGAGACTTTATTCTTTCGCGGTTTGTACACATAATTAACACAAATTAAAACGGGTCTAACGAGCGCCGAAACGTTAGATTATGAAGGTAAGTAAAGATTATCGCGATAGACCCGTTTTAATTTGTGTTAATACTTATAGATCTTCACTACATAGTATTAAAACAAAGTTGCTCCCTGCTGTCTGCCCCTATGTATGCTTAGATCTTTAAAACTACGCAACGGATTTTGATGCCTATTTTTATAGTAGATAGAGTAATTCAGGAGGAAGGTTTATATATATTATAATACATGTATAATATAGCATTGCACCCGTGCGAAGCCGGGGCGGGTCGCTAGTGCTCTAAAATAACATTGACTTTGTCGTCCTATATTTTTTTTTAACAGTTCAGCTGGTCATATCAGTGCTTGTAAAAGCCAAGTTGCCTATTGATTATTCCATTTCATTGAAGAGTCCAGCCCAGCCGGAGGCGGGCAAGCCATCATTCAGGAGTGGGTGTGATGCGCAGCGGTTACGCGCATCAAAGGCACAATACACCGAGAGAATGACAAATTGTTTTTTTGATTCCGCCCTGATGCTATGAATGGGATCGCAAATAATGTTAATATCGTTCACTATCTTTCACTTCAAGCAATGTGATGTGATGCAATCAACAGAATTCCATGGAAGCAACGTACCTACTAAAAAAAACTTTCTTTTATAAGTCATGTACAATTGTACATACCCCGGGATAAGGTAATAAAATAACAACCATAGTGACATCTTCTACTTATGTTACGTCGTCTCATTTTAGTGTAAATTAAGATCTTGCATGAATAAGTATGAAGTCTGCTTGTTTCAGTCTTCACCTCAAACTTCTCGATTTGTATGGAAAAGAAGTAGTGGTATTTGGTATTTCCTTTTAAGACAGTCAAAATGCTGTGTCGACAGTTCGGCTAACAGTGAAGTTTCGACATGATGAGAGGAAAATATTTATTTTCCAGCAGATGAATCTGTAGGGCTGTCTGTCACCACGCTGCTCCATCGCGCTGTTAAGATTTTTCCTGAAATAACTCCTTTCCATAGAATAGTATATGTAGATTAGAAAATTGATTAAAATGTTAACTTTGTACTTAAAAAAATAAAGTACTTCAATACGTAACATAGAGTTTACATAATTAATATATACCTTCATAATCCTAAAAATAACTTGGTTGTTTTTGTGTTTGTGCATAATTCAGGATTTTCAGGATCAGAGTGATTAGTGCCCGTGAGTGGTATTTCGTAAAGAATAATGGGGCAGCACAAGATTCGCTTTAACTCTGTTAATCCAGTATTACAATAAATTCATCTAATTTAACACTCAATGTGACCTCCAAGCTCCAACACGCTAAAATATCGTTAAACATAAATACCCAGAAGGATTAAACTATAAAACGTTGTCTTCTTGTCTCATAAGTGGAGACGAATAATTTGTAAGTTAAGAATTTTAAGATCAACAATTTGTCGTTACTCTCAACTACAAGCACGGTCATTGCAATAATTTATTACTTATATTAGTGCACTTCGACAGTGAAGCGGAGTGTGGTCCGTCCATTCAAGATCATCCCTCATTGTGCCATTGTCATTCTGTCACTAGAGGCCCAAACATGTATTCTCTCTGGTCGATAAAAAAAAAACAGTGTTTACCTTTATACTCGAGCGCATATTTTTATACAAAGTGTGGTTTCATAATGAGAAGCGTTTACAGAATAACGCCTGTCCACAATGGCCTGTGTGGGCTGGAATTAAAGGTGTTGTGATAAATGGAACGATGGGCCTAATGGGTGGGTGGATAAAAGAAAGTACGGGCGAGCGAATAAAATTAAATAAATTCAATAATATTATATATTTTTATTTCACTGATGAGATTCTGCGTTGGATATTTTAAGAAGTTGCCTTTCAAATATTTTCTTAGTGCTTGCATGCTTTATAAAATAATTTCCTTTAAATAAGAACAACTATGATGATTTTGAGATAGTTAAATTCGTGACATCCAAATTCAAAATTTACTTAGGGCATCCTGGCCACTACATTCTTCGTAAGGGTGTTATTCATTTAAAAGTACCTACAAAGTCACATCATATTATCTTGTTCATATTGACTTGCCGTATCCACCTAAATTACATTTTCATACTCTTCTATCTCATTTCGATTAATCATGGACATTTCTCGTTGCCAGAGGTCTTGTTATTGAGATTGCGAATTTTTGTACGCAATTAAAATGTTAGTACGTAATACCCGTTAGCTGTAAAGATTAAAAATAATTTATTTGACCGTCAAAAAACGAGAGCAGTGTTTATAGCGGTGGAGAAATGTTGGCACGCTTCGCCGGCAGCGAATACAGGAACGCGTAACTTGCCGAAACTGTTTCTGTCATTGAAACAATTAATTGAAATATACTTGTCAGGCTGCCAACGTGTCCTGTTATCACCGGTGCGTCGCTATGACTATATATGTGCCATAAATCTAGAAATAAATGAATATAGATGGAGAGGTACAATCAGCTTCGAAAGTAGCTGACAATTTAAGTATGTAATTTGAATTTGACAATAAGCCAGTTACAAAATTTTCTGCTACTTTTAATACTGACCGCACGAGACTATGTCGTAAACTCGTAACCATGTGCTTTATTTTTCAATATATTAATATTTTATGTGGGATATACTAACCTATTTCGTAAGAGCAGTTATTATTTTAAGTAAAATCTAACGAACCAACTTATTCAATTGTTTCATACAACGAGAAAACTAAATTCAATATTGAAACGCCGAAAGCAAGGCAATGAAGTTCCAGAAAAACAAAATTGTTGCCCTTGTGTATTGTTTATTTGTTTAAGTAAACCCTTGCGTTCGTTTACATTGGCTAGTACTTATATTTATCTGAAAATCGTTAATTCAAAGATCACATTTACAATACCAAAATATGAAATAAATTAAACGAAAACTTCACATACTCTAATCATTTAGTCATCAGTCCTGTACTTCACCGGTGCCGTACCCGCGAGTCGCTACTACTCACTACTACAGCCTCTCTGGGTGGCCACACTTCATTGTCAGTGTGGACACAGCCGGACACTTCCGAACGGATGTCCACACAATCAATGGAGATTTAAACACATTAAAATTTACCGGAATAGTTTTAATATGATTCACTTTTTTTTATTTTTTTAGCAATTTACTCAAGAGTAACACAATTGAAATACATCGTACATAACTACATATATACCTCTCTTCTAGATTTGTAAGCATACCTACTCGTGTACGAATAGTTAGTATAGTTAGTAGAGATCCCTATTTTCGGTGATTGATTCAACACTAGGCGTCAAATGATTCTTGCACCGGAAACCTATATGGAGCGACCAAAGTAGCCAAATATATCGGAACAAAAAACTTCGCTGGAAGAAGGAAGCATTCTACCTACACTACATATGCTCTAATAGTTAATATAACTTTTTAACAATAAATAACCATCGTCAATGAATCAATGTTATATTAAATGACAATGGGACCAACTTACATAAAAAAACTACCCCGTCGAACTTTGAACGTTTTGGACGTCGGTTAGCATAAGTAATACCTCGTACCTACAAATACAAATACAAATACTCTTTATTGCACACCTCCAACATCAAGGAATATACAACACAACATGAGATCTACCTATCTATATACTTATAGTGAGCTAACGTGTCTTTACAGAAAAATTATAGTTATACAAGTACTTATACTCGGTACTGCCCCGTACATATACTATTCTGTAGATTTGAGATACCAATAACGTGACGTCCATAGAAGCCAGTTGCAGTTAGCTTGCCTATTTTGCTGTACCTATTTCGAGTCGTTGTATTTATTGCTCTTGAATATTAAGCCATTATAATTCTTACCTTCACAGAAGTTAGTGATTCCAGGCCACAGGTATCTACCTACAGATTTCATTCGTTAAGGTATTCTTATGGTCTGTGGTTAAGACTTATGATTATGAGACCTTTTTTTTACTTTTTAAGATAAAACTACAATAATTTTGCTAACGTAAAATAAATATGTCTGTATCTCAACAAAATCATACTTAACGCGAACAAAACCACTAAATACTAGTTAGTTTTTAAAATAAACAAACATCTGTGGAAATATCACATCTCCCTTTAAGGTTATCTATGTATTTCAAAAAACATTTGCCTATCACTGCTACCCCGATCTCCGAGGCTTTATGCATTTAGCAAAAACCAAACCAAACTTTTATCGTATTTGTTTCTAACACCAGATAACCAACGAGTCCGAACAAGCAAACCTCAACATCTGTTGGCCAAATTACCTCATCCCACCACGTGGCGCCTTTGTTCTTCGCAAACAATTGAATTCTAAATTCTAGCAAACAAAAAGAAGATTGAATAAACAAGTGAAGTCGACACTTAATAAACTAACTGTTGGTCCAGCGTGGGAACCATATGCCTCACGGATTCGCATCCGGATCGGTACCTGACGTTGACTAAGTTTTTTGCCGCGTTGTAAAACACTTCTTACTCCAAATGGGTGTCCATTGAAACGCTTATGTTTGGAGTGTCCGCCTTTTCACTGGTGAATGGGCTAAGAGTGAACATTTGAGGAATTACTCATCTGCCCCCCGGTGAGTCTTTATTTCAACTATTGACTATTTGAACAGTCGGCAAGCTCTTGATATAATTGGAGAGTTAGTCTAAATTCCCTCCTCATATTTTGCCAAAGACAAAAGTATGATTTTCAGCGACTTACTAGTTTCAACTTAAAAAGAAGTCTGCACCTTAACCTATGTATCGGAATATACACTCGCATATTCTGCACATTAATTCTTTGATTTAAAAAATAGCTCTACAAAAGGTTACCTAACTATCGTGACCCATCTGAACGCATATAACCCAATAACACAGCGATATTTTTACGAAAAATCACTACGGGCAATTGGCGAAAAAGAGTGAGTAAAATTGGGATTCATTCATAAAATTTCGCTTACCTGCGCATACGCTCGCACGTAGTAATCCTTATGAATGGACAGTACTTATGAATGGAGGTGTCCAGGGATACTCTTCCGCCTTATCAATGCCGTGGTCTCGGTCCAATTTCACGCATCTACACCGTTGCATAAAACTGCATTCGAATTTCGAACACAAACAACTCCATGTAATCGTGCTTTATAATGTTCAAAGGGACATTACAAGCCAGCCACTCGGATATAGCGTTTAAAAGTTGCATTTAGGGTCTTCACCGTAAAATTCCATAGATTTGCGTGATTTGTTTAAATTCCCTCGCGATTTGCGAGGAATAACAAATCATATGATTGAACGCCTTGCGTGAATGAATGAATGGAAACATGGGTTCGATTGAGTCTATTTACTCAATAAACTGCTATTTTAGGGGGGAATTTACAAGAATTTTTCGTAAAGCTCCTGTTATTATTATTTAATCTGTGTCACAAATAAGTAAATACTCTGTTGATTTGACCAAAATTAGTATAAGTACTACCCCGATTCTATATATACTATTGACAAAATTATAACTATTACTAGTTAGGTACGTAGGTATTTAGTTTAAATAGGTAGCAAGAGAGTTTTTAATCAAGGTATTAGTTATTTCTTATAATAAACTGATAATCGTTATCAAACAAAACATATAGATAGACATTAAATCATTGCTATCAGTATTGCTTATTATCTTTAAATATTGTAAAAGTACTCAACAATAATATAGATTGTATCAGTAATTCTTATCAAAACAATACCTAGGCACTTACACGCGTCTTCATGTGAAGGTTTCTTATTGGCTATAAGTACCAATACCTAACATCGACCCTGATTTCGCAATTTCAATCCTTAGCGTGACTATTTAATTAATCTAAGTAAAGTTTAACGATACCACTAATACCACCATCCTAAAGTTTTATTCTAAAATAAAAAACTAAATCATAAAAAGAAGTGCCAACATAAACATACTTATCCCTTAAAAAAATAAATTCGGACCCCCAACGATTGCGAAAAAAAGTTAAGCGTGTGCAATCCATAGAGCTCGGCGACACTCTGTCTGCGCCGAATGGTAGCCCATTCAGCCATATACGTTCACGGTTAATTTTTGCTACTACTAATGCCTTTACTGTGACGCCTTGGCGTGGGTCCTTTCCGGTGGCTACAATAGACAAGTAATTATAAGAATTACGCGTCGCTGTCCTTTAAAAGGCCCTCTGATTCGGCTTCCGAGTTTCAAAGAAACGCCTAGGATATATGGGATTAACTTAATATAGTTTATTCATAGAAATTATCACAAAACGGACGCCCGTGACGATGGGTTATAACGAGATATATTTAATAGAATCTATAGAATTGCGTTTTACAAAAAGTAGACAGTGGATTTGTTTTTTGCAAACAATCGTCTAGCCGAAACTTTTTTAGTAGATTGATTGAGTCCGGTCGGCTCCCCGCAGTCATCTAATTTCTCCCTCACTAAAACTTTTTTGTTTGTGTCAGTACAATCTGCCAAGAAGTTTTATTTGTTTTGTGTAATGTACTTTACATTCTTATTGTTTAGACATAAATAGGTTAAAAACAATTCGATTCGTTAAATTTCTCAAAACAAATTAAAAACAAATAGACTGCTGGAAAGGCTGATGCTCAATGCCCGAACCATCTAAATTTATTATAAATAAAAGCCCCGGTTGGTCCACTCCACAGACTAAAATACGGTAGCTGCACCTCACAAACAGTTTAAAAATCCTGATGGTCAGTGATGTTCAAATGAAATTCTATAGACATCATTAGCGCCCTAGTGCTGTCGAAACAGTACCATTCAAACCCGAATTGATTGAACGGTTTAGTGGTTAAAAGCAAAGAGTTTGTAAGAGATTAATGAGTTCCGGTTGTTATTATAAAATAATATCTCACATACTTATCTATATCTACCATCTCGGCGTGTTCTCACATTTAGTAATCGTCTACACGAGCACGTAAGGTAAAATATATAAAACATGGCAATTCTAGCAAACAAGTGTTAAATGATAGAGCGACGCATCTACACCATTTTTTTTCACCAGCGGCGGTAAATTTATTAGGGATAAGTAGTTCAAAAAGCATGTCCGTCGTTTAGCAAATAATGTCAGTCAATAATCTCACGTGTAACATTTTATTGAAGTATTTGTTAAATATTTCCCTTGTTCCCCCTAAAGCAATGATTTTTGCTATTTAGTGTTAAGGAAGCATTGGCTATACAATGTCTAAATTCTGCTCACAAAACATCGGCTGCTTGTCTCCGAGCGCCATTACTATGCGGATTATAAAAGTTCCCGGCAAATACGCGTTTCGGCCCATGGGTTTATCGTGTCATACACACTCAAATCACTCTGATACTTCCATCAATTTCTCCGCAAGCTGGATTTAGTAGCTAAACAGCATGGTCGTCTTTTCGAATGCATCCAAACATTTTATTTTATAACGGCACAACAATAGTGGCTCCACTTCACCTGATGGTAGGCAAAAGGGGAGCCCAAGTCGCAATGGCATCTGACAAGAAACCAGCGGTGCCATGTCAGTCGACACTGGTTAACTGGAAGAGATCCCTTATAGATAGATAGATAGATAAAAACTTTATTTCATCACCGACACCAACAGTAACATTAAAAGGAGACCTATAAGCTAAACATTTTTATAATTAGCAAAGAGAAAACAAACATTAAAGAAAATAGCACTTAAAACTAAGTACATAGGTACATTTATTTTTGTAACAAATAAAATCGAGAATGTGTTTGGTATGAAATAGGCGCTGACTCAGCATAATACTGCGAAGAACGCAGCGCTGATCTTCCGTCGGTAACCTTTCTTAAAAAAACGAATGCCGGAACCGGACAAACAGTGCACAGCACTGTCACAGTCTTAATCTTAATAAATGAAAAAAATAAAAATTAATTTATATTTATATCATGTACAGTGTGTAGCCTGTTAAAAATAGGGATAAGTTCGCCTTTGTACCTATATGTTATTTGTAATAGATGTATTTTTCAACTATTTTTGTGTACAATAAAGTGTTTACTTACTTACTTTCTTACACTGCCATGCTGGCCCGAGAAACTAAGTATAACTTTGAGTTAGCTAAATCACAACCCTTCATGCCGACCATCCACTACCTGTATTAAATCTGGGTGCGCTCATCATAGAGCCATCAGCGATAAGGGTGATTAATCATTGCCAACACGATGACCATTAGCCGCTGCTGACTCACGCGCCGCGGTGGCCGTTTCAATGGACTATTACGTTAAATAGCGTTTATACCGATTATTCCTAAACTTTTCTTATACCGGGAAATAATTTACGAAGGTGCTGTGGATCCGACGGAAACTTCTTAGTAGATTGTGCGATGCAATGCATGTTTAATTTTTTAATGTGCACCTGTTACCTTGCCATATATCGGTTAGAATATCTTTGCGGCCACATGAGTTTGAAAACGGCTGAACATTTTACCCATTTTTCTTGGTTCCATAAGACACATTTTGCCAGCAAACAACGTGTGCCACTTACGCTGTATGATTAAGTACTTTTATCTCTTTTTACTTCCAAAATATACTTATCTATTTTATTTTGTAAAGTTTAGGGCCCAATTGAAAGCTGTATTTTAATTCTCTAATTGTTGGTCCGAGTCGCAAATAATTTGTGGGTGGCCTAATTTAGCTGTAACACTCCAGCTGTCGATAGTTTTTCTGTCGCCACGTGTCCAAGCATTACCAATAAAAGTAATTTTCGTCAACCGCAATAAATCGTAGCCATGTTGGTGGCAAATACAATAAGTGCTCAAGCTGGTAAGTAAGTCGTCACTCATTAATCGACGGCTGTGACGTCTCTTTCACAACACGCGGCGGGGCGCCACTGTGCCTAGAACCGGAATTGGCTCCATATTGGTAAATCGGCCAATCAATTTGCCACTTCCGGTGGGTGATTTAGAGCAGAGATATTATTATGATGTCTTACTTTTGTAGTATTTTCCACATAAAGAAAGCCCACCTACAACTATAAAGATTTCCATAATGATTGGCCTCAAAGCAATATCATACTCAGTTCTTTTTTTAATACTTAATAAAGCCTGGAAAAAGGGTAAACACTGGCTTGATGAGTACACAATTTAACATGTCTACTATTCATATTGGGTAAGTGTAAATGATTAACCCTTAATTTGACGTAGTCCGGTACGAGGAACAACTGATTTAAAAAAATATAGCACGTTTTGTTGAGAATTTTTTTTCATTTCACATATGGCAATCGCTAGTACGATAGTTATATTTTAGCAGAAAAATATATTATTAGTACTAGCTAAACTACTTTGACAGTGGTTCCAGAAAATGGCTCCGCGTTAGACGTCAACTGTTTTCTAAAAGATATTTCTGGATTTATTTTTTGTTTTTTATTTAACAAGTGCGTTTTTCATGTCTAAATAATACACTAAACTATATAATTGATGCATGTGCGTATAGTATGGATGCGTTTTGTTACTTTTAATATGTTGAATCTTCCTCTGAATGTGTTGTCCGCCACACCGGACAATGCCATATATTCAATGCACACGACCCGTCCGCTGTAGCGGACTTTGCCAATATTATAGTATTGCGTATTAATAAACAATTTTTCATTTATTTTGCATAAAATATGAGTGTTGATATTTGTATGCCCGCTTGTATGCTTATATTTATTTTTTAGTTGCTTCCCATCAACACCATACGTTATGTCGGGTCGTACAGCTAAAATTTTAGCACTTCTACCTAAGAGAGTATGCTTCATCAAAACAAGTGAATTATCAACCGACGAAAATGAGTTCAATAAATTCACACCTACGCATCATCACCAGCACCTTCTTTAGCAACTTCTCTAGAATGTTTGAATACATCCAATGTTTCCGATCATGAGCAAGAACTGCAAAACAACTATCTTAAACGCAGTCATGAAGTGGACACAACGCAAGAGACCGATGTCCCGTTAACTCCCTTTATGCATGAAGTGATAGATAATTACACATTATACAAATGTTCCGTCTAAACATCTCGTCAATTCTATCTTTGCGTACACCGTCTAAAACGATGCGATAAACCCGAGCTGGGCATCCCAACATGGTCAGCAAGAGACCACAAGTTGTAAAAAAGTAAGAGTACAAATGGCGACTAGCGTTTTTCAACATAGAGCCAAATTTTAAACAATCAACGATGAAATGACAAGAGGTGGTCTTATATCTATAAAGAGATCTCTTCCAAACAACCTTTGGGTGGTGATATTGTTGAAAGATAAGCCGTATAAGTGGGACTATAAAAACTACCCGCGCGTACTTAAGTGAAATGATGTATGATTTTAATCTACTCTGTTTTGTCATCGGAAAGCAGTCTAGAAATTGTCAATTACATTGTCACACGAAATAAATTTATAAGTGAAGTTGGAATATAAAAAAAAATTAAAACATGTTTTTTAAATTACACTACGTCTTTGGCATTGTACGGCTCAGCGGACATATGAATTTATCATAGGCATTCTCTATATTTGGCATTGTACGCTGTGACGGACATATTTTTTTTCAAAAACGAAATAATTTAGATTTTTTTAAATATGTTTTAGAAGTTCTGAAAACATACCCTATCTAATATACTTAGTCAAATATATGACTTTATGACATTAGAGTCTCTGCCAAATTAAGGGTTAAGAAAATACCTACAGTATATTTGAACACCATATCTCCAATTCTACATACAACGTGTCTCCTTTAAAATACATATAATGTCAGAAAATACAGCTCAAATAGGAAAAACCGATATATTTAAGACCGTTGTATAACATTGTTAAAGCTTAAATACTGCTAAATGGAAAATCGCAATACCTCGTCAAATTAGTACCTACGGCAGGGTACTTTTTGGGTTACCAATTTCAGCCATAAGTATTAAGCTGAACCGACAACAAAGTGACCAACCTTCAAGTTTAAATTGAGCGGGCAGCGCGGCCCGCGCGTATTGATTTACTGATTTAGCCTCCCCTGTAGACTGTAGATATTACGGTGACAGGTACCTACGGTGCGTCTTCCCTGTTCAAATTATGACCAAACATCGGTAACATTGTGCCATTCGTGACAACTAAGGGAATATAATTAAACTAAAGACACGCCCCGGCTTCGCACGTGTGCAATGCTGATAAAATATGCATTTATTATACATTTATTTATTTATTTATTTATTGGTATTCAGGATAACAACAGCCGTAATTATAATATTTACATTAAATGGTTTACATATTTGAAGGCCAATAACAGTCATCCATTAATTACACAAAATACAGAAGTACCTACTGAGAAGTCTAGGTTATAACATTATAACAAATTGAGATAAGGTAATGCAAGTGTGCACATAAATCTTCCTCTTGAATCACTCTATGTATTAAAACCGCATCAAAATCCGTTGCGTAGTTTTAGAGATCTAAGCATAGGTAAGTACATAGGGACAGACAGACAGACGAGAATTTGTAGTGATAGATAGATATCATTACAAATTTGCCGCCTGTAGGATTCACAATGTAGCTTCTACATGAATATTTTCATGGGCTGCTAAATTAAGGGCTTCAACTGATGTAAATTTATTTTCGCGTAACTATTTACCCATAACCACCGTCCATTTCACAACACACGATTTTCTCCGAAGCTAAAAACAGAACTCATGCAGTAGCTTTATTTTACACGTTTGGTTAGAAAATAGGTAGGTTTATTTTATAAAAAGTTTACACTAAGTATCAGAGATGTTGAGAGGCGGTTGTCGAAATTAACCAGTTAGAAAATGAAGCAGGTTAGGAGACTTACCTAATTCAACCATTTGTCAGAAAACACTTTCAACCACGGATGTACAATATATTTATGCAGTTGCAAAATCTACAATTTGTTAAAAGCCTTTTAGGTGAGAATAACAATGATAATGTATGAGACGGCAAACCCCAAACCAAATTCCATATTAAACATACTAATACTTAATTGCCTTTCAATTTTACGAGTGTGACTTGACCATTTGTAGAGCCGTTTATACAAGGTAAAAAAGTCAGGTGCGTTAATTTCAAATATGCAATGGGGTATACTTGCAAAAAAGCAAACATTAATATAACTTCAACCTCTTTCCGACATAACTTAATGTTGGGTCGACTCCAATAAATATAACAACAATACAGCCGATAAAAAGCTTAATAAAATAAAGTGTAGCATTAATACAAAAGACCGGTACAGTTTCCTCAGATTGGACGGCGATTTATCGTGCGGAAATGCCGTTACTAGGTAATATTTCCGCCCCGCACTATTCATTTTCCCTTTTTTACGAAAAAAAGGGCGCGAGACGTCTTAATCGAACTGACTGTCCTAACACGCGCACTCGGAAACCCAGAGCGTCACAGACAATGGATGTTCGCACTAAACTATTAATTCTCTGCTCAGTTCTTTTTTTTTTACGGGGATATCCCTAGGATGTGGTGGAACTGTGCTAGTTTGGACAGGGGTCGGGATAACCGTCGTCACCGCGGGAGATTGTCAGGGGTGTTTTACTAACTTTAGCCTCGGTTGCTTGTCTGATAGATTTATTTAGATATATTGTTTAGATTCTCGGTTTAAGGCAAAAACGATTTATTTATAATAAGTGCAATTTTTATGATAGCGTCGTCTTGAGATTTGGGAGAGTTCGATTGAAAACATGAGATAATAAAATGGGCTCAATTATTTAAAATTTTGAGCACGGAAATGCAATTTTTTAATGTTTTTTTTAAGGTTTATGAAATAAAAACAGCGTATTTCCATCTTAAATACCTACTCGTCCAAGCGCACCACACAATAACCAACATCATGATAATTTATACTTAAACAGAATGATCGCTAACAATAGACAAACTAGAAGACGGGCCCTACGGAATCGCGGCATAACCCCAAAACGGTCGCATCCGTGCGATGATGTATGCGAGGGCATTTCCTGACACCGGCCAGTAGCTACTTGATTTAGCGGAAAGCAAGATAAAACCTAATGCGCACAACAAAAAATATATCACAATACCCGCGCCATAAATATGACGGCCTGTCGTAAACCTTTATGTCTGTGCGTTGTCGTTGGCACGTGAAAAATGGCTGATACAAATAGAAAAACTGAACGCCCGCGAACGCTTAGCGCAGGAAAATTCGCGATGCACACGCTAAGTGAAGTATTTCATTAGTGAATAAAATATTTCAACGGAATGGAAAATTAATTAGTTAAGTAAAAGCTTAAAAAATCACCGATTGACAGATGTTTTCTTATAAACAGTTTCTTCTTGTGGTCTGTTAACGAAAGAAAATATTAAGAAAATCGCTTATTTTTATAGTACCTAGGTAAGTACAATTTAAATCGGCGTAGTAATATGAAATTATTATTTTTAGGTACGTATATACTCGGATGGGCAGCGTTCGGGAAGCTGCGGAATGTCTTCTCGTCCCAAATACCGCAGTGTCTTAAGACGAAGGTTTTTAACCAACTTGGTCGCTTACAATTGGCCTCATAAGAAGGCTCACAGTTACTCAAAGGGCAATCGAGCGAGCTATGCTCGGAATTTCCTTGCGGGATCGAATTCGAAATGACGAGAATCGCAAGAGAACCAAGGTTGTAGATATAGCTCAGACAGTCGCCAAACTTAAGTGGCAGTGGGCAGGGCATATTGCTCGTAGAATCGATGGCCGTTGGGGCAGAAAGGTTCTTGAGTGGCGACCGCGGACCGGAAAACGCAGCGTTGGAAGGCCTCTAACAAGGTGGACCGACGACCTGGTTAAGATCGCGGGTAGAAATTAGATGAGGGCAAGATCGATCGTTGTGGAGAACTTTGGGGGAGGCCTTTGTCCAGCAGTGGACGTCTATCAGCTTATATGATGATTTAGGTATATAAAAATGAACAAAAGTGCGTTGTTCGAGTTATTAATATAAAATATCACTTAACAAACTTAAAAACAGCCTATTGTTTAATAGGCTTTATATATAACTAGCTGTGCCCCGCGGTGTTACCCGCTCATCTCACGGGAACACTAAATTTATTCGGGATGAAAAGTATCCTATGTCCTTCCCCGGGACTGAAACTATCTATATACCAAATTTGATCTAAATCGGTTCAGCGGTTTAAGCGTGAAGAGGTAACAGACAGACAGACAGACAGACAGACAGACAGACAGACAGACAGACAGACAGACAGACAGACAGACAGACAGACAGACACACTTTCGCATTTATAATATTAAGTATGGATTAATAGTTTGACGGATTAACTCGAACTGCTAAGTAAATTGCGGTTTTTGTCACTGTTTTTTTTGTAGGTACCTATGTAAGACTGTAAGTATGTGTAAATTAAAGGAATATCTGGCTGGTTTCGTCAAATATATTTTTTTATTTCTATAATGTTACTTTTTATGTTTTTATTTTATTTTCAGTTATAATTCTATCAATACATTACTCTGATCTCTAACTCACGATTCGAAAGCTTGAAGCTAAGCCTACTTTAATAAAGAATATTTTGACTTTGACTTTAACTTTGACCATTTTTAACGATCCACACGAAATTTTTGCATCAATTTTATGAAAAAGTAAATTTTGAATGTGGCCGCAAGCCCCATTGGGGGAGGAAAATTTATTCAAACGTAGTCTAATCCATATAAGTCCTAAACGACGCGACGACAGCCGACAACGCAAATGAAAACGTTAGATCGCGGGAACTGTTATTAATATTCGTTTGGTTCACAAACGCCATGAAAATTTAGCTCTTCATTCAAGCAATAGTATATCTTATTGTGAATAGTTTAAGTAGGGTACGGGGGTAATATTGGTGTGGTGCTACAACGTGTTTATTAGGCGCGTATAAATCCGAGGGCGCGGCCGCGTGGCGGAGCCCTAACGAAGTTCTTCAGATCCTAGTAAATTATTTGATGACTTTGATTTACTTGGTGGATTTGCGGATGTATGGTCTTTAAACACGGCCGCCGTATTGAGGGTTGTGAGAAATTAGTTTATTCTGGAAACCTGGCTTATGACACGACTGTTAAATGTTTCTTATGGATAGAACAACTTGTGGATTAAATTAATATTAAGGGCCAATCTTACAAAAATCGATCTAGTGCCAAACTAAGCAACGCTTGTATTATAGGCACTAGACGACGATATACCATCATATATTTATACATATAGATAACATTCAATAAAAAACAATAATTTACGTATTAATGTTAGTAAAACAAAACTGATAAAATTCCAGACATACAGAAGTAAAAATGTCCCTATAGAAATTAAATATCAAGACAATATAATAGAAGAAGTACAATCCACATCATTTTAGGCTTAACCATTGATTGTTTCTGTAACTGGAAAAACCATATTGATAGTTTACGATGTAAGTTAGATCGCTTTGTATATGTTATATATCGTGTTCGAAATGTGGTTTCGGAGGCAGCCGCTCTATCGGCTTACCACGGTTATGTATCATCTCTTATGAGATACGGACTTATACTATGGGGTAATTCGGTGGATGCCAATATAATATTTAAAACACAAAAAAAATGTATAAGGGCTTTAACAGGTGCAGGATTGTCAGATCACTGTAGGCCTCTATTCCAGTGCAAAAAAAAATTGACATTGCCATCAATGTATATCTATGAAATGTGTATGTTCGTCAAAAAACATCCACAATGTTTCAAAACAATGACGTTGAAGTCAAAAAGAGGCACCCATAGAAATAAACTTTATATGCCGAAGACAAACCTAGCTCTCTCGAGGAATAATGTATACTGTATGGCGATAAAAATATTCAATAAATTTACAGACAAGTTCAAAGAATTGCCTTTTAAATCATTTCAGGATGCATTATTTGACCATCTTTTAGACTCTTGTTATTATTCTGTGGAAGAGTTTATGGCAAATTGTAATTTATAATAAAATTATGAGGATTGGTAATTTTTTAGTATTAATTAATAATAAATATATTAGTAGAGAAGACCAGCTGATTTTATTATTTATTTTTGTAATTGATCTTTATTATTGACATCATGTAAATTTAATTATTGAGAATGTTACGCAAAGCTAATCCATGCAAACCGCCGAGTTCCCGCCGTTCCGGCAAGCCGTGAGAAACATCGTCAGCGGAACGTGGGTGGCCCCCGCACACGAGGCGCCGTGTCAGCAAAGAGGACGGCGACGGCCCCGCACTTCGGAATTCATTCTTGATCTAACTTCGGTCACTAATCATTCGTTTCAAATTAATTGTAATTTTTCTATTTTAATTAAATTTAATAAAATAAGTTTGGTTTTTTTTGCAACCTCCGGCGGCAGCCTTCGTTTGTGGCGCAGTCGTACGGATAACTTGAGGCTTTTCGCGACCGCCGAAACTAAAATCGCAACCGTGCGCGTGCGATCGCGGGCATCAAGAGAAGAATCTACGAGAGCTGCAGATCCAGAGGGAATCCAGATATCGATTCGGCAAGAAGAACCATGTTGTAAGTACCTTGAATCTTTCTTGGTCCTTTCCATCCTTGTCTTATCCTACTTATAGTTGTCTTTAAAGTCTACTGTTTCGAGTTAGGCGATTAATTGAATATTCTATCTTATTTTATTATAACCTTGCATTAGTTAGTGTCCAAGATTTTTCATCCGAGAGAGTCCCGGACCCCTAGGCTAAGTAGCGGTAGTAGCAGTAGAGTTAGAGTTATTGACGAGAGGAGAAATTTAGAACGTATAGACGAATCGGAAGAAATGTCGCAGGAGGATATTGATACGATTTACAAGTCTCTTAGGTTACTACCTGAGTTTGATGGCAATCCCCACGTTTTAACGCGTTTTATTAACCTATGCGATCAGTTAGTTTTAACTCATTTCAAAACTGGACCGGCATACGCATTGCAAAATCAAGCTTTAATAAATGGAATTTTAAACCGAGTAACAGGGCCTGCAGCTAGGCTTATAAATTCTAATGGTATACCCGAAGATTGGCAGGGTATTAAGAGTGTACTCGTGAATAATTTCGCGGATCAGCGGGACGAGACCGCTTTATATAGTGAACTTGCGTTGCTGACCCAAGGGTCTAGCACACCTCAGGAGTTTTACGAGAAATGCCAGGGCATATTTAGTACGATTATGACATATGTGACCTTGCACGAGACCGTAAGCACAACCGTGAACGCAAAGCGCGACCTTTATCAAAAATTAACACTACAAGCATATTTGCGAGGCTTGAAGGATCCCCTGGGATCTAAGATACGTTGCATGCGGCCTAGCTCAATGGAAAAAGCCCTTCAGTTCGTTCAGGAGGAGCTTAATACCATGTATATGCAACAGCTGAACGAAGGTGGTAGGAAGGAATGGCAGCGACATCCCCTACAAGCTCGTATGAATCCAAAATCCCCTTAATAATTTAGCGGCAGCACCTAAACCGACCCCTTTTAGCGTACCGGTCACACAACCCATCTTTAATATGCCTGGTCCGTCAAGGCCATATCCGATGCAGTCCCAACCTTTCCAAGGCTGGAGACCCAACTTCACACCCCAGATGCAGCCTCCACGTGGGCCTACCCGCACTCAGCAAATAATGCGCACCCCTCCTCAAAATTATAATCCACAGAGCAATGTATTTAGAATGCCGAACAGGTTTCCCCAATCTCAGGCACAAAGCCAGCCCCGTCCAATGAGCGGTGTTAGCCATTTTGTTCCAAAAACGTTACCTCATACCTTAGGTAGGCAAGATTGGGGTAGGTTCCAAAATCCACCCCCAAGTAACTATTTTAAAACTCGAGAGGTAAATTTCAACGAATTCGGTTATGACTACAGTGATTGCGACAATTATGAGTACGACTATAATTATGACCAAACCTGCTACCCTTATGAATACTCTGATTACCCCTATTACGAGGAACAATTTACTTATCCCGAACCTGCCGTAATAGAAGAAGTCGGGGACCTTCCTGCCTCCACGGAGGAGCAAAATTTTCAGAAGGAGTCGAAGTCCGAAAAACAAAAATAGAAGTAAATTTTCACATACAACGGCAACTAGGTTACGTACAAATTACCAACCCTCCATTGAAACTACTCGTGGATACCGGTGCAAATCAGTCTTTTATTAGCCCCGATGCAGTCAAAAAATACTTTAATCATATTCCATTGAATTTCGAACCTTTTGAGGTGACGAATATTCACGCAACAAGTAAATGTAACCATTCTATCACTCTACCTTGTTTTCCTGAGTTCCGTGAATCAGATGATGTCACGTTGTTCGTGTACAAGTTCCATGATTACTTCGATGGGTTGATTGGCTTTGATCTATTAGATGTTTGGGGTTCCAACATCGATTTGAGAAATAAGGTGTTGGTAACAAGAAATGCACGCATCCCTCTACAGATGTATGACTCACGTAATGCAAACCTTTATGAGGAAATCATCCCCGCTGGTACATCAAAGTTAGTTAGGTTGCCGATAAATACGTTAGATGGAGACGCGCTTGTGCAAGACCAAGCGATATGCAACTGTCTTATTTCGAATTGTTTAACGAGGGTTATTAATAACCGAGGCTGGGTAGAAATCACTAATCCATCATCTAACGACATTATTTTCTCTATGGATAGACCGGTAGAGGCGGAATTGTTTAATGTAGAGTCTGAATGTACTGAAATTTCGTCAAAACGTGCCAAGGACGTTTTATCGCGCCTTCGTACTCAGCATTTAAATCCAGAAGAACGGGTTAATTTAGAACGACTTTGTGCCAACTATGCTGATGTGTTTTACCTTGAGGGAGAACCGTTAACATTCACCAACAAGATAAAACATAAAATAAGAACTACAGATGAAATTCCAGTGCATACCAAAACTTACAGGTACCCTTATGTCCACCGGCAGGAAGTCAGGGATCAAATAAAAAAGATGCTTGACCAGAATATAATAAGACCTTCGGACTCAGCATGGAGTTCACCAATTTGGGTCGTTCCGAAAAAGGCAGATGCCTCAGGCAAAATCAAATGGCGTCTTGTCGTGGACTTTAGGAAGGTCAATGAGAAAACGATTGATGACAAGTACCCCATTCCCAACATTACGGACGTACTGGACAAGATAGGTAAATGTCAGTACTTTACAACTCTAGACTTGGCTAGTGGATTCTATCAGGTAGAGATGGACCCTGAGGATATTCACAAGACGGCTTTTAATGTGGAAAATGGTCATTATGAATTTTTGAGGATGCCCATGGGGCTCAAAAACTCCCCATCAACTTTCCAACGAGTTATGGACAATGTCTTTAAGGACCTACAGAACGAGGTATGTCTCGTCTATCTCGATGATATAATTGTTTTTAGCACCTCCCTTCAGGAGCACATTATAAATCTGGAGAAAGTTTTCCAGAAACTGCGCGAATCTAATTTCAAAATCCAGATGGATAAATCTGAGTTCTTGAAATTAGAGACTGAGTTCTTAGGACACGTTATTTGCAACGAAGGTGTGAAGCCAAATCCCAATAAAATCCAAGCCATCCAAAATTACCCCATACCGAAAACTCAAACTGAAATCAAACGTTTTCTCGGACTACTTGGCTATTATAGGAAATTTATACCAGATTTTGCACGCGTTACTAAACCACTAACACAATGTCTTAAAAAGGGCTCTAAAATAACACTGGATCAAAAATACACTGAATGTTTCGAACTTTGCAAGACTCTTTTAACAAACGACCCTATTCTACAATATCCGGATTTCACAAAAGACTTTATTCTCACAACAGACGCATCAAACGTAGCAATTGGCGCAATATTATCTCAGGGACCTGTAGGCTCAGACAAACCGATTGCCTACGCTTCTAGAACATTAAACTCGAGTGAGGGTAACTACAGTACGATTGAAAAGGAATTGCTAGCTATAGTTTGGGCCACCAAGTATTTTAGGCCATACCTTTTCGGACGCAAGTTCAAAATTATTACAGACCATAAACCACTGCAATGGGTTATGAATCTCAAAGAACCAAACTCGCGACTTACAAGATGGAGACTGAAGCTCAGTGAATATGATTTCACAGTAGTTTATAAGCAGGGAAAGAATAATACAAATGCGGATGCTCTTTCCCGAGTCCAAATTAATAACGAAGAACTTGATAGTATAATAGATGAGCTAGTATCCATACTGCCCAATCCTTCCGAAAGGGCACCCAACTTAGATGACTCCAGGACCATAACAGTTGAAGCTGAGGGCACCTCAAGAACGGCCACTGTGCACACGGATAATGAGAGTCCCATCTTGGAAGTTCCGATTTCGGATGCTCCACTTAACAAATTTACTAAACAACTAATTTTTAATGTAGTTGGAGACATTAAGGGTAAACCAGTAGTAACAAAGCCATTTGACACGTTCACAAGAATCTCCGTTCAAGTATCTGAATCCAACCTGGAGGAAGACGTAGTTAACGCAATCAAGGAATATGCGAACCCTAAAGTAAAAACTGGTTTACTCATCAACCCCTACCTATCTATGTATAATATAATACCTATTATACAAAGGACATTTAAAAATTCATCCCTTAACCTCATACTAACAAAACGTGAAGTTGAAAATGTGCGAGAGTATCTTAGACAACAGGAAATAATTAATAAATATCACGAGGGAAAAACTAACCATAGGGGCATAACCGAAACTTTTCTAGCTCTGTCCCACAGATACTTTTGGCCAAAGATGAGAGATAGTATAACTAAATTTATAAACGAATGCACGACATGCGGGCAAGCAAAATATGACCGTAACCCTGTAAAACAGCAGCTTAAAATTGTTCCACCACCTGGTAGACCCTTTGAAATAATTCATCTGGATTTACTTACCATTCAGAACGAGAAATATATTACTATAATTGATGCTTTCTCCAAGTATGCACAAGCCTATTATTTGCGAGATGGAACAGCCGTGAGTGTAGTACAGGCGTTACTTAAATTCTTTACACATCATGGAGTACCAATCACTATAGTGACTGATAATGGGACCGAATTCACCAATCAGCTTGTGGCTGAATTTGTTAAGATTCATAAGATTCATCACCATAGAGTCGCCGCTCACACACCCAATGAAAATGGAATGGTTGAAAGACTTCATTCCACTATACTGGAACACCTGCGTATCTTAAAAATCGGACAAAAATCTGAATCAGTAATTAATTTAATGCCATATGCCCTTCTGGCTTACAATAGCAGCATCCACAGTCTTACTAGATGTAAACCACTTGATGTAGTCACCGGGCACTTCGACCCACGCGATCCATTTGATCTTGATATTTCATCTCAATTATTGCAGCAATACATGGCTAACCACAAAGAAAAAATGGCCTTAGCGTACAACGCTATACATGAACTTTCCCTGTCATCTCGGGAAAGACTTATAGATAACCGTAATAAAGACCGAGAGCCTGAAACTGACTACTCTCCAGAGCTGCAGATTTTCGTAAAAAACCCTTTAGCATCCCGTCAAAAACTAGCACCTCACATCCCCCGGCATCCCAACACTGAAACTGAACTCTGTCAATCTGGATAACCTCCATCGGATTAACACTAAGATCTCCCAGCAACTACCCATCAAACTGAAAGGAGACGCAGACTACGCCCTCTATCACACTACTGTACCCATGTACATGGTTATAATAACTTTATGTTCGCTGGGTGCTGGCCTATACTATCGCAATCGTTACGCGAAGAAAACAGAACCCTCACCACAAAACCCTGATGATGAAGGCTCACCAGAACTACACGCTCTTTACGCCATGCCAAACCCTGCGAGGACGGACCCCAACCATCTACCAGCTCAATTTACGACCAAGGTCTTCAATAGTCGCTGTTCTACGGGTGGAGGTGTTACGCAAAGCTAATCCATGCAAACCGCCGAGTTCCCGCCGTTCCGGCAAGCCGTGAGAAACATCGTCAGCGGAACGTGGGTGGCCCCCGCACACGAGGCGCCGTGTCAGCAAAGAGGACGGCGACGGCCCCGCACTTCGGAATTCATTCTTGATCTAACTTCGGTCACTAATCATTCGTTTCAAATTAATTGTAATTTTTCTATTTTAATTAAATTTAATAAAATAAGTTTGGTTTTTTTTGCAACCTCCGGCGGCAGCCTTCGTTTGTGGCGCAGTCGTACGGATAACTTGAGGCTTTTCGCGACCGCCGAAACTAAAATCGCAACCGTGCGCGTGCGATCGCGGGCATCAAGAGAAGAATCTACGAGAGCTGCAGATCCAGAGGGAATCCAGATATCGATTCGGCAAGAAGAACCATGTTGTAAGTACCTTGAATCTTTCTTGGTCCTTTCCATCCTTGTCTTATCCTACTTATAGTTGTCTTTAAAGTCTACTGTTTCGAGTTAGGCGATTAATTGAATATTCTATCTTATTTTATTATAACCTTGCATTGCATTGCATGATCTATTATGAATTGTATTATTATTGTTATTATTTTTTTGTATTGTTTCATAAGTTTAAGGACATATTTTGGTATTAAAATTTAATATTTGTACGCCATATAATGGTAAAACAAGAAATGGACTATTTTATTAATTATAAGATCTAATTGTACCTACTCTTGTTTACACAAATAAATAAATGATTATGATTATGATTATTATGAATATTCATGACCCAGGAACGAATATTCAAGTTCATCAAACAAATATTTTCCTTGCCGGGATTCGAACCCAGTACCGCCGGCACAATAGGCAGCTACACTACAATCTGCGCTAACCGCGTCGTCAATATATATATATATATATAGTCTGTCTATAAACAGTTTTTATACTGTTTATTATAAGTAAGCAATAATTTCAGGTGGTGGCAAAAGTGCAATTCTTCCGCCGTTATCGCCGTTTCGAGTCGACTGGGCGCTGACCGCCGATACGGGCCGTCCATCATACAGATTGCGCTTACATCAACAATATTGTGTTTCATATGTTCGCTACTAACCCAACCTGCGACCTAAAACTAACCCTACCGCGCCGAAACACGATTCCAAATAGCGTAATCCTTGCTCCGAAAATCAATACACCCCACAATCAGAACTCCGACTTCAAGCAAACTATCGACTTCCGTTTCTACATCATCCTTCAAAGGAAAGTAAACCGAGTTATTTAGACTTTGGGTTCGAGTTGGTTTGTTTTTGTGCTTGTATCTATAGGTTTTGCTAATGATATTTTATGTCCAGGTTGCGGCTATAAAGGGCTACGTCATAGCCACTTATTAATAGAGACATGCGCACCATTACCGATAAAGATAAGCATTGGGATCTTGTACTTGATGACTATGGAAACTAAACAAACACTTTTTGTTGTTTTGGTTATTGTTATTTTTGTAGCATTATCTTTGACTTTTGATAGCTTACCGTGGTTCTAAAATCCACGGAGTTGCTAATAGTAATAGTAACTAATACTAATTTCCAAAGTCAATCGAAATACTGGATGTCACTATTTATGCTCTTAAGTACATCGTTGCTGCTGTATGTTCACTGTGGATACAATTCGCTTCACTGTGGGTAGATATGAACAGGTACAACCAATTTTATTTGATGTAGGTACTTAGGTACACCTGTTTAAATTGATTTATAGCATGATTGTAACTTTAACTTCTTCCAGCATGCAGTTGCTTTTGTATGCGTTTTACGTCTCCAATCTTTGTTTCCTCGTTGCAATTAAAAAGTACATCAAACTCAAGAACATCGACTGTACAGACATAAAATGACGATACACTGTATTGCAGTTTGGCAATTGATATGGCAAAGTTTATACTTTGTAGTTAAGATATAAGTTTGTAGTTAAGGCCAATTTTTATGAGACAAAAATATATTTTTTTTTACTTTAACTGATTGTTTCCTTTCTGCCGTGGCAGAAACTTCACCTTTTTGCAACTAACAGATCAATAGATCGATACAGACGTACCCTTAAACCTTAAGTAGTATTCACTTGAATAGCCATGTAACACACAGCTAGGAGGACAAACATTGTCCCACGTGTGTCACCGCGGCGTCAGCACCCGAAAGGCACTATTTGTGTACGTTTAATCGGCTTAACCCCCGATTCCCGATCATTGGTCCTTTACACCGCACAATCGAAGGCGTTTCGAGAATTTATCGAAATAATTTCAGTTTGTTTGCCCATTGTGACTACCGGCGACTCTAGCCCTTTGTGTCGCTGTTATTATTTATTTAATAACGACGACATCGCATTGTTGAAGGTATTCGGGCGCGGAGGCGTTAGATTAGCTCTTTGTGAGTTTTGTCGGTAGTGTCGATCACACCCAGCTTACTGGTATTCCGTAGGCAAACAAACTTTGTCGAAACTAGAATTGGTTCGGTACATATATATGTATTTAAACACTTTATTCTCCCATTAAAAAGAGATAAGTAGGTACCTATTTATTGAGTAAGAAGTAGTAGTAAGAAGAAATACGGTGTGAGTTAAAAAAATAACCTAATGTTAACCTAATGATAATGTATTAAACACGTACCTATATGGATACCAGTAGACAAAATTTTGGTCGTACATGGCGAATATAATTGATAGTTCAAGATAAAATCTGTATCTTCAATTCTTAGTTATGGCTTAATATTATGGGGTAATTCTGTAAGTGTTGACAGGGTATTTCTATTGCAGAAGAAATGTGTGCGTGTAATATCAAATGCTTGGATGGGGTGCAGCTGTAAACCCATTTTCAAAAAACTAAATATTTTACCACTAGCGTGTATATATATTCATAAAATTAGCAATTTTGTTAAGAAATTCCCTAAATACTTTAAAAAACGATCGGATGTTCATTCTAGTGATATATGAGAGCAATACTCGTATAAACATCTTTTATATCAGCCACGCTGTAAAAAAGATGTATATAAAAGGAATAGTTATAATATGTGCATTCTGATTTTCAATAACTTACCTGTCCAAATAAAAGTACTCGAAGGTAATGCCTTCAAACAAGCACTAAGAAGTTGGCTCCTTGAAAACTGTTTTTATAGCGTTCAAGAATTTATAAATTATAAGCATATAGCATGGCATAAGTTTAAAAATGATTGATAATTGTTATTTATATTTTAATTTTACTGTTTTGACCATATATGTACATATATTATAATGTTGGCACTATTGATGCACATTGGTTTGGATGCCTTTAAGTGTAAATATAAAAGATTAGCATAATTATAAGCATATAGCATGACATAAGTTTAAAAATGATTGATAATTGTTATTTATATTTTGATTTTACTCTTTTGACCATATATGTACATATATTATAATGTTGGTACTATTGATGCACATTGTTTTGGATGCCTTTAACTGTAAATATAAAAGATTAGCATAATAATTATTCCTTCCTACCCATTTATATACAATTGCATGCTGTATGAAGACAGCCGAAAAAGGTGGAACTTTAACATAATATTAAGACATGTAACTAACCCTTTTTCTGCAATAAACATTATCTTATCTTATCTTATCTTATCTTAAAAACTGTAAGATTTAGAGCATTTTTCAGGGTTCCGTAGTCAATAGGAACCCTTATATAGTTTCGCCATGTCCGTCTGTCCGTCCGCGGCTTAGCTCCGTAATCATAAGTGCTAGAAAGCTGAAATTTGGTACGAGTATGTGTTTGTATCACGCAGACAAAACGGTAAAATATAAAACTAAAAAAAAAAAAAATTTTTTCGGTTTCCTCCTGTACACCTAAAGTGTGGTTGAATTTTTTTTTTCGTTCCAACATTAGCGTGTTTGGTGTTGTTGAATAGGTCTTTCAGAAATATTAGGGGTCTTCAAACATCATTTTTTATAAAGTCAGCAGTTTTGTAAATATTCGCTCGGGAAATCCAAAAAATAGTGTCCCCCCTCTAACTTCTCAACCACGGGTCAAAAAATTATGGAAAAATCCATGAAAACGAGGCCTTATTAGTACTTTCAATGAAAACTATATTGAGTAAAATCGTTCGAGGCGGTTTTTAAGTTATCGCAAAATTTTATAATTTTCTTTAAAATTACGTAAGTGCCGCGCGGTGTTCTTATACTTCCAACGTTACACATATTAGTTGGGTGCCATACTGCCTTAAAACATTTCGCTCAATCTGGTGCGTATAATCGATAACTTCCAGAAGGTAATAAGTAATTATAATTACAGTTACTTTGGCGTTTACGACCTTTTTATAGAGCTTGAAATCTTTCTCGTAATTTAAATTTTATTTTATTGTTTATTGTGAAGGATGGGCAACTACGGAACCCTACACTGAGCGTTTCCCGACATGCTCTTGGCCGGTTTTTTTCTGCTCAATTATCAACTTATTCCCGCCATGTATAGTTTTATTCTCGAGTGCTGTTGGTAATTATGTAGGTATACCAATTTTACTAAGTAATAGGTAATCAAATGTGTGTAACTGAAGAAACCTTTTTTTCATATTTTAATAGTTTTTTTTCTTACGAGTAATTATTGAATAGGTAGGTACTGTAGATTATTTAGACTGCACCTACGTCGCCTAGGATGACTCATTGAAATAAATCGAGTTAGGACTTTTGATAAGGTTCTCAGAATACCTGTTTCCTTAGAACTGCCACTGGATTAAGGAAAGTATACCTACTAGAATACACGTGATTCGGTCTTACTCATATCACTTACCTACATACATGTTTATACTATTATACCTATACAAACCTACACATGTATAACCATAATTTTCATACGAAAAATTTGTTCAGTTAACGAAAGCTAAGCCTTTATTAATAAATCTTGGCGAAATGTCATCATATAATTATGAATGCTAATTATTTTTTTACGCACATTCATTTTTATTTGACGATACAGCTGGTGCAGTGGCATTGCAGCTGCCTACTGAGCCGGCGGCCCTGGGTTTGAATCCTAGCAAGGATTAATATTTGTGTGAGGAACTCGAATGTTTAGTGCCTGGGTCGTGGATGTTTTCTATGTACTTATTTATCTATATAAGTATAAGTACCGTGGGCTTGTGCCCATAACACCAAGCCTACCTAGAGCTTACTTTGGAACTAGGTCGATTTGTTGTTCAATATTTATTTATATAATTCATTCAGCCATTCATATCATTTATTTAGCCAGGCTCTGACTTATGAGATTTTGAATATTTTGATTCACGTTGCACACAAGCCTGACCTGATACATTGCTTTATCTTTTTTTATTAATGTTAGCCATGCGAAAATTGTACGCAAGTTTTCTACTAGTAGAACAATAAATGTTGTTGTTAAGATTTTCGATGACTCAACATATTTGTAGTGAACTCACTTTGCTCACACCGTGGCTATATCAAAATATCTGCGAATGTTTGCATTCCGTTCACCTGATAGTGAACCAATAGCGAATACTTCTAGGTAACCTGTGGAGCCGATAGATAATTCTTGGCACGAAATAGAACAGGTGAGAAGAAAACTTATCACGTATAGGCTCAGTAATCGGGTCGCAAGCTATCGGCAGCTCGATAAGATAAGTGAGGTAAATGTTTAACCGGTAAACAATAGTTGGTACTGACAACATTGGTAACCGTTCGATAAATATAGTCCGAGATGGGATGGTCGATGGTATGCGTTGTGGGCCATAGGCTACATAGTCACGTGACCGTATTCAATATTTAAACAATACAAACAAACATCTCGAGAACAAATTGATAACCCGAAAAAAGAACTCAAAAAATTGTATCACTATCATCACTACATAGTATAAAACAAAGTTGCTTCTGTCTGTCTGTCTGTCCCGATGTATGATATCTTTAAACTACGCAACGGATTTTGATGCGTTTTTTTAATAGATAGAGAGTGATTCAAGAGAAAGGTTTATATGTATAAATTCATGCATAATTTATCAACATTGTACCCGTGCGGTTCGCCAGTTAAGAATACGAGTATGGTGCAAAAAGAAAAAAATCTGCGCTAATGACGCAATGCTCAAGTGACTGTTAATTGCTTAACCAGTAAAAAATTTGGTAATTCGATACAAATATTCCCAGATTGGCAATTCATACAATCTATGCAAATAATTTGTTGAGGTATATGGCTGAAGGTGAATATGAGGCTATTAAGGAATGCAAATCCGGTTATTTTATAATAGTAAACCCCGTTATAACCGGGTTTGTATGGTAAAATAACCGGGTAACATCGGTAGTAACTTAAACTAGTTCTTTGTCATAGATTAAGTTGTGGAACTTTGACAAGTAGTAACGACACTGTCTTCAGAAATATTAGACTCAAATTTATATATAGTACCAAGCGGTGCTTAAAAATCCATAAATGCTTATTCGGTCCTTTACTTTAATTAATAATTATGTACATATTCAATTCCAGGTTAGTTACATTATCATAGGTACTTACTTACAACAAGCAAGCCTAAATTTAAGCTCTCAAAGCTGAAAAGGTGAGGTACATTTAAGTCAAAAGAATGTATATTTCTCAATCATTTAATTTATTTTTTGATAATAATTTATTTATGTAACACAATTTTCCATAGGCTTATTTTATAATTCACACAGGGTCGGTGTCGGTGTTGCGCCACGCCACGATATAAGTATGGGATGAATATGTAGACAGATAGTATAGGCATACCTCGCTGTAATGTAGTTTGCGAGATAAGATAGGAAAGCAATGATGCAGACTAACTGATACGCATCGGTTGGCATTTATTTGCGTAACTGGATACATTTTCTGCTATATACACATTATGTACAACTTACAACTTCTAAACTACATAAAAATGTATGTAGTTACGTAAAATAATTGTAGTTTATTTGGAATATAAATAATTATTCACTATACACGACTATAATACTGAACCTTACATCTAAATATTGCATTCTGATAAAATCTGGTCATTTCTCATAATATTAATATTCTAATACTTGTCAAAGGCTTTATACATAAATATACACACTTCTAGAGATGGAATGTACTCGATCACTAGCTAAGGCCTACTCTGATAGCTATTCGTCTTCGCCAATAACAATTTACTTGATATACAGAATCGTCCAATTCACATAAATTAGAACCTACTGAAGATTTTAGAATACCTAATAAATAAGTAGGAACTCCGGATACCTTAAATGCCGATTATTAAATAGTAGGTCTTATATAAGAATTTAATTTACTATTCGAGTTTAACTGTTAATTTAACAAGTTCCAAACTCCTAATTTCGACGTTAGAAACTTTTACCATCGCAGTAAGTTTGGAAAACTGTAGTTTAGCAAACGAACAGCAACGCGTGGACTAGGAATCACTGTAGTAACGTGGTGGGGCTCACCACCAACAAGGGGCTGGCTGAGGACCATGCGCTGAGACGGGGGGCTGATGGTGCAGCGGCTGGTATGGAGGCAGAGCCATGCCCAGAGGTGGCAGGCCATCCGGCTTGCTTAGACAAGGCCTTCCATCTTTCACCAGAACGGGCACCGCGACGCGTCGGGGCGAGCTCAACCCGCCGACGTTCAACTCATGCGCTCCCTTCTCTTGCACCGCGCGCTTCGTCTTGTACCTGTGGTTCTGGAACCAGATCTTCACCTGAGTCGGAGTTAAACGGATCAGACTGGCCAGATGCTCCCGCTCGGGCGCCGATAAGTATCTCTGCTGACGGAACCGCCTTTCCAACTCGTAAGTCTGCGCTTTGGAGAATAGAACACGGCGTTTGCGTTTCTTGTGCACCATGCTCGGGTCGGAGTTGTTGTTGATGTTGTCGTGCTCGTGGTCGTCGTCGTCGTGTTCGATGTCGTGGTCGTCGACGTCGTCGGTGTCGCGCGGGTCGACGGGCGGGGAGGAGGCCGACGCGCCGACGTACGATAGTTCGGAGGCGCGGGAGGTGCTGTCCGGGCTGGCTTGTTGGCCGAGAACTCCTGAGGACAAAGGAAAAGTCACGTTAGTAATCATGGATTACATCTTACCTACTATTTAATTAATACAACCCTTATATATTTAAAAGTAATATGCCCGTTATTATTAATATCACGTGTCCGTTTATCTGTCAGTCCGTCATACTATCACGGCCGGTTTTTTCAGGAAAGGTATGATAGAAATTGGATGTAGATATGTTGTAGGTATTTTCTTCTCTGATAATAATGACTTTTAATGGAAATTAATCATTGAAAAATTGTTTGTCTATGTAGTTCTCGACTCAATGGCCACAATATAATATAGTAATCGGTAATAATGTATTATAGTATGTTATATATAGCTATCCACGCCGTGACCGGCGACGGCGACCCAAGCTAATTACGGGCGTGAGCCCTAATGTGGCTGGCAAAGCCAAACTTTCTTTTAAATACCCGATCACAAGAAGCATTGTATGTTATAAGCTATAACTAATCCCGTTGCATATTTGTGCCTAAAGGCAATTCAGTGGATCTTGTTGTAATGCATTTTTATAACTTTTACTTACAATTAGTCATTAAAAACGTAACTAAAGTAAGTTTCCCACGGCTAGTGAAAAAATCCTTCAAGCACTGCAGTAGAGTTAATAAATAAATGCATAACAAAGCTAAATTAATAACACCACTACAGTTTACTAACACATCCAAATCTCCAGCTAATCCTCAGGGTTATGCTCTATTTAACTCCAACTAGGTTCGCATCGCATACAAATAACGAGATGTGAAAAATCAGGGGCAATATTACATTGTTCCAGTTACCCCTCGGTGATTTCACACGCAGGGCGGGGCGGGGCGTGACGGAGGGGGGAGAGAGGGGTAGACCACTCCCACCCCCCGGCAGCTGGCACTCCGTACGATCATCCTCATGAGGACATCTTGGAATTTAATAATGGTAATGCAACATCCCTAACGAGCAATAAACAGAGAACCTAGGAACCGGAAAATTTCAGCGGCACAAACGTAAAAGTAATCCAATCTACATTTGTTTTATTTAAGATCAAAAAGTAGGTAAGTTTTAGGCATGTAACTGAAAATTGGTGGAGTCATTTGATAATCTTTACATGTATGAAATACCGTCTCGATAACATCTGCTATCTTATCTCCAATAAGTGTAAGCAATATATCGTGATATTTTGGACTTGTTGCAATCTTCACATCTCTGTTCTACAATTTAAACTAACCTTACTACACATTGTTACGACAGTACATACATTCATAGCGCATTTGATTTGGAAAGTTTTAACTACTAGTAGTTTCTAACCGAAATATATCTTCAAACTTTGTTATGAAAAACTTAAGCGCCCCATTAGCTTAAAATGACGACAGAACAAAAAAATAGAACACACATCTGCGAAATACAAACTTATAGCAATCGTGATCTGACCTCTTCTACCAAACGACCATTTAAGAAATCTGCGTCGGTGACTTCCCACAGACAATGACACAATAAAATCTATAACTGTCATTGAATAAAGAACAAATAGCGTCCCTAACAGCCGCAAACATTTGTATTTGATAGCTACAGCTGCCGATGGGCTATTGGTGACAAATTCACCCCATGCCCCTTAGCCCCTGAGGGGCGTGAACACACAACCCATGGCGTGATCGTTTAGTACAGCATTTTGATTTAAATTTACCTTTAGAAATCTAGTTTTAGTACAGAGGACTATTGAAAAAACTGGTGCCGCCATGTTCTTTTTTTTAAGTTATCGCAGGAAAAGTAGAGTGGTAGGTATAACAAAAAAAAATGTTTTTAAAGTTCGAACATGGTTTAGTTTCAATAAGAACTATGAAAAACAAACCTGATACGAAGTATAAAGTTTTCATGAAGTGTGCAGTATTCAGAAAACAACAAAAAATACGACCAGAGAAAGGCCCGTGTATATACACAAGCAATCGAACGCCGAAAGTGTTTGATAGCGATAAAAATAATTAATGACAACAGCAGATTAGTGTGAAGGCACTCAACTGGAGGAGCATTTCAAAAAATAATCTCTGCCTCTCGAAACTTGCCACCGAATACTATTTTCGAGTGGGCCATATACGGTGATAATTCGATTATGTACTCGTGAGTGTCAAATTTAAAGATATGCAGAGTTTAATATGATCTGTTGGATTTTTTTTATTATTATTTATAGAACGAAAATAAATGTAGAGAGCCGACGGCATATGGTAACAATGTGTTACCGTGATTATGTAGGTATTCTGTTTTCTAGGGGAAGCGTACAAATATTTAACACTTGCGGACATCTGCTGTCATTTTATGAATGAATGCTATAAAAAGATAGGTACCTGCATTTTCAGCTATAAAAGTATCATATTTTTGTACAGATATGGAGAGGTTAGCCTGGTTTAAGTATTACGACTTTACCACCATTCATTGTTAACGAGTTTTTTCTTGTGTCTAATCGCTACTTAGAAAGAATATTAAAACTAGACTTGAAAAAGAACCCCAAGCAGCATATTTAACAGTAAGACTCACTAGATTTATACGGAGGTAAGATTATCAAAGTAATATCACATTTTTTTACCACATAGTAGTATACAGTTTATATACAGTAAATTATAGTGTTGCTCTTATAAATACGTAACTTGTGCGGTGGAGACTAATGGTGCTTGAATAGGGGGACCTCTGAGAGAAGAGAGGAATGGAAAAGTCTCGCGAAGACCGTAATCAAACCATCTGACTAACGGCCAAGAGTATTACTGTGAAATAAAGAAGAATAGCGCTTACTCTCGGATAGTAACGACAATAACCCCATATTAGTTTGAATAAGTTTCTTAGAAGAATAAAAATTCTGGGAATACAAGTTTGATTAAATTAACCACTTACCGGTATTATCATGGTGGTCTAGCGACAGCCACGGCTGGTGGTGCCGCAGCAGGTCATGGGGGTAGTGGTGAGGAGGAGCATACGGCGGCAGCTCCAAGGAACAGCCCCCGGGGCCCGGCGGGGGCTCCAGGCCCTTGCCCTCGTTCAGCCCCAGGATGTCAGAGATCTGGAAGCCAGGGCGCTGGCCCGGCATCTTCATACTGTCCAATAACCTGGGTGACAACGGAAATTGGTTTTGAGTTTCGAAATCAGAAAGTTAGGTTGCTTGGGGTCGTTGTCAGCCGAAAGACGTCCTCTGCCTGATATAAACTTAGCATCCTACTTACGTAAACAATATTTTTTACGTCAACCTAGGCCGTGAGTGGGATTTTCTGCCCGCACTTCCGCAGACAAACCATAGGTTGTAATTCGTAAAGCCCCAGATCGCATTTTTTGTGGCCCTTACCTTCGGTTCAGGACACAAACACCTGCGATCTGGGACAACCACGAAGGCCTAGGAATGTACACGACATTTTAAAAAAAGTAGCTAATCACCACTCGCTCAAAATGATCTGTCTTGAGAATAAAGGTTTAAGCCCTTATTCTCAAGACAACAGAGTCCGTGTGCATCAATTTGAGCATCTGGCGTGCCTAGCAACTTCTGCTGCTAACTCTCCACGATAACTTCGGTCTTCCTGAATTGAATGATGCTGTACCTAAATATTAAGATAATATCTACCTTATCTATTACCGGGAGATCTGTTACGGGCTAACACCTGACGCAATCTCGGGGCTCGAGACCCTGAATGTAGACTTAAAGTTACATTTTATTATTGTCATAAGTTTTTCGGAAATGTTTATGAAAATACGCCATACGATTAAAAAAATAAATTGTAATTAATTAAAACCAAAATTAAAATTGCCTTTTAAAAGATTTAAACGCGGATCTACAGGTACAGTGTACACCATACTTGTTTACTAAAGTATTTATTATAAGTCAAACGGCAACATGTAAAAGCCACTCTACGCGCTTGTTCTCTCAATAGTCTACTTATAAATGAATGGGTATCTCAAAACCGATGTCCGACTCAAGCTTACAACCTTTGTGAAGGTGTAGATTGAAAGAAAACATAAGTACGACATTCCGTCAATTGAAATGTTTTTGTTAACGAAGCACCTCTCGAAACGTGACCTTAATAAAAGAACTTGGCTATGGTTATTACAAGCACCAGGCCGACATAGAATAAGATGGATTTACCGCTTGTAAATACGGCTGGTTTTTTAATAATCGCAATCATTTCTAAGAAGATCATTTCGAGAATAGATCTTATTTGGAATCATTAATTATTCAATCAGTCAACTTGACAACATGTTCTCTACAGTATACATGACATGGTATCAGTATCACTAATTTAAAAGTCTGTCCCTGATGTTGCGATGAAATTAACAGAAGTAAATTAATTGTTATAAAATTATATCGTTCGCCTATTTGTTTACGTAATGTAAAGCGTAAGCAGCAAGGGGTGTTCAAGTTATTTAATGGGTTAGAAATAAACGGGGCTGTAAATCCATTAATTACTTAAATAGGTTTATCCTAACAAAATTTAAAAACTCGTACTTAAAAAACTGTTATTAAGCCAATAGACTCAATTAAGTAGGCCTACTTGTCATAAAAACGCGGCACAGTCACTCCAATAGGCTTAAACACGTAGCTTGTGATCTCAGGAGTACGTGACTGCATGAAAGGACCCTCGGGGGCATTTAGCAGGTTGTAAACAGGTAACAGACGAGGTGCAAACTGTCACACGCTTTGAGCTGACATGTGTGCCGAAGCGTCCTTAAAGGTAAAGCCAAATAAAATCATGTGTCATAAATATTTCAATCCATCTATCCTTTAAATGATATTTAACACATTTTTAAAAGATGTGATTAGATACACGCGTATTACTTAACGGCTCGTTTTTAGATGGAAATTATTGCAAAACTATGGGGTATTCTGTTCAAATGCTTCTTAATTGTAAAGAGCATTTAAGTATCGGTTTTTTTAAGCAAACCCCCGGTTTTGTAGAGAAAATAGAGCATGCTTTATATGAACACGAAAAAAATTATAACATTGAATGACATAAAAAAATACCTCAATATTTTTAAAGGGTTACTTACGCTAAAATATTAGACTATATGGTGCTAAGAAATTAAGCTCTAGATATGGTATGGTTCTATGAAGATAGTTGCTCGCCCCTGCAACTGCTTAATTTCTTACACCATCAGAATTCACCATTTAATTAAGATATCACTGAAACACTCGATTAACGTTTTGCCGCATTAACATTCAACGAGGCTCACCCTGGGAAAGCGGACCGGAACGCCGCCGGGTAGAGCGCCGGCAGGAACGCCGGGCCCCACGGCGGCAGCAGGATAGGGCTCCAGGCCAGCAGCGACGCCGGCGGCAGCAGCGGCGGCGGCGACCGCTCGCCCTCCTCGCACTTCATCTCCCGACAGGGAGAGCTCGCCTTCGGAATAATGGTGAAGCCTTCACAAACACTCGCGTGACACGTGCTGCGCCCTTCGACGCCGCGGACGCACTGAACAACCCTCGAGTGGCCCTCGGGGTGAAGAACACCCCGCGCCGCCCTCGTGCCTCGACAGCCTACTCAGCCTCGAGGGTGCTCTACTGACCCCGACCAATCCCGACGCGCGCCCGACTAGGCGGGGCGAGAGCCGACCAATGAGAGCTAAATACTAAAGCCTTCCCAACAAAAAAACCTGGAGTATACTTTGTGAAAAGAGCTTTCGACGTAGCGTTATGTTATGTCGCTTTTTGTAATGAGTGCGCGCGTTAAGCCCATTGTTGAGGCCGGTTCGTTATGGACGCCGCTCCAAATGCCCGAATAACGATTTTCATTTAGAGTGTTTTTATTAAGCCCGTGTAAGCCCATGTTTTTTGGGAGATTTTTGTGTAACATCACATTTTCGTTGTTGATAATTTTCGGGCTATTGTAGGACACATTTAGACAAAATTGTACGCGGTTATGTTTTTTACGAAAATATTTAGTAGCTATATACTCTTATTATTCCTATTTTCCTTTTATTAGAACATGTTACTGTTCAGGCGCGATTGTTCGTTCTATGGATATTTAATCCTTTACAGATATGTATCGGCCTTTACGATCAAATCGATTTCCTTATGGTTATTATATTTTTAAAGGCGCAAATTACACTAAATATCATTTCTAGCTACCGAAGTACTTACTACTATTATTCATTTTCCTTTTAATTCCATTTATGCGCAATGAATTCCTATAACAAACCTACAAGCAGGTATCTATGTCGAACCTAACGACAAAATCGAATAGTTATAGATAATATTAAAAATACAAATTATACCCGAAACGATTATAATTTACCATAACATCATCAAACAAAAATAAAACTGCACCATTATCAACCGTCACAATAAAACTTAAAAACCCCAAATAACTTTGGAAACATCTGGCCAAATTCCCTTCCCGTTTCGAAGTAATCGACACTCAAACATTTGTCTTTAACTTGTAACTTGTATTGAAGACCTGCACATGTGCAAGTACTTAGCGAGAAACAATGATGGCGGACAATGCGCGGGCGCAGGTAGGACTGGAATTATCATTTATGACTTGCACGTGTTCGTGTCTTTTGTCTTTTAAATCTCGCGAAGTTTCGGGAATTGATAGGCAATTATTTTGAAATAGGTAGACAACTTTCTTTTATTTTGATTTTACGATTTTCAGTTTAGGTTAGTTAGTAGTTAGACCATCGGTATAATAGGCTAGTAGACCCAGTTTTGAAATATATTTGAAATGGTTAATAATGATCTTACTAGGTCTAAAAAAATGTCTTGTATTTTCGTGAAAGCTAGAAAGCTAAATTTTATCAATTGAAAATTTTAAATTTCATGAACAGTAAAAAACGCCGTCCGCCATTTTTTCCTTTTGCTATTTTGTGGCGTGACGTATAATTACCTGTAAATATTCGAAATTCGACCGTCGTATAGTGCCATTCCGCTCACTCCAATATACTTTGACAGGAGATCGAGAGGGACGGCACTATTCGAAGTCGTCAAAGCAAACTTTCAGTTTTCTTTACAGGATCGATGACGTCACTATCATAAGCGAAAATGGCGGACAGCGTTTTAAGCATTTCAAAATACAGATTAAAAACCATATTTTCAAATTCCTTTTTTTTAGCCTTCTTTCACTTATATGAATTGAAAAATATATATTTAGGTTTCCTTTGCGAAATACTATACGGGATAAACATTAGTTTATTACAATTTGACATGAGTCAACTAGCCTATTAGGTTATACTCGTATGTGTCACTGACTGTGACTGTGACTCTTTATCTCTTTATTATGTTTTGATAACAAGTATAAAAATAAAGCTTACAGGCACGCTGTAATAAACATGAGACTAATTTTATTGATCGCGAACTATAACTATTACGTACGATGAGTAATTTTCAAAATACATGTAAGTACTTTAATAGGGCTTTAATTAAAACAAAACTTAATTGATTCCTTTGTGTGACTATTAGTTACCCATATCTTTTGTATGAGTAATAACTTTCGTAAGACAAAAGAAGCGATGGTAATTTCGTTTTTATTAAGCTTTTAACTATGTATATGTTTTTTGAAAATGACTATATAATTTCCACCTACTAAGTACTTTTCTCTTATACCTACAGGGCATGCGCAATACGGTATATAATGTTAAGAAAACTTAAACAGCCAAACTTAGAAATTACACCTACTTCAGTTAAGTTCTACTTAGTTAAGTTTTTTAACTCTGCGAACGAAGATTACAAAAGCACTACATTAATAGTTAATATATACTAATAGTGGCTCTGTGAGCTGTGGACCTTGCGGGCTTGTTTCGAGATTGCAGATTTTTTAAATTTTTTACTTTCCGGAAAATCCGGAAATCTGGACATCCGGACATACGAAAGATTTTTGGCTAAGCTGAAACGGACTCGCTCGCTTTGCTGGCTCGGTCATTAAGAGGCCTTCTGGCTCGTGAATCCCAGTTTGTTCACGAACACACGATCACAAGTGGGACAGTAAACGCCAGAAACAATTGACAGGGTGTCGCCGTTGACGGATACATCAAAGAGGACATCATCATCATCAAGAGGCCTTATTCCTTTTAATTTTTTTTCCATATTTTTTGATATATGAATAATTCTTTTCCCTGAGTTCTAGAAAGTAACACACCTATTTCATGCTTTCGTTGCCTGCAGTTGAAAAAAAAAACAGTTTCCTGCGTGAATTTTGTTAATTTCGAGTAGTTTTTTGAACAAAAAATTCTAACTGTAGGTTTCAAATATACCAATAAATTGCAATGACACTGTTCTAAGTAGTAACATTGATAATACGTTAAGAAACATGTTTGGTCAATGATCATAGAGAAAAATGTCCAATACAATCAGCGTTTTTGAACAGACAAGGAGCCTTAAAGAGCATGGTACCTCGTAATAGCAGAACTGATGAGCCACGATGTCTAAACCCATAAAGCGCTTCGTGAACCAAAAGGGCACCAACAAAGGGCAATTATTTATATTGGGAGCGACCGTAAGTGGCGTGCACGAACTGTTTAATTGACTTATTGTGAATGAGTTTTTAAAATATCTATCGCTTATCGTTGCGTGCTCATCGCTTTTATTTACAGTATATGTAAAACGAAACCATGCAACATTATGTTAGAGATACGATCGACTGAACCGATCAACCGAAACAGGTCAACTATTACAACACAAATACAATCCGTTAGCTCGGAGATTGGATTCGGGTTTGGGTGACATCGGAAAGATTCATAGTTCATAGGTACTTCCATCGCATAAGAGCGACCGAGACAGGTATAAAACTCGAATCACATTCTCTGACATTTTATTTTCAATTTCCTAATGTTAGGTCATTTTGATCGTTTTGTCCAACTTCTGAATTTGATTGGTTTAAAAATTGTATTTAAGTCGGTGTCTACAAATAATTAACATCGATTACGCATAACGGGTTAGTAGGTACCTACCTATATGCCTATATCATTATTTACATTTTCATTAAGGGTTTTCAAGCAAAAGTTAGATCAATAAATAGGATTAACTACAAACTGCCATGAATAACTATGATTGATTTCTTTCCATGAGTCATAAAGATATAAGCATAATCAGAATATGTTATGTCTCAGATTGTAAGACGCCGATGATTCACAACCAAATTAAATTTAGGTATTAATCTAATAGTAGGTATCTACTAAAATTAAGAAATCAACTCTTAACTTAAGGAATTCTAACAGCATTAAGACTATTTCGCTTACGTGACATTTTGTCTGGCCATTTCCAAAAGTAACTTTCGACTGCCAGATGTGTTAATCTCCTAATCTTGTTTACAAATGACCACCTCAAGTGATTACGATTGAACGGGTCCTAAATCCAGGTAACTGAAGGAATTGCACAGCTGCACTTACTTTGAGGCGCCTAGGTATCCCAAAGTCGCGTAAAACTATTGTTTATACTAATCCCCTTGAAGGGTTCGCTTTGTCTTTAACATAAACGTTGCACGTGCAAGATAGGTAAGCCACTGTCTCACTTTATTGTTTACCGAAATTCCGTTTTTATATGGTTTTGTAGTATTTAATTTCATTAAGATTGTAACAGATATTACAGTATTAGGTAGTCTAAGATACGCCCTTAACCCATGTGTTTAATGGTAGTGTTTTTGTTATAAAATTTAGTACCTAATGTTAAAAAGTATATCGCGAATGGTTTGCCTGTAAAATTCCTGGCCAAACTAATTCATAAAATAAAAAATGAGTTTTAATCATCCATTTAGGTAACAAATAAGTGAAGGTGGTTACTAATTCGTACCTATCCTCTACTACCTATATAAGACCTAATTACTAATCTAAAGTTACATAACTACCTACCTATTAATTTACTAAAATTATTTTCATGTCAAATTTCTTTTCGGCAGATGTACCTACCTGTAGCTGTACATATAGAGACGAATATCAGAAATATAATTTAATTAGGTACAATAAAGCGAAACATTTTAAAATGTAATGATTCAATCAGGGTTCGAACTTGCGTCTCCAACGGCTTTCCGGGCCAACACGGGCGACGGGCGTCCTACCTATTGGACCACTGAACGTGGTGCGAGAGCCATTGAATTTTTCAACCAGTTGCTTCTGCTTTCCTTAGGCTGGCATCGTAACGCTTCATTATAAACATTTGGTTTGCGTTGGCAGGCGTTACTGCTTTAATAAAAATAATTCATTTATTTATCCAAGATATTCAATATTGTTCCCGTTTGATGTGAAGTTAGCGTTTACTGCGAGGTAAGCGAGGGCCAGATTTGAGGGTTCGCGGGCAGGTGCGCGCGCCCTCCGCTCCGGCTCACTAGGCACTCCCACTCGCGCGCATCATGCGCACCTTATCTTAACTAACTATATGGAAAAATTCTAGGGTGAATATTTAGCGTTTTTACGTCATTGTCATCTCAGTTATTGTTAAAATAGAACGTTTTCACATCAAACAAAGAAGAACAAAAAAAAAACTACGAGAAATGTTCAGCTGTAGCACGCTGTAGGCAGAGTGAATGTTATGCGAAGATAAAAGTGGTCCACAGACGAGGTGCCGTATCACTAAGGTCCTAATTTACGGCTCTCGACGTACTGTCCGTGAAAGGTGTTAACGACATGTCTACAATTAGTTCGTAGGTATTAGTAAAATATTTCTACAAAATGTAATCGATTGTGGAGTCGAAGTTTAAGAAATCATTTTTTTAAAATCGAACTAACTAAATATTCGATGTTATTCTAACCTTGTGATAATGATCGTTTATATCTCTACATAGTGCACATTAATCATAACTTAATTACCTACACAATTTTATAACTAATCAAAATACTGTTAATGGATTACCAAAGTACACCTGTCTGGCCGGGATTAGAACTCCGAACCCCTATCTCGGCGGGCAAACAATGTTACCAAACGAGGCCAGCTGGAGCGCCCGGCAAGGGAGACCCTGGTACGAGGGCCTCCTCTTTCATATGTTCACTATTTTAGCATTTGCATCTGCAATATCGTTGAAAATTGGTACCATTTGATAAAAAAAATTGGACAAGTGCGAGTCCGACTCGCGCATGAAGGGTTCCGTAGCATAATCTATAACAAGTTTGTTGTATGGGAGCCCCCCTTAAATATTTATTTTATTTTTAGTATTTGTTGTTATAGCCAATAGAAATACATCATGTGTGAAAATTTCAACTGTCTAGCTATCACCGTTCTTGAGATACAGCCTGGTGACAGACGGACGGACAGCGAAGTCTCAGTACCCTTTGGGTACGGAACCCTAAAATAGACCAAGTAAGTTATTTAATATTAGAGCTAACGTAATAAGCATCCATTAAAATATTTACTCAAAAGAAAGTCCTTCATAATTTGCTGAGTACAAATCAAAGGAGGTATAACAATGTTAATAGCAGAATATTGCCGTTTAATTTATATCAAACCAACGTGTCATTATGCGCTGAATTTAAAAAGATGATCATTTTGTATTCGCAATGGCTAATGATAAAATAATGGGGGCTGATAGCGGGCACGATAGGAAAGTAATTTGTGTGAAAGTTGAATATATACGGGGCCGCGCCGCTCGTACCACGCGCCGATCGCCCGAAAAAACTACCCTATGACCAAACTAACTTGAAGCCATTACCTGTCCTACAGTACCAGCGACCAAACTATGCTCTGCCTAATTTGAAAACAACTTTGTATGAAAGCTACAATGTGTTCATGCTACAAAACATAAATACTGCCAATCGCTTCAGGAATATACGTTGTCCTTTCGCCTTCGTGACCCAGATTAGATACGGAAAACAAACAAGAATCGTACACACGTCATCAAGCCAGCACCTATGGCACTTAAGAAGAATTTATAGCCAAACGTGTCGTGAATTTCCTTTAATTTTGTGACTTTGTAAGTCGATGGGTTTCGTCGGAAATTTCGTTATGGCAATCTGGTTAGGCGCACCGTCTAAATGGGCGGTGGCACGCTAACCTGCGAAGAGGGTTTCCAAACCAATTAAGGGTTAGGGCAAAGCCTGGGAGAGGCGGCAGCTGGTGGATTACGAGCTCGATGGTGCTCACTGCGGCGCTTCACGAGCTATAAGTGCGGACACGCAACCGCGGGCACGCCGGAATACCTGTTTACACGCGAGCTAACATACTCTATGTCAAATATGTACTGGAATATATGCCAATATATCATGTGCATATTCATATAGCATGGGGTGAAAAAGGGGTTGAAAGTTTGTATGAAGATCAATAATTTTTTTGAGTGCGGGAATTGATACCTGATTTCATAATGATTCCGCGTAATTAGAGCAATTTAGCCGAAAAAAACTAAAAAGAGGCCAAGAGCGAGTCGGACTCGCGTACGAAGTTCGGTACCATTACGTTAAAAATGGCAAATAAATCACGTTTGTTGTATGGAAGCAGCACTTCAATATTTATTATTATTTATTATTTGTTGAATTACAGTACAGTAGCCAACATCAAAATCCACTTGAGTTACTTAAATCTCATACAACTTGCAAAAAAAGAAAAGTAATTTCAACATTGCTTATAGTAGGAGAGCCGAAGAGGGGATTTTGGGAGTACCTAAAGCGCGGCAGATTAATAAATAGGGGGATACCTTATACCCAGTTAAGTACTTCCACCAAATATGAGCCTCATATAATATGGCCGCCCGTCAAGGATAAAAGATCAGATTAGTAAAAAAAAATTGTTCATCTGACATTCTCGAGCGCGTCAGATTAAGGTAGGGTGAGTTAGTTACATGCTAAAACGTGTATATTCCTCTAATCTGACAATTTAAAGGTGACGTAAAGAAGGCGGAGGGCTACAAAGTTGTAAAAAAAAAACTTCATCTCGACATTCTCGAGCGTGGCTAATTTTTTTTTTATTTAAAAGGGAATGAATCAATGATAACGGAAAATATATAATCTGACGATTTCCACTAGCCGAAGTAACAAAAATTCATCGATAAAGTATAATGCGTGCAGTTACGTGATGCCTGTATTCCACTCTGGTTTCTGTTGCCAATGACGCCATGACAGTTGATCATGTTGTTTACAACACTAAAGTACTAGCACTATTAAATATTAATAGTTGCCGGCAACTTTTAGAACAAAAATGGCAGATTTGCGCATGTACATACATTTGTACGTAAATCGGCTACTGCGCAGTCAAGATTATGCTCTAAAAGCTTGCCGGCAGCTGTACTATGAGTGATATTAATATAAAGTGTGTATTTTGTGGTAAAACTACTTTACAAAAAACAATTAAGTAAATTTACATTAGAAACATAACAGAAATGTGTAAATATTTTAGAATATAGTCGGAGCAAACTGGTTCTCCGAAAATCCCGAACAAGATAGATACGATAATCTTGAACTTTCGAGAGAATCTTCATTAAATGAAGTAAATCACGCACAGTGCTATAAATTATTTAGAGCAATAAAAATACCGCGAGTCTTTCAGTATTTACAACAGCGGCAACGTATAATGGTATATGACAGTGCATCGGAAGTTTCTGGGAATAGCTCCGAATCACATGCCCCTGCTTCTGGGGAGTGCTCCGAGTCACATTTTCCTGTTTCAGGAGAGTGCTCTGAGTCACAAGTTCCTGTTAATTTTTTTAATTGTCAGATTAGGCGAATCCCGCCAGATAATCGTCAGATTATGAGACAGCACGTCTAGGGCATAAAGATGAACCATATATATCTTAATCTGACGCGCTTGAGTATTTCAAAATGGCGAATTTTTTTGCACATTCTAATAATAACTGCGAGTTTGCGTCACATCCAAATCGTCAGATTATTATATAAGAGCTTTTTCTTAGGTTCACTTAACATCCCCTTAGAAAATCTGACGCGCCCGACGAAAAAATTTTTTTTTTCATTTTCAACCCTTAAGTACGACCACCCCCATCATGGAAACAATCAGTTTAACATGCGTACATCTTTAAAAATGTGTAATACATGGATGCTATCAATATCTGACGCGCTCGAGTATGTCCATGCAACAGTTTTTTTTTACATTTTTGAAAATCTGTAGCCGCTCCCCCCACCGATGAAAAGGTATATCTTATATGACATTTTTTTCTTTTTATCATCTAAGCTTCGCAACTAGGGTTACCATTTAGGAATTTGAAAAGTCCTGGCAAAAAGCCGGACGAATCGAAAAAAGTCCGGACTTTTTAGTCACCAAAATAGGTAGGCATGGTAGTAGGTAGACGCTCGCATTGCGAGATTTGCGAGGGGGAGGTGCGGGGTGCGGGCCGGCCGGGCGGTTTTATTACTCATTATTCCAACTTATTTGAAAAAAGCCGGACAAATTAAAGGGCCGGACAAAGTCCGCACAAGAGTCGAAAAGTCCGGACATGTCCGGACAAATCCGGACGTATGGTAACCCTATTCGCAACCCAATAGGTCTCTATGACGCTCGAGTGAATCCCGAGTTAGCATCGTGGCGTACCCTACTATTAGATCTGAAAATAATATAATAAATATGTAATTTAATGTTCAAGATAAGATTCCGTGCGGACGAAGTCGCGGGCAACACAGCTAGTACTAATAAAGAAATTCTAAAATTGTATTAAAAATCAGTTTTCTATGGAGAGAGGTCATTATTTCAACAGCGAGATGCTTATTTTATGTAGGCGGGCGGCGCCACGGCGCCATTTGTTGGTTGAAAACTCTTTGTCCGCTCATCACGCCGAAACGATTTAATCGTATGTAACCAATTTTGGTACATGGATAGCTGGACATCCAAAGATGGTTCTAGGATACTTTTTATGGTGAAGAAAAGTTTTACGCGGGCGCGGCCACATCCTAGTTATACAATATCGGCGGCGCTTGTGGCGAGGATATTTTACCTCATTGGGATATTGGTATTTTTCGGGTTAAGCCCATAAGCATAGTGAAAATATTGCATTACTACAAACTCGTACAGCGTAGGTACATACTCAGGCCATGGTTATGTGACATTGTTACCTACGCGACGGTCAGCATCAAAATTAACTGTCAATTTTAATACTGGTTTATGACAATTTGACATAAAGCAGTATTAAAATTGTCAGCTACTTTTGACGCTGACTGTATTGTAGATACATGCTGATGGGAAACAAGTTAGTAATGCAAACAAACGTTATTAAATGTGTCTAGACTTTTATTAACCTCACTTAATAACACCTTTCTTCGTGTTTTCTCGTGTTTTAAATGTTTAATAGCCTAAATGCCCAACAAATACATATCACTACTTACAATATTACAATACTTTATTGTACATTGCCTTCTCGGTTTAGAAACGGATATAATAATATCTAATTCCATGCAAAACAGTAGCAAGTAACCGAAAGCTTTGATGAATCATCGTTGTACGTCAGCAGTAAGTCAACAACTCACCGCTATCCACACTCAAGGCTGTCTTGTTACTGTTATTCAAGAATGTAAGTAAATAAAGATAAAAGGTAAAAAAAATAATTAAAAAATAAGTATCAGACCTATTTTAACAGATTTCAGGTAGGTAAATGCGGATATTAAAAATTTACACGGCATGAGATGCCGTGTAAATTATTAACCTGGGTGGTTACACAAATTCAAAGAGTATCCTTCATGTGTTCGATGAAAATACATACCTAGTAGGTACGTATCCGCCGCGAGTCTTGTCATGGAATTTTAGGAATATACTTTTCGTAGTCTCAAATAACATTCAATATTAGTAGACGACAAACATTTCAATAAAAGTAAATGGGATCATTGAAATAGAAATTTGTTATAAAGCCGTACCGACGGGTGCACTTGGCATTCTACATGTCAAGTTTGCGTGCATAAACCCTAACTTTGCTAACTTCTATTTTGCAATAACCCTACTTTATGGAAGCACGAATGAGCATCAATATAATTTAGGGCTTGGATTTTGCAAATGGGTAGTTAAATAAAATGGAAGAAGTTAATATGTATCGACATTTTTGCAGTTTTATGAAAGCTCTGGCTAATAAAGTAATAAAAGCCGTTGTGAATTCAGTACTTATAAATCTTTGTTGTATATGGTAGGTATATAGGTACCATTGCTATATCATCAATTTAAATGAAGTTATAACATTGGTTACTTTAGGTAAAACTTGCTCGAGAATAAGACATATAATACCTAATCTCGATTCAAATCATAGAGCCTTCAATGAATGCGGAGTCAGTTAAAAAACAAATTTTAGTAAGTCATGACATGATCCGACGGCGCGAGAGAAACAATACTTTACTATCCATTTTCTATACTTCACACATCTAGACCTAACTGGACTTCTTTCGTTAAGGTAAATGATTTATGCTCATTTTGAATTTCGGTTCTTGCTTATATACTTAGGTACTCGCAAGGCATACGACATAAGTAGGTACTCGACGTAACAATTTAGCCGACGTTTATTCTTGAATGGTCTACCATATCTTGAATGTCTACAATTTTCCATTGATAATATCAAATAATCGATCAACAACAGCCAGATTCCGAGACAAGGGGAAAGACCCTTACTATCAACAGCTGCTGAACAGTGGGTTTTTGTTTTTACATGTAGTAGATATCATATTATTAACATTACTTACGCATAGGAGTTGTACCGGTAGTCATCCTCCGCTTGCGGCTGTCGAAGCTGGTAGTTCGGCTCGTAGTACTCCGGAGGGGCGGCCCAATTGTTGTCATAGTTGTAATATTCCCCGTAACCCATGTCTTCACCCATCATTTTCATTATACGCACCGCAGTCCAAAAGAACGAACACTTTAGCTTAAACAATGACTATGCTCAAAACGCCGATAATTGCCGATTCCAATCTTTTGAGTTCGAATCGATATAGAATATACGGCTCTTACGATGCCGCCTGCTTACACAGGACTGCAGGGGATCGGATCGACTGATCGATGCGCAGGCTCTTATCAATAATATTGTATCCTTATCATATCTAGCAGCTTTCCCCCGATACGGACTTTTATAAACGACGCGACGAGGCAATATTGCACAGATAGGTTTATCGGTGTCAGATGTAGCCACTGGCAGTCGGCGTGATGTTATGAAATACAGGAATGACAGGTGCTGGGCTTGCCTTGATAAACGTTTGACAGACGAAAACGATAGCCAAGAAATACCTTTACCTAGTCTAGGACATTTTATTCGACTGTCTATTCTTCATTAGGCAGTTATTAGTTAATTTTCATTCAACCAAAGTTTTTTTTTTTTTTTTGCATTACTCATACTTAGTGATGTGCCGTTTCGGAGAATTTCCGGAACCTTTCCTCAATTTATTTGGGGAATGTTCTCGAGAACGTTAGATATCTTTGCATACAAATCGGGAAATGTTCTCGAGAACGGCACATCTCTACTCCCTTCTTAAAGTAATCCCGGCAATCCATTATGTTTTTCCATAATTCACGAGTTCATAGATTAACCTTTGTCTATTAGGTTAGGAAGCAACGCAATACCGTGTCAGTTAGTATTGGACGCCAAATTAGTAAAAAGGTATAGTAATTTGGCGCCCAATACTGTAACGGTCGCATAGTGGGTACTGCGCGATAAGTTTGACAACACTATTTTTATGTGGCGCGACCTACGACATTACCTAAACGTGAGAAAATTGATCATAGGATTTTTGTAATCTAAATAAAATACTACAATTCGGTATTAACTAGATAAAAGATAATGTATCTCGTCAATTTACCAGTATGTCTAATGTGACAAATACTTATATATTATAAGATAGTAATCATTCCCAACAAAAAGTTCTAATATACATAACACCTACTCACGCTAACAGAGATACCTATAATAGCATCTGCTGACGACATTATTATTTCGAACAAAAAAAGTGTAAGTATGAGTGTACTTATTTTTAGCGCACCGCACGACGACGTACGTATTTTGAATACCTACTTACCTTTTCTTCCCATTACTTAACCTTCTCAAAAAAACTTCTTAGAAATATCGGTTCATACGACAGTCCCTTTATGCCATAGAGAACATATCAGTATCTACTAATAAGAATCGTCTGCCGTTCCAACTTTTGTCTCATATGCTTCAAAAAAGCCAATCAGGTTTTTACCTCTGGTGGGACTTGAACCCACAATCCTCGGCTTAGGAGGCCGATGCCTTATCCATTGGGCCACAGAGGCGTTCGGCGGAGCGGCTAAAACAAAAAACATTCTCAACAGACAACCGTCAAACATTAAAAGAGACGGTAGAGAAATATCTATTTTTGTGTGCTCACGAGTTATTTCTAGACATAAAAATATGTAAAAAAGAAAAAAAAACAATTTACAGATAAAACAATGTAAAACTTATTAGAAAATTATCTCTCAAGAGAATGTAATTCTCCCATGATGCCTTTTCTAACCAGAACCACCCACCACTTCAACTTTCCCCGCACACATTCTCCAAAAAAGCCATCAGGTTTTTACCTCTGGTGGGACTCGAACCCACAATCCTCGGCTTAGGAGGCCGATGCCTTATCCATTGGGCCACAGAGGCGGTCGAGCGAGCGACGCGAGAGCCGGCTCTCGTTCGAGCGTCGTTGCGTCACAGCACGCGTCACCGAGCCGGGCGCGTTCACACCGCCAATTAATACGAAACCGATAATTACATATTACTAGTAATGTTCTACTTGAATGGTTGGAGCTGCAGCTCGCGACGGTGTGAATGCTCCCAGCGGGACCGTGCGAAGAGACCGGCAACTACCCTAAAGTCCCTTAAACCCTAAAACGAAGGTAGATTCAAGTATCGATTTAAGCTCCTACATTTTAAATCCGGAACGAAAATACCACAGCATTTTATATATTTCCATTGTAATCTTAAGGAGATGGTTAAATCGGGATACAATGTTTTTCAAAAGGTTTATAGAGGAAAACGTATAATAATAATTCAAATCGAGTTACCTACGGTGTATATAAATAACCTTGATATGAACTGATAGCGATATGACAACACGTACCGAACTAAGCATGAGGTCAGTGGCCTATGGTATCACCATATTTTAATACGCTAAGGTCTTAAATGGTTGCGGCCATGAATTATACATAGGTACAAATATTTAAAGAGCTGCTCGATTCCTAACTTAATTACGAGTTTAGCTGTACCTAATTGTTCACGAAGTACCAATTTCGAGACGTTTTCTTTTGTCTGTTCCCGTATTTCGGGAGTAAGACAGACAGACAGTGCACGCTATAATGGGAACCACTAATTTAGGCGGGTAGGTAGCGACCGATTTAGATTCTCGTTTTTCGAGCGTGCCAAATATTTTCGAGTATTTCGTGAAAAAAATTAAGATAATGTTTTCTTTTTTATTAAAGACTGTGGAGTATCTGTTATCTAGGTATACAATTATAAAATTGTACTTATTGAAATTCAGGTCATTAAAGAGCGAGCTAATTTTTTTCAGGACAAATCTTAACGGCGCGATATAGGATTTGCATGGGCGCGCGATTAACCGCGGTACAGGGTTAGCCCATTACAGTAAAAAAAAGTTTACGCTGACGAAGTTGCGGGCACCTTCAAGTAGGTAGGGTCATACGAATTTTGCATTCTTTTGGAATTCTATATGTACTGCTTATTTGTAGGTATAGGTGTATGAATTGCATCTTAATGCATGGTGATGAAAAATGAATTATAGAAACTAAGACATTCAATACAAATACCGGCACAACATCTGTCGCCGATAATTTGTCTTATTGTTTTTTTTTCTACATAGCACGTGTTGCTGTCAAGTAGATCAATCTATTTATATTTCTGTCTTCTTTTTGTATCTCTGTCTCTGTTTATTTTTTTAGCGCATTAAACGCCGGCATTGTTTTCACTTGCGCCAGGTGTGATGCTTCGCAGTAATCTCAGTGCCTTAAACGCACATAAGCGTTCATGGGAAAGTCGTAATTTTAAAAATGTACCTAATATACCGGCTATATGTAGTCACTGCTTTGAAAAAATATCGTAGCTTATTTAACGATCTAATAAATAACGGAATAACTCTATACGACACTAGTAGATACTTATACATTTAGTACATTTTTACTGATGTTAGTAGATACAAGCATTTTCAAAAGTGATGACGATAATAACTCGCATATCTATGTGTTTAACCCATGTACGACGATTGGACCCATTTGGAGACAGTTTTATTTGTTATTTTATTATACCAAAGCGGGAAATATCGCGTTCAAAAAAGTTTTGTCATAAATAATGTGTGAAAATCGTGTAACTTTATTATAACTGCGTAAAAGTGTCCGTCTGTATGTTACTTCTTCACGCGTAAACCGCTGAACCGATTGAGATGAAATTTGGTGTGGAGATAATTCGAATCCCGGAAAAGGACATGAGATCTCATTTTAAGTATTTTCTTATGTTCCTTTACATATAAGTACAGAAAAAAAAAATCCAATATTTTTTACCGCGTACGACGGAAAGCTTTCTCGATGTCTATTAAAAGTTTCCTAATATTAGTTTCCACCTGATAGAAATATGAAATGATATCAATTTACTGCATTGCTTCGTACGATCTCAGATATCGCAGTCTAAATTACTATTCCAATCCAAGTGCTACTATGCATCGTATTCGTATCTTACGGTTTTTAATAGTGTGTGTGTTGTGACCTCAATCTCGGGTGATGCGTGCTTTGGTCGTTGAACTGGTCTGAGAGTTCTTAAAGTTGATGCTTTTCAAGTTTACTGCTACAGTTGCGTATTAGGACTTTGTCGCTTTAGATCTTATTACACTTAACCTCTTAACCGCCATAGTCATGATAGAATTAAGCGCTCGAAGTGACCAAATAAAATCGTATGTTCAATTTTTCGTGGCCACGACCCTCAGTTATGAGGAAAACGACGCAAGGAGGAGTTCAATATTTAATATCTTTTGGGCACGTTGTAGATTTTTTATATTATTTTGAAAGCGACATGTCCCAAAAATATCTAGTAATTTGTTAAACTTCAAATATATAATGCTTGCCTTGATAAACGTTTGACAGACGAAACACGACGGTGTTTACATCACCCGTTGACATCTTTACTACAACGAAAAGGCTATAACAACGGTATCATTAACTTTTCATATACCTAGGAAAAATGGTATAATTTCTAGAGATGAAGAAATTCCCCGTGCCCCTGACGACACAACAATAGTTATTTGTTATACAAGGGGTCATCCATAAATTACGTCACACGAATTTCATGATTTTTTGCCCCTCCCCCCGTCCTTGTCACAGCTGGTCACATTTGTGAGACTCCCCCCTCCCTAGTGTGACGTCACATATTTTGCAAATTTACATTTAGATATTATTGAATGAAAACAGAGGATCAGAAATCAGTTCTATTTACATTTAAATATTTTTTTAATAAAATTAACATCAAATCAAACGATTAAAAAAACAAAAAACGATTATTTTAGAGCGTGTGGTCGACAAAACAATTGGTATCTTATATTTACACAGATATAGTTGTATATATTTGAGGTTTTCGTAAAGTAATAGTAAAGTTCGTGTTTTAACACTTAGATTACAATAGATTTTGAAATGTGACGTCATGAAATTTAGGACCCCTCCCACCCCCTTGTCACACAATGTCACACTTCGTCGACCCCCTCCCTCCCCCTTAACGTGTGACGTAATTTATGGATGGCCCCCAAGGGGGGAAAGTTGTATTTTACCCGCGAGTGTTTATTTGAAACACGAGCTAGCGAAAGGATCCTATGATTGACCACGAGCGAAGCGAGTGGTTCAAAATAGAATCCTGAGCGTAGCGAGTGTTTCAATACACGAGACGTAAAATAACTTTTCGCCCGTGTATAACACAAAACTTTTCACCTCACTACAGCGAGGAAAAAAGAATAAGGGTTTGTACTATATCTTTGAAAAATATCTGCAATAATCAACCAATTTTCCATTTATTAAAACTAAGGTCTAATTAGCTTTCATGTAGGTATTTAAAACGGGATTTTTCAGAAAATAAGCTCATGTCAAATTTTACTTTAGCTGCGTTGAAACGTCAAAACTCTTTCTCCACATGTGGATAAAAAGCGATTTTCTCAATAGATATCAAACAAACAAACTGGGCTTTCCGAGCTAGTGAGGTGAAAAAAAATTAAGAAGTGCTCCGGGATAGAAAATTTCTTGCAGCGGTTTGTTTTTGATCATTGAACATTGGACGTCATTCGACAACGTTGGCTTCAGCGCAGCAATTTTCCGATGTCATGATATGACCATTGTGGCGTTAAAAAGGTTAACCTCTCAACCGGTTCTACGCACTCTGTCCTCACCACCTAGGCCTACTTTGTATGACCGTGCTAGTCAAACAAAATTCACAATAAACATAATCATGTAATTTTATGTGGTCTATGCCATAGGTATGTCATTTCCATCAGGAATCATTATAATGAAATGACGGACAATAGGTTAAGAACTTTCTCGAAATGTTTTTAGAGTTGGGGGTGGCGCAGCTTGTTGATATTTTTAGGGTTCCATGCGGAACCCTCGGTGCGTGGGTCCAGTCCGACTTGGCTGGCTTTTTTCGATTTCAGACATCTAACCCTGATTTGAGCCCCGGAGATTTACCTTTAATTGGTAAAGGTACATACCTACCGGTTTTTATAGTATTAAGTCCTAATGTTATGGTTATGGTCGTTCCGTCATTAACAGCTGATTAAAATAATTAAAAAAAGCATGGTAAAAATGTACCTAAAGCAAGAAAAAATACGAAAGTGTGATATAATTTTTACTTTTTACTGGAAGTATTGTTTCAATCAAACAAAATCATGTCGATATAAATTTTACTAAATGTAACTTCATTTACACAAGTATATAAATATTAACATACAATCAGGAAAATAAAGTTCATAAATGTACAGCCACGTCTTTATCACTTGATAGTAAAATATATTTTAAGTGACTGTGATCAAATCCGCAAACCCTATGTATCGTTTGTACCGATCGTTAATTTGTTGTTAATTAGCATTTGCGAATTTCAGCACAGTATTCCACAAAATAAATAAAAAAATCAACAACCGACTCCAAAAAAAAATCTAATTAGGTAGGTACTTAAAAAGGGGCAATACAATCACAAATGGATAACCCTCCAACTAGGGCTTGTAACCGTCAACCTTTATCTATACTAATTTACCGGTTACAGATTTCGGTTCCTCGTTGTTATCGTCGATTTTTTTGTGCTTTTAAACCTTATTTCGTAGATACGGCTATATTAACCGAGCCAGAAAATCTGTGAAATTTCTGTATTTATAGTTTTTTTTTTTTTATAAGATTAACCGGTTACGAGTCCTGTTTTAAACTGTATAATAAACAGTTTAAAAAAAATAAAGGGGTAAAGAGAAAAACTGGCTAAGTATTTTTTTAAATTCATATTTTTGTCTATGGCCAGAAAATTTCTCAATTCATCATTTGACTATTTAAAACTGGGGTAAAATTCGCTAGGTCTCGTTTTTTTTTATATATTTTTACCTTAGCCATACAGCGGTTTGAGAATGAGAACTTCAATATTCTGTCTTCAAAATTTTTGCAATAGTGACTTAGCCAGTATTTTCCCTTAGCCCTTCAAATGCATCAATCAGCTGAAGCTGAGACGATTGATGGTGTTGAAGTCGTATACCAACTACAACCATATCGATTCATAAATGTGTTGACTAAAGTATCACAGACATACAGGCATCAAACTTCATACAAATTATTGAGTAAAATAAACACACAATACAGTCTGATCCGAAAGCCGCTCTTTTTTGGAGTCGGTTGAAATTCAGCTAATATTTCATGCTAGCTAACTACGCCTAATACTACGGAAGCGTCAAAGGCTACTCAAAATACAGAGAACATACACGAAAGCAATAAATGAGAATGTTTATTAAAAATTAATTAATTATTTCAATTCTCATTTCAGTGGACACAGCGAACCGGGAATTTGGTTTGGCAGTTTTCTATGTATTTTTACAAGTAGGTATGTTGTCTAGTATTAGTCTGCCAGACCTTAACCCTTCGGGTTCGGGTGGAATTAGAGACATTCAAACCTAGTATCTCCGATAACATACTCAAAATACGAGTATCTGCAAAAGTCTTATTCTCTTAATAATAAACTTGTATGCAGATAATTCGCATCGTTTTGGTACTATAACGACGCATATAACTATATGATTAGTTGATTACCCCTTTGACCGCCAAAGACGGTAAATCACGTCATCGGGAATTCGTGCCACTGACGCCAACGACGTCTATTGACGTCAAAATTTCAGTGGTCAAAAACATGCTAATTCAAACCACTATCTGTGTTTTTCAACCTCTGTTGAATTTGGAGCACTTTTTTTTTTTTTTGGTTTGGCGTCAGTGGCACGGTGAATTGCTTTGCCGCTCGGCGCTCAAAGGGTTTACAACGCATCTGCTAAATGAACATTGTCAGGAGAGTTGTTCAAATATTATTTATATAAAGTTACACAAATAATCTTATTATAAAAAAAAAGAATGCAGATACATCGTTATTTTACCAAGTTTAAGAATCTTCAGCGCTTGGATCGCTAAGCTACTTCTGCTGTTGTCTGTACACTGCTACATGCAAGAGCATGCCGGGCCCTAGGCACTCCATAATTAGGGTCCTCATTGGACAGTATGAAAAAAAACGTCATCTAGGTTTTTTTCAGTCGGGTTCCCGCGTCTGAGACTGGGAGCCCTGGGCACATGCCCAGAGTGGGTACCCTACAATACTCCGAAGTTTAATTTGTCCGAATGCATCATAAAAATCGAAAATGTTCTGATCAAATATTTCGGTTTTTTTTTGGGATATCATATAACCCTAACCTAACCTAATTATAGTATGTAAGGTATACATGATACATGGCAAAAATGACTGTTTCGCGTTATTTCACTTGAATATTGATGGTTTCGGATAAATTAAACTTCGGAATTTCGAGTGATCCCGTTCAGAGTGCCTCGTGGGAAAAGGGGGCATGTTTTTTACGTTTTTTGCTTCAGTTCCGTATAAGCAACAAAACTAACTACACTCGCGATTCACTTCTCTAGCCTACAGGAGTAGTGTACGATGTCACCGTTGGGGTAGCGCACGAAGGCGCTCTGGTTGCCGAACCGCTTCTTGCAGACGGGGCACACGTTGTAGTCGTTGATCACCACGCTCTTTGATTCGTGGAACTGCTTCAACTCTTGGACCTGAACAGGGAAAATTGTGTAAGCTTTGCTAACCAGTGCAGGCACAATTTGCCCTATTTTATACCTTGCCTGTCTTTCTATGTTATCCTTCAATGCTTGTGTGTGCTTGCAAGTGAGAATAAACATTAAGTGCTTAAAGGACTGCTACGTTTCAATGGCTACCGCTACACCCGGAAAGAACACCTTTCTGTAAGTGCTTATATTTTCAACAACACCTGCAAGCGACTCCTACACTAGTAAAAGTTCACGCAAAACTTAACTACAGCTCGTGAGCTGTTAGAGCCTCCGGATTTCGATGAAATCAGAGAGGTTGCAATCTCGGCCACATAAATGCATGAAAATTGAAGCGGGATCAGAGATTTGTAAAATGGACCAATCACATTACTCAAATTTCAATGCACTTCTTTTGGGCTTCACAAAGACGCAGCCTGATTGGTTAAGTTTCTCCGCTCCGCTTCTGTGGAGAGGCAGCCTAAAGCCGGTGAGACAGGTATGAATGAAAAAATCGGAATAGCCTTGTTTAGTCAGTAAAAGTGCCATCTTTGCGCTCTTAACCAGAAATTATATACTAGCTGCGCCGCGCGGTGTAGCCTGTGTGTTAATCCAGGGTGTCAGCTACTTTCATATTAAAATTTATCGAAATTGGTCCAGCCGTTTGACCGTGAAGAGGTGACAAACATACACATAAACACACTCATAAACTTTCAGCGGACAAAACATCCAAAATCATTACACACGAGTATCAAGTTCAAATGACATTTTTATACCTGTAAATGTTCCGCATACAGCAATCCCTTGAGGACTTGAGTTCTCCGTTTAAGTGTGAGCTGATTGTCCAGAGCGCTCTCCAGAAAGTACTTCAGTCTTGCAAGAGGGACCGAGTCGGGTAACACAGACATAGCCTGCAAACATACAAAAACAGGTAATGTAGAAATAGGCAAGAAGCAGTCCTGTTTAATGTTAAAACTAGCGACCCGCCACGGCTTCGCATGGGTGTAATGCTAAATAAATTATGCATGTATTTAGTACTTCAATCACTCTAATATTAAAAATCCGTTGCGTAGTTTTTAAGATCTAAGCATACATAGGGACAGACAGACAGGAAGCGACTTTGTTTTATACTCTATAGTGATAAATGACGGTTGAACTGACGGTTTTCCCGCTCTTTTATCAACTATACTAGCACCTAACCAACCTTAATCGGTGATATTTTGTCCGCATGCTTCTCCAAAATACTAAGAGCTGTCTCCAGATCAGGTACAGACGTTTTCGGGTGTCTCGGTATGTTGGCCAGGGGTCCCGTGAGGGCGCTGCTCTGCTGAGGATTCATCAAGATCCGCAGAAGGATAATGTAGATGTCTTTGCTCTTGTCGTTGGAGCTGTCGCAGGTTTTCTCGCAGTATTGTATGGCTCGATCGACGTCACCTGGAATGTAAAATTACGTTGAGGTATGTATAGAACAGTCCGTAAGCTCTTGATATAGGCTTCGGCTTTATACCTGTATCGCTCGCTCTTATGCGGCCAAGATATAAACCTCTCTGATTTGACCTGAACCCGAAGGTTATTTTAAGAGCTCATAAACTGTACTTCCGTGTTGATTTGCATTTGGCATATTGTACCTACAGTATAAACAAAATTCTTACATGAAAAAATAGTCTCACCTAAAATCTGTACATAAATAGCGAGCGCCTGCTCGTGACGGCCCAGCTTCTCTAAAATGACAGCTCTCTCCTCAAACAAACTGTCAGCAGGAAAGTGCAATATCACCCTCTCCGGAGTATAATGCGAAGATTTCTCCAAAAACGCCAATAACTTCGATCTCGTATGCTGCAACTCCTCTTCGGTAATATTAGCCTTTTTATCCGTAATTTTATCCCTGTACATATTAATTAAAGCATCGTGGAACAAGGGATTGGTATCGTTCCACGTATGTATGACATGTTCGAGATACGGCACGACTAGAGTTATATGCTCTCGTAATAAGAAGTCTAGAACTTTGTGTCGCGGCAAGTTTTCGACTTCTATTTTGTCTTCGATGAAGATTTTCAAGCCCTCTTCTGGGTGATCTCGTATGATCCAGTCGGAAAACTCGAAGATTAGATTCAAGTGTTCAGGGCCTGGAATAAAACAAGGAAAAATATTAAAATTTTACCAGAAATGACCTATTAAAATACAAATGACCTACATGAGAAAACTATAAATAACGAAAGAAACGTAAGTGATATGAATATAATTGTTTGGTTTTTTTGTAAGTACAACAGCAATGTCCTCAGTGGTGGCACGGATCTGTTCCAACCAGCTATCCCTTGGTACCTTTCCCTTTAAAAGGTAATTTAAATTTATCGCTGCTAAAAGATTGTTATATTATGAAAGCATTGATAAATACCACAGAAATGTTTACTTATTAGCATGAGAGCTATAATTTGAGTCTCTTATTGTAGATTTTACTGTGAAATATTTTTATTGATTTGTAAACTGTACTCTTACCCAGTTGATGGAAGCCCTTTTTGATCAATTTCTAATGTTCATAAGTCGACAAAAAACTTTTTTTTATTGAAGTAATCTAAATCGGATTCTATTTAAAGCATTTAGGTGCTTCTCATGTGACTTACCGAGCGACTGTAAGCACTTCTTGGTCATGTTGTACCCCTTGAGACTGGAGTCGGGTTGCTTGGCCTGTTCCTTCAACAGCTGCAGCGCCTTCAAGTGCTGTCCCTTGGTCTGGTACAAGATGACCAGTTCACTGTGCTTCCCATGAGCTGTCAGGATCTTTTCCGCTTCGTCTAGTCGACAGTTGTTCAGGCGCAATAGAGGTGCTATTAGAGCGTCGTTGATCTGTTGAAGCAATGCCGAATAGAAAGATTAAAAATGTAAAGCCAAGCATTGAAAATCAATGGTTCTTTGCAGTCATTGAGGCTATGAGAGAATCAAGGACCCAAATTCCATCTTTGATGTGCCTATTAAAGATTGTATATAAATATATAAGTATAAGTGCATGTAAATTGACAAAGTGTAATTTATATTGACATTTTATATTATGAAATAAATAAATCTAAATCTATAAGTGATACTAATTCAAGAAATTATGAAAATTATGAAAAACAAATGACTCATAAATATAGGTTCAAGGACTTTTTATAAGTACTAAGAATATTCAAATCTAACGTCGAGAGCAAATCGATATTTAACTACCCTTGTATTTACGCATTATCCCTGACTTGTTTTAAGTTAGGTCAGATCGGATATATGAGATTTAGCCCTCACATATTGGTTTATTTAATTTAATTTTATTGATTATTCGTAAAGTGACCAGCGATTGACCTTAGACTACGGGGTCGAAGATGTAGCTCTATGGTTCAGCAACAGCTTATTCACTTTTACCTTTAGACCCAAGTTATAATTTTCAGGAAATACATACGATGGAAGCGAGTTCCATTCCTTAGCGGTTCGCATTAGAAATCTTGAAGCAAATAGCTTCGTGCGCATAAGTTGTAAACTGACAACATAAGGATTAAGTCGCACCCCTCGCCTCGCTAACCGATGGTGGTATATGTTTTTAACTAACCTGCAAATAACACTTAAGCAGTGTAATATCAATCAGCTCCAACTGCTGCAACACGTTCCTCTGTCCCGGATCATCTTGCGACGTGCTCGCCTCGCTCGCACTGCTCTTCCTCGACCTCAACTCCAACAAATACTTCACCAACGCGTTCAAAGCATTTTCCAAATCCTCCCCCTTCAGTTTCCCATTCTTCCCACTAGAACCAGGCTTACTATCGAGCTCTGGGAACAGCTTGATGACGTCAGCGGGATCCGTGTTCAGTTTACCGAACTCGGTCATAGCTTGGGAATATTTCTTGTTGTCGAACAACTCTAAGGCGTAGAGCATTTGAATGGAATGTATTTTCTGCCGCTTATCTTCTTCCGGGCAGTCGTTTAAACTCTGCAAAGAATAAAAGATTCGTAAGACATTTGGGAATTATCTTTCGAGAACTTTTTACCGTTTGGACATCTAGTAAAATAAAAAACTTGTTAAGATTTAGCGTGGATTAATCTCGTGTTCGATTGGCCTGCGCCGCGAGTGATTGGCGCTCCTGACGAATTGCGAATCGATTCGAAACATGTCGAGCGATATTCAACTTGAACGGCGAGAGTAAATCCGTTTCATATGTAATTTAAAATGTCTGAGACTCGCGAGAGTTTTCTACGCAAAATGGATTATTCTGGATAAAGGGGAAGTTGGACCGAATAGGTAAACAAGGTACCAGATCTATTTCAGTGCTATTCTTCGCTATGCCACTGTTAAACGTTGTCATCTACTACATATATGATGATGACGACGATCATAATGATGTAACGCTCAAAGTTGAACCTCAGACAAGTTATATTCTGCTGAATAGGTATCCCGATTTCCTTATGGATGCTGGATGAGTGATGCGAATAATTATAGGTATTAAATATATAAAAACCAAAGTTTTAACGCGGACTATACCTATATATTTTTGTTTATGTCAGCATAAAGTAAGACGACACCGCCGATTGGGGTCACAAATTATGGTAGTTGTAGAGCAGCATATAATATGGAACAAAATTGTAAAACGATGCGTGTTGTTCAAATTGGTATTAGCAGAGCCTCAAAGCATATTCCACGTGAAGCATAGTGATCATCGAGGCATTGAATGGTCACCAATCCGAATCAGATACAATATATAAAACCGGAAACACGAGGCAGAATGTAAGTCTCCCTGCCATGGGGTCCGCGGGCGAAGCCAGCTGGAGGTCGCCAACGGATCCCATAGCAGGAAGAGTATTAACAACTTAAATCAGGACGACTACTTCGAAGTTCCATATTCGAAGTTTGTGTCGCATCGTTTATTTTTCTCTCCAGTTAGACAATATTCAATTAAAGACATTCAATGTGTACAATTATTGTGTGTGGTCTGCGGCATCGAAACTTAAGCTTAAAACTAATACTTACACGAATTAACAATTCAAGAGTCCCCTTGCGGTTCCGGACTGCGTGAGCCATTTTCAATTTCCTCATCATTTGTTATGTCAAACATTCACTGCGATTATAATGTAGGTTCTGCATAAGAATATACCTATTTATGTACCAATATTAACAGTGGTCATACCAGTTTTAGCGTCTAACCGGGTTCAATAACCATCCCTTTTGTTGCCGCCAATAACCACTAAACTGGACTTCTCATAAAATACCCAGTTCACAAACGTACCAGGCGTACGGTTACGAAGACACGACCTACAAGTTCTGACATCGTATCACAGTGTAGAATAGTTACATAAATCATACCTATTGATTTAAACCTACACACATGATTTTCAAACATTATTATACCAAAAGGAAGACCTTGGTCCCTTCGAGACCATAGACATCCAGAAGGTCGTGGTAATTAAATAAACACCTTTTTTAATGCGATTAAATCCTAATTTAATATAATAATTTCATAAATTGATTTTTCAGCATAGAGGACGGTATATGAAAATGTTTATGATATAGCACAGGGGCTCGGAAACTAAAACTCGTTATCCTTTGATTATGGCTGTTATCAGAGTTAACGTTTTTATCATTTAACTCGCTACGGTCGCTAATAAACGTTGGATAATAGTAGCTTAGTGAGCATATAGTAGGGACTGAGGAGAGAAATTAATGCGTAGGACAGACTGCCTAGAACAAGTCAATGCAAATGACGGACACTAATCGAAAGGAGAACAAAACCTGACCTAGAGACTCTTGAGACTGAAAAAAAGAAGCCATTGTCTTCCTCCTTGAATTCCTCATTGCAAGATGTCGTGACCTCTACGAATAGACTGTCGGACATAGACTAATTTTTTTTCGTGCTTTACCATCTTTATAATTCGCGGTATTTTTTAATCCGCCCCCGTAAATAATCACATGGTTTCTGGACTAGTCATCAGTGGTGGCACGGATCTGTTCCCCCCAGCGATGTTAAATTTCGAAAGCACTGATAAATATGACAGAAAAATTCACTTACTTGCATGAGAGCTATAATTTGAGCCTGTCTCTTTTTGTTGATTTTACTGTGAAACATTTTTATTGTTTTGTAAACTATACGCGAAAAAAAAAAAACGTATTTGTTCGCTGAGAGCGCGCGATAAACTACTAATAATTTATTATTGAAACAGAACAAATTAATGCGTTTTGAGTACTGAAAAAAACTTTTCCTCGTTATAAGCATTTATGGCTGAATGCATGAGATTATTTTTATGAACGTGTGGTTTATACTAAATTAGGCCCTAAAACAATTGAAGTAAGTGTCATATTCATATTACATCGAAGTAAAGTGTTAAGTTCTATTACGCATATTAAGTTCGCATTATTTATACAAAAAAGAACTCCTGAAAATGATAGAGAATAATGAGAATATATTCAGTCATCATTTTAATGTAAAACTAACTTTATGGGATTGCGCCATCTCTCTCGCTATCCTTACACTTACTGGAGAAGTAATAAGGCGAGGGATGTTGCGTAAACGCACGTCCTAGAAGCATGGCGCATGCGCTTATCATTTAAAAACAAAAAGTGGTATAGAGGGCGCTTTGGCGGTAAATAATGCTTAATTTCACGCGATGTGCGTAAGGTCGCGGTAGCTGTGACAGCTCCTAAGTATTACAGGTCGTAGGTTCAATCCAAACCTTCAATGTAGTGCATCGCCTAAATCTGCAAATTAGTGTCCGACTGAGAAGTCTAGCTTTCCATTGGGTGAGCAGCCTGTTTGTTTGACGGTAACCTATCGAAGTTCCGAAACACACTTGTCCGATTTTCACTTGTCCGAAAACGGTTAACCGAATCCTTATAATCCATATACTTTGTTCAACATTTGAAATGTCGCCAGTTTGTTTTCCCACATTAACGTTTTCCCGAAACTCGATAAACAGAAGAGCGATTGCCAACTTTATTATTTGCCAACTGCTTTGTTAACCACCTCTTCATAATTCCGATGCTACGTAAAATCGAAATCAAATTTTCCTTAATATAATTTTACCGTCACGATTAAAAACCCATTAATCTAGTTCTAAGGCAGGTCCGACTTGGCTTAGGTTAGGTACGACGACGAGCGAAGCGAGGAGGAGTGTTAGGTTGAATATTTGATAACGATACGTAACCCATTAATCTAGTCTAAGGCAGATCCGACGGCTTAGGTTAGGTACGACGACGACCGAAGCGAGGAAGAGTGTTAGGTTGAACTGCGACCCTAACCTAAAATGAGATTTGATTCGCTCCGACATGCTACAATTTCGTTTTTTTGATACAGCGGCATAATAATATTTCGGACTCAATACTTGTCGGCATAAAAAGTAGTTGACAAATGATACTTTGGAATTTTAATAAGTGTCGATTTGAATCATATGCGAAATAAAATTGCAACGAACTGAGAATTGGGAAAATAATAATATGGGAAATGTACAAATATTTGCCCTTGCCGGGATTTGAACCCAGGACCGTCGGCTCAGTAGGCAGTTGCTTAACCACTGCGCCAACCGCGTCGTCAAAAATGACTGTCCTCCTTGTATTTTGCATGCCAGAAAATGACAGGACTCCCGTCGATCCTTGATTTCTTATAGGTACGAATTGATATAGTATTTACACTGGTAGATAACCCGAACAAATAGATTAAACAATAACATATTCATAACTAGCTTTACAAACAACAATTCGTTAAATTGAGATGTCTTCCACTACAAAATTATAATAATGAAATATTTTAAACGATTAAATATCGTTTACAAATAAAACTAGAATGTACGAGTTCTTCAAAAATCACCCTGAATATTTGGCAGTACCACACAACACTCAGAACTGACACAGAACTGTGCAAAATAAATAAACGACTGCTCACAATATACCTCCTAATGGATACTAAAATGAATGGCTAATGAGCACAGACTTTACTGTTTAGCAGCGGATAACCAGAACGCCATAGAACTCTGTGGTTTGATTCATAACAGGAAACCTAGGTAAACAGGAAGAATGTGTTAACACTGTTAACACTCTGATTATGTAATAAAATACAATTAAATATTATTAGTGCAAATCCAGAACCAGATAAAAGGTTATAAGTACCTAATCCGGTTTCTGTTTATAAAGTATATAAAATTAACATAAAACTTGTTTTTATCAAAATATTTTTATTTCTTCCGACTTGCACTAAAATAAATAAATCCACAAAAATCGACCTTGTCCCACGGTAAGCTCTACTACCTATAGGCATGTGTTATGGACACTAGAAGATGATATAGATACTTATAATACAGATTTAAATACATACTTTCATAGCATTTTACGATTTAATTTTTAGTGTTGTAGTTATGTTATGATGGTGTATTTGTCTTAAATGAATGATTATTATTTAATTTTATGTTTCTATTGACGATCATAATATTAAAATTCATGTAAATTAACTTAGAATAATTAATAATGTAATTTTTTATTATGAAATGGATAATCTAAATCTTAAATACATAGAAAACATACATGACCCAGGAACAGATATTCGAGTTCATCACACAAATATTTGCCTTTGCCTAGCTCAGTAGGCAGCTGCACTACCGTTGTGCCCACCGCGTCATCAAGTCCAAATTCGATGGGGCTTACGCCGTCCCAAATATTCAAATTTCTCACAACCACCTACCGGCTTTATAATACTTTATTCATTACAAATACAAATTATTTGTTCCGGACTTTGAATCCATAACTTAGAGCTCATTGTTTTGCGACTTTTAACTTAATCGGAAACCTGTAAGTGAGTTAAATTTATGTTACGAGATTTGATTATACACAGACGCCGGTACCCTTACCATGATTTAGGGCCAAAGCACAATTACAAGATACGACATCGTATCGTGGTACGACGCGGCATCGTGCCACGATGCGAAGTCGTGAGATTGTATCATGAATTTTAATTTTGCATTTTGTCACATGAAGATAAAGTTCATTTTGGATTTATGCATTTCCACAACACGACGTCGCATCGTGGCACGACGTCGCGTCGTACGACGGTGCGATGTCGTGTCTTGTAATTGTGTTTTGGCGCTTATGACGGTACGCTTGGGACTGCGTGAACGATTTGTATGGAGTAGTACAGCGCCTAGCGGTTACTTTTTAGAACTATAATTCTCCAGACAAATCATTTACGCAGTCGCTAGCTAATATAGTTTATAACTGCACACCTATATAAAAAACTATAACTCGCACACACACACGCACTCACACTTACACACACACACTCACCACATACATTAAAACTGGCGATGTGATGTGAAAATTAGTTAAAAATAGCTACAATAATTAGTATAAGTCTACATTGCTATTGTTTTTTAGGGTTCCGTACCCAAAGGGTAAAAACGGGACCCTATTACTGAGACTTCGCTGTCCGTCCGTCCGTCCGTCCGTCTGTCACCAGGCTGTATCTCAAGAACGGTGATAGCTAGATAGTTGAAATTTTCACAGATGATGTATTTCTATTGCCGCTATAACAACAAATACTAATAATAAAATAAAATAAATATTTAAGGGGGGCTCCCATACAACAAACGGGTTGGTTGCGTTAACTTTGCACCTCATTTGTATGGGGCGCTATACATACCAGGTGCAAACTTAACTTAACCACTTAAGGATGAAAAGTGTTTGTACGGAACCCTCGGTGCGCGAGTCCGACTCGCACTTGCCCATTTTTTTCAACATTCATATCTAATTGTATTTGTTTTCTTAATTTGTTTCACCATCTTATCTGGAGCGACTGCACAATAAGCGGCGGAATAAACCCTGTACCCTATAAGACAGGTTTTCCTAGTTTAGGGCACAGGATCGCATTCTTAGGCCTATTGTTAGCAACCAACTAGACACGTAAAAGCGTGTTACTCTGTAAATTTAATTTAACTAGGCTAACATTTTTGATACCCAATAAATCATTTTCATGTTCATTTTCATTTTTCAATACAGTCACTGTAAACTCATCGTAAGGGTACAGGACAGGTGAAATGAAACTAACTAAAAGCTCGCAACACTTACGGTTAGGTTTATAGCAATCTGGAACTGTTTGTCTTTTAGCAGCTGTTGGATTTGCTTGTTGATGTCCACGGAGCTGAGGCACCAGACTTGCCCCACGGAAGCGGCGAACACCAAACCGCGATTACACCTGCAATTCATCAAAATGTTTTTTTTTTGGATTACAGCTTAAAAACTATTAACTTTATTACTTTGTGAAACACAAATACTTACACAACTATGTCTCTAAAGGCTTTATTTGGGTAAATTAACACGATATTCTATTGTGATGTAGATAGGAAGATCAACTAATCACACCATCCATTTGCGCTCACCTTTCCCGATCCATCCTTCTACCAAGGTGAATACCTAGGCTGCAACGCTGAACAAATTCGTTAGTCGAAAGAAAAACGTTGAACCGCTAATCCAAGGGTACTAGGTTAGAATTTGTAAAGACAATTAGACTGATATGATCCATACCTGTACATGAGTCTCGCTTTGTTGAGCTCGGGCAGGGTCTGTATAAACAGCGCCGGCGCCACCGTCTGCACCACCACGTTGTCGTCTTGCATCAACCCCAGGAGGTAGGGCTCATCCCAAACTGGACACACCATTTTTTTATATGCTTAGTTTGGGACTAGGTCGATTTGTGTATGATTGTCCTTTAATATTTATTTATATAAATTTGCACAACATAGTGGCTAATTGATTTAGAGTTACGTTTAAGGCATAAAAGAGAATAGCAACCACCAATTATTCAATGCACTATCCTTATCCATAATTGTCTGCGCGAGCGAGAAAAACGTCTCCGTTTCAGCTTGGCTAAAAATTCATTTGTATGTCTGAATTCTGGATGTTCGAACAACCGGCTGTTCTCACCTATAGGTCGCATATCAGCCGATACTCTACAAATTTTCTGAGCAGTTTCGATAAATATAAGTTAAAAAAAAAAAAAAAAAACAAAATGTAGTGACGAAATTTAACCATTTTTGGTAAAGATGGTTATAGGATACTTTTCACGCGTCTACGGTAAAGAAAAAGTATTACGCGGAGAAAATTGTGGTCACCTCCTAGTGTGGAAATAAGTGTAGCACTGATCAAAGTCATATTGCAACTGTGGGGAAATGATGATAGATAATAGTAGGCCAAATTGCAACTAATCTTCTATATGACCTACTATAGATATCTTTTTTCTTCAGTAACCCAGTGGCTGCTGAAGCCATTATGTCATTATAATGTATTAAATACTACAAACCAAAATAAAGTTAGTTCTAAATTTAAAAATTCAATATTTCTTACCTAGAGCGATAGGTGCAGCTTGCCACTTAACAGTGTTTCTTATTTCTATCTCTTTGGCTTCCTCGACTAAGACTGAGGTCAGATCCCTGCCGAGCATGAAACAGGTCTCAGAGTACTTTGCTATAGTGGGCTCTAGAGACCTAGAGCTGCTTGTAGGAAAGAGCTCTTTTGGATTACCTGACGATAACTGAAAATAAATTTACCATTCAATTAATTTTAACTTATGTTAAAGGCGTTTCCTCTGTTTTACTGTACGCTTTTTATTATGTCGTTGCTACCTCAGAGTTCTACCTACTGCTTATGAAAACAATTTTTATTGAAAAGCTCATTCTTGTCAAAATATAGAGCTATATGGGATGACCCCATGTTGGTTGTTGTAGAAATATAGGCGTTTTCCATATTAATTCATGCATACACTAAATTTGTGAAAATGGGATTTGTTTTTGTTGAAGTTAAATTTAACCCAGTAACGAAACTGGCGACCGACGAAACTTTGCCCTATAAATCTAACCTAAGGCTACATCAGTCATATGGGTAAAAAAATGCCAGCCATGTGCCGAACACTGAATAAATCCTGTTGTTATAATATGGATAATAATTAATAAAATTTGGTAAATGCTTACATCATACAGTGTATACTCTGCTTTGAAACCAACACATAGATACTGTTGGCCCCATGCCAAAACTTTCGGCACATCAGGTATGTTGAAATCAAATAAATGCTGCTTGAATTCTCTATTCTTTCCATAGAACAACTGCAGCTTTCTTCGCACAGCTACGCAAAGACGTACCACCGAATTTGACTCACCAGTCATTGAAGTTTGAGACTAGAAATTATATAAAATATATAAATATTAATGATGATAATGATTAATTAAGTCTATGCTACAAAAATGCTTTGAAATCAAACTTTATTCCATTGCTTATTGCAATAATGATGTTCCCTGGATCACTATTTAAAACGACTATTTTCGCCAGTTATATTTACGAAAAACCCTGTATTTGCAGCATTTATAGGCCCATTCTTATGTAAACTATCTCCTTACATTAATATAAATTATCAACACTTTTCTATGAAGTTTAATCACTATTGTCCCCTGGATCACGGGACAGAATAACAACAAGCAAAAGTTGATCCACCCATGAATATTATAATAACATGAGGCTTAAATTAATCCTCTTTTAGTTTGAAACCCGGCAAGGGCCAATAAATGAGTGATGAGCATGCCCTGGGGTTTATGGTGCAAATGATTTGATGCCTACTGTCAACCTAGTTTTACACCATTCATGCACCAAAAACCCTTCATTGTTGTAGTCAAGGGGTCAAGGGGTATGATGATGTGATGACCTTAATTTTTGCTATTTTTAGGGTTCCGTACCCAAAGGGTAAAAACGGGACCCTATTACTGAGACTTCGCTGTCCGTCCGTCCGTCTGTCACCAGGCTGTATCTCGAGAACGGTGATAGCTAGACAGTTGAAATTTTCACAGATGATGTATTTCTATTGCCGCTATAACAACAAATACTAAAAATAAATATTTAAGGGGGGCTCCCATACAACAATCTTGTTATAGATTATGGTACGGAACCCTTCATGCGCGAGTCGGACTCGCACTTGCCCAATTTTTTAGTTTCAATTGTAGGTCCAGTAGTGCTACCAACTAGTCAACTTTTGAAAGTGCTCCATGTTCAGTCAAAAAAGGCAACATATTTATAATACATAGTCCAAGTAACTTTACCTTATTGTCAATAGCAAATAATGAAGCTCCTTTAGTCTGTGAAAATGTTTTCTGAAGTGGAAAATTTACACCTTTGATGTCATGTGTTGTTAATATATTGTCAGTGAGGCACAACAGTAAATTGTCACCTGAAAGTAAAAAATGACATTAATTTAACATAACATTATAAAAAAAAAGAATTTTTATTACATAGTTACTGTCAAACATACAAATTTAGTTACAAGTTAAACTAATAAAAGCATTTTTATTTAAGCATTAAATACAAAGATCAAAGCTTAAAGAAATATTGAAAAAGGAGCTACCTGGGGGAAGAGACCGGGAATCGAACCCGGTACCTCTGGATTGCCGGTCCAGCGCGTTAACCATTTCGCCACCCTCTCCAGGAAGATCTGACGAATTTTTCCTTATGCTTTGTGTGTCGATCTTTGCATTGTTTATTTGAAAGGTAAAGGTGCAAAGATCGACACACAAAGCATAAGGAAGAATTTCTTTAAGCTTTGATCTTTGTATTTAATGCTTAAATAAAAATTGTGGTGTACCTACCCACATAAAAAGATATGATGAGACATTATATGTTTCATAAATTCATAATGAAAAAGATGAGACATTATATGTTTCATAAATTCATAATAAAAGCATATTAAAATACATTGATGCAATTTGATTCTATTTATATTTACTTAAATCCTAATTACTTATTTTATCAAAAAGATCAAACACCCTAAAAAAAGTGTAGAATTTGAAAAATTTTAATGGTTAAATTTTTCAATTTTTCGCTTCATTGTAAACATTTGGTTTACATTAGCAGACGTTACTGCTTCAATAAAGATTACCCTAAAAAATTTAACCTCACCTAGAGAAATATGCCTCATATGCATATAGACGGCTTAGGCATGAATCTATTCTTAATATTCAAACCATTCAAACAACATTTAGGTTCAGTTTAAAAACAATACAATACAACAATATTTTATTTCACACCAATAAAATTTTACAAAAGGAAACGTATCCAAACTCTCCAAACTCTTACCTGGGATGACTTCAATTTGTTGAATAGGCTTCTTGCTGAAGTTTTTACAATACTGCAGAAGTTGTAACTCATACTTCTGGTTGCCATTGGTGGTAGACAGCGAGTACATCATTAGGTGACCTTGCCTGGTTCCCAATATGAGGTGACCATCTATACAAAATTTATAAAGATATTTGGTGTCAATGAAAAATTAAAACAAAAATAATATTTATTAATAAAAATATATGAACCTAATTGCAATATTGTAGCATAGTTTTCTGATTTAAGAATAGCTTAGAAATCGTATTCTGTGCACTAATTTAGATAAACCAGTCACAGGGAACTAGGGCATGGGACCGGGAATTCCCGGTTCCGGTACTCAATTTGTTTAGAAAAAGAGAACCGGGAGTACACCCTATAGGGAACAGGTGTATGTCCACTTTTTTTATCTTATATTTCTTCTGATGCGACGGTGTTGTGTTAATCGTTTTGGGCAATTGTACTGCACATTCATTAGTTCATTGACTACAATTTTTACAAACATTAAATCTAGTAATCTAGTATAGAGCAGTATTGATTTAAGTAATCTTACACAACATTTAGGTCGGAGTATAGCAAAAGGGGCCCTATTTTAGGACTTAGAAAATTTTTGAATTGATTTTTTTTTTGCTGTTTTTGGGCTTAAATTAGATTGAATCTTGTAGATTACGCTAAAAAAAACATATTTTGTTCTTTAAACTTTTTCACTCAGAGTAATATTTACCGAGATAAAGGGGTTAAAAAAAAAACTTTAAATTTTTCGAATTTTCAGGCTTAAATTAGATTTTAAGGTCGTTCGAATATGTATTTGCAAAACTGTTTTACGGGATATAAAAAAAAAAAACTAACCTAACCTAACCCGGCCGAGTCGGATCTTAGTGTGCAGTGCGAGGATAATTAGTGTGCAAGTCAGTATTTGGCAAGGCCCATTTTCAGCAAACAGTTTTACCTTAAAACCTCAATATCTCGGTAATTATTAAGTTTAGAGAAAAGTTGCCCATACAAAACATGCTTATTTTAGCGTCATCTATACGATAGCATCATAAAAAATAAGTGTTATAATGACATACCATACCACAATCAAAAAAATTCTAAGTCCCGCGCCCCTTTGAACCCCAATATTTCGGTAAATATCGATCTGAGAGAAAAAGTTTAAAGAATAAAATATGCTTATTTTAGCGTAATATACAAGATTCAATCTAATTTAAGCCCAAACAAACAAAAAAAAAATTTTTGGTCGTAAATTTTCTAAGTCCTAAAAATAGGGCCCCTTTTGCTATACCCCAACCAACATTTAAAACCAAACTAACCTACTGGAAGTTCCATTTAATAAGTTAACAAGAGAAAACTATTGGTAACTTGCATGATCATAATATATGAGTCAACTAAATAAGTGTATATTTCAAGTCATTCTTACCGTATGCTGCAATAGCTTCTATTTGGACCGTAAGGTTAAGGAGATGGGAAACTTCGTAAGCCTCATGCATGATTGCAAATGCAAAGAAATCTCACAAAACAGACACGGTACGCCTCCAAAATATATTAATACGTCGATACAATTACACTGCAAATTCCCATCTGTACAAGTAATATTACGAGTGGTGAAGTAAATAAATGAAAGCAACACCCATAAATACCATTTTTAGAACGTTATTTATCGAGATAAAATAAATTCAAAAATTTCTAATGTTGTTTTAGATATAGCTAAATATTGTTTAACTTCAATTGCCATATTTGCCATTTGATTTTAACAGTTGTTTGACACTGACAGAAAGAAACCATAAATCAGTTTTCTTAAGCTGCGTCCACACTCATATAATTTCGCCGATCCGATCTCCGCTGCTTATCGCCGACGCGTATCGTGCTGTTTGGACGCTCACTGCGGACATTCCGTATCATTTGCACCGTCGCGCGAAGAAACGCGTCCACACTAAGCCGTATCGTATCACCGCGCCGATCATTTCGGCGTGCAGTCGTTTGGACGCTATCCGTATCGTACCGCCCCATTCGGCGCGACGTCCACACTACCGTTCATGATACGCGTCGGCGATAGAACACAAGTGTAGACGCAGCCTTAAACACACTCCGAGAAGCTTCCGAGAGGGGATGATAAAACCGGCTCCAGACCTTCCGATCCGATTTATCGGAAGAAATGTCCTGACAATTTGCACTACACATTATCCGATTTCTTCCGATAAATCGGACAATTGCACTACACATTATCCGATTTCTTCCGATAAGTCGGATCGGATCGGAAGGTCTGGAACGGGTTTTAGGTATGTAGAAATCATTCAAATCACGACGTCCACACAATGTAGAGAATGAAACGAATCTGTATTAGTAGCATTCCCACAATCAAGGGGTATGGTAGGTCTGGAGTGAGACTTTCAAGGGCTTCATTTTTTCTCCCCGCTTTGTGTTTTTTGCCTCTGGATTATGAACGAAGCAAAACATGATGTTACCACGTTCGTGGCAATTTTATAATAGCTATTATAACCAATCAATACAATTTAAGAATATGGGCTAAATATTTGCCCTATGCCGGGATTCCAACGCGTGACCACCGGCTCGGTAGGCAGATACTTACAAACTGAGCCAACCGCGTCGTCGAAAATCCTAATATTGCCCATAAAAAACTTTTCTCCATTAAGTACGGATAATACCACTACGTTCGTTATTTGGTGTTTTTCTTCAGATAAATTATATTAATCTGACTACATTCTACAAGATTATTGCACACATACTCGCGTAAGACATATTTTGTAAGCTAGTTTTTAGCTCTGTGACCAGAATATTGGGAACCTAAGGAGTACTAAAGCTAAAATAAAAAAACATGTATACTATTCATTTAATATTTACTTTTATAATTATGTTATTTTCATTCATAACTAACAACGATATGGGTGTTACGATGTATTCAATTTCAGTTAAACAAATTAAAAACAAAATACAAATTTCACTCACTTTTAAATTTAATATTACAATAATAGTAATAATAAAAGGTCCTTTTACTTTAAATAATTTATAAGTCATAACCCCATTTCGAACTATGTGTTGGAAATTCTCATAAAGGTAGTAAACGTGCACGCAAAACGTGAATTCTGAATAATTCAGTGGGATAAAGTTCAATAAACATCATTTTCATACATTCAGGTCACTAGTATGTGTCTTAATCTTTTTACACAGAGGGTCTTTAGAAGCAACGTCGATTACAAAATCCATATTAGATAGACTTAATAAAAATATGCGTATCTAAACTACTTCCCCGAGCTCGCGGCGGTGCATCGCAGACCGAGCGCCGAGTGCCGGGAGTATCGCGCTAGTCAGTACCAGCACTACCAGTACTACCAGCACTACCAGTACTACCTACCAGCACTACCAGTACTACCAGCACTACCAGTACTACCAGCACTACCAGTACTACCAGCACTACCAGTACTACCAGTACTACCAGCACTACCAGTACTACCAGTACTACCAGCACTACCAGCACTACCAGCACTACCGGGCACCAGACACCAGGCACCAAGCGCCCAGGCCTCCTAGCCCACGCCCGATAACGGTACTCAGAGTCATACCACAAAGATAATTATAATATATTTACACGACATATAAAGGTGTCAGCAAATCAATAGCCTTATTGACGACAACTAAGCTCCGCTAGGTGTGATTTGAAATCGATGCGCCGCGCGCTCGCCGACTGGCGATGATACATCCCTTAAGATAATACAGCTAATTAAAAGTCATCGCGTTTCAGAATTCAAAGGTAAAATGAGGATTTGGAAGCAGTGCATGCTAAAAATCAAAAAGTTTCTAGCACATACATTTCATTAGATTATAAGTAAAAGATAAAATTATTTGCGTATAAGTATTTGTAACTACGTGTTACTTTCACAATGTATTGACTTCTTATATAGAAAATGCGACGCATTTATACACTTGTCTAGATTTACACCTCCCGTTCATCTGTAACATTATTAGGACGTGAATCGTGACCGTGCTACTAACGAAATGGTTACAACATTACGTAGGCTGTTAGCTATCCGAGCTGCCTAGCACACGCCCGAGAACAAAATACTAAAACAATAGCATTAATGACAAAGCACGATTTCTAAGAATTTGGAAAGGAATAGTTCCGACTGGTTACTTCTCTCGCGAAGCAAGCCTTAGTGAGGGGGACAAAGAATGCCGATGAAGGGAACGCTATAATTTTAACCTACCTTGCTTATGTTCAATATGCCTCTATTCGAAAGAGCCGACGCGGGAGCGACTAACCAATGGTTACGCTGAGACTACCCTAGCCACGAAATCCTTCGCCTAATTTGTTTGTATGCCAAATTGAAGTGCAAAACGAAATAAGTTTGCATACGTACTTAAAAACTATGACAATGAAAATAGCTTTATTTACTTTTTACTAATAACCATAGTGTTTTCAATGACAAATTTTTATATAATAGAAATATCATTTATTGAATATAGAATACAATATTATCGAAAAACTATGTCGTTACATTAGGACATCGACAGTGCTATCAAATAGATTACATTTACCCAGCATTGGATAAGACTTAATAAGGTACACCGCAATTAAAAAAAAAAGGTTATTACATATATAGAAGTTGCCCGAAAAAAATCTATAATGTAGTAAATCTAAAAAAATTATATTCTCTGAATTGTTTATACAAATACAATATTCTGAGTTATCATTAAACATTATAAATTATCTCGAGAGATCAGTTTATGCTAGTTATAAAAATTTACAAGTATGCTCCCTATGAATGCGAAAAAATGTACCAACTGCTAAGTTTCATCGTTGAAATAACACTAGGCATACGCTTCGTAAGTTTTATGAGTTAGTGATACGTTCCAACAATAAATACACTAATGCACTACAGAATATGTCTGCCCTACAGATACACGGCTCAAGCAAGGTCGCGCTCTCGAGGGCCGCGGCTCAACCCATCACAACGGAACCAAACAAACGAGTCCAGACGATAATCGGTAACGACTTACCGGGTAAATATTACTCTCCAACTCAACATTTAAGGTATGTACATAAAGAGACGATTTGAGCTTACAAAAGTACAAAGTAATCACATCGCGACGGTTTAGAATCTACGGCGGATTTACCCTTCTCACCGACTACGACAGCTCAAGCTTTATCGACAATCACACTACGGTATCACACGATAACTCGCCGAAAACACCTATTATGCATAAAATTTATCCCCGATGGCCAATAAAAAGGACTATTTCTAATTAGCGTACGAATGACTCTCTTCTAAATTCCGTATCGGAGAGGTTCGGCGGGCGACGGGGTGTCACTGCCGGGCGATGTCGTCCGGAACTGTGTCTGCAGTCCGCGTGCAGTACAGGCCCGGGCTCTGTGTCTGCAGTCCGCGTGCAGTACAGGCCCGGGCTCTGTGTCTGCAGTCCGCGTGCAGTACAGGCCCGGGCTCTGTGTCTGCAGTCCGCGTGCAGTACAGGCCCGGGCGAGGCGACCGGGCTCTGTGTCTGCAGTCCGCGTGCAGTACAGGCCCGGGCGAGGCGACCGGGCTCTGTGTCTGCAGTCCGCGTGCAGTACAGGCCCGGGCGAGGCGACCGGGCTCTGTGTCCTGCAGTCCGCTTGCAGTACAGGCCCGGGCGAGGCGACCGGGGCCTGTGTCTGCAGTCCGCGTGCAGTACAGGCCCGGGCGAGGCGACCGGGGTCTGTGTCTGCAGTCCGCGCGCAGTACAGGCCCGGGCGAGGCGACCGGGATCTGTGTCTGCAGTCCGCGCGCAGTACAGGCCCGGGCGAGGCGACCGGGGTCTGAGTCTGCAGTCCGCGTGCAGTACAGGCCCGGGCGAGGCGACCGGGATCTGTGTCTGCAGTCCGCGCGCAGTACAGGCCCGGGCGAGGCGACCGGGGTCTGAGTCTGCAGTCCGCGCGCAGTACAGGCCCGGGCGAGGCGACCGGGAACTGTGTCCTGCAGTCTGCGTGCAGTACCAGCCCGGGCGAGGCGACCGGGAACTGTCTCCGGAGAACAGGACAGGCTTACGACGCGCCCGGGGAACCGCTCGGACCGCTCGCCGCCGCGTTCTCGCCTTTAACAAAACGAATGCATCATTATAAATTTGCGGTTAACAGGACTTTTTGCTGCCATATTATCACTAACTCGAATATGACAGGCAAGTAAAGGACAGATGTGACTATCGAACGGACCAACCTGTAATCTTAAGTTGCGGAGTATGGATGATATGACGTTTCGTCGACTCTACGCCATTTTTCACGTACAGTCGAGTTCATTTACATCTACACACTTACGAGACCAAAAATATCTGAACACGACTTTATGCTCCTGACAATAGGGTCGTGTTCAGATATTTTTGTTCTCGTAAGTGTATAGATGTAAATGAACTCGACTGTACATCGATTAATTTTGTCAGGGCGATCGATGACGAGCGCGCACGGGCCGGATGCCCAGCTCGTACTCCGTGAAGTCGAACAGCGGAGTGGACGGGTATACTCTAGAGGAGGTGGGCGAGACTGACCTGCCGGCTCGTGCTCCGGTGCGGGCGCGTGCGAGGCGGCGGGCGCGTGCGAGGCGCCGGGCGCGTCGGGCGAGGACTGCGGCGAGGCGCGCGGCTTGAGGAAGTCGTTGAGCGAGGGCTGGATGCCCAGCTCGTACTCCGTGAAGTTGAAGAGCGGAGGGAGCGGGCGGCCGTTGGGCAGGCGCGCGGCCGGCTCGCGCAGCTCGTCGAAGAAGCTGTGCGCGCACGCCTGCAGCGGGGACAGGCGCGCGCCCGGCGTGTACTCCAGCAGCCGCGCCACCAGCGAGATGGCGTCGGGCGGCGTGCACGCGCGGAACACCTGCCCGTACCGAAACATTATTGGTACAGCACTTTTATCCACAGACAACCCCCACTAGACGGAGCATGTAAGGCGACCCGCGCGCACCGACGATATGGTACGGCAGAACATTAAAGTATCAACACGGCGGCCACCGTTTAGTTGCGTCCTTGTTTATGATCCAAGCGTACGTCAACGAAAAAAGAAATTAAATAAATAACATGGTAAATTGTAGTGTTAAGTGGTGTAGAGAGACCTCATAAACATGGACGCAACTAAAAGGTGGCCGCCGTGTTGGTACTTTAATGTTTTGCCGTACCATATCGTTGGTGCGCGCGGGTCGCCTTACATGTGCCTTACATGCTCCGTCTAGTGGGGGTGGTCTGTGACTTTTATCTCACGAGCGAGGGTGAGCCGTGTTTGTGTGAGTAATGTACGTGCATGTACATGCACATTGGTTCTGTGTGGGTGAGCCGGCACTGAACGCTCCCGAGCTCACCCACACAGAGCCAATGTGCATGTACATTACTCACACAAACATGGCTCACCCTCGCTCGTGAGATAAAAGTACTGTACAACTCCCCACTGGTGTATATCACGATTGCGGACCTGACTTCGAGAGACTCGGTCCAAATTGATTTTTTGGTCCGTTTGGAAAAGTATCAGTGAAACTGAGCCTTTTTATTATGTGTATATGCGCAGGTTACGAATGTGTACGTGTAATATTCAGTTCATAGTACTTTAGAAGGCGTGTCGGGCTATACTAAATATACGATTAATAGGCTCACAAGGCACAGTGGCGACGCGCTATATTAACGAGTAAATCATTATTATTATTGCCTCATGGTAGTAAAGTTATTCTTCAAAAGTAAAGTTCTGATAAGAATGTAAGTGATTAATGTCTAAATACTGACGTCTACCGCATATTATTATGCACTAGTACTACAATACTTCGATAAATTGTAGAAGATTTTTATAGTTTCTGTCTATAGTAGTAGGTATTATTTGAATAGATTTTAATAATGATAAAATCTTGTTTAATAAATCACACTCTTAAAACAATATTAGCAATCACAAAAATATGTAGACGACCGTCAAAATGTTAATTGTGTTAGCATACAAATGTAGATACAATTTGATGAGATGACGTCAAAAACCATATGAAACATAACAGGAGCGATGTTGCAATTTTCCGGAGCAATTGAAAAAGAAGACAACCACATGTTACAATTTTAATATCACGTAGAGAAATTTCACTCAGCGTAAAGACACACTGAACACCAACAAACACTCCATATGGGGATGGCAATTTAACTATTTACACTATAGATTATGACTAGTTTGCACAAACCAACCTCCATTACAGCGAGTATCCTAAGCGAGTTTCATAATAGGATGACACAAGTGTTTTAAGCCCTAATTATGTACAGTTGCATACACTACTTTATCTACACACATATTCATCATCTTATCATAGATTTTCTTTTATTTAGATTTAGATATGAAGTAGGTACTCAGCACTACCAGTAACTCCCAGGATTGAATGAGGAGGCGGCGCAGCGTGGGAGGTAAATCAAAACACCATCAATCATCATATCGTAATGTTATGAAATGCATAGTAATGTAGCTCTTTACCTATAGTATTTGAATTCTGAACTAGTTATAGTAATGTAACAATATGAGTGTAGATAAAGATACTAACGGTTGGTGTACCTACCTAGTTGTTCCCTCCGAAGCGATAACTTGACCACAAAATCATAGTAATATTACCATTGATTTCCAAATATAACGAATAATAACTTCACAGATATTCTCTCTTAGACTGGATTTTAACCGAAATTTAATTACTGGATTACCTTATCTGTAATTATAATACTAGGACTTATTTAGCCTTGCCCTAGTCGTTAACGGCCGTTTACTCTCTCTGGTCGACTTAGACATAACCAGCCGTTAATAACTAACTAAACTAAAGCAAGTATATTCAGTAAATAAATGAATGACATCGCTGTTTGTTTACGCTCTGAATCACCAGTTTTCGTTTCGTCGAATCCACCCTAAGTAAACATATAATATATCAGACTTCAAACATAAAACAAGCGGCAATCTATCGATTATTCCGTGCACGTTGCCATCCCCATTCCAGTAGACAGCTTCAAAAGATTCTAGGTCTTCAACATGCCATATAGCAACTGGCACTAAATGCTTTCATTTGCATACAATGTGGATGCATGGTTGGTTTAAACGCCTGCTTGATTATAGTTCTGCGATAAAATGGCCGTTTGAGGCATTAATTAGTCAAATTGGCAATGCTCGAGTCTCCATCATAAATATCAGTTTATTTTTAAAGCTAGGTATTATCATTAATTAGTGTAATGAGACTTTTTTTAATGAAGTTAATTTTTAACATGTCGACCATCCTAAATCTGCTACTACGTAATTTTTACCGAAAAATGTATATGTGTATAAATTCCATATTCGTATATGTGTGTAAGTTAATGTATAAGTTGTGAAACTGATATATAAATTTAAATGTATTCTGTTTTGTAACTAGGAGAATCCGTTTTGAATTTTAACACCTCTGTGAGATTCAATCATTTAAAATGCAAATCTGTAACAGTTTGATTCAAGTAGTTGTCTAGATACAACTACTTGAACCAACAACTAAAACAAAATCAATTTCTTTAGTTTTGAGCCAAGCAGAATGAACGGGATTAGCAAGTTATTAATTTTATCCGTCAAATAATCATTGTACAATAATATTTGTATGTTTGTCTAATATAATGATATTATGAAGGTGTAAACAATGTTTCCTTAGTGACGTAAGTGACAGAACAAATGGAGTGAAATTCAGATATTAGTGGTCGTGTGGTGCTCGAATGTATAAAGGTGGTAAGAGGACATTTTCTCTGAGCGGAACCCAAAGGGCATTGGTATCTCTTTACAATCGGTGCGCATGGCACCCAAAACACTAATAATATTTGCATGTCTGTGTGAGAAATATATAGTTCTACAAGTGTTTACATCACATAGTTATACCTAGTTTGAGCATATTGATTAGATTACTGATTTATACTAAATCGTATCCTGCAGTAGGAATGGTGAACATGTTAAAATCAACGATATACTATACAATCGAGCATTGCCTAGCTCAGCGAAGTGATCGTACGCGAATGACAGCATTTAGTCACGAGCAGTGTCTTACTCGAAGGCGCTGGTGATCAGTGAGATTCTTGGGCATGGTCATTCGCTCCAACATAAACTGCAATGACGGCGCAATATAATACATAAATAAATAATCAACACTAAACTATTAGTGTCTACGCCAACGAGCTTGTACTACACTGGAGACATTATTAGGGAGCTACTCGGATGTTCATAGTACTAAGTTCGTATCACGAGCCATGTAGCCTTTACGTCTTTTGAGTAGCGTACATATCAAGACGGCTGAAGCACGGCTTGGTTTTGCCGTAGTCGGTTAAAAATACCACATATAACATCAAACAATTTAAGGGGCACGAAGATAATTATTTTAATCTCACCAGCGTTTGTAGGCTCACCAAAAAAGATTGGATAACCCTGGTTCTGTCATGTTACATGTTTTGTATAGTTCAATAAATAAATACATATCTCTATCGCTTTTGCCTTTGTCTAACAGCGAGGGGAAAGACATTAGAATTTCGAACATAGGAGCAGTCTCCTGAATTACAAATCGAACACAACGAACGTCATTACCCATTTTTTAGCGAGCAGCCAGCTACAAAAAAAAAACCTAATTAAGGCGCAATTTAACAGAACGCTAATTGGTGTTCCATTGTGTAACACTTTTTTAATTACTCATATAAATTGTATGGGTAACTTCGTGCGAACATCAATTAACATTTTTTTAAATAAAGCCATTAACTAAGTACACATTTTTAAATCGATCTCCATATTAGCAAAAATGTTGGGTTGTTGTTACGAATTTTTCAACCGCTTCGACTTAGTATTTAGTAATTTTACTAAAATCTCGAGGGATTCAGTGTTTAAAATGCCGTTTCCTTCCAGTGTAGTATAAAGTTTCATGACCCAGTTTAGTTGACAATTCGAATAGGTATATTTAAGCGATCTTTTATCGCAGTGATTCTTTCTGTGTCAGGTCGTTTAACATTAAAAGTAGCGAAAATTATTAACGCGTGAATTATTCAAGATTATACGGTAAATATTTTGCTATGTTATTTGATATCTCTATGAAATTGGAACCATAAAAATATAATGTTAATGTTAGCTTACACGGATTAAAAAAAATCATTACATTGGCTTGCATTGAAAGGACGGGTTTAAAAGATATAAATGTGCTAAAAAATGGTACACTTATTTTTGTCGTCTCCAAATGTTTCATTTCGGCAACAAAGTCATTTCGCAGAATTTTTATTCCTTTGTAGTCATACATTTTTTTATAATTCGTGAACTACTATGTTAGGTTAGACTAGGTTAGGTGGGGCTTATAACAATCTGATAAGAAGATGAAATGATTTTTCGACGAAATAAAAGAGGGGACGAAAAACAATCTAGGAGTCAATATGGACCCTCACGAGAGAGAAATTTGCTCTGTTTCTATCCGAATCGCCAACAAAACATCCAGACACTGATATTATCGTGCATCTACTTACGTCAATCCATTATAAATGAATGAGACTAACTACACATTGACAACATTTATTCTTTTAAAAATAATAGTATCTAGTGCACTTGAGTAACTGTTAAGACATCCAATATAGTATTGTTGGAAGTGAACTCACCTTGGTCCATGGATGACTTTTGATTTGTGGGAATTTGAACTCCGTGTAGTTTGGATTCATCTCTCGGATCTGCTCCCGCGTGGGCGTGCCTAGGACCTGGAAAGAGAAAGGAGGATTAGTACACGGTACTTAATTATAAATACACTAGAAGGTGCCCGCCACGCGTACGCGGATTTTTTAATAACGTATCACTATACCAAAATTGGTTAAAATTAGCCAATTCGGCGTGATCCGAGGACAAAGGAAATTATGAAAACAGATGGCGCCAGGTCGGCATGGCGCCATGAAAATCCTGCATCAGGCTATTAAGATTGTTGATTAAATCATGACCCCTATCCATAGAAAACTGATTTTCGATCTAGAATTTTATAATAAGTATAGATATTATCACGCTATTTATCCCACAGACCACTTCTTTCCACTAGATACAATATAGACTGTTTAAAGGTTATCGTGAATAAGTTTTCCTGTAGCTATGACCATTATATCGCAATTTTTATTTAATAAGAAATGTTATTTGCCAAGATTTTCACATATTTAAAGCGCGTTTATTCCACTACTGAACTACAATCCTAACCTGCTGACGAGATTCCTTGGAAAAGTTGCGACAACATCACTGTCGAGTATGGATTTGTTTTACTATTAAATTTCTGCTCAAAAGTGGAAAAGGAAATCTGAAACATGGTGAATGGGGATTCCTTTCCATAGTTCTAGAGCTCAGTATAAATGGTATATTTGCCGCAATTTGCGCAACACTCGTCATTGTTTAGGTAGTTAACGATGCACCTGCGTTGGTCGAAAGTTAACGAGATTTAATGGCACTATAAATTACCCACCCACCCATGATCACTCAAAGTAGTAATTTGTATAGAACTCTCGTGGATTGATTTAATGTTCGAGAGTAAGAGTAGGTTGTTCCAAACGTTAAACCGAAGCTTTTAAATTAGTTCTCTTAGGTAGGAAGCCTATTTGTACTGTTGCGAACGCAACTCTTATATACACCTAAATACTGCATTAAGCAGTAGCAAAACGCTCACTGGAGCGCGGCTAGTATGCGGGGAGCTTCTTTAAATGAACCAATGACATTGGACCACATATGACTTTTACCCCTACCAAGACGACACTAACCACTTAGTATTAAGACAATTATGCCAATCACTCGCTCTTCAGACATCTTAGTCTAACCACCATCTTTGTTTGCGACCACGGCACTACTCTATGTAACTAGTCACCTATAAAATAATTATATAGTCCTATCATATCGAAGCGTTTAATTCAGTAGTCGTTGAGACCTACCACCAACTTGGCTTTGGCGGCTACATAATGGTCCTTCTCTCCACAAAGAAAGAGTAGACTTGGCCGTCTTCAAGATCGTCGCAGAGGTGGCCTTTGGAAATTTTAAACAGCCGGCGTCATCGCTGTCTTCAGTTTTTCGGCATAAGAAGAACAACCAGCAGACGTCGGAGCAAGGATTCCCAGCGTTCACCGGCATTAGGAGGACGTTCGTCGGATATCCAATATCATCAAAATCGCAACATCATCACATCGCCTGAGGAATGTAGCAATAGACTGAGTGAGTCCGTTCCATTACCTTTCTTTCTGCTTATTTCCGCTATTCCTCGAAATTAAAAATAGCGCTATACGTATCAGGCATCATAAATCATCATCGTAATATTACACATTTTTTATCACAATTATTAATTGCAATTCATATTGAAACACTATTCATCAAATATCCTACCTAAACTAACTAAACATTGAATCATAAATTAATTGCTTCATAATAAGAAGCCGTCTCCGTTCAATATCGTAAACTACATAAAATCATCTTAGATAAGAGCATCCCGCACATCTGGTTACCTACGCCAGTTTTTATTACATTTTTTCGATCGCTCATTAGCCCGTTATCGCTCGCATTCCTTCGTGTATCGGCTACCGGTCATAGTGTCATAGTTAACCTCAGTTGCATTTAATCAATATGGCCGATGCACATTTAAAAGAATTAGTGAGGAAACGTGGCAGTCTAAAAGCGAAGTTAACGCAATTCAATAATTACATCAGTCTTATAAAATCATGTGAAAAATTAAGTGAGTTACAAATCACAGAATCGCAGTGTCGTTTAGAAAAAATCGAATCGGTTTATCCTGAATATGACGCTTTGCAGATGGACATCGAAATGTTATCGGAGAAACCTGATGAAGCGTATGCTGAGCGAGAGCAGTTCGAAAGCCAGTTCTTTACCTTGGTGTCGACTGTTCGTAATCTGCTGAGTCCAACATTGCAGTCCAGCTGCGCTCGTGCTCGTTATTCTGTGTGCAAGAATTGCTTACGTCCTGGACACAGTGAAAAACAGTGTGCACTCTCGCACTGTAAATATTGTAAACAAAAACATAATACTCTTTTACACAAACATATAGATAAAGCATTATCTAATAATGAGGTCCCGATTCCGGAGGTCCATTTTAGCGGCAACATATTGGCAAACGAGTTTACCCCTGCTAAGTCGTCGGTTTTACTGTCCACAGCATTGGTGCAAGTGCGCGGCGTGAACGGAACACTTCGTCATGCCCGTCTTTTGTTGGATAACGGGAGTACTTCAAACTTCGTGACACGAGACCTGTGTGGACATTTGGGGCTAGCGACGCGGAATGAGGGAATTTCGATCACAGGTATTAATAATCAACATTCGCATTGTTCAGAGTCCTGTGACGTCACGATTTTATCACCCCATAGCGACTATAGCACGACTGTAAATTGCTTCGTTTTGCCCGAAATATGTAAATCGTTGCCGTCTTCTCGTATTGATTTAACGCATTCACCTATACCTGCCGGCATCATTTTGGCAGACCCATCGTTTAGTGAACCTTCTGCCATTGACATTCTTGTTGGCGCGGAAGTGTTTTGGGACGTCTTAGGTTCCTCATTTATTCAATTAAGTAAACATAAAATACGATTACAAGAATCTAAGATAGGTTGGCTTGTAAACGGAACCATGCCCATAAATAATAAACAAACAAGAAAGCCGTCATTTTGTTCATTTCTCATTCACAAGGCGGAAACTCGCCTTACGCGGTCATGGGAACAAGACTCAGTGTCTTCTACGCACAGTACACCTCATGAACCCTGCGATAAGAATCTCATAAAAATCAATTGTCGCGACCAGGTTGGCTACTTCATACCTTTCAAGTCACCTGACATGCCTGGTGACTTACGTAACATAACCAACAAGCGACGTCTTTTATCTCGATAAGTAGAATAAGAAATAATTATACTATGCATTTTAAACGGAAGCGAAACCAAGCAGTATACGTTTTCGTCTTATACTTACAGCTTCTCCTCAGCTCGGGTTTTGTGGAGACTTGCTGAGTGCAAGACTCTGGACAAAGGTCACGACTGTGAGGGTTGATTATGATTATGCCTTTGATTGTATTTCATGATTAGGTACTGTCGGGCAGGCTGGCAGGGTCATCTCAACGTCCTAAACAAGTGGTTCGTAGAAATAAGAGATAAAAATGATCGCGGACAGACGTTGAACTATGTACCGACCCTTTAAGTTTATCTGAACAGGTCATATATATATATATGTCACGAGGTATGAAGCGCAACCATCATCCAACCACGACATCAGTGGTATGGAGCACAATATAATTCTACCTATGTACTTAATTATACTTTCATTAATTCTGCCAACTTTGTGTTTTATAATATACAAACATAACTTTATCTATACAAACGATGATTATAATATTTAAACCTTTCCTAATCATACTGACATACATATTTATAAACAATTAAAATATATGCAGGATAATAATATAAAATGCATGAAATTATTAACGTTAATAAAAACATCGTATACAAACTATTAGCGACATTGCTAAACCTTGCATATATCAGGAAATGATTCCCTTTGATAACGACATTTTGTTGTCAAGCATCTTTTATGGCTACAAGCAGTCCTATTCTCATTAACCTTTTTATTCGAAATGATATCTTATTAGTAGCGGCATGTTGTTACCACTGTCTTATTAACTTAATACATTTTCGTGATGAAATCACATGCACGTCGTCAGGTTGATATGTAGCTTATTTTATGTTAAACAATCATAAATTTTACAAATATTAGTGAAAATAATACATACATAATAATACATGCGATACGCATCATACATATACTTATAGCCTTATTTTTTACAAACTTCACCCCAACTATATCTTAGCGTTCGGAACTCGTACCATGTTTTTGTCAACAAATGCATTCTCCGCGTTAGGTTCAAGGTCAAATCTTATCAAATGACAGGGCGACCTACCTTTTGATGTAGTAACATTACCTTCTAGACCTAGTTAATATTTTGCCGTGCCAGTGCGGATAGTTAATCCTGGGAGAAAGAGTAGCGAAACTTAATGTCATATATTTTAATCTTGTTTCTTTTCAGTCTGAAATGTTTTTTGCTGCTCTGAGTCACCTTTAACACGTCGCGGGAAGCCTCATAATCGGTATTTCTTACGGCACTGCATCACCGATGCAGTTACCATCTTCTTTTAAAATTAACATAAGTAATGTTTAATCAAGGTCAGAAAAATACGCCATATCATTGGGTATTTTGTAGTCCATTAACTTGATCATGTGCCTGATACAGATAGTAGGTATTCTTAATTTAGAATCCTTTTGATACCTTTATCCAAGTACTTATCCTTCCGATATCACTTTCACTTTAACCCTCTCACTTCCATATTGGACGCTCGCTTCGCTAGTCTTACGTCAAGCATACTTAACTGAAGCCCACAGCAAGCGTTGACTCGGAGAGGATTAGAAGAGACAAAACTAGATCATATCGGGAGGAACTTTTCTCATGAGTATACTCTCCTCCTGCAGAAAATAAGAGGCGACTTCACCAGGCCAGCTACACGTCGGCCTCCAAAGAAGAACGCCAGTTTTGACCTCTTCTGCGGCTGCTGCGCTGCGTCACGGCACCGTATCGGCGGCGGCTGCACCCGGGCGTGGAACGTCAGCAGCATCGCGTCATCGTATCACGTATCTCGAATGGCCTTATGCCTGCTTCTTTTACCTTTCTGTTGAGTATACTCAACGCCGGGGAGTATGTTGCGAACGCAACTCTTATATACACCTAAATACTGCATTAAGCAGTAGCAAAACGCTCACTGGAGCGCGGCTAGTATGCGGGGAGCTTCTTTAAATGAACCAATGACATTGGACCACATATGACTTTTACCCCTACCAAGACGACACTAACCACTTAGTATTAAGACAATTATGCCAATCACTCGCTCTTCAGACATCTTAGTCTAACCACCATCTTTGTTTGCGACCACGGCACTACTCTATGTAACTAGTCACCTATAAAATAATTATATAGTCCTATCATATCGAAGCGTTTAATTCAGTAGTCGTTGAGACCTACCACCAACTTGGCTTTGGCGGCTACAGTACATAGTATAAATTCAAAATAAATAAAAAAACCCGACCCAGCCAAACATAACTGAAAACCATTTCGACAGATAAAGGCTTCGATTAATAAAAACGCTTTCTAATCGCACCATCGGCTTGGGAGCTACGATGCCACAGACAAACACACACATATACATGTTAAACTTATAACACCCCTCTGTTTTGATTTAAAAAACGCCAATGATGTTAAACCCTATATTAATTTCTTTCCCCCGACCTGCATTTCTTTCCTAACGCTTGATCTCTGTCCCAATTAACTGGTAACCAAACTCCGCTGGTTAAACAAACCGTTAATAAGGGCACCATCCGACCAAATGCAGGATAAAAAATAGTGCATTACTGCAGACGCTGGGAGAGAAAAGCTTACCGGGTGAGTAGGTATAGACGGCCGACCGTACGACCGAACGAAGCTGGCAAGAACTTTGCACCGCTAAGGCATAGTGCTTTTCATATATTATGCAATGAAATAAAAAAATACACCACTCAAAAAAAATATTCAGCTGTTTAGCCTGTTCATAAGGGTGAATCAACTTTTAAGTGCACCTTGTTGCTATGGTTACGCAAAATTTTTCCCTCGGACAACCTAAACATTTTTCTATGAAACAGTACGAAGATGTCACTTTGACAACGGGGACAGAGTAAACAACACAAAAAATTTAAAACACACAACACAGACGCCATGTTTAAAAAAAAAAATACTTCCCGGCCTAGGCCTTAATTTTTTTTTTTTTTTTGCTAGCCTGTGTTTGTGTCCCACTGCTGGGCAAAGGCCTCTCCCTCAGACTTCCACAGGTCCCTGTTTAGTGCCTGTTCCGGCCAGTTGCTGAGAAATGCGTCCAGGTCATCCCGCCATCTCCGTCTGGGCCTATGCTGGCCCATCTTTCTGGTTAGGCCTTAAATATTGTATGAAATTCCTTAACAGTTCTCTCGAGTTGTTAACGCACGTTATGCCGACATGTTTGAGAAAATGAAGTTACCTTGATAATCTCGACGAGCTGGTCGACGCCGGAGTCGCCCGGGAAGATCGGCTGCCCCAGCAGCAGCTCCGCCACCACGCAGCCCGCGCTCCACACGTCTGAAACGGACGCACCAACTGCGTTAGTACAATGTACTAATAGTCGGATACCCGATGGGTGGAACACATCGAAGGCATCATCGAGTGTATCAACACTGCTGTATCCACACATGCAGACACGCACTCTCTCTCTCTCTCTCTCTCACACACACACACACACACACACACATAAAAATAATAATAAGATATAGTCGAAACGTAATAAATACTAAATAGTGTTCTTAATATTAAACTTAAATAGTAAATAAGTAATGTAATTTGGTTATACAAATGTACATCCAAATTACGATATTTATATTGTAATAATAAGAAATAGTCGTAGTGTATAAATAGTGTTAGTAAAATTACATAGTAATTTACCGTTTAAGTAAATAAATGTGATTTGGTTATACACATGTATAAATATGGAAGAGCGGGACCTCCTGACACAAGTATTTACAAATACTTAATAGGAGATCCCAAACCTGTAATATGTAAATTTATGTAAACCAATAAACATTTTCATTTTTTTTAAATTTCATTTTCATTTTCACTGCTGAATATATCGCTGGCACAATATTAATAGGTACAGGATTCTACAAACGGCATCAAATAGTCTTATATGTATGATAAAACAATATGGGCCCTGGAGGGAAACTGCCATAAATCCTTAAGTCTGTTCATTTTATATAAAGGAAACATGATTTTATTTTTGTGTCTCTCTTTATAAGTCTGTTCATTTTATATGAAGGAGACATTATTGCATTTTTATGGAATAAAACTGCAAATATTTTCTTACTTATGGATTTAAGGCAGCTTCCCTACAGAAGCCATCAATTTTTTTCACACTGTATGTAGCATATACAGGCTAGAGCTTACTGTGAATAGATTGATTTGTGTGGGGTTGTCCGATATATAAAAAAAAAGAAAAATACAAATATATCGGAACTTATCTTCATTTCCATAGCAGTAAGGATGTGTTACGATATATTTAAGATAACAACAATGCAATATAACACTGTAATATTGAGTTGAGCCAGCAATATGTAGGAAACGTGCGTCACAGCCATAGCGCACGCAGGTGTACACAAAAAAATCTGTGTGGTTGCCACTAGATGCTTGGCGATCGCGATCCTTACAGTTTCGGGACACCGGTATTTGGGTCCAGAATATTCTACGGCTTGATCAGCCCTTTATAACGCAGTTAAGAATCACAGAGACATTTTTATTAGAACTGCCATTGCAAGCGCTAGTCTTTATTATCTTGCGAATTCGAGCGATATCATGCAAATCGTACATGCGCCTCTCGTAAGATCTCGAAGAGTGTGTAAAGCAGTAACTTAATTCTGTCTTTACCTGTATTTACACGATAGACACGACGAAAGCTGCGTTGGTAACTTACACACGAGTCTTAACAACTGACACTGATATGCGGCAAAGGACCAAGCATATTATCATTGGTAAATAAATAAATATCAGACAACCTCACACAAATCGATCTAGTCCCAAATCAAACTCAAGAAGGCGAAGGATGTTTAATGGGTACTAGACGACGATATACATACTTAAATAGATAAATATATACTTAAATACATAGAACAACCATGAACCAAGCACAAATACTCGAGTTCATCACACAAATATTTGCCCTGGCCGGATTTCGAATCCGGGGCCGCCGGCAGCTCCGGGGCTCAGTAGGCAGGTGCAATGCACTACAAACCGCATCGTCAATTGGTGACCTTTAGTATATATTTGAAGTTGGATACCTTTTATTGGTAGTTAAAATAAGACACTCACCGATTTTAGTGGTATAATCTATAGCGCCGAAGATAAGTTCCGGCGCGCGGTAGTAACGCGAGCAGATATACGAGACATTAGGCTCGCCGCGCACCAGGTGCTTCGCCGAGCCGAAGTCGCACAGCTTCAGGACACCGGTCTTGGGGTCCAGGAGGAGGTTCTGCGGCTTGATGTCCCGGTGGCAGATGCCCAGCGAGTGGATGTACGCGAGACTTCTGAACAACTGATACATGTACAGCTGGAATGGAAATAATGGTGTGTTAGTTTAATTATCATGACCTAAACAAATACATATTTAGAAACAAAGCTGTTAGATTAATTTCGATTCAGTGACTTACAAAAATCTTATCTTATTTTATCTTATAGGTATTAGTTAATCTAATCGAGAAAAACTTATCAAATTAACTAATCGATTAAAAATTTAATCGCTAAAAATTAATCGAGATTAAATTAATCGGAACTCGTACGATTAGATTAACTAATCGTCAATTTTAATCATTAATCGAGATTAAAAAAGTTAATCTAAATCGTTAATCGTTAATCGATTAACTTTTGCCCATCTCTGGTTGTAGTGTCATATTATTAGACTTAATAGACTCTATCATCATTATTTTATTCCATAAATCTCTTCTTATATTTCACTAGTTATTTAACTTCATTATCCCACTAATATAATAAAATCAAAGTTGTGTGTGAGTCTACACCCAAAATCTTTGTTACTTCTTCACGGTACTGCTTGACTGACCTGCAGGAAATTTTGAACAGAGATAGTTTTTACCCAAACTTGACAAATAGGTTAATTTATATCCCGGAAACATTTAAGCAATCAACATAAGGCAGTATTTTCCCCCGCTAACCTATACAGAAGTATTCATCATCATCATCATCATCATCATCATCATCATCATCAGCCCGGAGTCGTCCACTGCTGGACATAGGCCTTCCCCAGTTCGCGCCACCATACCCGGTCCTAAGAAGTATTCAATTGACCAAAACTTGTCAATATGCATTTTGATAGCAATTTGTGTGTACCCTATTACATAATAATAAAATAACCCGCATACAAAGACATGAGCAAAAAGCTCAACCCTATTAGCAGTATCGCGCGCCGGTAAACAGGCTTCCATCGATCCTCCTAAAAATACCTCTGCGGACCCTACAACCTATTAATACGTTACGTATTTAAAAAGTTAAAAGCTTTCGTAATAAGGAACTTGCATGATTATTTGTATTTAGCCCAACATAAAAAAAAATCTAAACCCAGCAATTTATTTAAAGTAAACCAATAATTTCATTTCAAGGTTCGCGCGTAAACGTTACATAGTTTTGTGCGGCGCCACTCTATAAAACCACCGAATATTAATAAAAACCACCACACCATCTCCATTTTAAAATAATCTTAAAAAGGAAGTTGTTATATATAATGAATTTCCATTTTATAGGTAGGTACGAGGGGCGTCTGAAAAGTTCTAAGCCTAAGATAGAAAAAAACAATTTACACAAATGAACTCGTGTTTATTTTTCAATATAGTCTCCTCCTAAATCAATGCATTTTTTACATTTTTTATACAGTGCTTTTAGGCCATTAAAAAAATAATCTTCATTTTGCCCTTCAAAATGCTCCTGTACAGCCGCCTTCATCTCTTCGTCACTTCTAAATCGCTTTCCCCTCAACTCTTTCTTCAAATTATTGAATAGAAAATAATCGCTTGGGGCTAGATCTGGGCTGTAGGGTGGGTGGTCAATTTCGTCAAAACCAACTTCCTTCAGAGCACGCCTCGCAACATTAGCGGTGTGAACGGGTGCGTTGTCTTGCAAAAACAAAATGCATTTCCTTAGTTTACCCCGCCTTTTCTCAACTATGGCTTGTCGCACCTGTCTTATTAGATTTGCATAATAAGTTCCGTTTATCGTAGAGCCTTTTTCTAAATAATCGATTAAAAGAATGCCATCACAATCCCAAAATACCGTAGCCATTAACTTAGAGGCCGACTTTTGCACTTTAAATTTCTTCGGCGGCCTTTCACCCTTTTCAATCCACTGCATCGACTCAGACTTACACTCCGGATCATACTGTCTGATCCATGTTTCATCAACAGTTACTATTCGGGAACAAACTTCATCTAAATCATCTTCGCACAATTCTAAAAACGCCCGAGAAGTTTCCACACGACGTACTTTATCGAAGGCCGTTAGCATTTTCGGTACCCAACGAGCACTGACTTTACTCATGTACAAATGTTTATGTAAAATTTCTCCGACTCTTTCTTTACTAATACCTAAGACCTCAGCTATTTGCCAAACCTTAATTCTTCTATCTTCTAATACCAGCTTTTTGACTTTTGCTACGTTTTCTTCGGTCACTACCGATATTGGCCGCCCTGAGCGGGGGTCGTCTTCGATCGATTCCCGTCAGAGTTTAAATAAGCGACTCCACTTTTTGACTGTGGCATAAGAAGGCCCAGAATCACCGTAAATAATAGCCATTTCCTCAAAAATACACTGCGGTGATTTGTCACTTTTTGTAAGGAATTTAATTACAGCACGGTGCTCAATTTTCGTAATATTCGTTGGTAATTCACACATGATGTACTTTTCCGTTGAATATCTCGAAACAGAATAATAAAAACGTGACATGTTATTTTTTAATAATTTGTTTTTAAATGGCCTTTCTAGTGGCCAGTATCATAAACGCATATATAACCTCGAAATACCTTAGGCTTAGAACTTTTCAGACGCCCCTCGTATTTTGAATGGTTATTTTGTTGAATGGCTATCAATAGCTGACTTACTTAAGGAGTGAGGTCACTTGGTGTTTCATATTTACTTCCAATTTACGATCTTATAATAAAAATATTTCGCAAAAAAAAAAAAAACAATACTTACCTAATACATTTACAGAAAGGATGAATTTCATTGTACATTTATCAATATAATTTTCGTGCAACTTCCCTATTGGACAAATGGACAACTTACGTAATATTTCCCAATAATTGTATGGAACTCACCTTTATAAAACTAATGGGTATGGTTTGTTCATCTTTGGAGTAATGACGTGCCACTTTATACACAGTTTCGGGAATATACTCCAGCACCAGATTCAGGTACACTTCATCCTTCTGCAAAAGTCAAATAACAGTTTAAATATGTCTTTAATACGCATATATCATCTAATGTTTCATTTGCATTTGATTAGTAAATTATCCGAATTCATTTCAGAGCATAAGCTTCAACCATGTTTTAAATTTTACCAACATTCATTGCTAGTGTACAAATATTACCAATTCACGAATAATGTTAGACGCATGAAAACTCAACCAAATCACAAAAAAAAAGAAACATTTATTGTTAGTTGCGTGAGCATGGTTGACAGCATGATAAGGGAATAGCCATCTAGGTTGACTTTGTCTTGTATGAGTCATTTTACGGATATATACATATTTAGGAATTTGTGAGAAACGCATCCTTGAGAGGACGTTTCGTATTTGGATTACTTCCAAAGGTTCTTGGCTCTAGCTTTTATGTATGATAGAGATAAATAGTTCCAGATCTCTACTGTGAATAGTCAGTATTTGAAAAAGATGTAAGATGAGTCTGGACAAGCGCGCTACATGGGATATGCGCAAATAAAATAAGAATATCAATATTTGGATGGACGGTATACTACTACTAGGTATGTTTACGCCGTGTCCGCACGCTTGCCAAGCCAGGACGCAGTTATATGTTAGAGTGAGCACGATGTAGTTCCGTCTAACTCTAACATATAACTGCGTCCTGTAGGCTTGCCGAGGCTTGGCTAGCGTGCGGATGCGGCACACTTAGTTGCGTGGTTATAAGATGGCGTTAGAAGTAATTTTTTTTTTAAGAGAGTATAACATGTATGCATTAAGATATTTTTATGGTAGGTGCGCTATCCCGTGTTGCGCGTTTGCCTGACCTATGGCAATGACGAGTTCAAAGCTGTCACGAGAAACAAAAAAAATAAAAATAACAAGCAAGCACAGGTTTGATGATCGATAATATTCAGACAGTCAATATGCATTGATTTCCGTCATGGTAATGATTCAACGCTACAGTGTAGCTTCGTCCACTCCAAATGTAAAGCTTATGGTTGAAAATGGTTCATGACAGGATCTTGTTTTTGCGTAAAACTCTGCTTGGTTACCGAGCAATATCGAACTATCTAAGACAACTATGAATCAGGTATAGAGATTAGTATTTATTGTGATACGTGTTTATTTCTCGGTAACCATTGCCAAGAATCTGGTAGAGCTAATTGTGCGTTAGCACACTAGCGACAATCTGATTGGTTTAGAGACATACTGTGACTTCAATAGACTGCATTGCGTTTAGCAACGTACTGACTGCCGCGGGCACTGCCGCCTTCCCCCAAATAAAACACACAAATAACACAAGCTTAAAAACGGACAAGCTGAAATACAGTAAACGATCGAGTGCGTGGACGCACTGAGGGTTCCGTACCAACGATCTCGTCATGCTAGGTCTATATAACATACAGAATACATAAATACATACATATAGTTTAGCCGCGGCGCGGTTACGTGGCTGTCGGGAAAATAGGTTATCTGACTGATTCAATACCAATATTGAAATTAATTAGTTTATGTGACTCAATTAGTTTTATATACATTTTTATGTAAATTGGAAATTATTTTAACATACCATTTATTTAATTTCGGAACAAGAAAATTTATTACGGATTAGTGAGCAAATTTGCCACAATAGTTTGGACAGATCTCTTGACAGAGGTCTACCCCGGGCCCCGCGGTGGCCTTCGATCCTTGACCGTTATTAAGCGTTTTCATTCTGGATACGGAACCCCTAAATAGTCACTATATAATACAAAAAATAAAAGAGTTATGTTAAAATTTACTTTCGTTAATGGACTTCTTTAAAATAGCTCTTTTATCTGTTACACATATATGTTAATATCAATCGTAATAAATATGTAATTCAATATTTCAACTAAACTATTCTATTAATAATACTGAAAACTCACCTTTTCTCCACTAGAGTAAAAGAAGTATTTCAATTTGACAATATTACAGTGCTCCAGTCGTCGCATAATTTGAAGTTCTCGATTCTGTAAAAGAATGAATATAATATCATTTACAATTCAATTATATCTATTCAACCGCGTTCAACTTACTTTACAAACAGGCACTTTAAATAACGTGGCACAATAGAAAAAAACACGCGAGTGCAAGGTGACTGCCTGAGGCATAAAAACAGTTCAAGGCAATCAGTTAACTGATCAGCGAGTCGCTAGATGATATGTATTAATGTATGGCGATAACAAAAGTGTTTAGCAGGAATACACGATTGTAACAGGAAAACATCTGCCTCGAGATATTTGAACATGAACCTCAACCTCGGGACCCGGGCTTAATGTCTGCCGGCGTAGTAAGCCAAAAATCAAGCCTCCAAATCCAAACTAGCCATACCTATAAACTAATCTCCTCCATAAATTGCAATCATAAATTACCCTTTTTTTTTCATAGATAAAGTAATTAGAATCAATATTTACGATATCATGTTGCAAATTACATAAAAAAAACTATTCATGAATGAGAAAACAGCCCTTTTTAATGTAAATTTTAAAGGTAGAAAGTTGTTTACTAGGTCAGACAAATAAGCATAAATAGGAAATCCATCTATACAGGCACATGATTTCGCTTCTCTACTAAGCAGTTTATATGAGATTACACAGGCAAGACTACGTACAATCACATAGCTATTGCAGAACACTACCAAATATTTAGTTCGTCAGTAACAGTACCCTTTTATTCCGGTATTACACGTGTCACCAATATCATTGCTAATTAGCTACCTTTCCCAGTAAGTTTCCTATCTTTTACAGTAAAATCACGAGAACGCGCGACGCTAACTCATTTGTGTGCGAAGTCATGATGAACACGTTGTGTTAATGTTTCTATTAAGTAAACCAAATGTAAACAGCAAACACCGTATGTTTGCGAGTTGGGGGAGTAAGATGTAAATTTACTTTGAGGCGGTCCTGTCATTTCTCATCCCTCACAAGCGATTCGGATGCTCTAAATTTGACACTAACTTACCGTATATAATGCACATAAAGAGTTCAAAAGAATCATCTTGATAACTAACTTGATATGTATATACGTCAGGTGACGAGCCAAAAATCACCTACATGTATATTTCTACTAGCTGGGGTGTTAGTGCACGACACCTTGCACTTTGTGACTATGCGCTGAAACTTGGCACAGTTGATCCTTAGGTGGTCTTGAGTGAATTCAGACCGGTAGACGTCGATAGACACCGCGCGTTTAGTGGGGGGGAGGGGGGGAAGTTCGACGCTGCCACGCTTTAATTAATGCAACATTTCTCTAAAACTATACATAATATGGCATGTGATATATCATTTTCGGATAAATTAAGGATGAGCAATCTATTTTTTGGACAAAACTAATGCACTTTCTAACAAAAAAAAATGAAAAAGTAGAAAAAACTGAAAAACGTAATTTGTGTTTTTTATATAATTGCCAATTATTTTAAAAGTATAACAGTAATCTCAAAACAAAAAATAAAGTCGTAAAGTTAGACTTATGTAGTTTCTAAAAATATATAGTTTATTATATATATCTGTTGATCCATGGGAGATAATAAATAATATCAAGCGTAAGTCAGGGCGATCTCAATGCATGATCGTCCGTGAAGTAGGGTTTAGGTACTGTGTTAAGCAACATTTCTCTAAAACTATACATAATAGGGCATGTGATTTATAATTTTCGGTTAAATGAAGGACGAGGAATAAAAAATAAATTTTTTTTAACAAAAATAATGCACTTTTTTAACAAAAAAGATATTAAAAAGTGGGCTAAACTGAAAAATTACATTTATGTTTTTTACATAATTTCCACTCATTTTAAAAGTATAACAGAAATCTCAAAACTAAAAATATAAACATAAAGTTAAACTGATGTGGATTCTAAAAATATATAGTTTATTTTATATATCTGTTGATACATGGGAGATAATAAATAATATTGAGCGTAGGTCAGGGTGATCTCAATGCATGATCGTCCGTGTATTGTTTATGTATCTTAGTATTTTAAATGAAACTACGCAATGTAAATTAATTTATTGTATATATTGCAAGATCCACTGCACTAACAGCGGTATGAACATTTAAGCTGCCTTTTTTTGCAATTGCACCAGCCAATTTGCACCTAACAATTTCCAGACATTACATGCTCCTGCAGCAACAGGCAAGTCTGTCCATGTAGGCTCCCAGTTGTTGTTGACCTTCGTCTAACCCCAAGTAGTTACCCCAAGTGCGTGATAACTGACCCCCAAACGCCCACCTCTTGATAAATGCTGATACAAAGTGGCTTTGGTCGGTGGGAGGCGTTCTATCTGCTGGTCTATCTTGGTAAAAATATATATATGGGGCTCATTCACTGAAGTACATGAAGCTGATCTGAAATAATAATTATGATGTACAATATTCTTTTTTAAGTTTGAGATCCTATATTTCTATTATATCAGTTTCAAAAGCAGAAAAACTGAACTATCATATGATGTTAAGACCTATTTTTTGATGGAAGCCGTTACCTCCTCAATGCGTCGCTTGATCGCTAACTCGAAACCTACAGTAGGTCAGGAAAGGCTTCCATGCTTGAAAAGCACTTAAGAAAAGATACCGTATTACCCCTCTTTCACGCATTCACAGGATGTGATACGGTATCTTGGTTCAATGGTAAAGGAAAGAGAAGTGCTTTTCAAGCATGGAAGCCTTTCCTGAGAAGTGCTTTTGAAGCTTGGGAAACCTTTTCTCCATGACCTTTTCTTCTTCGTTGGTTTCACTCTCGGCAGAGTGGTCGTGGTCATCATTTCAGATATTGGTGATAAGCTACACAACACGCCGCCATTCTTACCTGATAGCCGCCTTCCTCGTGCATTCGTGTAGTAACGATGATGCATTTATTGCAGCTTTTATTTAGTTTGTCCATAACATAGGTGATCTTCTTCGTGGCCTGGTGCCCTCAACCTTTCCGTGGACCAGAAGCGCTCAATAGCCTCCGCCCCCCGGCGGCATACGTGGCCAAAGAAGGTGGTACGAGACTGTACTAAAGACGATAAACGCTGCTTGATGCCAAGTTTTCGAAGTATAGAATCGTTGGTACGGAATGCAGTCCATAATACTCCAAGCATTCTCGTCCAACACCTCCGTCTATCTTCTTCTCCTCAACTTCCTGCAGGGTCGACGTTTCTGCGGCGTACAGAAATATGGAGAATACAAGTGCCCAAACGAGCTGGTTTTTTGTGTCTTCGTGTTTGTTGCGATTCCTTCATGTAGTATGAATATGTAATTTTTTTGTTGTTAATTGTGCGATTAAAATAATCTTATCTATCTTATACATACATTCCTGACCTAACTGTAGGTTTCGAGTCAGCAATCGAGGGCCGTATTGCGGAGGTAATAGCTGTTATCAAAAAATACGTCGTAACATTATATGATAGGTCAGCTTTTCTGCTTTTGAAAATAGTATAATAGGATCTCAAAACCAAATTGTAAATAAACCAGAATATTGTATATCATAATTATTATTTCAGATCAGCTATGCGTACTTCAGTGAATGAGTGCCTTACATATATTTTTAATAAAAAAGACCAGCAGATAGAACACCTTCCACCGACCAAAGCCGCTTTATATCAGCATTTCTAAAGAGCTATTGTATATCAAGGGGTGCACGTTTGAGGTCAGTTAGCGCTGGCTCAAAAATTACCCTGTCTATCTACTTGGGGTTGGTCATCAATAACTGGGAGCCTACATAGACGGAATTGCCTGTTGCTGCAGAAGCATGTATTGTCTGAAGGTTATTAGGTGCAAATGCAAGAAAAGGCAGCTCAAATGTTCAGACCTCTGTCAGTGCAGTGGATCCTACAATATATACAATAAATTAATTAACAATGCGTAGTTTCATTTAAAATACTAAGAGACATATACAATAAAATATATGCACTTTTAGTGTGTTTAAAACATTAACTAAACCCTACGTCATGGACGATCATGCATTGAGATCACCCTGACCTACGCTCAATATTATTGATTATCTCCCATGTATAAACAGATATATATAATAAACTATATATTTTTAGAAACCACATAAGTTTAGCTTTACGTTTATATTTTTTGTTTTGAGATTTCTGTTATACTTTTAAAATGATTGGAAATTATGTAAAAAACACAAATGTCATTTTTCAGTTTAGCCCACTTTTTAATATCTTTTTTGTTAAAAAAGTGCATTATTTTTGTTAAAATTTTTTTATTTTTTATTCCTCGTCCTTCATTTAACCGAAAATTATAAATCACGTGCCCTATTATGTATAGTTTTAGAGAAATGTTGCTTAACACAGTACCTAAACCCTACTTCACGGACGATCATGCATTTAGATCGCCCTGACTTACGCTTGATATTATTTATTATGTCCCATGGATCAACAGATATATATAATAAAATATATATTTTTAAAAACTACATAAGTTTAGCTTTACGATTATATTTTTTGTTTTGAGATTACTGTTATACTTTTAAAATAATTGGCAATTATATAAAAAACACAAATTACGTTTTTCAGTTTTTTCTACTTTTTTATTTTTTTTTGTTAGAAAGTGCATTAGTTTTGTCCAAAAAATAGATTCCTCGTCCTTAATTTATCCGAAAATGATATATCACATGCCATATTATGTATAGTTTTAGAGAACTGTTGCATTAATTAAAGCGCGGCAGCGTCGAAATTCCCCCCCTCCCCCCCACTAAACGCGCGGTGGCTGTCGATGTCTACCGGTCTGAATTCACTCAAGACCACCTAAGGATCAACTGTGCCAAGTTTTAGCGCATAGTCACAAAGTGCAAGGTTCCCATACAACAGCGTGCATTATCAACCCAGCTATACGGCGTCTTTTTAAGTTAACTAATTAAGTTTGAGTAGAGCGTATAATGGTGGCATAAGCGCGTAGCTAAATACATTTCAAGACCAGCAACGGACATCGTCATCAGTTCAATTAGGTGCGCATGCGATCGCTGACTATTAGTATTTTTCCAGCTAGGCCTCAACACCACAGGTAGTAAAGCAGGTGATAGTGTTTGAAAAGTCGGAAATTATGTTAGACATGTTGTAATCGTAACATTTCAAAGCGAATTAAAAATTATTTAAGACTGCGGCAAGTGCTCATTTGCAGAGGAGCAGAATCTACAAGTTGCAACCTTGCCGTAAGGTTAGCTCCGCAATATATTACCTACCAGACTCTATAAGAATAAATATTCCTCGATGTTGGCTTATAGAAAAATTGCCTTTTTCCTGTTACCCGCTTTGAGGGAATTCGCTTTTATAATTTATCAAGACTCAGACCGGCTAATAGTTTTCAGAAGAACAATTTAAAACAAAAACTGCATCCCTGTTTTATAGTTCACCTCACAATACATTACCATAATCTTATAGGGCATCTTATTAATCGATTGCCCTCTAGAGAAATTGCCCTTTGTCACCACTACGAAAACTTGCCGTTTCAAGAAGTTGCCTCGCAAGCCCGTCGACCTCCATGGAATCTACTTACCTTAAACCTTTTGTCCTGGAGCACCTTTTTGATGGCGATGAGCTCTCCGGTGTCGCATAGTTTGGCCTGGTAGACGACGCCGAAGCTGCCGTTACCGATGAGCTTCATGTCGGCATAGCTCACTTCCTGCGGCCGGTCGGGGCCTTGCCCCGGCGTCGCTACTACGGTCGTCACCTTTGAGCCGTCCTTGCCTGGAAACAAATACATCAAAATTAAGAAAATGTATCAAGTTACGTGGGAAAACCTATAGCTTGGTGTGCGGGCGACGGAAGACGAACGAAAGACATCGGAAATTTTCGTTACGCCCCCGATGTATTCGAACCCGCTGTCTTCGTCCCTACGTAATTAAGGGACGAAAATATGAAGCTATAGCTCGGAGTTTAGGTCATATTTATCAACAGTCAAATGAGATTGATCACGTTTTCAAAGCGCCTATCTATAGTGCATGCGTCAAACCTATAATGGATTACATAAGAATGTGTTTTGTCCATTATCGGAAAACTATTCTCATTTCAAACTGTCGTTCGTTTCAAAACAAACATTACGTAGACTTACAAGTAAGTACATACATAGCTAAAAGCGTGATGACGTTAGCTGTCCTGCGTAATTTTTGAGTTAGTACTGGTTAAGTTTTAATCTTGTATTTACAGCGGAATCGCTTACGCAACTGTTTGAATGGCCTCTCTAATGCAATTGAGTGTGTGACGCAAAATGAATCCATTTCACAGTAATGCTTGCCTCGGGCTTATCTTAGTGACTTGTGTGAACCACCTTAAGCGGACACCTTCAAGTCGACCATTAACTTGGACTTGTTGTAATAACTCCTTCCAATGAAAGAACACGACTAACATGATTAGCCGAACTCCACAGAGAAACCTACCCTTTGCTTGTCTAACCTATCGTAATCATAACCAGAAATATATAGCAGAAAAATATCAATACCAAAACTGCTCGTAAAATATATCCGAGTGGAATACTCACCTACTGAATCCATCATATAACAATAATTGAAACCGAGTGCTCGGAAACATCTGTTTTCCATCATATTTGCAGGTAATTATTAATAATCGCGATTTAAAATTTTATTAGAAAAACACATAAATTAATAAATATATGTCGAAAAAGTAACCATCGAGAGTAAATGTCATTCATTCCTATTCAATTTACTAACGAGAATATTATTATGAAGTTCATTCTATTAAAACTTTTACGAAGAACGTTGTCGTTGGTTGTATCATTTATTTTAACGTATTCAACGTTTCTTTCGGCTTTCTTACCAACAGCGGTCTTCTATTGGTAAATGGCCGTAGATTTACAATCTGACTTGAAAAGGTGCATTTGTGGCCTTGTTACTAAATAAATTATTTAAATTTTAATTTCGACAAAAAGTTAGTATATGAATGGCTTAAAATGTAATTCAACATGTATATACACGAAATCCTCAGAAAATAAGTACACTTACAAAAGCTATTGACATTTGCATTATGGTAAAAAATAAAAGTTTATGGCTGACATTATAACTCTACATCATGCGAATGCGAAACATCAAAACGACAGCATTTAAGCCAAGTTTATAAAGGCCCGTTAGTATAAAATGTCAGATCAGTTATCATACACAAACTGTGCTTATCTTGATATTTACTTATACACGGTTAAGCATAACACTTCAGTGGTCCGATACGTTTTACTAGTGGATTATATTTTTATTATTATATTTTTTATATATTGACTAGCTGTTGCCCGCGACTTCGTCCGCGTGGAATCTTATCTTGAACAGTTTACATCTTTATTATATTATTTTCAGATCTAAACAATGTTGAAATTACTTTTCTTTTTTTGCAAGTTGATGATTTTGATGTTGGTTACTGTAATTCAACAAAAAATAAATAATAATAAATATTGAAGTGCTGCTCCCATACAATAAACGTGTTTTTTTTTTGCCATTTTATACGTAATGGTACCGAACTTCGTACGCGAGTTCGACTCGCTCTTGGCCTCTTTTTAGTTTTTTTTTCGACTAAATTGCTCTAATTACGCGGAATCATTATGAACTCAGGTTTCAAGTCCCGCACTCAAAATAAATATTTGATCTTCAAACAAATTTTCAACCCCTTTTTCACCACCTTCTGGGCTGAATTTTCAAAAACGAATTCACTTTTCTTGTATTCTGATAATATGCCCTTATACAAAGTTTCAAGTCCTGCGCTCAAAAAAATGTTTGATCTCAATACAAACTATCAACCTCCTTTTTACCGCCTCAGGGGTTGAATTTTCAAAAACGCTGAAATTACTTTTTTTGATTTCTAATTATACGCCTTTATACAAAGTTTCAAGTCCGGCGCTCAAAAAAAGGTTTGATCTCCATTCCTTTCCAAACATTCAACCCCTTTTTAGGGTTCCGTACCCAAAGGGTAAAAACGGGACCCTATTACTGAGACTTCGCTGTCCGTCCGTCCGTCCGTCCGTCTGTCACCAGGCTGTATCTCAAGAACGGTGATAGCTAGACAGTTGAAATTTTCACAGATGATGTATTTCTATTGCCGCTATAACAACAAATACTAAAAATAAAATAAAATAAATATTTAAGGAAAGAAAGAAAGAAAGAAAGAAAGAAAATACATTTATTGCCAAAATAACAGAACACAGTTTTATGTACATCAAAAAAATACAAAAAAAGAAACACCAAGAAAAAATATCAAATAATTGAACAGTGGCAAAAGGACAAGCTCAGCAATGTGCTGGAAACCTAGCTGCTGCGGTGCGGCGCAGTTCCAGCGCTGATTTTCAGCTTGCCCAGAAGGGGGGCTCCCATACAACAAACTTGTTATAGATATATTAATAGGTACGGAACCCTTCATGCGCGAGTCGGACTCGCACTTGCCCAATTTTACACCATCTTCAGGGCTACATATATTTTCAAAAACGCTGAATCACTTTTTTTGTATTCTAATAATACGCCTCTATTTAAAGTTTCAAGTCCCACACTCAAATTTTTTTTTAATCTTTATACAAACTTTCAACCCCTTTTCACCACCTTCAGGGCTGAATTTTCAAAAACGCTGAGATTTCTTTTCTTGTATTCTAATTATATGCGCTAATACAAAGTTTAAAGTCCCGCGCTCAGAAAAAGGTTTGATCTCCATTCCAAGTTTCAACCCCTTATTTACCACTTTCAGGGATGAATTTTCAAAAACACCTAAATCAGTTTTCTTTTATTTTATTTTAATACCTATTTACAAAGTTTCAAGTTCCTAGCTTAAAATTAAAATTGAACCCCGAGACAAACTTTCATCCCCCTTTTAACCCTCTTAGAGGTTGAATTTATAATGACGTTAAATTAATGTTATTTTGTTATTTATGCCTTAGTCAAAGAATTTGTAATGGAATCAAACTTTCAACCCTTTTTAACCATTTTAGGGGACGAATTATTGAAAACGCTGAAATTACTTTCCTTGTATTTTAATTATATGCCTTTATACAAAGTTTAAAGTCCCACGCTCAAGAAAAGGTTTGATCTCCATACAAACTTTCAACCCCCTTTTTACCACCTAAGAGGATGAATTTTCAAAAACAATGATATCACTTTGTTCCATTTTATTTGCATAACTTTTTACGAAGTTTAAAGTTCCTAGCTTAAAATTAAATTTGAACCCCAATACGAACTTTCATCCCCCTTTTAACCCCCTTAGAGGTTGAATCTTTGATGACGTTAAATTAATGTTATTTTGTTATTATTATATATGCCTTAGTCAAAGAATTTGTAATGGAATCAAACTTTCAACCCTTTTTAACCATTTTAGGGGACGAATTATTGAAAACGCTGAAATTACTTTCCTTGTATTTTAATTATATGCCTTTATACAAAGTTTAAAGTCCCACGCTCAAGTAAAGGTTTGATCTCCATACAAACTTTCAACCCCCTTTTTACCGCCTAAGAGGATGAATTTTCAAAAACGCTGAAATCACTTTTGTTCCATTTTATTTGCATAACTTTTTACGAAGTTTAAAGTTCCTAGCTTAAAATTAAATTTGAACCCCAAGGCGAACTTTCATCCCCCTTTTAACCCCCTTAGAGGTTGAATCTTTGATGACGTTAAATTAATGTTATTTTGTTATTATTGTATATGCCTTAATAAGAAGTTTCAAGGAATTTGTAATGGATTCACACTTTCAACCCCTTTTTAACCCTTTAAGCGGACGAATTTTTGAAAACGCTGAAATTACTTTGCTTGTATTCTAATAGTATGCCTTTACACAAAGATTCAAGTCCCGCGCTCAAAAAAATACTTGATCTCCATACAAACTTTAAACCCCTTTTTTACCCTTTTAGGGGTCGAATTTTTAAAAACGCTGAAATTACTTTTCTTGTATTCTAATAGTATGCTTTTACACAAAGATTCAAGTCCCGCGCTCAAAAAAATACTTGATCTCCATACAAACTTTCAACCCCTTTTTTACCACCTTAGGGGATGACTTTTCAAAAACGCTGAAATTAATTTTCTTTTATTTTATTTTAATATCTTCTAACATAGTTTCAAGTTCCTAGCTTTAAAAAAAACTTGTATCCCATACAAACTTTGCACCCCTTTTTAACACCCTTAGGGATTGAATTTTTCAAAATTGCTTCTTATCTCTAGCCCACGTTATAAAAGTAACCTACTGTGCAAAAATCAACTCTCTAACATTAGTAGTTTCGGCTGTGCGTTGATGAGTCAGTCAGGACTTCTTCTTTTATATATATAGATTTAGACTTACACGATTTTCACACTTAAGAGACTTACCTAATCGTGTTAAAAAAAGTGTTTATTTCATTACCTCGACGTTTCGAAGGTGATGAACGTTTCATGGTCTCGACGGGAGTCATTTCGAGACGTAACATCACATTCATACGAAAAGAAGCAAGAATAAAGTCGCCAAAAACCACCGCCCTTGATATAGCTTGTATGCTTGGCGAATACAGATCTTGAGCGCAGGGGGATGCCTGCGACACATCGCAGCAAGTTACGTAAAGATGCTTTGCGCACGCAATTGTTCCGGCCACAAAGGAATCTACAAACTAAGCCAACTAACTATGATAACATTGAAACTACTCATCGTCTTAGAATATTCGCGTTCCCATTTGTGATTTAACATTTGAAGAGCTAAGGGGAACAACTGGCTGATATTTGCAAAATTGTACAGTACACGAGTACGATGCTTTTTAGCGGAATACGGTAATAAAAAAAGCGGTATGACTGTTCTGCTTTGCAGACGAAGCTAGTTATAATAATTACCTATATCGATTTGTTTGTTCGAAGTGGGACGTACTTAAATTCCTTCTCGTATTTATATAATCGGCCTCTAAAACAAACATCTTTGTTCGCAGTTATTTTACAAACAGGAAATAGTGGGAGAGTCAGAAAATGTCAGCATTTCCGTGTGCCCCCGTGTGAAAGCAGAGCCAGTCATTTATTCACCTTATCCTGACATTTCACCTAAACACGTAGTAGTAAAGGTTATTTGCGAAACTTTTTAATGTTACATTTTTTTTGCCTGCAGTACCGTGGAAACACCCCTATTTATAGAATGAATTCGTGATTGATCGATGTATCAATGTACAAAACATGTTATTTGTAGGTACACTGTACATATTTACAAAAATCTACCTTGCTACTGTTGCTATTAAGTCAATAGAGCCGTTTAGTATAAAGTGCAAATAGTGAAATGTTGCATTTTCTGCGAATAAATAACTGAGACACCAAAATTTATACACTTTTTTGAATGCACCTTATAAGTTGCTTTTACAATCGTGAGCAAACAAAATGGTGGCACTAAATTTAATAACTAAGACGGACGTAACACAGCACTTAAAACACAATACAATATTTAAAGGCAAGCTATCAAATAAGAATGCCAGCTCGTAAGCTTATACAAAACTTCGTATTGTTCATTGGGCGCAATTTATAAAACAAAGACTGTTGACATTTATAAAAAATATCTAATTTGCTTAGTCTGTGATTGTTTTTTTAAAATGCTTCTCTAATTGCACGCATACTTATATGGACAAGTATGATTATATTGCATAACCATTACAAAAGTGTTAAATTTCTAGGTTTATGTGTTTGAGTCTCAAGCAACAGTGTAACAACAGTTTGTGTGTATGTTTCCATCAAATCCCAACTATTTTGTTTTCTAACTCACTCTCTAAAACCGGAAAACCGTTCAAATCTGGTTTTTAAATCGTTGTGTAGTTCCTTATATAACGTAGCTTTATATACAGTATGATTTTTTTACGGTTTCAGCCTATACATCTATTAGTATTAGTAAACCCTACCGATAAGTGAGCAGAGCATATCAGTATCACATCTTTTCACTTCGATTTGCCGTGCTGATAACTAGGTCACCTAATTAACTCGAAATCCCGGAAGATAGCAGTAGACTCTTTGACGTCGAGCCCACATAAGTTCGGCGAAGTTAGTCATTATTAACAGAAAAATAACAAGACCATGAGACACTCTGCCTGTGGCCCCTGCGGTTTAAACACGTTCTTCACCATTCTACAATAAGTTATAAGTAAATATTTCAAGCGTTGTCTGGAAAAATCACTCTTGTTCATTCAGCCATAAGACCGCCTGTTTTTAATCTTTGTTATCTTAATTCATCTGTTTTATATATCTTGCTGAGGTGGATAAGGAAAAATGTCGTATATTCCCAGTACCTTCGCTTAGGTGAAATTGGTTTTCTCGCACCTCCCTAGACTAGAGAACAGTTTCAATTTGCCTGTAGCCGATAAAAAGTTACCTCCTAGGAAAATATGTATGTTATATTCGTTTTAATATAAGTATATAAAATGTACATATCGAACTTTTTGGATATAAATTAACTTTCTTGATTTTTAGGGTTCCGTACCCAAAGGGTAAAAACGGGACCCTATTACTGAGACTTCGCTGTCCGTCCGTCCGTCTGTCCGTCCGTCCGTCCGTCCGTCCGTCCGTCCGTCTGTCACCAGGTTGTATTTCAACAACGGTGATAGCTAGACAGTTGAAATTTTCACAGATGATGTATTTCTATTGCCGCTATAACAACAAATACTAAAAATAAAATAAAATAAATATTTAAGGGGGCTCCCATACAACAAAGTTATTATAGATTATATATATGTATAGGTACGGAACCCTTCATGCGCGAGTCGGGCTCGCACTTGCCCAATTTTTTATATTACCAACAGTACAAACGAAGACGCAGTTAACTATACACCCATAGACCCTAATACGTTGCAATAAGCTTTATATTCGTTTACAAATGTACAGTTATCAGTGTCTTCGAAATTCGAAAAACATTATTGAAATCACCGTCATTGTAAAAGACATCTATCATGTACAAATCAATCAATCAATGTCGAGAATAAAAAATGCTGGAAAACTTCCCTCTGAGATAAATATTTGCTGTTTGAAACTTTCAGCGTACCTAATCAATTTTTTTATTGTGATTGATTAGTCAATAAATTCTGGTATATTGATTGATTTACGTAATTAAATAATTTATTGCAATCTTGGATTCCCATAAAGGTTTGCGACATGATTGGGTATTAAGAATTATGTACGCGATCGCTATCAGTTATCAGAAATAGTTTAATTTTAGATGAACCAGGTGTGCCTACAGCAAAAAACATCTATCATATTCAAAAAATATATTTTACAATTAAGATGTGATCCCATGAGATTTGTTAAATTGGCAAAAGAGATAAATAATTTTATTTTTTTTATTTATTAGGGTGCTTACACTTACCTATATTTGGAACTTCCAAAGAATATTGAATATGAAATTTATAGTTAAAAAAAAACCGCGCATTTAAAAAATAAAACCGGCCAAGTGCGAGTCGGACTCGCGCACCGAGGGTTCCGTACAAACACTTTCCATCCCTGAGTGGTTAAGTTAAGTTTGCACCTGGTATGTATAGCGCCCCATATAAATTAGGTGCAAAGTTAGGTATTAAAATATTAAAAAAAAAACTACTTACTAGATCTCGTTCAAAACAATTTTCGTTGGTAGTTTTTATAGTAATGTACATCATATGTTTTTTTTAGATTTTTCATTTTCTTATTTTAGAAGTTAGAGGGGGGGGACCAACTTTTTTCCACTTTGGAAGTGTCTGTCAGGCAAACTATTCGGTTTAGAAAAACAATCTTTTAGAAACCTCGATATTATTTTTGAAGACCTATCCATAGATACCCCACACGTATGTGTTTGATGAAAAAAAAATTTTTTAGTTTCAGTTCTAAGTATGGGGAGCCCCCAATATTTATTATTATTTTTTTATTTTTGCATCAAAATCTTAATGCGGTTTACAGAATACATCTACCTACCAAGTTTCAACACTATAGCTCTTATAGTTTCGGAAAAAAATGGCTGTGACATACGGACGGACAGACGGACCAGACAGACATGACGAATCTATAAGGGTTCCGTTTTTTGCCATTTGGCTACGGAACCCTAAAAAGGCGTAAAATGGCGACTACTTCGATTTAAATAACTATTTTGTTATTTACCCACTTGTTAATATAGTTATTTTAAAAGGACGTCAACAACTTAAAATTCCCACACGAACAATGGGGGTACTTATCAAGCTTTTGTTTATACTCATTCGGAACGTTTTATAAGTGGACACCTAGTTTATTGTGCGTGTTATAAACAGTTTCATATTTCATACATTTTTCGCCGGTACTAACTACCATTTGTTTTCTTTGTTTATGATATGTGATTATGATATTCGACAAACCTACCCGTAATTTTAAAAACACTTTGAAATAAATACTTTCAAAGATGTGGGGTATATCATATAAGTCTTGGACTGATTTTCACTAACGTGAAACCTATTGAGGATTTTTTAGTATAATATAATGTGTATTTAATTTATACCCTATCGGCTCTGATAATAAATGTTACAATTTATAACATGAGTTGGTAGTAATCAAGTTTCCTACGTAGCGTAGGTAATTCGTATTCAGATAACTAGTAGAATTCTTCCAAGGTCGCAGTTACGCATTTTATCTGACTCTGAGAGCAAGTAGACTAGGTAAAAGGTCCATAAAACGGTATATGTACTGCGTAGTAGCGAACTCGGGAGCGGGGTACGCCCGGGCTAACACCTCTAAATAAATTACGATCGACCAATAAATTCTGAAGTTACCTTGCAGGCTAATCGATTGAAGGATGGAGTCTACGACTTTGGCATGGAGTTAGCTTTAGTATGAAAACCACACGGCAAATCTCAATAGAAATAAAACATAGCATAATGTTAGTGAAGCCAGACAGGAATACTCTCTAGAATGAGCGAAATCAATCATACCCGCCCAGAAACACTTAAAGGCATAACACCACACCCTTATACTACCCTTATTGACGCAAGACTAAACGATACACTATACATACGTCATACACCCTAGTTTATCACCGTTTTATTCCAGCATTTCATGGTCTTTTATTTAGGCACGCAACTCATTGATATCCTTAGAAACGATTATCTTAAATTGACTTACTTCTCTTGACAACCAATTTAATAGATTTCAAGATAAGTTAATTACCTTAAATATTTTGAGAAAAGGTATTTATATCTTTATCGGTTAGCTAAAATGTAACCGCTAATCGTTTATCGATCATAATATCAGGCTTACTACAGACGGCATTGCGTATGTGCGGATTAAATCGCAAATGAAATCCAGTCTTTAAATGGTTAGCGTGCGATTGATGAGATCACGTGTAAGCAAGTGTTAGAAAGTGAAGACGTAGACTCGGTGCGTTGCACTTGTCGAAATGGCCGTGGCTAGGTAGGAAGTAATGAGGGAAATGTCAAGTGTTTCATTGCATACCGACTGGCACTTGTTCCGCCGCTGCCGTTTGCCTATATCGAGGTGGCAGGGTGATTTAGCTCCATAAATAACTTCGCTCAATAACTGAAGGCATTGCACTGAGTAATCGTACCCAAACTTTGGTAGATATAAATATAATGTGTAACAGATATATCAACCTCACACAATCGACCTAATCCCACAGTCACGTCTAGTAGGCTTATGTTAAGGGCGCTACACGACGATATTTTTATTTTTTTATTTTTTTATTTATTGTAATGGGAAACAAACAGCATACAATCACACTTAGAGTTAACAAAAATAGATAACACAGAAGCCAAAACAGTTTCCACTAATGGTTCAAACATTATTGCTCTGAGAGTACAGAAAACATACATTAAACATATTTAAGTTAAGTAACTGGTTATGTGCATGTCTAATTATATTTTTTTTTTTTTTAAATTTTGAGTCTATGATATGAACAAAAGAAACAAGTTAAAGTTGAATACAATAGTAAAATCTTGATTTTTATGAAATAATTAAAAATAGATCTAAGTATTACAAATTATAGAAAGTAGACTTTTACGGTTTAGGCTTTCAGTGCAGAAACAAATTTGCGTTGATTTAACTGAAACATGTCTATATGTGAATATTTCTTGTTGTAAATTTTGCATGTTCTTACTAAATACTTATTATTTACATATTTTTTACGACTAAACGGAGTTGAAAATAGATCCGTGGACCGCGTTCGAAAGCTTTGACATCGAAACGATACTTTACTTAGAAGATATTGAGAGTCGACTATGTTATTCAGCAATTTAAATAAAAATGTAACGTCCCTTTTTTCTCTTCGCATCTGAAGGCTTTCAATATTCTCACGGGCAAAGGAATTGAATTTATATTTAAGATAACTAAGGAACTTTTTTTGTATACGCTCTATTGTGTTAATATGAACTGAAAAGAAAGGGCTCCAAACAATGGATGCATATTCTAAATATGACCTAACAAATGCGTTATAATTATAAAGAAGGACCAGTGTGTTGGGGTTCTTAAAATCTTTGCTTTGGCGCAAAATAAACCCAAGCATTCTGTAGGCTTTACAAGTAATCTTATCGACATGGGATGTCAATTTAATTTCGCTATCCAGATATACACCCAAGTCCTTGACCTCGTATACCCTCTTAAGTTTATGGCTGCCAATTATGTAGTTAAACTCAATAGGCTGATTTTTCCGCGTGAAGGTGATCACGGAGCACTTATCAAAATTCATGTATAGATTATTATTTAGACAATAGTTGTTTAGCCTATCCAGATCCTCTTGTAACTTTAGACAATCAGCTTCTGACTTGATAGCTGTAAAAATCTTAGTATCATCCGCGTAAAGTAGAATGTTAGAGTGAAGGAAACAGGTAATAACATCATTAATATATATATTGAATAAAAGTGGTCCCAAATGGGAACCTTGAGGGACACCTGATGTAATCGGAATGAAAGTGGATGTAAAACCTTTAACAGTGACGGCTTGAGTCCTATCCCGCAGATAAGATGTAAGCCACCGCAGTAGATCGCCATGAATGCCGAAATGTTCTATCTTTTTTAGCAAAGTGGAATGGGAAATTTTGTCAAAAGCCTTGGAATAATCAGTGTAGATAGCATCAACCTGATAATTTCCGTCCATTGCGCTCATAATATAATCCAGATATTCACACAGGTTTGATTCGGTAGACCGCTTATTGATGAAACCGTGCTGCTGCGTTATTAGCGTCGGTCTTATTGTTGGATATAAGCTATCATACACTACTTTTTCCAGTAATTTGGGAAGAACTGATAATTTTGATATGCCTCGGTAGTTTTTTATGTCGTGTTTGTCACCATTTTTAAAGATAGGTACTATAATTGATTGTTTCCAAACTTGAGGTAACGAACCTAATTTTAAAGAACAATTAAACAATATACATATCGGTAAAGCTAAGGTTCCACTGCAACGCTTGAGAAATATAGGATGAATACCATCGGGACCACATCCTTTTGACTCATTTAATGTTTTCAGGTATTTCTCAACTAAAGGCAATGTCAGTGCCCCCCATCTGTACCGTGGGAACCCAGAACGATACCTACACGTCGCCTGTCGTGGCCGACACGCTTAGCCAGTCGGTTGCCACACGCGCTCACGGCCGGACGCCGCCGGTCGCGCTATAAAATCACCAAAAAAATGGCTTCGTCGCGAATGAGACCAACGCGCTGCAGTGTTGCGGGGTGTAAAAACATAAAAGCAACAGACATTTATCCTTTTTTTCTTTGCCGACAAACGAAGAAATGTTACTAAAAATTCTTAGAACTTAATAAGCACCTACCTAGAAACGCATTGCATACACTGTTATAATAGATACATGTAATGTTGAATAAATAAACCTACCTACTTAATATACTTAAATTCATAGAAAACATCCACTACTTATATCAACAAGTGACAATAATTTACTTACTAAGATTTACCAAATCAGTTTAGTGTGGCGGGAGAGTGCATTGCACGGCCTAAAAAGGGCGTAAACGTCGGCGTTGTTCTTGACACTTTAGACCTTTTGCAAGGAATGCATTCGCAAAGATGAAACGCGTGATCAGATTATTATAAAACAACTTGTACCTAGTGACTGTTTCGAAGCTTGTAATGCTAGTATTATACAATATGTAACACATTATATATAGGCACCTACCAAACTTTATTTAGTAAGTACCTACTGTCATCGGGATATATTTAGGTTACTTAGGTACCTACACAGAGAGTTGTTTTTGTTTCTGGTTTCTGGTATGTTCAGATAGAATAGGTAGGTAAGATTCCGATATACCTACTCGGAAATTAAAACGATTTTGATGGTGTGAGTAGGTACCTAATGATAATTAAATTTGACTAATAAATTTAAATAGATCGATCGTATTTTCATTTATCTTGACTTTTTATAAAATCGTTTCTAAGCGGTGTCAACCCTAGCCTCGTTTTGCCGGCACGTGCGGCCATCGACCCGCGCGTTCAAGGTCGCTCCATTGTTAAATTGAGTAGGCATGAAAAGCAGTAGGTATTTGCCTTTTTATTCAGACATGGGTATCTGTTCGAAGAACTATTATATTAATCTGTGGCAATGTGATTTCAACATTACTGATTGCAATCGCTGAAGGATTATAACCGGGGTCGCTTGAACTTGAAGTATTTCCAATTCCAACTGGGTCAAATACTGATTGGAAAAATTCATTATACAAATTAGCCGCGCTGTGTCCATCATTCGCTAATCTACCATTAAAATATAGAGTGTCGGGTAAACCAGTGTTGTTTCTGTCAGTTTTTGACTTTATAAATGACCAAAAGTATTTGGAATTAAATTTAATGTTACTTTCAGACCTAGATATAAAAAGATTATAACACGAAATTTCCATAGATTTGACTTGAGAACGTAGACTAGAGAAAGCTTCGTAATCCGATAATCTCGTATAAATTTTCCATTTTTTATGTGTTTTATTTTTTTTCTTTATTAATCTGATAAGAGAATAGGAAAACCATACAGGATATTTACTGTTGCTGTTAGATATTGTTTTAGATGGAACGAAGTCATCTATAATCTTATTAATTATTGAGTAAAAACTATCCACCGCCATTTCAATGTCCGAAGTGTCTAAATGTAACTCCCAATCAACCTGGCTTAAATTTAAATTAATCTGGTCATAATCAGCCGCATAAAACCGTCGAATAACATGAGATGCTGGTTTTAAATGACGCTCCATCGAACCTATATCAGTCGTTACACAAAAGACTGGGTGATGAGTGTCAATGGGTACTAATGGGTCTACAATTTTGACTTCACAATTACGGTTAGAAAGAACTAAATCCAACTGCCTGCAATTTTTATTAGGTATCCAATTAAACTGTTGCCAGTTACAAAAGTGCATGAATGCAGCTAATTGTTTTGTAAGGCTATTAAAATTAGGGTTATCCAATTTAAGGGCCTGTGTACCAGGATCGGGTTGGACCCAGGTCGCGTCACCTATATTAAAGTCGCCAATAACTAAAAATTCATCATCAGGAAAGTCAGTATGTAAATTAGACAGAGATTCAAAAAATAACAACTGAGAGTCTGCTTGCTCTTTTCCTTGGGGAAAATAGCAAAGAAACAATCTAAGTTTCCTAATCAAGGGGCCTTGAGTGAGGGGAACCAAGGGCGTTGAAGGAAGTTAAACAATGTGAACCCTTCAAAGTCACTTAATAAAACAAATGTACATTCTATCTAAAATTTAAAAATTGGAAATCGTAAGTGATATCAATAAAAATACATTCTGCGAAATCAGAACAGTTCTGCGAAACGTTAACTAACATGTTTGAGTGATCAAAAATGGGTAATTCAATTATTTCATGCGATAACTGTATGATAGTAGGTATAGTTAAATACATATATTGGTATAACTATTTATTTTGCGGCAAACAATGGGGATGTAATTGAACAATGTAGGTACCTACTATCATACAGTTATCGCATGAAATAATTGAATTACCCATTTTTGATCACTCAAACATGTTAGTTAACGTTTCGCAGAACTGTTCTGATTTCGCAGAATGTATTTTTATTGATATCACTTACGATTTCCAATTTTTAAATTTTAGATAGAATGTACATTTGTTTTATTAAGTGACTTTGAAGGGTTCACATTGTTTAACTTCCTTCAACGCCCTTTATTAACCTTCTTGCATTATGATAAAGTTAAACAGATATGTTAGACATGCACAACAGTCAAAAGGTGAAATGCTTGTCATAATAAATAAATGTGATGCTATTAGGGTATGTCGGTGCTAGTCTGTGCGTGCCGAGTAAAAAAATACCATGTCTGGTTCTTATTTCTGCGGTTACAATTGCGTGTATAACTGTAATTTAATCTTTATGTTACTAGAGTTACATGTTTACTTAATGGAATAGTGATAATTGCCAGACCAAGTTTAAGAGTAAGGAAATTGTAACAGAACTTATGTATGCAAGTTACACGCCGTTTTGTCTACACGCTAATTTATAAAGGAAACTACTCTACAATTTTCCATTAACATTTTGGTTCAGAGAAAGATATAAAAGAGAATTACGTAGTATAATTAACATTTAGGTAGCAGTGCAATGTACGACAACGAAGTGAATTATTTAGCTGCAATATTTGGCAACATGCTCAAATCTGATGATATTCGTCAGATCGTCACATATTACTATGTATTAGTTATTCATTTCAAACGTCGCGATACGAGATCGGAATGCATTAATTATTGTATTCGCTTATACAATGTAACCCGAGGCTGAAGAGCTAAGTATGCGAAATACATTTGCTAATGAAACAGAACTACTTACAATTACTCAATTGATTTCAATTTGCTAAGTAACATGTACCTACTAACTGAATACATTCATAAATTAAACATCAATATTTATCAAATAAACTACACATGAATTAACGAGAATTAGAACACACAACACACATGAACAAAAACTAAGAAATGAAAGAGAGTGATCCGGTATACTGCGATGATCCCAATACTCGGCAATTATTCAAGAATTTTAAGGTTCTCAAACTCGAGCACAGGATTTCCGCAATGCCGGTCTACGAACAGAAGATGGTGAAAAAAATGTTAAAACGGCGACACTACAGCCGAGCTAATATCCATATCAACTAGGAGTGTTTTTGTACAGAGACCTTGTCAATAATCCCTTATAGATTCATGGTATCATGCAGTGCAATATCGTTTGGCTTTGGCAGATGTCAAATATCGACACCATGTTAGAAAATTTTATAATATAAGCTTAACATCCTGCATGATTTCACGAAACGGGGAGTTATTTTGAGGTCGAATCCCGTTGATTGAACTACTAATGTAGTGCGGCACATCTAGCACTTACGGTGCGATGCAGAGGACTTCTTTTCCGAAGCCAGCTCGGCCTTTTTAGGAGTTTCCACGTCGCCTGCGCGGCACAGCAAAACACAAAGCATTAGAACATTGAAATGAACATACATGTATGATACAACAGGGAAAGACCGTAGCGTGAAATCGAGATTACACCGGAAATGTAGACAATATCACAGGCTTTATGGAGGACACTCACTGATGGTACGGCGAAGTTTCTTACAGAAAGACGAGAGACGATCGCAAGCGCGGCTAATCTGGGTTTTGTCATTGTCAAGTAAGCGCAGTAGGGAGGGTTCGGAGCGGGCGGCCACCTCTCCGACGGGGCGGAGGGCCACCGTGCCGGGCCCGTCGGAGACCGCCAGGCTGTCGACGCATATGGGCCCCGCGGATCGCTCCAGCTTGCCAAAGGAACGCACGCGAGCGCGCGACGTGCCAGACTGCCGGGCACAGCGCGAAACGCCGCGAGCGACGCCCCGCCCGCTGACCACACCGATACATATTACATTTAGACGCTAAGAGCATGTTTGTGGTGCTAATTCAAACAACGCGACCGTATACCTGTGTTAGTATAAGTACTATAGCTCTCATGACATACTGTGGCATGATACACAAGAATGTTTTCCTGAAAGAAACAAAACACGATCGGGCAATTTAGTTAATTATACGTCTCACACAATGCTTCGGGCTGATATCTCTCTTAGTAACGTTATAGCAATAACATTACATTTATTAGAAAACTGATCACACGTATTGTGTCATCTGAAATGATACAGGAAAATACGTAAACGTGACCAAGTAGGTACTAGCTCTATAAACTAGATAACTCTGGCGTAGCGATTAAGAAAGTCGCATGTCTTTAACAATAGGATGTGTGTGAACCTAGCATATCAAATGTTAGAATCTCATAATTTAAGGACAGTTCTAGTAGCATCCCCAATAGTTCTACAGTTCCTCATACTTTTTTTCAAAAGTTCTGTTCAACTTTCTGAAAAAAAAAAATTTCAAAATGAGATGCTAACTTCACACTACCCCGATCAGCATCTCACCAGTTCTTGATTGCTAGACCATAAATACGTCAGAAACTGCATAGTTCTATCGCCTGGAGCCAGCACAGCAATAGTTCTGGCCCAAAAACCAAAAAAAAATGAGATTCTAACTTCACGATACACCTACTAGCATCTCAGTAGTTCTCGGTAACTAGGTCACAAATACGTCTGAATCTGCATAGTTCTATCACTAGGAAGCAACACAAAAATAGTTCCAGCGACAAAACGAAACAAATCACCCTATTCTAGGTAAAAAAAAATATACACTATTCTAGCTAAAAAAAAAAAAAAAGTTTTTTTTGATATGCTCGATTTTAAGCGAGAGTTCTGCACAGCATCTCAGCTGTTTTGGATGGCAACGTCACGAATACGTATAGAACTGCCGAGTTCTACCTTCTGCGGGCGAAACTGCAATAGTTCTAGCGAAAAGACGAAAAAAAATTAGATTTTTTTGATGTGCTACATTTTATGCGAGAGTTCTGCACAGCATCTCAGCTGTTTTGGATGGCAACGTCACGAATACGTATAGAACTGCCGAGTTCTACCTTCTGCGGGCGAAACAGCAATAGTTCTAGCGAAAAAACGAAAAAAAATTAGATTTTTTTGATGTGCTACATTTTATGCGAGAGTTCTGCACAGCATCTCAGCTGTTTTGGATGGCAACGTCACGAATACGTATAGAACTGCCGAGTTCTACCTTCTGCGGGCGAAACAGCAATAGTTCTAGCGAAAAAACGAAAAGAAAATAAGATTTTCTTGATATGCTACATTTTATGTAAGAGTTCTGCACAGCATCTCAGCTGTTTTGGATGGCAACGTCACGAATACGTATAGAACTGCCGAGTTCTACCTTCTGCGGGCGAAACAGCAATAGTTCTAGCGAAAAAACAAAAAAAAATAAGTTTTTTTTGAAATGCTACATTTTATGAGACAGTTCTGCACAGCATCTCAGCTGTTTTGGATGGCAACGTCACAAATACGTATAGAACTGTAGAGTTCTACCTTCTGCGGGCGAAACAGCAATAGTTCTAGCGAAAAAACTAAAAAAAAATGATTTTTGTTATATGCTACATTTTATGCGAGAGTTCTGCGCAGCATCTCAGCTGTTTTGGATGGGAACGCCACAAATACGTATAGAACTGACGAGTTCTACCATCTGCGGGCGAAACAGCAATAGTTATAGCGAAAAAACGAAAAAAATATAAGATTTTTTGAAATGCTACATTTTATAAGACGGTTCTGCACAGCATCTCAGCTGTTTTGGATGGCAACCTCACAAATACGTATAGAACTGACGAGTTTTACTATCTGCGGGCGAAACAGCAATAGTTCTAGCGAAAAAACGAAAAAAAATAAGATTTTTGTGATATGCTACATTTTATGAGACAGTTCTGCACAGCATCTCAGCTGTTTTGGATGGCAACGTCACGAATACGTATAGAACTGTAGAGTTCTACCTTCTGCGGGCGAAACAGCAATAGTTCTAGCGAAAAAACAAAAAAAATAAGTTTTTTTTGAAATGCTACATTTTATGTAAGAGTTCTGCACAGCATCTCAGCTGCTTTGGATGGCAACGCCACAAATACGTATAGAACTGACGAGTTCTGCTATCAGCGGGCGAAACAGCAATAGTTCTAGCGAAAAAACGAAAAAATATAAGATTTTTTTGATATGCTACATTTTATGAGACAGTTCTGCACAGCATCTCAGCTGTTTTGGATGGCAACGTCACGAATACGTATAGAACTGTAGAGTTCTACCTTCTGCGGGCGAAACAGCAATAGTTCTAGCGAAAAAACGGAAAAAATCCATTCTGGCAAAGGATGCACCTCGCTGACTTATTGTGTTGTGTGATTTTTGCCGCGCCATGGTAAATGTCGTGGCCGAAATATTTAGACTGTGTATTTCTAAGATTACTTGCAAAGATGCTACTGCATCGTATACAGGCAACCTATAGCGCTACCATCCACATACATTAGGCTAGATGTTGGTCACCTGATGTCCATGGTTAGAGATGCGCAATTCATTTCATTAAAATGAAGGAGAACCAATTAGGTACGTCTTTAGCTCTCAACGGAGCTGAATTAGGGATATATATCACGATATATATCACTAATTTCTTCGATCTCCTTCATTTCCTTCAGTGAATCCTATAGACTCAAACTGCTCAAAGATATTATCATACTTATTCCTTTTGTGTTTTATTTCGTTCAGTGAAAAGTATTAAGAAAGTCTCCATAATTTATACCAATGTAGCTATAATAAATGTGATGTCTCAAAATAATCGGCAAATTTAATTATTTGACGTTAATTTCTTTTTTATACTTGCGTTCTTATTTTCGTTTAAAGACAAAATCAAAACTACGCACTTTTTAAACCTGAACCAAAATTCTATACTCTATGCACTCTATGGTATCCGCTACTGAACTTTATTATTTCATAAGACTCAACTCTAATGAATTTAAAAAACCGGCCAAGTGCGAGTCGGACTCGCGCACCGAGGGTTCCGTACAAACACTTTCCATCCCTAAGTGGTTAAGTTAAGTTTGCACCTGGTATGTATAGCGCCCCATATAAATTAGGTGCAAAGTTAGGTATTAAAAAAACTACTTACTAGATCTCGTTCAAAACAATTTTCGTTGGTAGTTTTTATAGTAATGTACATCATATGTTTTTTTTAGATTTTTAATTTTCTTATTTTAGAAGTTAGAGGGGGGGGGACCAACTTTTTTCCACTTTGGAGGCGTCTGTCACGCAAACTATTCGGTTTAGAAAAAAAAAATTCTATACTCTATGCACTCTATGGTATCCGCTACTGAACTTTATTATTTCATAAGACTCAACTCTAATGAATTTAAAAAACCGGCCAAGTGCGAGTCGGACTCGCGCACCGAGGGTTCCGTACAAACACTTTCCATCCCTAAGTGGTTAAGTTAAGTTTGCACCTGGTATGTATAGCGCCCCATATAAATTAGGTGCAAAGTTAGGTATTAAAAAAACTACTTACTAGATCTCGTTCAAAACAATTTTCGTTGGTAGTTTTTATAGTAATGTACATCATATGTTTTTTTTAGATTTTTAATTTTCTTATTTTAGAAGTTAGAGGGGGGGGGACCAACTTTTTTCCACTTTGGAGGCGTCTGTCACGCAAACTATTCGGTTTAGAAAAAAAATGTTTTAGAAACCTCGATATCATTTTTGAAGACCTATCCATAGATACCCCACACGTATGTGTTTGATGAAAAAAAATTTTTTGAGTGTCTGTTCTAAGTATGGGGAGCCCCCAATATTTATTATTATTATTTTATTTTTGCATCAAAATCTTAATGCGGTTCACAGAATACATCTACCTACCAAGTTTCAACAGTATAGCTCTTATAGTTTCGGAAAAAAATGGCTGTGACATACGGACGGACAGACAGACGGACAGACGGACAGACAGACATGACGAATCTATAAGGGTTCCGTTTTTTGCCATTTGGCTACGGAACCCTAAAAAGAGCAACACCAATCAGCATATATTTTATAAAAAAAAAGCTACTTTTCCCTGATTGGTTGAAATTACTTGTCAAAAACAATAAATATTCACGAGGCACCCGCCATGACCAATTGACCATCGCGATCATGTTTTTTTTAATAGGGCAGTTTGAATTGATCGAAAAAGCAAGTTTACATTATATATTTCTGCGTTTTGCTCGTATAAAAAGTAAGTACCGTATGCAATTAGTTACATAATTAGGACCTAAACGCGGTACTCGACTTTAAAATGCTTTACAAAATGTATATACATTTAAATAAAACAATTTAAACGGATTATATCGCGTATATTAATTATTTGAGCCTCCCTGACGTTTCAGTACCTTTACAGATACCGTTGTCAAAGGTTGACTGAGAAAAACATAATTTTTCTCTGTCAAAGTTACATTTGTGCAAACTACCCATTTTATAAATATTAATTTCAAAATAAAGGTGTTCATACATGCCAGATGGGCCTAATGTGCAAAGACAGTTACACATGTGCCAGAAGGGCATTTATTATTTTACTGAAAATATCTACCAGCGGTTCACTATAAGGCTTACTGAGGAGAAAGAACCGCCAAAGAAAACTCCCAGATTGCCTTATTGGAGCGGAGCGAGCGAAGCGAGCGAAGCTCCCATGGATCGACTCGAATGGACTTTGTAACAATGCGCAGATCTCAGCGAGTCCTCAACCGATTTTAGAAATTTTTGTTTTAAAATGCACAAATTAAATTTCGCTAGGTCGTGACGAAGAAAAAAATTCGAAAAAAAAAAAACTCCGCTCCAATCTATGGTGCAAGCTTAGCCGGTGGCTGACTCTGCATCGACCTAGTTTATTACTATAAAATACTTTTAAACAAAAACTCTACATATACTACTTTTAACACTAATTTGTTTTACACCGTTCGAGGAAAATTATGTTTTTCTCAGTCAACCTTTGACAACGGTATCTGTAAAAGTACTGAAACGTCAGGGAGGCTCAAATAATTAATATACGCGATATAATCCGTTTAAATTGTTTTATTTAAATGTGTGACAGTCGCGGAAACCGAAGAAAATAAAATGTATATACGTTAAAAAAATATATTAAGGGACAATATTTCACCAAACTAAGCAATGCTTGTACTATGGGTACTAGACGACGATATACATAGTTAATACTGTAGGATGGCCCCTTTTAGATTAGTCTGTATGGGAAGATCTGAAATTATAAGACATACGAAGATCTGTTCTTTGGAACCATGACATCGATTTTAATAACAAGAAAAACTGCACCCATACATTAAAAAAAACCTTTTCACTTCTCTCGCTCTAAAAGTTCGACTTTATGCTGTGCGTAGGCGACATAAATTCGCTTTTTATGCTCTAGAGCATAAAGTAAAATCGTCGTCGAAGACCAAGGCGATCGGTCCAACAGCCACACGAAAACAGTTAAAAAAGTGCGAGTCGGACTCGCGCACCGAGGGTTCCGTACAAACACTTTCCATCCCTAAGTGTTTAAGTTAAGTTTGCACCTGGTATGTATAGCGCCCCATATAAATTAGGTGCAAACTTGCAAAGTTAGGTATTAAAAAAAAACTACTTACTAGATCTCGTTCAAAACAATTTTCGTTGGTAGTTTTTATAGTAATGTACATCATATGTTTTTTTTAGATTTTTCATTTTCTTATTTTAGAAGTTAGAGGGGGGGGGACCAACTTTTTTCCACTTTGGAAGCGTCTGTCACGCAAACTATTCGGTTTAGAAAAAAAATGTTTTAGAAACCTCGATATCATTTTTGAAGACCTATCCATAGATACCCCACACGTATGTGTTTGATGAAAAAAAAAATTTTGAGTTTCAGTTCTAAGTATGGGGAGCCCCCAATATTTATTATTATTTTTTTATTTTTGCATCAAAATCTTAATGCGGTTCACAGAATACATCTACCTACCAAGTTTCAACAGTATAGCTCTTATAGTTTCGGAAAAAAATGGCTGTGACATACGGACGGACAGACGGACAGACAGACAGACAGACAGACAGACATGACGAATCTATAAGGGATCCGTTTTTTGCCATTTGGCTACGGAACCCTAAAAACCATAAAACTTCATACAATAAAACCCGTTCCAGACCTTCCGATCCGATCCGATTTATCGGGAGAAATCGGATAATGTGTAGTGTAAGTATAAGATCCTAACAATTGCACTACACAACATTATCCGATTTCTTCCGATAAATCGGATCGGATCGGAAGGTCTGAAACGGGTTTTAACTCTTTATTTTATTTCGTTTTGTTAGTATTCTAAGACCAAGGCAAATATACCAACAGCCAAAGTACACAATAAAACTTCTTGAAATAAACTTGTAACTTTTATGTACTATCATTTATTACTTTTTAAACTATTACTTTTTTAAACTATTAAATATTTAAAGTAACTTTAAATTTTAATTAAATTTGTTTTTAAGTAGGTATGCATGATATGTGTATATATGTTATTTACATGATACAGTTTCACTTCCTCGCAATCGAAGTGAAAAGTAGAGTGTGCAACTCGTCCATAAAACGCATTTTACACTCGACTTTATATTCATCCTCGCTCGCAAGCTCGCTCGGATGGATAAACGTCTCGTGTAAAATGATGCGTTTTATGCACTTGTCGTACAATCTACTATTACGGCTCGGGAATCGAACCGGGACGTTTTGAAAAATGACACTAACATTATTTCTACTTACCTACTCGTAGATATCAATTGTGTAGGTCTTAAAGAGTCAATTTAACTATGAGACATGATGTCTAAAATGATTAAATGCATTGTTTTTATATTCTTTAATTTATTTGACGACGGGGTTGGCCCGGTTTGTAGTGCTGCTGCCTACTGAGCTGGCGGTCCTGGGTTCGAATCCCGGCCAGGGCTAACTACAATATTTGGAATTTTTAGCTTAATATCTTAAAAAACTACTGGCCCTATTTTCACCAAACATAGCTAAGAACTATCTCGACGAACAAGTATTTCGCTTAAAAAAAAAATAACAAAAAAAGAGCCGACTTCAATAAAGAGACCACTCAATTATTATATTTATTTATTGTTTACGTGAGGTTTGGCACCGACTTCAAAGGGTAAGTCAAATGTAAATTGTACTTGAACGGGTTATTTTTGGCTTTTTAGTTTTATTGAAGTCGGTTCTTTTTATGTGATTGTTTTTTTGCTTTTTAGTAATTCATACATTTAAAATACTTATGGCGGGGTGATCGGGGAGGTCTTGAAGGCATTCATCTCGGTTGAATTATCTCCTCTAACTCCTAACCGTTAAGGAGTTGTACCTTCCATCATCAGCTCAGTATTGGAAGATGATGACTACCATATTCAAATAGTTAAATAGTTTTAGAAAATATATGAAATATATTATGAGTGCCTATAAAATTTCAGGAATTCCTTCGATTCCTCATGGATCTCGTCATCAGATCGTCACCAAAATTTTATGGGACCAACCTTGAGATGTCTTTTCATGAACCTAAAAAGAATTTTCCAAATCGACTCATAAATGACGGAGTTCTGAGGTAGCAAACATTAAAAAAAAATACAACCGAATTGAGGACCCCCTCCTTTTTTGAAGTCGGTTATAAAGCCCGCAATCGATCCATCCGTTTGGGAGCTACGATGCCACAGACAGATTTACAGATACACATATACACATGTTAAATTTAAAGCGCCCCTCTTTTTAAACATACACATACTTATTAAAACACATAGGTATGCTTTAGGTACTTGTTCGTTAATTAACCAGATAAATTGACATGTACCTATTGTTTAATAAGTTCCGTGCATTTCAAACCAATTTTTCTCAACGAAACCACAAATTCAAAGTAGCACGTGGTTAGAACCGTGAAAATTAAAATATCTATATGAAAATACTCTCTTGAAAATTCAGCAGGTACTTATATCAGGCCCAAACACGGCCCAAAACCAGCAATCTCTTGAAAAATCTGGAGACCTGGCAACACTGATAAGGTGGTTGCAGCACGTAGATTGTATATTTACGCTGCATAGCCCAAGCCAAGGGGGATTCACTCCGCGCCGCGTGTGACGAAACATACCTACTAATTTCGGGGCACAATTGTGACCCGGTCTTGCCATTGCTCCGCCTTTATTCGGCTAGTGCAAATGCGGGTTTTACGATTGACGAAAAGTGATATTGCCCGATTCGCTTAGTCGAATCTTATGATACACTCGGAAAGAATGGGGGTAGGGCTATTCTGACCCGAGTTGCAACCGAACCGAACAGTCTGAGTAGCTACAGTATTAAAAAACCGGCCAAGTGCGAGTCGGACTCGCGCACCGAGGGTTCCGTACAAACACTTTCCATCCCTAAGTGGTTAAGTTAAGTTTGCACCTGGTATGTATAGCGCCCCATATAAATTAGGTGCAAAGTTAGGTATTAAAAAAACTACTTACTAGATCTCGTTCAAAACAATTTTCGTTGGTAGTTTTTATAGTACTGTACATCATATGTTTTTTTTAGATTTTTCATTTTCTTATTTTAGAAGTTAGAGGGGGGGGGACCAACTTTTTTCCACTTTGGAAGCGTCTGTCACGCAAACTATTCGGTTTAGAAAAAAAATATTTTAGAAACCTCGATATCATTTTTGAAGACCTATCCATAGATACCCCACACGTATGTGTTTGATGAAAAAAAAAATTTTGAGTTTCAGTTCTAAGTATGGGGAGCCCCCAATATTTATTATTATTTTTTTATTTTTGCATCAAAATCTTATTGCGGTTCACAGAATACATCTATCTACCAAGTTTCAACAGTATAGCTCTTATAGTTTCGGAATAAAATGGCTGTGACATACGGACGGACAGACGGACAGACAGACAGACAGACAGACAGACATGACGAATCTATAAGGGATCCGTTTTTTGCCATTTGGCTACGGAACCCTAAAAACGACACCTTACACTTTTGACTATACGCTAAAACTTGGCATAGTTGATCGTTATGTGGTCTTAAGGACCGTATCGAAAAGAAAGTAAGTAGACAACTTCTAAGTCAAAAAACTATTTATTTAAATCGCATATTTGAAAAATAACAAAACCAAATTAAAGTATACAATCTAAAAAAACTATTGTTTTAAGATAAACATGTCCAACACCCCTTCTTTGCCTGCAATCTGACTTTTTTTTTTATGTTCTGCATCAGGTTTTGGACGACTTTAGTGGCCACGTTTTCAGAAGCCTTATTCCACTTTCTTTTAAAGTCAGTAAGTGAAGTTGCAGCCTTAGTATTTTTTTGAAGATATCTTTTAATAATAATAATATCAATATCTCTCAATAGGGCGGAATTCTGGATAGTTAGGCGGGCTCATGTCTTTCTCTACAATATCTACCTTATTGGCCGTAGGTATACCACTTTCTAGTCACTTTCGAATAATTACAAGTGGCCAAGTCTGGCCAAAATAATGTAGGCATCCTATGCTTCTTGATAAAAGGCAATAACTTTTGACGTGACAACGTCTTAATTTAAGTTGCGCTCGGAGTCACTCATGAAAAAGTGTAACGCCCGCTCACGTCTGATGAGTGAGAGAGACAAAATATATTTCTATAGTTAAAATTTGTGCAATTCTTATTTTCATTCATCGAACATTACTGTAACAAGAGGGAAGAGGGCGGAAGAGGGAAGAGGGAAGATGGCGGACAATTTTTTCTTAAAAATCGATATGGGTGTCATCTCCGAGGTTCCTCGGGGTTCCGGTTACGAAAATGACATCCATTTTGAAATCGAAGATGGCGGACAATATTTTTTCTTAAAAATCGATATGGGTGTCATCTCCGAGGTTCCTCGGGGTTCCGATTACGAAAATGACATCCATTTTGAAATCCAAGATGGTGGACATTATTTTTTCTTAAAAATCGATATGGGTGTCATCTCCGAGGTTCCTCGGGGTTCCGATTACGAAAATGACATCCATTTTGAAATCCAAGATGGTGGACATTATTTTTTCTTAAAAATCGATATGGGTGTCATCTCCAAGTTTCCTCGGGGTTCCGATTACGAAAATGACATCCATTTTGAAATCCAAGATGGCGGACATTATTTTTTCTTAAAAATCGATATGGGTGTCATCTCCAAGGTTCCTCGGGGTTCCGATTACGAAAATGACATCCATTTTGAAATCCAAGATGGCGGACATTATTTTTTCTTAAAAATCGATATGGGAGTCATCTCCAAGTTTCCTCGGGGTTCCGATTACGAAAATGACTTCGATTTTGAAATCCAAGATGGCGGACATTATTTTTTCTTAAAAATCGATATGGGTGTCATCTCCAAGGTTCCTCGGGGTTCCGATTACGAAAATGACATCCATTTTGAAATCCAAGATGGCGGACATTATTTTTTCTTAAAAATCGATATGGGTGTCATCTCCCAAGTTTCCTCGGGTTTCCGATTACGAAAATGACATCCATTTTGAAATCCAAGATGGCGGACATTATTTTTTCTTAAAAATCGATATGGGTGCCATCTCCAAGTTTCCTCGGGGTTCCGATTACGAAAATGACTTCGATTTTGAAATCCAAGATGGCGGACATTATTTTATCTTAAAAATCGATATGGGTGTCATCTCCAAGGTTCCTCGGGGTTCCGATTACGAAAATGACATCCATTTTGAAATCCAAGATGGCGGACATTATTTTTTCTTAAAAATCGATATGGGTGTCATCTCCAAGTTTCCTCGGGGTTCCGATTACGAAAATGACTTCGATTTTGAAATCCAAGATGGCGGACATAATTTTTTCTTATAAATCGATATGGGTGTCATCTCCGAGGTTCCTCGGGGTTCCGGATACGAAAATGACGTCCATTTTGTGATTTTGAAATCCAAGATGGCGGACTTAAATTTTGACGTGACAACGTCTTAAATTAGGTTGCGGCTCGGAGTCACTCATGAAAAAGTGTAACGCCCGCTCACGTCTGATGAGAGAGAGAGACAAAATATTTTCATTCATCGAGCATTACTGTAACAAGAGGGAAGAGGGCGGAAGAGGGAAGAGGGAAGAGGGAAGAGGGAAGAGGGAAGAGGGAAGATGGAAGAGGGAAGAGGGAAGAGGGAAGAGGGAAGAGGGAAGAGGGAAGAGGGAAGAGGGAAGAGGGAAGAGGGAAGAGGGAAGAGGGAAGAGGGAAGAGGGAAGAGGGAAGAGGGAAGAGCGAAGAGCGAAGAGCGAAGAGCGAAGAGCGAAGAGCGAAGAGCGAAGAGCGAAGAGCGAAGAGCGAAGAGCGAAGAGCGAAGAGCGAAGAGCGAAGAGGGAAGAGGGAAGAGGGAAGAGGGAAGAGGGAAGAGCGAAGAGCGAAGAGCGAAGAGGGAAGAGGGAAGAGGGAAGAGGGAAGAGGAAAGAGGGAATAGGGAAGAGGAACAAAATATATTTCTATAGTTAAAATTTGTGCAATTCTTATTTTCATTCATTGTTCCTATTGTGCAATTTAATAATATTCATATCAATAAATATTTTACCGAGAATAAGACGTTGTCACGTAAAATCTTCCTTCGCCCGTAAAACCGACTTTACAGGCAACCATTTTTTTTTTGTAGGCACTCGTCGCGGTAGACTCCAGTTTTTATAGTTCCCGTAGCGAAATATGGTTTTGATTTCAGCCCGCATTGGCAAATTGCTTGCCAAATTAAAATTTTCTTTCCAAATTTTTCCATGCTGATCGATTTATCTTTTTGAGAAACCTTTTTGTTTGCGGAGACTGTTATAAATTGTGGGCCAGGTAGAGTTTTTAACCCTTTATTTTTGCCCCAGTCGTCCAAAAAAATTGTTCTCACTTCTCACTTAACCCGTCCAGCCATCGAGAGCCACCGCTCATTTAATTCGAGTTCGACGCTGTCGCCTCAAACTATACACAATAGGGCATGTGATAAATAATTTTCGGATAATTTAAGGATGAGGAATCATTTTTTTAACAAAAGTGATGCACTTTCTAACAAAAGAAAATAAATTAAAAAGCAGAAAAGATTCAAAAATGCCATGTTTGCTTTTTATTTAAAAAAAAACGGAGAATATGGATCTCAGCGTTTTTGAAAATTCTACCCCTAATGGGCTAAAGTGGGAGCTGAAAGTTTGTATGAAGAGCATGAGGTTCTTTGAGTAAGATTGGTAATATTTTCTGTAAATAATATTAAGTAAGCTAGTAAATAATATTAAGCGTAGGTCAGTGTGATCTCAATGCATGATTGTCCGTGAAGTAGGATTTAGGTACTTTATTGTTTTAGGTCTCTTAGTATTTTAAATGAAACCACGCAATTTAACTTTATGTGCTACGCTGCCGTCATTAAGGCTCCTTATCCGTAAAAAATGCTGATTGTTTAAGACAGTTTTCTCTATGATTAAACATGTTCCTCGACATGTTATCACTTATCAAATAGCGACCCGCCCCCGCCTTCGCATTCGCACAGGTGCAATGCTGATACTAACTATAGTAAGTATAGTATATTGTGTCATAAGGGTAGTAAGTAGGGGATTACTAACGAAGGACTATTAGAAGGCTTTTAATGTCCTGAGTTTGTAAACCTCTTACTACCCGACATACACACAATATTTTTCATCAAATTTGGGAGTATATAACAAATAAATAAGTAAAAATAGACATTAAACGATAACGATTGACAACTAACTTTTTTCTGTATATATTTTTTTAATTTACTATAAGCACTGGCAAAACGGCCATCAGCTTAAAACAGAAAACAAATGTATACATAATGTTACTATCTGTCATTAAAGAAATAACAATTAACATCATTAGTTGAAAATTGCGGCGAGCAAATTAAAAGGGCAATACATGTATCAATGAATGAGTGACTTATGTATTTTCTGGTTATTTACATTAAACATATGGACAAAAAGTAAGATACAAATTTACAATAAACAACGCCATCAGCAGGATGACTAGGTACATAATTTCCAATAAACATGCTCTCTCTGTTGGTTTTTGCATTTTCATGTGTATTAATGTATAGTTATAGTTACTCCTTTACATGTTGCTTGGTTTGTCTACCATTTACATTTGTTTAGCACTCATTTGCTCAAAGGTTAACTGGAAGAGATCCCTTAAAGGGATAAGTTCGCCTTTGTACATGCTTATTCCTTTGCAATGTGTTTTTCTTGTTTTTATGTACAATAAAGTGTTTACATACATACATACATACAAACCATTGAGGTGTGAATATTGGAGATGAAAAAGTAAAAGAAGGTCAGAACGGCAGCAATTATATTTCGCTAGGACCAGAAAAGACCACAATGCAGCTTTGCCATCCAAAACAGCTAAGATGCTGTGCAGAACTGTCTCATAAAATCTGGCATATAAAAAAAAACTCAATTTTGTACGTTTTTTCGCTAACCTTTTGCTGTTTTGCCCTTGGATTGTAGAACTCGGCAGTTCTATACGTATTCGTGGCGTTGCCATCCAAAACAGCTGAGATGCTGTGCAAGAACTCTTTCATAAAATGCAGCATATCAAGAAAATCTTATTTTTTTTCGTTTTTTCGCTAAAACTACTGCTGTTTCGCCCGCCGATGGTAGAACTCGTCAGTTCTATACGTGTTTGTGGCGTTGCCATCCAAAACAGCTGAGATGCTGTGCAGAACTCTTACATAAAATGTAGCATATCAAGAAAATCTTATTTTTTTTTCGTTTTTTCGCTAGAACTATTGCTGTTTCGCCCGCAGAAGGTAGAACTCGGCAGTTGTATACGTATTCGTGACGTTGCCATCCAAAACAGCTGAGATGCTGTGCAGAACTCTCGCATAAAATGTAGCATTTCAAAAAAATCTTATTTTTTTTTGTTTTTTCGCTAGAACTATTGCTGTTTCGCCCGCAGAAGGTAGAACTCGGCAGTTCTATACGTATTCGTGACGTTGCCATCCAAAACAGCTGAGATGCTGTGCAGAACTGTCTTATAAAATGTAGCATATCAAAAAAATCTTATTTTTTGTAGTTTTTTCACTAGAACTATTGCTGTTTCGCCCGCAGAAGGTAGAACTCGGCAGTTCTATACGTATTCGTGACGTTGCCATCCAAAACAGCTGAGATGCTGCGCAGAACTTTCGCATAAAATGTAGCATTTCAAAAAAATCTTATTTTTTTTCGTTTTTTCGCTAGAACTATTGCTGTTTCGCCCGCAGAAGGTAGAACTCGGCAGTTCTATACGTATTCGTGACGTTGCCATCCAAAACAGCTGAGATGCTGCGCAGAACTCTCGCATAAAATGTAGCATATCACAAAAATCATTTTTTTTTTCATTTTTTCGCTAGAACTATTGCTGTTTCGCCCGCAGAAGGTAGAACTCGGCAGTTCTATACGTATTCGTGACGTTGCCATCCAAAACAGCTGAGATGCTGTGCAGAACTGTCTCATAAAATGTAGCATATCAAAAAAATCTTATATTTTTTCGTTTTTTCGCTAGAACTATTGCTGTTTCGCCCGCTGATAGCAGAACTCGTCAGTTCTATACGTATTTGTGGCGTTGCCATCCAAAACAGCTGAGATGCTGTGCAGAACTCTTACATAAAATGTAGCATTTCAAAAAAAACTTATTTTTTTTTGTTTTTTCGCTAGAACTATTGCTGTTTCGCCCGCAGAAGGTAGAACTCTACAGTTCTATACGTATTCGTGACGTTGCCATCCAAAACAGCTGAGATGCTGTGCAGAACTGTCTCATAAAATGTAGCATATCAAAAAAATCTTATATTTTTTCGTTTTTTCGCTAGAACTATTGCTGTTTCGCCCGCAGAAGGTAGAACTCGGCAGTTCTATACGTATTCGTGACGTTGCCATCCAAAACAGCTGTGATGCTGTGCAGAACTCTCGCATAAAATGTAGCATATCAAAAAAATCTTATTTTTTTTCGTATTTTCGCTAGAACTATTGCTGTTTCGCCCGCAGAAGGTAGAACTTGGCAGTTCTATACGTATTCGTGACGTTGCCATCTAAAACAGCTGAGATGCTGCGCAGAACTCTCGCTTAAAATGTAGCATATCACAAAAATCTTATTTTTTTTCGTTTTTTCGCTAGAACTATTGCTGTTTCGCCCGCAGATAGTAAAACTCGTCAGTTCTATACGTATTCGTGACGTTGCCATCCAAAACAGCTGAGATGCTGTGCAGAACTCTCGCATAAAATGTAGCATATCAAAAAAATCTTATTTTTTTTCGTATTTTCGCTAGAACTATTGCTGTTTCGCCCGCAGAAGGTAGAACTTGGCAGTTCTATACGTATTCGTGACGTTGCCATCCAAAACAGCTGAGATGCTGCGCAGAACTCTCGCATAAAATGTAGCATATCACAAAAATCTTATTTTTTTTCGTTTTTTCGCTAGAACTATTGCTGTTTCGCCCGCCGATGGTAGAACTCGTCAGTTCTCTACTTGTTTGTGGCGTTGCTATCCAAAACAGCTGAGATGCTGTGCAGAACCGTCTTATAAAATGTAGCATATCAAAAAAATCTTATTTTTTTTCGTTTTTTCGCTAGAACTATTGCTGTTTCGCCCGCAGAAGGTAGAACTCTACAGTTCTATACGTATTCGTGACGTTGCCATCCAAAACAGCTGAGATGCTGCGCAGAACTCTCGCATAAAATGTAGCATATCACAAAAAATCTTATTTTTTTCGTTTTTTCGCCAGAACTATTGCTGTTTCGCCCGCAGATAGTAAAACTCGTCAGTTCTATACGTATTTGTGGCGTTGCCATCCAAAACAGCTGAGATGCTGTGCAGAACTCTTACATAAAATGTAGCATATCAAGAAAATCTTATTTTTTTTCGTTTATTCGCTAGAACTATTGCTGTTTCGCCCGCAGAAGGTAGAACTCGTCATTTCTATACGTATTCGTGGCGTTCCCATCCAAAACAGCTGAGATGCTGCGCAGAACTCTCGCATAAAATGTAGCATATCACAAAAATAATTTTTTTTTTAGTTTTTTCGCTAGAACTATTGCTGTTTCGCCCGCAGAAGGTAGAACTCTACAGTTCTATACGTATTCGTGACGTTGCCATCCAAAACAGCTGAGATGCTGTGCAGAACTGTCTCATAAAATGTAGCATATCACAAAAATCTTATTTTTTTGAGTTTTTTCGCTAGAACTATTGCTGTTTCGCCCGCAGATAGTAAAACTCGTCAGTTCTATACGTATTTGTGAGGTTGCCATCCAAAACAGCTGAGATGCTGTGCAGAACCGTCTTATAAAATGTAGCATTTCAAAAAAATCTTATTTTTTTTTCGTTTTTTCGCTAGAACTATTGCTGTTTCGCCCGCAGATGGTAGAACTCATCAGTTCTATACGTATTTGTGGCGTTCCCATCCAAAACAGCTGAGATGCTGTGCAGAACTGTCTGATAAAATGTAGCATATCAAAAAAATCATCATTTTTTTCGTTTTATCGCTAGAACTATTGTTGTTTCGCCCGCAGATGGTAGAACTCGGCAGTTCTAAACGTATTTGTGGCGTTGCCATCCAAAACAGCTGAGATGCTGTGCAGAACTGTCTAATAAAATGTAGCATATCAAAAAAAACATCATTTTTTTAGTTTTTTCGCTAGAACTATTGTTGTTTAGCCCGCAGATGGTAGAACTCGGCAGTTCTAAACGTATTTGTGGCGTTGCCATCTAAAACAGCTGAGATGCTGTGCAGAACTGTCTCATAAAATGGAGCATATCAAAAAAATCATTATTTTTTTCGTTTTTTCGCCAGAACTATTGCTGTTTCGCCCGTGGATGGTAGAATTGTGCAGTTCTATACGTATTCGTGGCGTTGCCATCCAAAACAGCTGAGATGCTGTGCAGAACTGTCTCATAAAATCTGGCATATCAAAAAATCCTCATTTTTTTCGTTTTTTCGCTAGAACTATTGTTGTTTCGTCCGCAGATGGTAGAACTCGGCAGTTCTAAATGTATTTGTGGCGTTGCCATCCAAAACAGCTGAGATGCTGTGCAGAACTGTTTCATAAAATGTAGCATATCAAAAAAATCATCATTTTTTTCGTTTTTTCGCTAGAACTATTGCTGTTTCGCCCGCAGATGATAGAACTCAGCAGTTCTATACGTATTCGTGTTTCTGCCATCCAAAACAGCTGAGATGCTGTGCAGAACTATCTCATAAAATCTTGCATATAAAAAAAAATACAATTTTTTTCGTGTTTTCGTTAGAACTATTGCTGTTTCGCCCGTGGATGGTAGAATTCGGCAGTTCTATACGTATTCGTGGCGTTGCCATCCAAAACAGCTGAGATGCTGTGCAGAACTGTCTCATAAAATCTGGCATATCAAAAAAATCATCATTTTTTTCGTTTTTTCGCTAGAATTATTGTTGTTTCGTCCGCAGATGGTAGAACTCGGCAGTTCTAAACGTATTTGTGGCGTTGCCATCCAAAACAGCTGAGATGCTGTGCAGAACTGTTTCATAAAATGAAGCATATCAAAAAAATCATCATTTTTTTCGTTTTTTCGCTAGAACTATTGCTGTTTCGCCCGCAGATGGTAGAACTCAGCAGTTCTATACGTATTCGTGTTTCTGCCATCTAAAACAGCTGAGATGCTGTGCAGAACTGTCTAATAAAATGTAGCATATCAAAAAAATCATCATTTTTTTCGTTTTTTCGCTAGAACTATTGTTGTTTAGCCCGCAGATGGTAGAACTCGGCAGTTCTAAACGTATTTGTGGCGTTGCCATCTAAAACAGCTGAGATGCTGTGCAGAACTGTCTCATAAAATGTAGCATATCAAAAAAATCATTATTTTTTTCGTTTTTTCGCTAGAACTATTGTTGTTTCGCCCGCAGATGGTAGAACTCAGTAGTTCTAAACGTATTTGTGGCATTGCCGTCCAAAACAGCTGAGATGCTGTGCAGAACTGTCTAATAAAATGTAGCATATCAAAAAAAACATCATTTTTTTCGTTTTTTCGCTAGAACTATTGTTGTTTAGCCCGCAGATGGTAGAACTCGGCAGTTCTAAACGTATTTGTGGCGTTGCCATCTAAAACAGCTGAGATGCTGTGCAGAACTGTCTCATAAAATGGAGCATATCAAAAAAAACATTATTTTTTTCGTTTTTTCGCCAGAACTATTGCTGTTTCGCCCGTGGATGGTAGAATTCGGCAGTTCTATACGTATTCGTGGCGTTGTCATCCAAAACAGCTGAGATGCTGTGCAGAACTGTCTAATAAAATGTAGCATGTCAAAAAAATCATCATTTTTTTCGTTTTTTCGCTAGAACTATTGTTGTTTCGTCCGCAGATGGTAGAACTCGGCAGTTCTAAACGTATTCGTGGCGTTGCCATCCAAAACAGCTGAGATGCTGTGCAGAACTGTCTAATAAAATGTAGCATATCAAAAAAAACATCATTTTTTTCGTTTTTTCGCTAGAACTATTGTTGTTTAGCCCGCAGATGGTAGAACTCGGCAGTTCTAAACGTATTTGTGGCGTTGCCATCTAAAACAGCTGAGATGCTGTGCAGAACTGTCTCATAAAATGGAGCATATCAAAAAAATCATTATTTTTTTCGTTTTTTCGCCAGAACTATTGCTGTTTCGCCCGTGGATGGTAGAATTCGGCAGTTCTATACGTATTCGTGGCGTTGACATCCAAAACAGCTGAGATGCTGTGCAGAACTGTCTCATAAAATCTGGCATATCAAAAAAATCATCATTTTTTTCGTTTTTTCGCTAGAACTATTGCTGTTTCGCCCGCAGATGGTAGAACTCAGCAGTTCTATACGTATTCGTGTTTCTGCCATCTAAAACAGCTGAGATGCTGTGCAGAACTGTCTAATAAAATGTAGCATATCAAAAAAATCATCATTTTTTTCGTTTTTTCGCTAGAACTATTGTTGTTTAGCCCGCAGAAGGTAGAACTCGGCAGTTCTATACGTATTCGTGACGTTGCCATCCAAAACAGCTGAGATGCTGCGCAGAACTCTCGCATAAAATGTAGCATATCACAAAAATCATTTTTTTTTTCGTTTTTTCGCTAGAACTATTGCTGTTTCGCCCGCAGAAGGTAGAACTCTACAGTTCTATACGTATTCGTGACGTTGCCATCCAAAACAGCTGAGATGCTGTGCAGATCTGTCTCATAAAATGTAGCATATCAAAAAAATCTTATATTTTTTCGTTTTTTCGCTAGAACTATTGCTGTTTCGCCCGCTGATAGCAGAACTCGTCAGTTCTATACGTATTTGTGGCGTTGCCATCCAAAACAGCTGAGATGCTGCGCAGAACTCTCGCATAAAATGTAGCATATCACAAAAATCATTTTTTTTTTCGTTTTTTCGCTAGAACTATTACTGTTTCGCCCGCAGAAGGTAGAACTCGGCAGTTCTATACGTATTCGTGACGTTGCCATACAAAACAGCTGAGATGCTGCGCAGAACTCTCGCATAAAATGTAGCATATCACAAAAATCTTTTTTTTTTTTCGTTTTTTCGCTAGAACTATTGCTGTTTCGCCCGCAGAAGGTAGAACTCTACAGTTCTATACGTATTCGTGACGTTGCCATCCAAAACAGCTGAGATGCTGTGCAGAACTGTCTCATAAAATGTAGCATATCAAAAAAATCTTATATTTTTTCGTTTTTTCGCTAGAACTATTGCTGTTTCGCCCGCTGATAGCAGAACTCGTCAGTTCTATACGTATTTGTGGCGTTGCCATCCAAAACAGCTGAGATGCTGTGCAGAACTCTTACATAAAATGTAGCATTTCAAAAAAAACTTATTTTTTTTTGTTTTTTCGCTAGAACTATTGCTGTTTCGCCCGCAGAAGGTAGAACTCGGCAGTTCTATACGTATTCGTGACGTTGCCATCCAAAACAGCTGAGATGCTGCGCAGAACTCTCGCATAAAATGTAGCAAATCACAAAAATAATTTTTTTTTTTCGTTTTTTCGCTAGAACTATTGCTGTTTCGCCCGCAGAAGGTAGAACTCTACAGTTCTATACGTATTCGTGACGTTGCCATCCAAAACAGCTGAGATGTTGTGCAGAACTGTCTCATAAAATGTAGCATATCAAAAAAATCTTATATTTTTTCGTTTTTTCGCTAGAACTATTGCTGTTTCGCCCGCTGATAGCAGAACTCGTCAGTTCTATACGTATTTGTGGCGTTGCCATCCAAAACAGCTGAGATGCTGTGCAGAACTCTTACATAAAATGTAGCATATCAAGAAAATCTTATTTTCTTTTCGTTTTTTCGCTAGAACTATTGCTGTTTCGCCCGCAGAAGGTAGAACTCGGCAGTTCTATACGTATTCGTGACGTTGCCATCCAAAACAGCTGAGATGCTGTGCAGAACTCTCGCATAAAATGTAGCACATCAAAAAAATCTAATTTTTTTTCGTTTTTTCGCTAGAACTATTGCTGTTTCGCCCGCAGAAGGTAGAACTCGGCAGTTCTATACGTATTCGTGACGTTGCCATCCAAAACAGCTGAGATGCTGTGCAGAACTCTCGCATAAAATGTAGCACATCAAAAAAATCTAATTTTTTTTCGTCTTTTCGCTAGAACTATTGCAGTTTCGCCCGCAGAAGGTAGAACTCGGCAGTTCTATACGTATTCGTGACGTTGCCATCCAAAACAGCTGAGATGCTGTGCAGAACTCTCGCTTAAAATCGAGCATATCAAAAAAAACTTTTTTTTTTTTTTTAGCTAGAATAGTGTATATTTTTTTTTTACCTAGAATAGGGTGATTTGTTTCGTTTTGTCGCTGGAACTATTTTTGTGTTGCTTCCAAGTGATAGAACTATGCAGATTCAGACGTATTTGTGACCTAGTTACCGAGAACTACTGAGATGCTAGTAGGTGTATCGTGAAGTTAGAATCTCATTTTTTTTTGGTTTTTGGGCCAGAACTATTGCTGTGCTGGCTCCAGGCGATAGAACTATGCAGTTTCTGACGTATTTATGGTCTAGCAATCAAGAACTGGTGAGATGCTGATCGGGGTAGTGTGAAGTTAGCATCTCATTTTGAAATATTTTTTTTTCAGAAAGTTGAACAGAACTTTTGAAAAAAAGTATGAGGAACTGTAGAACTATTGGGGATGCTACTAGAACTGTCCTTAAATTGTGAGATTCCAACATTTGATATGCTAGGTTCACACACATAACAATAGGCCTGACGTAGGCACTAAGAGATATAATGCAATCTGCCAATATCACCGGCAGCAGGATCGTAAACTATATTAGCATCCCAGCTCTCATAACTAAACATGTATACATTTAAAAAATTATTTATATTTTCATGCGAATACGTAACACAATTTACGCCTTGAATTTCGTAGCCAGTTTTGGTAAAGAATGTATTAGGAAAAAACAAAACTTCGAGCTCTCCGTTGTTTAATCGCTACTGTGTACATAGGAAAAGTTCTGTTATTTCTCAAACATGTCAAAATAATAGTGCCAAACAAAAACGTACGGCCAAATAAAAACTATATAGTTAAACGGCAGTTAAAATTATCGTCTTAGAAGTAGGATCTTTTCACTCGATTACAATGAGGCAAAAGAGGGTATTTCGACCCTCACGGACGGAGAAGCTACCGAATTCTAGTACATTTAATATAAATGATTGGGGCATTGTAACCATTCCAAAGCTCCACCCAAACGAGCACCGTCGGGTCGCAGGCGAACATAAAGGTTAATTAAAAACTGCATGTTAGCATTAAATTGGATACCTAAACTTTACGCTCTCATAGTATATATTGGACAATGGACGGTATAGTTCAGACACAGTTCAAGTATCACGTCTTACAGCGCGTGTCCTGCTTTTTATACAACTGGTGATAATCAAAGTGACGTCACACAACTGAACGATAAAAGAATTTGTACATAGGATGACCACAACAAACTATTGCAATTTGCGATTTTGTTTGCTTAATAAGTACACTAGAGAGAGACGCTTTATTACATCGTTTTATCAGTTTTATCGTTAAGGAACTCTTATAAATTGACCCCGGGCTAATTACTCGGCCATGGCTAATAATGTCTTAATAGAATTATGTTTGTCATATGTTGGACAATTGGATTAAAGTTTCGGCGGAGTTTCTGGGGATTCCTAAACACGCAACTTAGTGGTAATGCCGTTCTTATTCTCAGGTCATACGAGATCTGTCACTGCCGTGAGGATATACCTACAGAACTACGCAGTTTATGAAATCTAGAATAGAAATCTCAATCGCGACCGTAAAATTAGGCTGTATGTAGATCTTAAAGTATCTAAATAGAACGACGACCTACCGACCGACCTTCTACTTATTTTGTTATATAAGATACGCGAAGATAGAAAGAAGGTGTATATGTCCATCATTTTAGATAATTACACGTTCCTCGAGCACCACATACATTTTCGTGATTGACTTGCTTTGCTTTCACTTCAGTAATTTCCCAAAATACCAACATAATGACATGCATTCGAGTAAAGCTCTCAATAACAAATTTAACATAGTGTTAACCACCGTGGCTAATATGAAGATAACCGGCGCAAATTACGATTATTTGCTAACCAATATTTCCCACTGTTTGTCATGTTTCGTGTGGGTGGACGTCTGTAGGGAAACTCGCGAGAAGCGTAGGCCGTTGAGTAAATTCGGTGAATTTGCCAGTAATTTCAGCTGAAAGCATTCGCATCTGGTGTGAATAATGCGTAGGTAAATCATATACGTAAGAGTAAATACGAATATATGGTAGGTTTACATAGGTGTACAACAATAGGCACAATGCATTTTCTCGCTAATCCCTGGCAACACCATTGTTCTTGAAAGACGATACCGCGTTTTGTCCCGCGGCAAACAGCCGGGAGCGCTTAGGCTTAAGTCACGAGTGTGAGCGGGCGATAACGACCTTGCCTCCGTATTACCCATTGGAAAATATTCAGCGTTTTACTGCTAAGCCCAGTTTGGACACAGTTTTAGCAACTGGCTCTTACGTTGTCGTAATAAGTAGTTAATTAATTGACGTTGGAATATCGTGGTTAAATGGCTTGAATAATCGTCACACAATAATTTAATTAGTGTTTATACTTTTTATGCATCCCTCAAAAGTGAAGGCAATGGCCGGCAGTATTGTTTTTAGGATGAAAAAAATTACGATTTGCAGATTGCTTTCGAACGAGGTATTAATTCTGAAAGTACATAATTAATATCTTAAGGTATGATTCCGTTTATGATAATTTATGAAAAGGTTATGTTTAAGTTTTATCGATCCAAAGCGGCAACTTTGGTTATTTTAGTGCGAGAGACGTTGTGATAAAAAATTGCGCAAGTGCGAGTCCGACTCGCGCATTAAGGGTTCCGTACCTATATATATATATATATATATATAATCTATAACAAGTATGTTGTATGGGAGCCCCCCTTAAATATTTATTTTATTTTATTTTTAGTATTTATTGTTATAGCGGCAATAGAAATACATCATCTGTGAAAATTTCAACTGTCTAGCTATCACCGTTCTTGAGATACAGCCTGGTGACAGACGGACGGACGGACGGACGGACGGACAGCGAAGTCTCAGTAATAGGGTCCCGTTTTTACCCTTTGGGTAATTTCAGCTATTTTCTAACTTAAATAGCATACTAAAATATTTTAAAATACATACGAAACTGGTTTACTCACGTCGTAGAACTCGAATATATCCGTTATATTTTTTTTTAATTTGTCTGAGACTCACGGGATTTTTCTATATAAAAATTAAATACCATACTGTGTTATCTAGCAGCAAAGTAAAGAATAATTAACTAAGCAAAGCAATAAATTCGTAAAAATTGAAGTAAAGCCGACCATGTTGAAACGCTAAAAGGTTTTAACTTCCACCGCAGCCCTACTGTCACGAGAGACTAACTGCAGATAATAGGGAGGACCGGTCGAGTACTATGACGCATCGCTCACCTCGGAAAATGCTTCGCATTAACGCTCTCTACAAGTCTACATCTCCACGCGCCGGTCGGCCCACACGGCTATGAAACTAACGAACAACCTAACAACTTCAAAGTTTGGTATAATATGGCATGTATAACTTGAATGAAACTAGGACGGGAAAAATACATTTAATACGGTGCGAAGATAGAAGGAGTATTTTAAAGGAATAGACAGTTATTTAGATCAGAAAATGTTGATGTGTCGAAGTGAGAGGCGAAAGAACTTGCGTAAAAAGGAGCGGAGGGAACTGCATCGTACAGCAAACAAAACTAACTTTATTTATTATGGAATGAAATCAATTTTGTTATATTATTCAATTAATTGGCTTCTGTATTGAGTGTATTTGTTCGTATATAATATTAATGGATTGATAACGTTTATCTGGATAGTGGACAATCAACTGCGGGAATTCAATGAATTAATTAAGCGTTCGTGGAAGACTCATAAACTACAAACGGGGAGCTAAACTAACTTGTTAGCAGCCTAATTGTAGTCAATATAGATAAAACAACATCGTTGTTTTAATTTATGCTATTGATAAGTTTCTTATCGGAAAACAAATACGCGACTGTGACAATGAAGTCATATTTCGCTTTTAATAATAAAAGCTTGTAAATGCAAACGAACACCTAGACCAACCGAGACACAGAGACGAATGTATTGTCTAAAGCAAACAAAAAATATAATTCAAACAATTTCAAACCTTTGCTCGGATTTTTTTTAAAGGCTGTTTTCAGAGCGATGTCAATGCCTTTTTTAATTATATTATAACACACGAATATGATTAACGTAGTCGGATATATGTGAAAATAATTCTGGGCGTATTTCCAAAGGAGGCCAGTTCGTGACGTAAGTGGCGTGTTTACGAGTCGCAAGAGTCACCACGTAGCCAGACGTTCGGAGCTGAGGCATGACAATTGTCTAGTCCATTGGTGGCTGAATGAATTTAATATAACCCAAAAAAAAATGTAGGAAGGCATATTTATTTTAAGTGAAAATGGTTATTATTAAGCGCGATAAGGCTTGAGATATTGGATGTTTAAGAAAATGGATTCATCATTAGTAAAGATGCTTGACCTTAATTTTTCTAGTCTCTTAATTTGGAATGATCTAAACAGTTCACAAAGGTTCCAAACAGGTTAATATATGAACTTAAGGCTTGTTCCCAAGAGTTTTGTACTTGGAAGTCGCTATCGTAGACTAAACTTTTAAGTGAGTCTACTGATAAAACAAATACCATTCATTCATTAAACTTTTCTGCGCAGTGTGCAATTTTAATGCCGTTTTTAGAAACAGCATCGTAAAACAAATGATTGTAATAAATTGATAGATCAAGACCTTATAGACTAGTAGAACAATGCTGTTATATCGAGGCTATCGAGATACATTTATATCGTGAAACAGCAAATTTATTTATTTAATATTTCTTGCACAAAAAAAACGTATCGTACAAACGACGGACTTCATACCATTGGGCATTCTCTACCATTCAACCTTTAGGCCGAGCATATAATAGTAACGTCCCTTTAGAATATTTTATAGACACCATCTTTTCAATTCACAGGCTTGCATTAATTGCTATCTGTATGTCGCAGGAGGAAAGCGGTGATTACAACAGGCTACGCAACAAAGAAGAGACTTTGAAGTTGGAAATTCAAAGTTTGCATGTCATTTCTCTTGCTTTTGTCATAAACTCTATTTGAAATAACGGGATGGTTCGACACAAATTTGGAACTGAGTCCACAGATAATATGCACTGAAGTGCCTTCCCTTGTCTCCGCTGACATCCTATTTGCCGGTAATTAACTTGGCATAGTACAAACAACCTCGAAATTAGTGCAAGAATATTTTTTTACGTTAACGTGTTAAATTTCGTGAAAAATATAGTAACGATAACCATTACAAGGAATACGTATTTTGAGCCCGATCGTTAACTAGGACGTAGTTTATAGAAAGAACAGAATTGAAAACAAAGTTCGTATTTGTAATAAACAACAGTTATTTTGAAGCAATCATCTTTTGATGTCAAAATGTTGCTAGCGAACAAAAGCTATCTGTGTTGAGCAGGTTATTTTTTTCAATGGATGTTGTAGTCTCTTAAGTTTTTTGTTTACTTTATCTGTTCTGTGAACCAACGCGATTATTTTCGATTAGGTATTGCTTATACGATTATTATATTTACATATAATGGAGGAAATCTAAACCGATAAAGTTTACTTGGGTTACACATACACCGGTCTACGAGTATGGCTTAACAAATGTAATAAGCAACAAAAGAAAATTTATTTACCTCTTTACAATTATCATTCTGTATCTTATTTGCTACACGGCAATTTTACTACATCAATAGGTATTTTATTGTAGAAGCGTACACAGTTGTCATTATAAAGTTTATATAGGTCACGCACGTATTTGTTATTCACTCCATTGATTTGACGACCTTAACAGATTTTTTATTCAAGCGTAGTCGATTAAAAGTTATAAATATAACCTTACAGTAGGTACTATCCAGAGTCAGACACTTTCAAAGCAGTTTTGCTTGCAACCGATGACATTGCACAACTGACATATTATCATTGCCAAGATGTTAGCCACATGCAAGTAAAATGCGCCTTTAAGGTGGTCGAGCGAGCTTCTGACGTCTTTATGATCAGTATAATCATAAAAGGTCAGGTTGGATACCTAAGTGAAATACCGAGAGGTAAGCACAACAAAGAAAACTAAATAAAGCAGAATGAGTTTGTAAAACAGTTTCGGGTAAGACATACATATCGTTGCAGTTGATCGTACTTTGGCTTTCAAAGCAATTAATGTAGAAAACATTTCAAATTTGTCGCTACCCCTATTTGTTTCACTATAATCCAACCTGACCTTACTTCATTCTTCATATACCATATATGCTAGCTGACTATGTATAGACGGGAAGCCGCATAATAACGAGACATTGGCAGCCGTCATTCACAAACTGCGACATTACCTACTAATGCACCGATATAAAATCCGAAAGTAGGTCAACATCGTTTTTTTTTTCGATGATAAAATCGGGCGATGTAAATAATGTGGTTTATGTGGTTTTAAAGGATTTCGACGATATTCGCGGCGCTGCTACAAGTGCATTTTTAATGACGTCGACTTCGGATCGATACGATGTAGGTACAAAGTCTTAGTTACCTTTTGGAGAGGGTTAGATCAAACTGGGAACCATATCTTATCAACTTGTTAAGATAGTTACGTAGTTTCTTATTGCCTCCATAAAATTTTGTGATTAAGTACCTACGTAGGCTTTATTAAACGTGTAGTAACCATAATCTACGTATTTATTATATACAATATTATATGTCGTTGAAATAAAATGTAAATAATCCAAGCATTCGTTGATAACAGATTATCGTGTTATGTTATTATTAAGCGTTCAATTTTTTATATAAAATCAGACCTAATTAAGCCAGAAACTGTGCCGATCATTGCATCTAGTGTGAAACCAACAGTTTCCCACTTTTATTTTAAACTAATTCAATAGGCAACATAATTAGGGGTCGGCTATCTTACGCATATTTTTTTAAGTCATAATTCCATTTCGCTTAAGCAGTAAGTATAAGCAGAATTCTATATTGGCATAAACTAATGTCGCATTTAAGCAGATTTCACATACATTTAACGCATCACGATATTTCGTCGAAGTCGAAACATCTTTACGCATAAAATGCGAATTCCGAATGCTGAATAGGCAATAACAATAGTTACGCATAATCTAACTAAGCAGAATTGAAATTAAGCATAATCATTGCATATTGTAATCAAACAATAAAGCTGTTTGTTTATGATTTTACATTTTGTTTAATTACCTTATTAATTGCAAATGAATTAATTGTATCGTTTTTCATATATTTTAAGCATGAAATTGGTATTCCGAATGTTGGTGTCATTTACCCAATAGTTTCGGCATTAAAAGTCGCTCGCTCCTTAGGGTCGCAGTTCAACCTAACGCTCCTCCTCGCTTCGCTCGTCGTCGTACCTAACCTAATCCAAGTCGGACCTGCCTTAGAACTAGATTAACGGGCTAGGTTATTTCGAAAGACGACATGATTTCGGACATGGTTTTGGACAGAGGTTCGGACTAATAATCAAATTATGCCAAGTAAATAAATATGCTAAAAAAAAATATGCGTAAAAGAATTCTACCAACACAATATTATGCTATTACCTATGACTTTCGGACAAACAATCATTCGGAATATTGTGGATTATGCCAAATAAACTTTCTGCAAGAATAATATTCGTCGAAAATAAATTATGCGAAGTCTGTTATGCTAAATAGGTTTCTGACAAAAAAAAATATGCGAAATAGATGTCACCCCATAATTATACACTCAACATGACATTAACACAGATATTTTAATGTTCCGATTTGTAAATAGGATAACTACCGACATGATGCGAGACTATCGCGCATAACAGGCTGCATCACATGCCATATGGGCTACGTAACCACTCAGCTGATACAAAGATAGTGTTACGTTCAGAGAAAAACTAAGCCACGAGAAGGGAACTCACGGAAATGCACGTCACTTTATAGGTGATGGAAATAACGTACCATATTTTTTGACTAGAATAGGTAAAGAGGTCTTCGGCCGATCCTCAGGATCAGCGTTCACAGTGTATGTGCCTCGACGTCGCAACATTGCTTCTACACGAAGAGTCAAAGCAAGGGACGCACTGCACTGAGAGCATTCGCTCTATCACTCTTTCGAGCACACTTTTCCACATCACAGTATAAGTCGAGTACACAATCAGCACAGCATCACATCTTGAACTGTACGTATCGGTTGTTTCCAATGCGACCACCGGATATAAGCCGCCGGCGAATAACTGAGGAAGTGGGTTAACGAACCAATCAACAATTTTGCAACATGCACCGCCTGCGACCACGTCGCTCGACTGTGACCGGTGCTTAGCGAAAGGCGACTCGAAAACCGAGAGTTCGTTAGCGCGGTTCTTCCGCGAATGGCGGATGGCGCGGTCACGCCGACCGCGAGATAGTGAGATCGTCAGAGGGGCTGATAACAGCGCGATAGCAACCGCCACTTGAACATTAGAATCAACCAAACATCAGTAATTCATTGAAAACAGAACTAAACTTGCACACGGATATAATCATACGAATATCAGACCTTCATTCAAAATTTACACATCGAAACTTTTACATCGCGTTATTTAGAATCCAACCAATACCAAGCGGTATTCATTCAAAACGACACTAGACTACAAGATATAGTTATAAACCCCCACTATCTACATTTTTGGCTGCCTTCTGCAATAGTATTCTGCATAGCACGGAAGTATAATAATTTAAATAACTTAGTTATACGGCTAGTGTTACGAGGCAATAAAATTTACATGGACTTTCCTTGAATCACCTCGTTTTGCTGTATGATTATGAAATTAAACCAGTGAATATTAAGATCGTGATTAAGCATAAATAGCACGTGGCTGCGCAATTCTTTTAATGTTCATTGAAAACCAATGCCAAGAAACTCGAAATTTTCCAAGTGTTAGGTAATAAAAAATCAACTACCTCACTAGGATTATACAAAAAAAGGCAATAATAACAAACAATCAACGTATAACTATGCATTTCTGTTGAAGTTCGGTCAGACATGCTAAATTCTCAAAAACATTCGATTTATAATTGATTATTGATTTAATCGTAGGATGAATGTTATTTCTAGGAAACTTCTAGAAATATTTGACTTTTGAGTTGATAGACTATATTTACAAATCAAAACAATACTAAACAATTTAGTCCCGAAGTAACCTTTTAGTTACAATGTAATTTATAAAATAATCAAAAGTACAGCTCAGTTCACTCCCTTGTGGCACAGCCAAAAATAAACAATAATACGCCTCACTAGCTTCTAATCCAGTATAAATAACGAGCTAAACTCTCATTATACAAACTAGTAATCACGAATGCGCGTTCCATTTCAAAATGCTTTCATTAATAAACCTTCGTTTACATCATTAACATAATCGAACGCTTGTGCTTGTGCAAAAGTGTAACAATCTCGTCAGTGAACCAAGGCTGTTGCTGTGGCATTAAAAATGCATGCCCACGTCCGTGGAGGTGTTTAACCGTGAAGCGTGTGCTTGTTGAATTTTTTACGCCCCTCCCGTCCACAGTGGCACCGTGCATCGGCGCAACTGTCCATATGACTCCTGACACAAATTCACCCAGAACTGGGTCATGCGAATTTAAGAACAACGCGTTTATTAGAAACTGTAAAGCGTGACGGAATTAGAATGCACTATAGAATACAAATTGTCATTGCCTTTGTCTAGTGTTAATTTAGGAATTAAAGACCAGATATTTTAAAATAATTACCAAACATAGCTAAGAAGCAACCCAAATTGAGGCATTTGATTTACGATGGACGTTACCAGGACTTACATCAGGCAGACATTAACTCTCAGACACTATTCCCTTTTTTTGTTGGTAGTAACTAATTTGAGTTTCAATTCAGACAGACTAATTTGACAGACAAAATAATGCCCTGTAAGGAATTAATGGTGTTGAAAATAGCGATGTTGATGGGTCCGTTATCCTACCGATTGAAATGATCTTCCCAATATTCATTAAGTTAGCTTCTGACTGTTTATTAGATATGGTGGTTTTGGCGTGTTTCTGTACAATAAAATAAGTAGTGAAAATAAATTGACCGAATTAGCGTCAAATGTTTCCAACATACACACGAACACCAATGCTGTATCTATTTTATACTGTGGCATCCTGCTTCTAATTAAGCTAATCATAAAAGACAATTCATCAATGATAATTATCATTAATTGTTATAGTGAGTTACCATTCGATAGCAAAAAAATGCGTCCGCGAACAGGAGCTATGAATCGATCACTTACGTTGAGTGTATTACGTGTCCGTACATATTAATGTTCGATAAAAAAACTATTCAATTTCTTGACGAAAAATTTCCAATCGGTAACACAATGATTGTTGGCCGTGTTATTGATTTAAAAAAAATGTTTTGTAGGGTTTGATGGATAAGATATTTTACCAATTACTGTAAAGCCTGCTTGAGACGTTTCTGAAGGGATCAGGCAAAAGATACATCTTATGCGTGAAGGCGTATTGTGCTATTTGGGCGGGAAGAAAACAATTAAATAAACGTAATCGTAATAAACGGGTTTAATTTAAGGCTATTATGTGCGTATACAACTTTGCGGTAGCTCAGGGGTCAGAGCCAGAGCACTAGTAGAGTAAGTTGTATTTGTATTGTTTCGGAAAAAATATCAACGTATGTATAGCCAATTTAAACAGCCTACAGGTACTATGACTAGTTGGAAGTTTAGTACACGATCAAAACAATACGATACCGTAACCAATTAAAATCGTACATTTATGAGCCGTGTCCATTCGAATAGCTAATACGTGTAAACATTTCAATTTTCGCGTAAATCTATTAATTTCCTGGTTGCTTCCAGTGATGTAAACATGCTGTTTATCATGCCTCAGGCAACATCGTCTAGAGAGAACGGGGAAGTTGTTACAACAGCAATTCAGGATTTAACGAGTGAAATTTGGTACGAAAACTAGTCAATCCTTTACGATATAAAATTATGACAATAAGTAATAACCAAGACTCCAAAGCAAATGAGAATAGAATGAATTATTTTTGAATAAACGTATGTATAGCGATAATCGAGAATGTCTGACTCATGATGATACTGCAGAACACACAGCGCTAATCTTGCGTCTTAAGAAAACTAAACTAATGACGGAGAATATCTTAACTCTTAAGACAATCCGGAACAGCCCTAAATTATTATTCCTTAAGCATGGTAATCGAGTGATTGTTTATGACGTGTTTTTATTAAACGATTTGTGTAGCCAGCAGTCAGTGATAAAATATAATTTTTACATGACATTTACTTTCCACATTTTGTATGGAAAATTAGGAGTTTCCGGAAAAACGGCTTATCACTACATGTAACGCGGCAGATGAATGAAACTATTGAACTTGGCGAGCTTCAAATGACAACAAACTCAAAATTTCGGAAAATAGTATTAGATATGCTTCGTAGGCAAAGTGGGTAAGCGCTAAATTCCCAAGATAATAAATGTCTTGCCATGCTCAGTAGCGTAGCTACTTTACGTGGAACTGCTGTGTCCCTCCCAGGGCCCTCAAGCTCTTAGACCGGGGCAAGGCTCGAACTCTGATGGAGTCGAATCTTTTCTTTAGCACCGCAGCCCTTGATCGCCTGGCTACACCATTGGCCTAGCTCATTCACGGGCCCCGTTAGAGGACAGGCGTAAGAAATGCTAGCTCGACATCATGAGGCTACACGCGTGGTTCTAGCTACAAAACATGCCGAAAACATTGGGAAGTGTATAAGGTTAAGCCGGAAATCAGACCTTGTGCTTGGAACCAATAGCTGAAGATGAGATCGGAAGCCTGCTTAGATGAGAAAGGTCGACAGGATAAGATACCGTGATCCTCATTAGTAGTCACAGCATAAGGGAGGACAGAGATAGAAGCAGAAACCGGAAAGGAATGAAGAAATGAGTTAGAATAAAAAAATTAATAAAAGCACACTGACCAATATTGTTATCGTTATAATGGATTTTTTGTAATTAAAAGGTTTCGTATAATTTTTTGGTAAAATCTTTTTGCCATCGGTACTTTACTAATCGATTGTTATCTAATTTACGTAAATTTCAAGAAGAAGGAAACAGTTAATTGGAAATGAGTCAACATCGACTTCCATCTGCGAGTCTGTCCACCGTAGCTAATAAGCGAATCCTAAAATTTTTTGTTTTCGATTGAGAGATGCCTTGATCTTGATCGTGAATGTACATAGGTGTAAGTCAAGACTACACGTTTGGACGTTCGGAGTGCATTCAACTTTTTTCTAATCATGTTTGAGGGATTATCGTTTCAGCGATTACGATGCGAAACTCTTACTATAGTAGGGCCAAGGCCAAAATCAATGTGCGGATAGTGTCATAAATCATTCAATATTTCCTCTAACTCGCACTCGTTGTTTCTTCTATATAGCGAGGGAACCGTCTCGCATAATGTTTATGACTCTCGGCACGTTCATTTTGGCCCGACAATACCTATTTTTTGCATAAATAAGCGACTATATCAATTGGGAGGTGAAGGGGGGATTTAGTCAGTCATACATTTTTTTATAAGTATCTATTATTAAATGTAGAAAATATCTTATCTCGTCGATCTCTCTTTTGTGTCTTTGACGTCAATCACTATTGTTGAGTTAGGAAGACGTTCGTGAAAAAAAAATTGGCACATCCGCTTTTACGTAAGTCTTACTGAAGCGCGTGAAATTGAGGCATAGCAACCACATTATGGGGATATTGTGATACTATGCACGGACCATACAATTCAATTCAATTTATTAATTTGCTTGAACATACGTACATACGTACTATATGCATGACCATAGACGTGCAAATCGCTGAACCGATAAAAATCCTCGACACGAAACTTCCTAGAAAAATACTGATTATCTTCAAGCGATCGAACAAATATTCGTGAACGATAGCTGCGAACTCCCGATTAAATCAACTCATCTTTCAAACAAAAAGGAACAAATCCGTTCATTCGTTTAGTTGTGCTACTATGCGAGAGACTGATTTACAGATATAGATACTGATATTTATAATACCCCTCTTCTTTCATCAAAGTTGAAAAATAGATGCAAGTACACCTGAAGCCTTCTTTCTCATTGTTTTACAACACGAAGACACTTACTGAAAAGTGGTTTCTACTTAAATCTTTACTAATAATAATTAATTAGATCTTTACTGCCCTCTAGTATGAAAACATTAAGTTATATAAGTAATGTAAGTATTATATAAGTAAATTGCAGAGGTCTCATACTAGCGATTTGTAGTTCTTTAATTGGCCGCTAAAGGCGCTGTACAGTTCGGGATTCAGCGTACAAAACGGTCATGCAGTCGCTAGCGAGTGCGGTAATTGTAAAGTCATGGTAGTTGTACAGTAACAAACACCTACTCGTGCTCTTTAATAATACATTTACATTACCTACATCTAGGTACTAGGGCGGTGAATTATGTGGTCCGGACCGAAGGTGACGGCCGTAAATATGCGATCTGGGGCTTTGCGAATAGTTGCCCGTGGTTTGCCTAAAGTTTTATGTCTAGCCTTGTCCAGGAAGTGTGATTTTCTCCCCACAGAAAATCCCACTGACGGCCTAGGGTGACAGTGAATTTTCAGCAATTCAGTATGACGATGAGCCACATTATGAAAATATTGAGCGCTTAAATACTCCGGCAAACACAATACATGTTATAAATTAAAAATGTAACATGCAAAGACAAGCGTTAATGATACTTATTTGACGTTGTGACATGTTATGTTACATTACAAACAAAGGATATCAAATCATATACATATAATTATATCGACTACATGGATGATTATGGACAATTCCTATTTTTAACCCACTTCAAAAAGGAAAAGGTTTTCAATGCTTGCTACCTCAGCCTCAGAACTGCGTCATTTATAAACCGATTTAAAAACGTATGGAATACTGGCCATATTTAAAATTTTGATACTATGGATTTGATACCTAAAAAAATCGAAAACAATAGGTATAATGATCTTGACTGGCGGTCATGTTTAGAAGTTATTAATTTAATTTTAGTTGCTCTTTCGTGTCGTAATTAGACTAATTACTATGCCCTAGCCCTAGAAAATTGTTACAAACATACTTTTGGCTAATTAGGACATATATTTATTTCCTATTACTATAAAATTATATTTCGGTGTAATGAAAATGAATCATGTTTGATTATGAGTAGATGGAATTATTATTATTTAATACTGTGAATTGCTACAGTATTAAATAATAATAATTCCATCTACTTATAGAGGTAGATTACAACTGGGAGAAAGTAATCCACTTGTCTTGATAAGTACCTACTAAGAAAAAATATCCAGAATTTCAAGATTAAATGAAAAACCTCATTTTCATTTTCACCTTTCTTTTCAATGTTCTGAATCGTGAATTACCAATTATTTCTTATCAACAAGATATGCGGCTAATTTAATATGTTGATAGGTAATGTTCTGCGAGAAATCTGTCAGCAATATTTAGAAATGTTTAACAGCAATTCATCGAGATATGTGACGTTTTCAATCAAAAGGGTCCACTTTGCAGTGGCGTTGTATCAAAAAAAACCTCAAGACAACCTGGTCAGTAAGGCCAGAGCCTTAGCTATACTGGCACCCTGGCCGAGTTGTTCATGGTGTGGTGCCCTAGGCACTCTAGACCTTTAAAGAAACGCCCGCCCCAGGCCAGGAGCCAGCGCCCCAGGTGACAGCCCGGGTCGAACCCCCCTAAAACCGCCACTGCCTGTGGTAGTAGATTAAAGTTACTTTTTCTTTAGTAGCAATAGAGAGTGGTACTCAATCATCCTGAAGTGGGCAAGCCATGTTTTATATCCAGACAATCTTCTCAATTAAACAGGCACCGAGTAAGCTAGCGTTTAAAAAGTCCGTGTGCAGCTTCTTTGCTGGCAGAAATGAAGTCTCATAGTCTATCTGCTTAGTATGTTTCATCGCTGTATATATTTATGTATATATTTATTTATATTAAATTAGATGTATATATTTACATGTATAGCAAAATTATGTATAAGTATTATAATTATGTTTTGTTACTTATGTGTAAGTTAGTTACACTACCTACAATTTTTCCACTTTGCCCTAAGGTTGACTGGTAGAGAATGCCTCATGGAATTAAGTCCGCCTTTTGTACGATAAGTTTTCTTTTGTGCAATAAAGATTAAATAAATAAATACAAGGTTCTGAAGAGTAGTGACAGAAATTTTAGTGACTTGTGGTTGTCACCAGGTGATATAGCCTCAATACTGCTAATACAACTTTTCAGAGTACCAGTCCCCTTGGAATGAAATGTTAAAATAAAATATTCTATGTGGGATTGGAATGGCTATAATAATAAAGTCAAATCATTTTGATAAAAAGGACTAGAAGGAATAATAACATGTACTTAAATACCATTTCTTAAACAACATAGGAAACTACAAATGGAGACTTCTTCATTGAAAGTCTCACAAAGAGCAGGTTTAAAAAGATCATGTTAAAACTAACTGGACTAATTTCAACTGTATACCAATGTCAGATGTAAAAAAAAGATATCTTACAATGTCTAGAGTTGGAACATGGGTTTGCCTCCTAGTACCTAGACCTATGCAGATATGCCCCAACCCTTAGGCTGTCAAATATATAGCTATATGTGCCTATGCGCTGTGGCGTATTCTCACCTCAGATAAGAAAAGATATTAATGAAATTACAAGACTACTTAATTACGTCACGAAGTAACCTCAAAGATCTAGGGAAATTACTAGTAATTATCCAGAAAATGCTTAGCAACTGTACAAAATGGACTCTACTGCCGCTACGTCAAGTAAAGAGGCGGCGACGGAAATACATCGTCCAGTGTTCCAGGGATAATATAAAATACTACGCACTTTTATTAAACTAAGTTATTTTGACATGCTAACTGTCACACGCCGAGGCATATGTGGCAGAATCGAAGCTCAGGCTGTGGCCATTTTTGATATGCTTCGGACATAAAACGCTCCCGATATTGATTATTTCTAATTACAGTAAGACACAACCTTAATTTTAGGATGAATTGTGGCAGTTTGCAGCCATATTTGAAATTGTCAGTATTCAGATACGTCACAGGCGTAGGAAATCACGATGGCCGACAAAAGAATGGTTAGGTAGAGGATACTTACTGCTGATTTTAACCCCTCCTAGTGGTGGTCGCTGATCGAATGTCTTTCGAACGGATTTGCTGCCCTCGGCGAATGACGTGGTCCTAGGGCGTCCGCTCATTATTATAGGTATAAAATAAAAGGCTTTAGAATCCTGAACTTCATAGATACTTCACATTTCTCGTTACCACCCTTGCACTCGCACTGAACTCTCTCACTTAGCCGACGAAATACAGATATGGGTGTAATAGTCAAAACAATATCACTAAGATACAATTAAAATCAAAACAAGATTGTCTTATTAACGCTTTTACATTATCATTTTGTTGAATTTTCAAAATTTACATCACTAAGGTGAACGACAGATTTTTAGTTTCTTGATTTCTTCAGACTTGTACTAGTTCGGCTAGTTTCGGCATTCACTCGGACGTTCGATCACTGAACGAAGATGACGTCACATGAAAGCTAGTAACCTACAGAGCCATCTAGTGCCACTTTAGCGGCAAGTATTCCTCCTACGATAAAGCAGTCCATTGTGTTGTCTATGGCATCATATGCTTTTTTAAAGGGCGTTTTACACAGTAAGGCTCATTTTTTTCGTAATGAAAGCTTAGAAAAACCAGGAATTTAACCATTGTGCCAAATAGCATAGAAAAGTTAGAAAACACTAGTTTTTTTTTCTAGTATAATTATCAATTAAGTACGCACCCCATATGCATCCAATAAAATTCATTACAATTACAAAACACAAGCTGTGATTAAATTCATGAAATTTATTCAATAATTTTATTTACTTCAAAATGCTTTGTAATGTGGTGCAGGTACTATGTCAAACTAAATTCCAAAAAGTACCTAATTCATTGTCACTTCACAACATTTATCTAGTTAAATTTCATTTCGGTTAGTTTTTTTTAACGGCGGCCTAATTATAACATAATTTCAAAGAATAGATAAATTTTATACTTAAAACTAAATAAATTGAAAGAGCTATTCTCAACCATTTCCAAATTAAGCTTACATTTTTCATATTTATTAGGTAGTCAATTTTGTAGACACGCATATATGCAAACAACGCACATAATATTGACTAAGATCTACATGACCTTCAAAGATAAAATATAATTTAGCTCTTCGCCCGGTCACACGTCTAGGGCCATCTACCTACTTCAATTAGGTAATCAAGCAAGCAAGTGTCGGCTCGATCTGTCTACGCGCACGGCGAGGGGCGCGAGGCTTCGGCCGAGACAGTTGCGCGCGCGCCGCGAACTCAGGCGCGCGGATACTCCGTAGCTCTTAACCTTTATCATGTGAGTTAACACTCCAGTGCACAACAAAAGGACTTATTATCAACATCGCCCAACATAATGGAGTGCTACACATCCGACAGCTGTGATAGCGACAGTAGGGAACAAAAAACACTAGACCTATCCAACCAGTTGCTAGATACGAACGGTCTGGCGTTAGAACTAAAAGGGATCGTAGACGAAAAGGATTGCGCGGAAAATTACGAGCTCGTTCTCCTGTACAGCAACAGAATAAGTGTCCTGCCCGAAACCATAAACAGGTTTTGCAACTTAAAGATACTGGATGTGAGCCATAACAGGCTCAAGACTCTCCCTGATGTGCTGAAATACTGCCCGCTCACGTCCCTCATAGCCAAACACAACTTGCTTACGAACGAATCTTTACCAAAATGCTTCTGCTCTTCCAAAAACACATTGAAAGAACTCAACTTGAGCGGAAACCAACTTAGCTCTTTCCCAGAACAAGTAATGGAGCTAACATCTCTGCGATATCTTTATATGGGTGGAAACAATATAGTCAATATACCAAAGGATATATGGAAATTGAACAGGTAAGTTAATTAAGTACCTACTTACTTTAACTAAAATGAATTAAGAATCACTCACCAAGTAATAAAATAATGCTCAGCAGTATAGGTACACTACTTAAATATTCAAAAAAAAAAATCTATCCATACTACATTTCATTTGATTTACTAAATTAAACACGGAGCTCTTATCATTTCGCTGATAAGCAATCCATGTTTGTTGTTTGGATAAATTTTTTGCCTACCGCTAACCATTCCCAATACCTACTTACCTACCTAGATAGATCCCCTAGTTGCAATGACAACAGAACTGTTTGGTTGTGTTTATCGTCGGCACCCAAAACATATGTAGGTACACGGTGTACACCACACCATATTGATAATGAATCATTGAAAAACATCAGGCGAAGAGGGGATCGACCAAGGTTAACCTAGTAGCGAGACTTGCTAGACGGGATCGCAATAATAATTAAGTACTTAGCATAAATAAGTAAATTCGTCTCTTCAGGCCTTGAACGTTTATCATGGACCTTTTCGCAACAATAGTCGAGGATCGGTTTTGCCTGCGCAATAAAAACCAGTTTTATTACGCCAATTGACACCGTAAAATCTCGATTTCCCAATGTAAATTTCAATAGGTTTCTTTACTTTGTACCTATATTTACGAAACGCAGGATACAAATTTTTTTGATTTTTACAAATTAAGAGATCAATCGTATCGTTTTTGATGTGGATAAATTAAGAGCTTATCGATCATAAATGATATACCTATTACATTAATGAGTTTTCTTGAGACGCATAACCATTATCTAATGAAATGACATTATCGTCAATTTGAAAGTGCAAAATTATAATCGTCGCGGGTCAGTTGCTCGTCCGATACAGATAACTCGAGTCTCAAACGGCCGGCAGTCTCAACAATTGTACATACTTTATTCACTCAACAGCTAACGTCAATATTTAGAATCTCGTGAACAGAAGTTCTTTGTTGCTAATGTTATTGTAGGGCGATATACCCATGAGATTGGTTCACCGACACGTGTGGCAAAGTCCATTCTGCTCAAACAAAATGTTTACACTTAATACAGTATAAACTTATACTACCTATATATTATTATGATTAGAAATCAAACTCGCCCATACGTAGATCAGCTACTCGTACTGGGAAAGTTACTGGATTTTCTTCTATAGGTACAGTTGACCGTTAACTTGCACCTTGTTTATCTAGAACTTTTCGAGATTCGAGTAAACCTTAATTGAAGGTGGGTTTGGGGTGGTGTTTGGGTTCACCATTTTAGGTTTTGCTCCTGATCTCCGAAGAAGTATCTACTTCTGATCCTGATCGACCATACTTTAGATTGATGTCTCCATAAGTACACCAGTTCAATGCAGATAAATGGTCGTTCTACCGCCAACAAACTACGAAACAAGTGTCTTTCTACACCCTATTACATACATATACGTACCTTTTTAGGGTTCCGTAGTCAACTAGGAACCTAACTTTTCAACCACGGGTCAAAAAATTATGGATAATTCATGAAAATGAGGCTTATAAGTACTTTCAATGAAAACTATATTGAAAAATATCGGTCGAGCCGTTTTTGAGTTATTGCCAAATTTCGTAATTTTCTTTAAAATGACGTAAGTGCCGCGCGGTGTCCTTATACTTCGAACGTTACACATATTAGTTAAGTGCCATACTGTATTAAAGCATTTCGCTCAATCTGGCGCGTATAATCGATAAGTTCCAGAAGGTAATAAGTAATTACAGTTATAGGTCGATTCACTAAAGCTGGCGTGAATGGATTGAATGAAAGTTATGTCACTTGTCACTTTGAGTGTTAGTGTGAGTGCCGTTCTTATACAGGGGCCTCCTAATATTTTGTAAACAACAACAAAATGGGTTTTTGTTATTCAAGAAAAATAAAAATTATTAGGTATAATATAAGCATAATCCGCACAATATTTAGACTAAACAAGTAATATGTATATGTCCGAAAGGTATATTTAACTGTTTGATACAAAAATATTTTACTATCATGGTGTTTTATGAAGACGCTAGTTTTTTGACATACTTTAGATTTTGACTGTTGTAAGGCAATGTAAAAAAATTGTACATATTGCTTAATATTCATGCAATCTGTACTGTGACCAGAATTAGGATGTGGGATGATACTAATCCATTGTCTCGTATGAGTTTAACCATGTGGGACTATGCAATGGTATTAACGTAACCCACATTTTCTTCTTGTCTTCGCGGCCTGGTAAAGGGTTAATGTCAAGAATTAATAGGTGACGGACGACTAGTTCGAATTATAAAAAACCGGCCATGTCGGGCCACGCTCACTGCTCAGTGTAGGGTCCCGTAGTTGCCCGTCCTTCACAATAGACGAAAATTACGAGAAAGATTTCAAGCCCTATAAAAAGGTCGTACACGCCAAGAAACAGTAATTACTTATTATCTTTTGGAAGTTATCTATAATACGTGACAGATTGAGCGAAATGTTTTAATATAGTTTGGCACTTAACCAATATGTGTAGCGTTCGAAGTGTAGGGACACCGCGCGGCACTTACGTCATTTTAAAGAAAATTATGAAATTTTGCGATAACTCAAAACGGCTTGACCGATTTTATTCAATATAGTTTTCATTGAAAGTACTAGTATTCGAGGCTAAGACCCATTCGATTCAATAAGTTATGCTCAGAAATGGCTCGGCCCTCCGTCAAGCTAAGATTACTAAATTTTGTTTGTCCGATGTTATCCGAAGTTGACCGAATATTCAAAATCCGATTTCATATTCTGAGTCGGAGGACCCAAAAGCCCCCCAATACCGAGTTTCAGCCCCCTCGGACCAATTTGAAATTTTCGAAAAAAAAAATCGCCATTTTGATTTTTTTTTCCACGACTGTACTCGGGTGGGGGTCCCCTATGATATTTGTTTGAGCATCCCCCTACCCATCTCCAGCCGTTTACGAGATACGGGACTCCAAAAAAAAATTTTCCATACAAATATTGTTTTTTTCGATATTTTCCGACTTTGACCGAATTTTCGAACACCGATTTCAGATTCATATTTGTGAGCCCCAAATGCCCCCCGATACCGAGTTTCAGCTTCCTAGCACCAATTTGAAATTTTGAAAAAAAAGCCATTCGTCATTTTGAATTTAATTTGGTTCGATAATTTTCACATACATAATCACTTATTGTATCAACCTGTATGTAATCATTTTGTGATGCACACATAAATATGATCGTTCACTCATTCATTCCATTCGTGCCAGCTTTAGTGAATCGACCTATACTTTGGCGTTTACGACCTTTTTTATAGAGCTTGAAATCTTTCTCATAAATTATACTCGTAATAAATTTAAACCTCGAAGCACGTCTATTGTAAAGGATGGTCAGGTACGGAACCCTACACTGAGCGTGGCCCGACATGCTCTGGGCCGGTTTTTCTTTGTGTATTTACGTATCTAAATGTAAGATTGGCTAGTAACAATCCCCCGTCTAGCTTGGTACTTAGCCATATATCAAAGAATTATACGCAAACCACTATCTAATACCTATAATATCTACTCAACATCATGACGTAGATAAGTCTGGTGGAAACTATTGATTAGATAAATAGATAACCTATTCATATCAAAGAAAGGAACATGAATCGAAAGCGTGAAAGAAAAACAACTGAACAATCATAGAAAAGAATGTGGTCCTTCGAACCAGATTCCATTGTTTGTGAAATAGTATGATTGCTAATGAATCATGTAAACAAAATAATACCTACTCCCATAATTTATATTATTTATATTTATCTAAGTAAACATTATTGACAAAACTACTTATGTGTGCCACCCGTATTAAATTCTTGTAGGTACATATCTTTTAAATGTTTACAGAAAGTAATGCCTCGAAATTACAACTATATACATTTTATATAAGGCATTACCTTATTTTATTTGTATTAATTTGGTGTACTTATAATCAGAAAGTGACTTGCAAAACTGGATCAGGTCATATAATTATTTGCGAGTTGTTATCATGACAGACTTATTTATGTATGTCACCCAATGATAGCAAAAGGTAGTTACGTTATCGAGAACAGACTATAAAGGATGTAGGAAGGTATTCAAAGCATAAACAGAACGCCTGTCGCTTATCTGCGTTTGTACCTAGGCCAAACAAGTAGGTATTTATATACCTACAAGGGACTAAATATAAATTATAATATCAATTGTATGTTAACACAACAAATCGGACTTTGGTTGTTTTTCTTACATTTGACAATTATCAAGTGTATCAACCGTTAACCGCTTCAATAACTTAACTAAATAAGACAACCCCAGGTGACGAAAAGGTAGTGAGTGGTTGCTAAACATTTTTTAATTATATCTACGGTATTTTATTTCATCCAAGACAATACGCTTAATAGGAAACCTAGAAAGTTAAAAATTGCATGCTTCCTTGATTTTATTAGGCAGTGAGATTTTTTAGAACTACGATTCTTCCTTTTGTGTTGTACCCACTTTCACCATTTTACCCGTAATCGTATCCATTAGCCGATGAAGTTTATCGGAGTCTAAAGTTATCGATGAGGATACATACCACGTCTCTTACAATCCCTATGGCAACAAATTACGTTCACGTTGTATGAGTTCCCAGTGTATACTGTCCATATATTATAACTAGCGGCCGCCCGCGACTTCGTCCGCGTAGATTTTTGATGATGACAAAGATATTAAAATAGGTAGGTAAGGAATTTTATTCTTAGTTATTTCACCCCCTTAGGGGCAGAATTTTTGAAAACGCTGAAATTACTTTTCTTGTATTCTAATAGTGTACCTTTACACAAAAATTCAAACTTTTAACCCCTTTTTTACCACCTTAGGGGGTGAATTTTCAAAAACGCTGAAATTAATTTTCTTCCATTTAATTTTAATACCTTTTTACAAAGTTTCAAGTAAATAGAAGAAGATAGATTAGCGTAACACTTCTTTATAAACAACATTAGCGGTGTTCCCCATACAAACTTTGCACCCCTTTTTAACCCCCTTAGAGGTGAAATTTTCTAAAACGCTGAAAGCACTTTTTGTGTTTTTGAATAAGTAATCTTTCTACAAAGTTCCAAGTCTCTAGCTCCAAAAAAAAAGTTTCCCCCATACAAACTTTGCACCCCTTTTTAACCCTCTTAGGGCAGGTATTTCCAAAAATCCCTTCTTATCCCTAGCCCACGTTATAAAAGCAACCTACTGTGCAAAAATCAACTCTCTAACATTAGTAGTTTCGGCTGTGCGTTGATGAGTCAGTCAGGACTTCTTCTTTTATATATATACTAGCATGTTGCCCGCGACTTCGTCCGCGTGGAATCTTATCTTGAACAGTTTACATCTTTATTATATTATTTTCAGATCTAAACAATGTTGAAATTACTTTTCTTTTTTTGCAAGTTGATGATTTTGATGTTGGTTACTGTAATTCAACAAAAAATAAATAATAAATATTGAAGTGCTGCTCCCATAAAATAAACGTGTTTTTTTTGCCATTTTATACGTAATGGTACCGAACTTCGTACGCACTCGCTCTTGGCCTCTTTTTAGGTTTTTTTTCGGCTAAATTGCTCTAATTACGCGGAATCATTATGAACTCAGGTTTCAAGTCCCGCACTCAAAATAAATATTTGATTTCAAACAAATTTTCAACCCCTTTTTCACCACCTTCTGGGCTGAATTTTCAAAAACGAATTCACTTTTCATGTATTCTGATAATATAACTTACTTGACTTAATGTCCTATGTCCCCTGGATGGGGCAGAGGGCGTCCACAGTACGTCGCCATCCCGAACGGTCTTAGGCTTCGCGCTTCACTTCGCTCCAGGTCATTCCTATCGCCTTCGCTTCTGCAGTGATCGTCCGCCGCCATTCTGATAATATGCCCTTATACAAAGTTTCAAGTCCTGCGCTCAAAAAAATGTTTGATCTCAATACAAACTATCAACCTCCTTTTTACCGCCTCAGGGGCTGAATTTTCAAAACGCTGAAATTTCTTTTCTTGCATTCTAATTATATGCACTAATACAAAGTTTAAAGTCCCGCGCTCAGAAAAAGGTTTGATCTCCATTCAAAGTTTCAAACCCTTATTTACCAGTTTCAGGGATGAATTTTCAAAAACACTTAAATCAGTTTTCTTTTATTATTTTAATACCTATTTACAAAGTTTCAAGTTGCTAGCTTAAAATTTAAATTGAACCCCGAGACAAACTTTCATCCCCCTTTTAACCCTCTTAGAGGTTGAATTTATAATGACGTTAAATTAATGTTATTTTGTTATTATTATATATGCCTTAGTCAAAGAATTTGTAATGGAATCAAACTTTCAACCCTTTTTAACCATTTTAGGGGATGAATTATTGAAAACGCTGAAATTACTTTGCTTGTATTTTAATTATATGCCTTTATACAAAGTTTAAAGTCCCACGCTCAAGAAAAGGTTTGATCTCCATACAAACTTTCAACCCCCTTTTTACCACCTAAGAGGATGAATTTTCAAAAACGCTGAAATCACTTTTGTTCCATTTTATTTGCATAACTTTTTACGAAGTTTAAAGTTCCTAGCTTAAAATTAAATTTGAACCCCAAGACGAACTTTCATCCCCCTTTTAACCCCCTTAGAGGTTGAATCTTTGATGACGTTAAATTAATGTTATTTTGTTATTATTGTATATGCCTTAATAAGAAGTTTCAAGGAATTTGTAATGGATTCACACTTTAAACCCCATTTTAACCCTTTTAGCGGACGAATTTTTGAAAACGCTGAAATAACTTTTCTTGTATTTTAAAAGTATGCCTTTACACAAAGATTCAAGTCCCGCGCTCAAAAAAATACTTGATCTCCATACAAACTTTAAACCCCCTTTTTACCCCTTTAGGGGTCGAATTTTTGAAAACGCTGAAATTACTTTTCTTGTATTCTAATAGTATGCTTTTACACAAAGATTCAAGTCCCGCGCTCAAAAAAATACTTGATCTCCATACAAACTTTCAACCCCTTTTTTACCACCTTAGGGGATGAATTTTCAAAAACGATGAAATCAGTTTTCTTTTATTTTATTTTAATATCTTCTAACAAAGTTTCAAGTTCCTAGCATGAAAAAAACTTGTACCTCATACAAACTTTGCACCCCTATTTAACCCTCTTAGGGAAGGTATTTCCAAAAATCCCTTCTTATCCCTAGCCCACGTTATAAAAGTAACCTACTGTGCAAAAATCCACTCTCTAACATTAGTAGTTTCGGCTGTGCGTTGATCAGTCAGGACTTCTTCTTTTATGGTATATATAGAGATATATATATAGATTTACTCTATGATACTGTCGTACGTCGTACATTTGATCCGTCGCTTGCGTCCAAGGAATAGTTTTCATTCAGGAACCTGCGTGCTCAGAGTTAAAATTCTCTTAAAAAGAAGAAATTTTCTCTTAAGAGTGGGCGACGATCACGACTATACAAACGGCCATGAGAGCTCTGGACATTCCAACTTAAAGTTGAGACCAGACACGATACCTACAGTCAAACTGTGAATACAGTTTTGTGGGAACTTTCTTATGTTTGTTTTTATATAATTACCCTGGATAATGATAGTAAAAAAACCGGCCAAGTGCGAGTCGGACTCGCGCACCGAGGGTTCCGTACAAACACTTTCCATCCCTAAGTGGTTAAGTTAAGTTTGCACCTGGTATGTATAGCGCCCCATATAAATTAGGTGCAAAGTTAGGTATTAAAAAAAAAAAATATGGTTTTCGTAATTATTCCTTTATCTATGCTATAAGACGTTGCTTCGTACCAAATTTCAAGATTCTGAGTTCACGGGAAGCACCCTGTAGGTTTTGATTCCCTTGCAAGTGTCGAAAATTTGCATAAATTAGGTGCAAAGTTAGGTATTAAAAAAAAAAAATATGGTTTTCGTAATTATTCCTTTATCTATGCTATAAGACGTTGCTTCGTACCAAATTTCAAGATTCTGAGTTCACGGGAAGCACCCTGTAGGTTTTGATTCCCTTGCAAGTGTCGAAAATTTGCGGCATAAACGGCTGTATCTTTTGATTGCGTTGGCTTAGAAGTTTGATTTTTTCACAGCTTCAAGGGACAGTAGACCTGAGTAATTGATATAAATTTCAGCTTCATACCTCCACGCGTTCCTGAGAAAAAGGGTCTTGACAGACGGACGGACAGACGGACAACAAAGTGATCCTATAAGGGTTCCGTTTTTTCCTTTTGAGGTACGGAACCCTAAAAAATAAACAAAAGGGGTTTTTTTCACAGTTTACAGATTCTTTCACTAGGAGGCAACCAAATCATCGAAGTACCGGACTCTGTTGGAAGGCTGACTGGCTTGCAGGCTCTGGTCCTGAGCGACAATCTGATAGAACAGCTTCCGTCCAGCATTGCTCATCTGAACCAGCTGCGCTCGTTACTCATCCACAGAAACAGACTGAAGACTCTGCCTACTCAAATCATCAAATTAAAATGTTTGACCGAGGTAAGGACTATTCGACATCTCTAACCCATAGGCATAAAATGCAGCCGTCATAAACCTACTGAACGTCTGAACTGAACTATGCACAGTGGATGGCGTAGCGTTAGACTAAGTGCATGAAGGTACTCCGCAGGCTCCAGTGTTTTATTTTGTACCGAGGTCCATGGTTGTCCGATTACGCCAATGTATGGAAGCTACTTACTAGTTTCCTTAAGCTGATTTGTATATCTATTGACGACACCAACCTCCTAGACCAAATTTTACTCGTGGAAAAGATCACGCAATTGAGTAGGTACGCATTTGTGTATTTCAGAGACACTAAATTCACGTTTTCTGTCCTTTAGATCTAAAACTGAATAATTGCACTAAATCCTAAATAATACGCGTTCATACCAGCAAGACAGTTCATAATAATTTGGTTTAGGGCATAATACTTGGTACCTAGTATCTTTGCATCATAGAAGGGCGGTCTTATGGTACCTACTTCTCTCTTGCACTTTACATTGTCTACGTCATGGATTGGTGACGATAGAAACAAGACCAACCTGCATGATTAAGTTTGCGCATTAAGTAGGTAGGTGTCGTAAGCCGTAAACATAATAAGGAAATTAGCAAAGAAATTGATACAAGTTAGTAAATAACTTTACTATCTCTGCAACACAATATATTGCGCGTCACTTGCATCCGTTATCAGCAAGCACGTGCGATGGGCCTGGGAGCAAATTCTATATTATCGTGGAAATAGCTTTCGTAATTTCTAAATAATATTATATTTTAGCCATCATTCAATGTAAATGTTTTCCAAATTTCACCACAAAGGATTTGACTTTAATGATGGTTTGAAACTTCGTTCTTGTTTAAGTTATGAATTTTCTCAATACAACAAAGGTCCATTTAGACGGGGCCAACTCACATACTTACGAAGTTACGAGTTTGATTACGTTACGGGTTTGGATTGACCGATGGAATTCGTCTGAGATCAGTACTAGAGCACAGTGTATGAAAATAGCATGCGAGTTCACGCCTCATCTAAATGGGCCTTAATAATCTGATTAACAATTCCAAACAGTCAAAACACCCCTCGGTTTTTTTACAGCTTAGTCTTCGAGACAACCCGCTCGTGGTGAGGTTCGTTCGGGACATGACCCTGCAGCCTCCCTCACTTCTGGAACTGGCTGGCCGCACCATCAAGCTCCATGAGATCCCCATCCTGCCCGGAGAGGTCCCGAGAGACCTCATCAACTATTTAGGAGCAGCGCAGTGTTGCGTCAATCCAAAGTGCAAAGGTGACTATTTTTTTTATGTAGATAACGTTGTTTACGTTGTTAATAGGTTTTTTAAATAATGACGATGCATTCGAAAGGCATTTTTCACATTAACACGCAGTTTTTGGAAGGATAAGATAAGAGATTGCTACATTGTTTACTTACTTACTTTCTTTGATATCACTTAAATGTTGCCAAATAACGTTTATTTAGATAGGTATTTTATTTGTTTTGGCTGATGATTACTTTAGATCAGCTCAAACTGTTATTATACTTTCCAGATAAATATTCGTTAGGTAGGTGCAGTCTGACCAAAAAGAGTAAAAATTAAAAAGTGGCAATACTGTAGTGTCGTCCCTTTCTAATCAATAGGCAGAATACACTGTGCCTCGAAAATGTATTTGACATCCACTTGACTGTATTCTAGCAAATAAATTATGATTCTGATTCTGATTCTGATTTAATCTAAGAAAACGGGGACGGCACTACAGTATTGCCACTTTTTAATTTCTACTCTTTTTTGGTCAGACTGTACATAAGCGTAGTTAGTTCTGTCACAGCGTCAGCGTCAGCGCCTACACTACAGCTCATACCCAGAATAATTATTGTTCACTGTTCGATCAAACGTCTTGATCTATACCTACCTATTTCAAAGAAAGCATTATCATTAATTTACCACCATTCTTCACCTTCGCCACTCAATTTAGTTTCCTAGAATACTGGCACGAATGTCAAGTCTTTTTTGTTATTAGCAGGACTGTGCTAGGTAAGTACCTACTTTAGGGTGTTTCATATTTCAAAAAGTTTGATATTCATGTGACTTTGCTCAAATCCTTGATCGCACTTACCTAAAAGGCCTCTGTGCCAAATTTCAGCTTAATTGAACATTATTTAGAGGTTGCGCAACATTGCGGAATTTAAGAAATACGTAAATTTTTGAGCATTATTCAAATAAGGTATTTAGCATTTTTGGGTTATTAAATTATAAAAAAACTTATCTGGCATAAAAAAGCGATAACGTACAACAAATTCAACGTTCAGAAAAGCTTCTTCTAATCAATTTCTATAAACATAGGCTCTTTCAAAGAAAAGTATAGTTTTAGTATACACTCATTATGACAAAAAAATAATGAAAATAATATCATACAATTATATGTCAAGATCTGGTAAGAACTTAAAGAAAGGATGTGCAATATTTCTGTATTGAAAGAAAAACACAAAAGTACATTTTTCAGTTTAATTTTTGAGTGCAAGTACGATACGCGGATTTCTCATAATATAGAGCCATTATCACTTTGGGACATGAAGAATATGTTATTTTTGTATAGTATGCTATACTGAAATGCAATAATGATAAACAACAGCAAATTATACAAATACATATATTTTCAGGCTTCTTAACTTTTTTATTTTTTGTTTATAGGTTCAGAGTGTTATGTTGGCAAAATGAGTTGTCATCCAATCATCTCATACTACTTAATCTATGTTTTGTATCTGTGGCTCTCTCTTGAAAAAATATGGCGTCATGTAGAAAGCGTAAAAATAATGTATGTGATAATAACTAAAACTAGAAATAAAGAAAAGACAAGTAAGTGCTGTTTTAATCAAGTAAAAGGAACATCAAACCCTTCACCCTACAATAGGGTTATGGGCCCAGCGCGATCAGCGTGTTATCTACATAATAACAAGCAAAGAAGAAATCCCGCAACATGTCGGCACAAGAAAGGTTCAACAGCGTGCGCCCGTTTGACGGTGAAAATTTTTCAACTTGGTTATTCAGGATAAAAAGTATTCTTAAAGAGTGTAATTGCATCGAAGCGGTAACTGATGCGAAGTTCGCCGAAAAAAGTGACAAGGCGAAATGTGAGGCTAAGGCACAAAACATTATCGTGTCCAGCGTCGCCGATAGCCACTTAGAATACATCAAAAATGAAGAATCAGCTTATAAGATGATATGCAGGCTACAGGAAAGCTTCATGAATAAAGGGATTAGAAGTAGAATGTTTTTATTACGCAGATTAAATGAGATTAGATATGATGAGAAAAGAAAACTATCGATGCACTTCGCAGACATGGAGAAAATATTTTCTCAGCTTAAGGATGCAGGTACCAGTTTGTCAGATGAAGAGAAAATTAATTACATATTATTGTCAATGCCAAAATCATATAGCAATGTTGTGACTGCGCTAGAAACTTTACCAGATTTAAAACTTGATTTCACCAAAGACCGTCTTCTCGGAGAGGAGGAAACGAGAATGAGAGGTATAAAGCCGGAACACTACGGAAGTGCATTTCAATGTTTCACATGTGGAAAACCAGGACACAAGAAATATCAATGCCGGTCAAACAGAGGACGAGGATACACAGGATATGACAGTCAAGGACATGGAAATCGAGGACATGGATTTACAGGACATGGATTTACAGGACATGGATATACAGGACATGGATATACAGGACAAGGATATACAGGATTTCATCAACAAGGACGAGGAGGTTATGGATTTACAGGGTTTGACCAACAAGGACGAGGCGGAAGGTATAATTGGACAGGACAATCTTCACGTGGCAGAGGCGGTGCTCGAGGAGGCCGCGGTCTGCGCAGCCCTCCACAAGGACGAGGTGGTGCCTTCGTGACAGCTGATGCGTCAAGTGAGTGTGATTATCAAAATAATGCCTTCATATGCGATAGTAATGAGAATGACTCTATAAATTCAACATGGTATATAGATTCAGGTTGTTCAGACCATTTAACAAATAATATAAATATGTTCCAAAACTACATAGAATTAAGAGAACCTAGATTGATATCTGCTGCAAAAAATGGTGTGACTTTAAAAGCAATAGGTATTGGTAATATAGAAGCAGTAACTTATGTAAATGATTGTATCAAACGTCACACAATTAAGAATGTGTTATATGTACCAGATTTGAGAAAGAATTTGTTATCAGTATCCAAAATAGAAAGCGCAGGTTATGATGTAATATTTTCTAATGGACATGTTGAAATATATAACCCAAGTAAAGATTTAATTATTGTTGGTTTTCCAGAAGGTTCATTGTACTCAGTAAAAATGGAAATTAATGGTTCACATTGCAATTATTCAAACAATAAAAACAATGAAATGGTTGATCTATGGCATAGGCGCTTAGGGCATTTGTCTATGGGTAACTTAAACTTGCTAATAAAAAATGACATGGTACTCGGACTGACAGACATTAAAAATATGAAAGTAGAGAACAGTTTATGTGAGACTTGTGTGTTAGGTAAGATAAATAGACTCCCTTTTAATAAGACTGGACAAAGAGCGACTCGACCCCTGGAAGTGGTACATAGTGATGTATGTGGTCCAATCTCTCCTGTGACATGGGACAATAAAAATTATTTTGTGACATTTATAGATGACTACACACATTTTGTTATGGTATACATGATTAAACATAAATCAGAAGTATTTGAAAAATTTCAGGAATATTACCATTATGCTACAAAACATTTTAATACCAATTTGTTGATGCTCAAGTGTGACAATGGAGGAGAGTATATAGGTAGCGACATGAAAAAGTTTTGTATAGAGCATGGTATAAGGATACATTATACAGTTGCATATAATCCGGAAATGAACGGTGTAGCAGAGAGGATGAACAGAACTTTGACAGAAAAAGCAAGAACTTTATTGATTGATTCTAAAATTGACAAAAGGCTGTGGGGTGAAGCAATTTTATTTTCAGCTTATGTAACAAATAGAAGTCCAACATCATTAAAAGACAGAACTCCTAGTGAACTGTGGGAAGGAAGAAAACCGAACGTGACAAATTTGAGAGTATTTGGCAGTATAGCGTACAACCATATACCAAGAGAAAGAAGAAACAAGCTAGACCCAAAAGGTAAGAAGTTGATTATGGTAGGATATAGTTTGAGTGGTTATAAGTTATGGGATGAAGAGAATGGTCAGATTGTTATTGGAAGAAATGTGATATTTGATGAAAATGTGAACGGGAAAGGATATGTGAAAATACCTATAAATAATGAAGAATATGAGGAAGACGCTACAAGGGATATAATGGAAATTAATGAAGGACGAGAAAGGGATAGTACGGACATGACACCAAGAAAGGAGACAGAAAGACAGAGTATTTTTAATAACGGGACAGATATTCGGAATAGACAGATGAGAGGTGATAATAAAGAGGAAGAGATATCGAATCAAGTGAATGATCAAGATGAAGGTTTAAGAAGTAAAAGAGAAAGGAAAGTACCGGAGTGGCAAAAGGATTATATATTGGATTTTCAGGATTGTGAAGATGAAGCGTTATATGATCTATTGACAGGAGATAGCGATGAGGTGCCTGTACACTATAATGAGTTAAAGTATAGAGAGGACAAAGAGTTATGGTTGAAAGCAATAAAGGAAGAAATACAAGTGTTAGAGGAAAGTGATACATGGGAAAAAGTAAGGAGGACAGAGGATTTGAAGTTGATAGATACGAGATGGGTATTTGCTAAAAAGGAAGGAAAGAATAATGAAAATATATACAAGGCAAGATTAGTAGTACGAGGTTACCAACAGAAGGAGGAATTTGATAATGTTTACTCACCTGTATTGAAAATGCAAACTCTTCGGATATTATTATCAGTTGCAGCACAAAAGAAATATCATGTACATCAGATGGATGTCAAGGGTGCTTTCTTGTATGGAAGAATAGATGAAGATGTGTATTTAAAACCACCCACCGGATATGACATGGATGAGAGGTATGTTCTAAAACTCAAGAAATCTCTATATGGACTCAAGAAATCACCTAAATACTGGTATGAGCGTTTTAATGAGGTAATGACTGAATATGGACTTGACAGATCTGAACATGACTATTGTTTATACATGGGGAATGACATATACATACTGTTATTTGTGGATGACTTGTTAATACTGGGAAATAACTTAACTAAAATTAATGATGTAAAACAATTTCTATCTGCGCACTTTAGAATGAAAGACTTAGGATCAGAAAATTTAACTTACTTAGGAATCTCCATTAAAAAGAAAGAAAACTGCATAACCATAGACCAATCAAAGTATTTGTTCAGAATATTAAAGAAATATAAAATGGAAAATTGTAAAGGCAATGACTCACCAATGGATGTTAACTTTAAATTTGAAGACGACTTTATCATTGACTATTCTTATGAAAAGCAATGTCGATCATTAATTGGCTCCCTCATGTATGCTACTGTTGGGACTAGGCCTGACTTGGCATATAGTGTGTATTATTTAGGTAGATTTCAATCAAAACCTAGCGAAGAACTCTGGAAAGCTCTCAAAAGAATCTTAAGATACGTAAAGCAAACTGTTAACTATTCATTTGTATATAAATGTGAAAATAATAATAATTTACCTGTAATTGGTTATTCAGATTCAGACTGGGCAAGAGATGTTGATAGAAAATCTACTAGTGGGTTTCTATTTAAAATGTTTGGAAATACTGTAATTTGGAAATCTAAAAAACAATCTGTAGTGGCTCTCAGTAGTACTGAAGCTGAATATGTATCTCTCTGTGAAGCGACAATGGAAGCCTGCTGGATTTTAAAACTTTGTAAAGACATAAATGTATTGATTAACAGTGTAACAATATTTGAAGATAACCAAAGCACAATTAAATCTGTAAAAACATTTGACCAGAAAAGGCTTAAACATATGGAAATTAAATATAATTTTATCAAGCAGAAAGTTAATGATGGTGTTGTGGATGTAAAATATATAAATACTAAAGAGCAATTGGCTGACATTTTAACTAAACCACTGAGTGGCAAAGTATTTAAATATTTTACACACGGAATAGGTCTAATAAATAAAACATAATGTTAAACTATTATTGTTTAATTTTTGTACTTGCTATGAGTATGTTGTAAGTAAATACGTTTATTGTTTTTCAAAATATTTGTTTATAATTTCCAAGTTAGTTATACAGCGCCATCTAGTGTTCAGTAGATGTACTAATTTAGTTCCACTTTTGCCGTAAGATGTCATTAGTAATTCTGTTTAACTTTGTTATTTTTATAATGTTTAGTGTGTGATGATGATGAGTATGTGATGATTGAGGGAGGGTGTTATGTTGGCAAAATGAGTTGTCATCCAATCATCTCATACTACTTAATCTATGTTTTGTATCTGTGGCTCTCTCTTGAAAAAATATGGCGTCATGTAGAAAGCGTAAAAATAATGTATGTGATAATAACTAAAACTAGAAATAAAGAAAAGACAAGTAAGTGCTGTTTTAATCAAGTAAAAGGAACATCAAACCCTTCACCCTACAATACAGAGCTCCAAAACTCTACGATTTTGCTTTTTTGTAGGTTATTTTATTCTATATTTTTGTAAAATATGATGTAAATTATCTCTCATCGTTTTAAAAATACTAGACTTCTTCTATATTCTAAGTGATATCGAAAACGCTGATGTATCTGCTCTAGAAAGCGTTTGCTGTATTTTTTTCCCTTTTTTCTATAAATGGTAAAATTACACGTTTCTCTTGAAGGCTCTGACTTTATAGAAATTGAACAATAGTTTAATTACTTACATTTAAACTTCTCTACGGGTATTACTCTTTACTTTTAAACAGAGATATTTATGTTTAACTTCGTATAAAATATAATATCAGTACTTTAGAACTATTACGAATTTTAACATTTGTTGTAAAAGTGGTCAGTTTGTGCAACCTCTAAACGTCCTCAAATTTTCTTGAAATTTGGAACAAATATTTACTTTATTATAGAGACTCGATCCCCAAGCAAAGTCATAAAAAATACACAGTTTATTTTTTTCCATACAAAGATGAAACACCCTAACCTACTACTTAGTCACGAAACTTACCAAAGAATACTGCAAGGATGGCGATGGCACTGGCGGGATCTTCACAGTATTTACTGCCAGGGGGCGTGGCCTAGGAAGAAACTTGTATGACGGTGCACGCATATACTTATGTTGGCAGTGAATGCGTTTTAACCTCCTACATTCGTTTCAAACTTTAAACGGTTCCTACGAGGTTTATGTAGTTATGTCTCATGCCGTTGTGAGCGGGGTTGGGTGGAAACTGAGAGGATTATCTGGAACGCGTAAGAACGAGCGAGACAGGTGTAAAACACGAATCGCATTCAGACAGCGCACGCACTGTAACTGCAACTTGAACGTGTTTTATTTAATATATGAAGGACCATATCTAAAACGCGAATAGAACGCTGGTTTTAGAACTACACCCCCGTTGACTTGGCCAGTTTTTGAATAAAAAACCCAGCGCGTCATCTAGTGATATGACGATTTCTGAATAACCCTCGGTATAAATAAACAATTAATAAGTATCAGGTTGAATATTCAGCGTTTGTAAAGCGTTTTTTATGTCATTCCCATTTTTGCAAATATTATTAAATTAGACGATTGTTGAAAGTAGATTTTTGATGTACTCCGAAGCCACTCCCGAGTGCGATCCTAGTTAGATCATCATTAAAACCACTGGCTCTTCCGTAGTAGTAATAATATAGAAAAAGGAATGACGCTACAACCGCGCAGTTAGAACGCTAGTTGATTTACCCATCAGACAATCTTACTCACTCATGGCTCATCAGGATTCCTTTTCTAATCAATCTATTCATTATTCCAGGCGTATTCTTCGACAACCGGGTGGAGCACATAAAGTTCGTCGACTTCTGCGGCAAATACCGTATCCCACTTCTGCAGTACCTGTGTAGCTCAAAGTGCATCACTGGAAGCTGGGAGAGCCGCGAGGTCGACAGCAATCCGCACCCGCATATGATGCGCAAGGTTCTACTGGGATAATACTCGAAACATTTATACTGTGATTGAAAAAGTTGCCTATTTTAGTTGATATCTGTACCTAGATGCTAAGTGTAAGAAGAAAGTAAGTGCCCCTTTTGTCCCCCCTTACGTGAGAAGCATTATAGTCCGACAAGAAAATGTAGAAATTAAAAAGTGGCAATACTGTAGTGTCGTCCCGTTTTTCTTAGATGGATTAGAAAGGGACGAACTATAGTAGGTATTGCCACTTTTTAATTTCTGCTCTCTTATGTCGTATACTAAAGTTCATGTAAAGCCTGACCAGAAATATATGAGGATGCGCCATATTGCGGAATTTTACTGGAACTAATTTCTTACACTGGCAATGATTTTATGATGGTTTGTCAACAATGTCAATGTCATTCGTGGTGATTTCTTTTATTTAAAAATATCCAAAGAAAATGCCGAAAACCATTCACAGTCGTGTACGTCATATTATAAATAAAGTGTAGTGTACACGTGTTTACAACACGAAAAACAGTCAGGAAAAGAGTGCATTCCATTAAATGAGATTACGAGGCTACCATAGGAACTGACTGGTATTTAAACTAATGTCATTACAGTGCGGTTGCGATTGGTTGCAAAATTGTTGCCATATATTTAAATCTTATAAATAGCGCCCTCTTGACAATCCTCATATATTTCTGGTCAGGCTTTAAGTACCTATTTAACATAGCACTTCTTAGTGTTATACTTTTTAGAACCGAAAGGACTTGCAGTGTTATGCTTTTCAGGTACAGAAAAGTGTATTTTTTTACTAGACGAAAAAAAGCTGTTAGTAGTGTGCGATACTTTTTATTAATGATTACAAAAGCGGTTTTTAGATAAATTTGATGGTCAATAGACTTGAAGTTTTGTTACATTTGTGTTGTTCAACTGAAATAGGCAAACTAAGAAAGGAAATAATGTGTAAAAATCGAATTTGTATAAACTAAATGTTTACAATGAAGCGAAAAATTTTGTAAACATTTGGTTTACGTTAGCAGACGTTACTGCTTTAATAAAAATAATTAATTTGGGTGTAGCACATCGTTACTATCGATTCTCGACAAATTTGAGACGATGGTGCCGACTAAGTCTAAATCTTTACGGTAGATGGCGCTACGATGCCACCTTACGGCATGTTGAAGCAACTGGTTGAGATTTGGCTCTGACATCTGGTTCGGTCGGAGGTCCTGTTGGGAGGACGCCCGTGTTGGCCCGGAAAGCCGTTAGAAACGCAGGTTCGAATCCTGTTTGAACCATTAGATTTTTAAATTTTTCGCTTTTTTGTAAACATTTGGTTTACGTTAGCAGACGTTACTGCTTTAATAAAAATAATTGTATAAACTAGACTATAAGTAAGTATTCCATAACTTTTTGATAAACCCTTTAAGGCACTGGAGCGGAACGGAGATATGTAAATTGGCCAATCATAGCCACAGATTGAATGCACTTCTTTTGGACTTCACAAAGACGTAGCTTAATAGGTTCAAATTTTTTTTAGCTCCGCTTTAGTGAATAGGCAGCTTTAACCCTTTGAGCGCCGAGCGGCAAAGCAATTCACCGTGCCACTGACGCCAAACAAAAAAAAAAAGTGCTCCAAAATCAACAGAGGTTGAAAAACACAGATAGTGGTTTGAATTAGCATGTTTTTGACCACTGACATTTTTGACGTCAATAGGCGTCGTTGGCGTCAGTGGCACGAATTCCCGATGACGTGATTTGCCGTCTTTGGCGGTCAAAGGGTTAAGCGGGTATAAGTGGTGCCAACTCTACTCTAGATAATCGTCATGACAAAATCGTGGGTCAGTTGAACAATTCTAACTAAGATGTGGTGCGGGCACCAAAGTTTGGTTCAGGCTCCAAAGATGGGCTTTAGTAAAACAACCAAAAACATATCCTGAAGTTTTATTGCATATTTTTTGTGTTCAAGTTTCTATAGGTACATTGTGTTATTTGTATATTTTGTTTAACAAATCGTTTTATCTAAGTTACAATCATTTATTGCCTATTATTCTAAATAATAAAATAAATGTTACTGTAGTCTCGTTTTTATTCAGTTTCTTGTAGGAATTTCATTCTTGCATCCTTGCCTCTTTGGATGGCCCCTTTGAACAGTTTGCAATAAAGTTCAATGGCTGCGGGCGTGTCGTCATTTCCGGGAACGGGGTATGTGATTAGATTAGGATTGCAATTGGTGTCTACAATGCCAATGGTAGGTATAAGCATCTTCGCACTATCTCTCGCAGCTGTGTGTTGATTTAAAATATTATTCTGTGTATTCAGGAATATACAAAGATCAGGCAATCTCGTGACTGCGCCAAACTGATGGTTAGCATTAGTAAATATACCACCGCGCCAGAATCTTGTGTGTGCGTATTCCCCACATTCCTTGGCAGTTTTTTCAACCAAATGTGCGTTTAGTGCATTTCTGTTGAAGAAGCAGATTATACCACCTCTGTAGGCAACATGGGCGGTGAAATTAAGAGCTTTCCGGAGGTGTTCTGCAGTGATGTCAAGGTCAAATATCAGGTGGCCAAGTCTAGAACCGTACAAGTATGGCCTCATGTAGTTGTTAAGGGAACCTTCCTTATGACCATAGTGCACTCTTGCATCAAACAAATCCTTTACAGTGAATAAATTGTGCACTTGAAAGTAGTCCGGATTGTCAAGAGGATTTTTTCTGTGTGTGGCAGGTTCTACAACAAAAATAATGGATATGATCAAATTTTAAACTGGTTCAATAATTTTAATACTTGTTTTACAGGTGATTAGAGATATCGGACAATGATTTCCTTAATTTTTCTGCACAAACTCAACCTGTTGAAAATGAGGGTTCAAACATAGCCCAAGGCATTTAATTTTGGTTCAATGTATACAATATGATAAATCAGAATATGATCAAAAAACTTACCACTCACTAGGGCCCTATAGCAGTACCATTCTGGTGTAGAATTTAAGAGGAAACACTAACAATGAGAGATTTGAAATATAGTGATGTTTTACTGTTGCGCTTTTCCTGAATTAGCAAGTTAGGGAGCATTATAGGAAGAAAGCTTCTTGGACCAAAAATACTTAATAATTTATATTCTTTTTCCAAAGCTGGACTTTCTTTTCTCATTTATCAAGGAAGGCTTTGGCTGTGTTCCTACACTTTCCTTTTTTGTTTTTCGTACAGTCTCATAAAATATATTCATTGGACACTGTATTCTATTATTAAATAATTAATCTATGAAAAACATGGCAAAAGTGGTACATGGATTTTTTCTAGTAGCATTATTTAGAGAGAAAACAAAAAACAGTAAATGTTAGTTTGATTTGATTTGTTCAATGCATTTAAACAAAAGAAATATGTATAATACTTTTTTTATAAGTGATTTAATAATTGTTTCCCGTTGAATTGCAATAAAGGTTGTTACTATGGGTAACATTGCGTAGTTGGACATTGAATCTATTGGGGTTGAGAACATACCTTCAGGCACATTGTGAGGGGTAACTGCAGCCTGTGTCGCTGTAGAAGTGTTTCTTAGTGATGCAAGGCTAATTCGCACGGGTTGTCCTTTAAATAAAACATATTAAATTTCACATTGTATGCCTGCATTAGAATACCGAGTGAAAAGGTTGTAGTACTTACGTAAAGTGCGAGTTAACATTTTCGATTGAAGATGGATGTTCCTGATATTATACTGCTAATTCATTTATTCACGCAAGACGTACGAGTAAATAAATACTTCAAAACAATAAAACAGATCCTATATAACCTCACATTACACAAGTTCCTATCCTATGTTTTATTTTTTTAATATTTGACATTATTAACAAGAACTAGGAACCTGTTCTTAAATATAAATATCAGAGTTTTTAATAAAAGCCTGAATAGGTCGTCTTTCAATGTTGCTAGTAAAAGAAATAAATCCGTAAATTTAAGATGATTGATCCGTATTTTATAACAATAATAAAGTTATACTCTTATGTTAATAATACATTATATATCGAAGTATAATGAACATCAGTCACAATGAAGGGCATGGCAGGGCATTTATTTTAGTCTGTTTTTTTTTAATAAAAACTAGCTGTCGCCGCCTCTCCCCTCGCCACCTTTCGTTGCTTACACAAGACCGATAAAAGGGGGGAAACGGTGACATACGTATATATGTACATTCAGAATGCATCGCATACCTTTCATATCCAGTTGGAGGTTCTCTGTGTTCTGCCTACTCCTTTCCTAAGAGCCAGAGGAACCGTCACTCTGCTTCGCGGGCTTTAGTTTGGCGGCTGTAACCGGTACGTAGAGATCTGGGGGAAAATAGCTCTATGAAATGGCTTCTCTACACAATCAACCTCTCACACTCAACTTGATATAATTACTGTACTCGTTTACTAAGGGTGACACATCTCGCGGGTCGGAGGAGGAGTCCAGCTTAAACTTATGTAATTAGAGATATTCGCCGTCCGAAAACAGGAGTACCTCTACCTTCTTTGAGGATGCGGACCAGGCCGCGGTACCGGACCCGGTGGCTACCACATCTCGACACAGTTATTCTGTGCGCTAATGAGAATGCGGCCGGAGGTCTGGCGGTACCCGACATGGGCGGCTTCCCCTACCTTCTTTGAGAATGCGGACCAGGCCGAGGTACCGGACCCGGTGGCTACCACATCTCGACACAGTTATTCTGTGCGCTAATGAGAATGCGGCCGGAGGTCTGGCGGTACCCGACATGGGCGGCCACCACATCTCAACACAGATCTGTGTGCCTCTGCGAGATTGCGCTATACGGGGCTAACGCATCTCGTATGGAGTACCTTTCCGCCCTTATAAGATGGTTTCTTACTATAACAACTTTAATGGCCTCCATGGCGCACCCGCCATGGCAAGCTAAAATCAATACAAAGTCAACTGTACAGAGAATCCATAAACCACTGTGAGCTTTCACCAAGAGAATTAAAATCACTTAGCTTTAGATAACTCCGGATAGCTTCAGACTCTTCACCTTCAATCACACTATCACTACTTTAAGAACTTGCACGCTTTCGCGCCACATTGGATCTGACTGTCTACTTAACGGAAACTGATTTGATTTACTCCCTACGGCCCCCTCCAGGTGGCGCTGTTCAGTGTTGCTGTAGGGAAAGGATATTTGAGTGTCAGGTTTTCGCGTCCGTCGCGACACTCCCCACAGAGGACAAAAGTATGACTACTAAAGAGCTGTGCTACTCTCTTATCTTCCCATGGCCAATCTGTAGGACACTAAACACAAGTTTGGGCGCTGTAGGGAAAAGATATTTGAGTGTCAGATTTTCGCGTTCGTCGCGACACTCCCCACAAGGGCAAAGCATGACTACCAGAAAGCTGCGCCACTCTTCCATCTTCCCATGGCCAATCTGGAGGACACCAAACACAAGTGTGGGCGCTGTAGGGAAAGCATGGCTTGATGGGGTCTGTTTCGGGATCACTCAACCCAATGCGTCGGCACTAACTCAGCATCACAAACGATGGTGCACCTGCTGGTGTGTCCAGCATGCCTACACTCCTGCTCGGGGGTTTGTCATTCAAGGACGCAAACTTCTCTAGGTCGTGTGAGTTTATATCAAGGTATTCTACTTGTTAGGCTCGAGGCCGCGTGAAATGTTCTAGCTGTCTCTAGCATAAAACCAGGCTCGCTCAAATTACCAGACATAGGATCAACGACTTGCAGAGGAACGCGTCTCCTAAGATTGTGAGACGTTAGATAGGACTTATTCTCTATCTGTTAGCAAGTTCTTTTCCGTAAGATATTTGGCAGCGTTCTTTATTTGATGGAATCCTACATAACTAATTGAAAACAAATAATTCACAATAAAGCTTTCGGTTAGTATACAAACTGAAGAAATTTATTCGTCATTTCCGTAAAGAGGTGTCTTGGGTCTATTACTCTTTCTGATCTACATTCATGATATTCCTAAGGATAGAAAACTCAATGTTCCTCTTTGCTGATGGCGGAGTTCTATTTTCTGGACGGGATGTGCAAATATATGAATCTGATATTATCAAAGCATTTAACCCTTAAATGCATGATGATGTATATTTACACGTTACTGAAATGACACAAGTCAAAATCTGTAAATTGTCAATAAAGACTTTGTCATGATTGTCCCGAAATTTCAACGACGTGGCGTGGTGACGTGGATTTCATTGCTTAATTACGTCATTTCAGAAATACAATTAGTGTAATTGTATGCGTTTAAAGGTTAAAGCGATTAAATAATGGACAAAAAATAGCAACCTAAAAATGTATATACCGACTATAATATTATGACCTTTGGACAAAGTCTCGAACAATACTATTAATTCATCTATAGCTTATAATATAAAGGCCGCAATTTAACTGAAACCAAAATAACAAATTTTGTTAGGCTCAGTGTACCTACACGTGCGTGCTGTGTATCTTATCTACGAGTTGAAAAGAAACAACCAGATCGATTGTGTAAGAGGTCAAGTATATTCTAATGTGCTGTTCACTATTTGAGGCACATTGTTAATTAGTCAACAAATACCCAAATTGGGTGATAGGAAAATTAAACCTAAACTTAAACTCTTTTGATCTTCTTCGTTTTCTTGCATATGTCAAGACCCTCCCCAGTCGAGAAAAAGCTGGTTAGCCAATCACTAGATGTAGCCAGCTACGTCAGTGGGTCTTCTTCGTCTTCCATTATGAACCGTCGATCATTTGGTCATTTCTTCCTACCCTCGTTAAAAAGGTAGGTTTTGTCCCCACGTCTGCTGGATTTAAGTCCGATTAAAGGTGTCACATCTTTGAGTAGGTTACATTAACTTCATCATCATAAACTAAAGAGCTCTTGCCTGTGGAGCAATTTCCAATTTTATCTATCTTGAGCTCTCTCCTTGACTGCCTGGTACAATACGACGTTCACATTTTCCTTCATTTGGTTATATATATTCCGTTATATGTTCCTTTGGTTGGATAAAGTGAATTGAATTTGATTTTGTTACGAGACTTAAATCAAAACTAGCTTCATTACAAAATACGTATCAAGGATTACCTAATATATGTCTAAAGCCTGATTCTGGAGACCAAGGTAACTATGGGTATGGAGTTTACAAAATTTCCAGAAGATTACGATCCAAATATTTACGTCTATCAAATGCATACACTCTTCTGTCGACCCAACGCCTAACGCTTCACCGCGAATCGAGTCCTCAATGTGTCGATCGTGCAACGTAACTATAGTATCCGAGATTCGAATTTGGTCATATCACTCTCAGTTTACCTCGTGCTTGACAATAAATAAATTAATATGGGACGACCTCACATATATATCAACCTAGTCCCGAATGAAGCCCCAGATGTCTTGTATTCTTTTATAAGTGCATTAGCTTACGACCTGTGCTCTCTGGGGGATCCGAACAAAGTAAGACTTTGAAGACCTGTCAGATTTTTTGGATGAATTAATTGATCCGAAGCCTAGTGTAATGGGTCTAACAGCACGCATTCATATCACGTAGGACATGCTCCCGATTTTGATGTTGATTGGCGAGAGCCAGGAATTCCCGGTTCTGGTACTGAGTTTGTATATAAAAAGAAGGAGTACCGGAAGGATACCCCAGTGTCACGCTTAGCTTAGGACATGCTGAGGAGATAGTCGCAACTTATGCATCTCAACGATCTGCATTTAAAGATTATTACTACTCTGAATTCAAATGTTCGCGCTGACAGAAACCCATGCTAGATTATTTCTTTCAATATAATCCATTCTCAGACATAAAGATGGAGAAATTTATACACGTAGGTATATCTCCAAAGAAAGGGAATTACGTCATTCTTATCTTTGATTCAGTAAGCTATATCATCGAAAATGGGCCTACAAGATAATAGAATGGAATATTCTTCATTGCACACCTCGACGAGAAATTATTAGTACATGCTAACTCAGATTACACGTTAACTTCATTAGAGGTAAACAGCAGGGCACTTTGAACAGCGATGCAACCCCTCTAACTTAAAATTCCTCAACGGATCAAATCAATGAAGTGTCAAACGTACCTAACGGGCCCTGTTTCTTGACAATACAACACTCTTGGCGGATGTCTAACGTCAGTTGAGGTTAAGGAGTTTAAGGATCTTACCGATGCGGTAAAAATGGTAATAGCCAAACAAATATGGCCCCTATTGCCAACAGAGACTTTCCGGTAATGACACCTACTACATACGGATTTTGACACTGGAGCGACGCTATAATACTACTTTGTTTCATGGGAGTGATCCTTCCTAGATATTATTTTTTCATCGTCGAGTAACCGAAACCGAAGCACGAGATCTTGTCTACTTCGGGTAGGTTAGCAGAATCGATGTGACCATTGAGGGAGTCCTAAACTCCCACCAAGTCAGCACATTTTAATGAATACTGGCATCCGAAGTAGTATTGGGAGTAGGCATGGGAATTTGCTTCCTAAGAGGTTCGCTTATAGAAAGATCAGAATAATTATATCCTAAAGTGAGACTAGGGTGAGCGTTGATTTTCTCTGTTTTCTCCAAGATGTTGCGGATGCACGCGAACCAACGTGTACATTCCCAAGGAGCTCGGAATAACCCAAAGGCTGTCCACCATCTGCTTCCAGCAGGTACTTAACTACTTCGCACGCGTTGCTCACAGGAGCCCGGAAAGTATGGTTAAGCTGATGGTAGTTGGCTAGGTAGACGGAAAAGGACCGTGCGTGTGATCGCCTACTCGCTTGTCCGATCTCATGAGGACAAGCACTGGCCTGCCTATACTTAAAGCTATCAAGACCGCCGAGAACAGCAACGAGTGGAAACGCATGGTATATCAAGTGGCGAACATTAATATTTTAAGTTATACATGACCTTCAGCAATGATGATGTCGACTAAGAAGACTGAAATGGGACTGATTCAATTTGGCTTTTAATTGCTTCTGTTCTCCTAAATTTGTGCTTAGTTGTCAGGCAAATAAGTTTCTGTCAAAAATGACACTTTAGTGGCGAGCTTTTATAGCTGACTGTACTTTTCTTTGGATATCTATCAAATGCTCACTGAGACGATTCTAAAGAATCCAAGCTCGGTAGGATGGCCTTTTCTATTATAGAGTTCCTATGGCCACCTTCCGGCTCCATCATCAGATCAGCCCCATGGTACCACATCATTGTATTGTCATCAAAGTTAAGGAAGTATGCAAAACTTCAGCTCAATCGGTTGACGATATCTGCGTCAAATTTGAGTTGCAAGATTTCACCCGAACAAACATACATTAAACATACAATGTAAGTTAATAAAAGCTTGTTAAAATACTGGATCTATTTAAGTGTTACGGGCCGGCAGTACGTCTCTTAATTTCCCACACATTAACATAAAGAAGCAAGATTATGATGATGATTTAACTACGAACCGTATTTTCATTTAACGGGTCGCGAGAGGAAATAAGAACAACATCTACGACCGATTTGGTTCACCAGACTCGACAAGTTAATAATCGCAAATGAAAAGTGACAAATCGCAAATTGCAAACCAATTTATAAATGTAAATCTATCAAAACTCGTTTTATAATATCCGTATCGTTTACACGTTAAACTGATAAAAGTATGGTCAATGTGAAGATGAGCTGATGTTTGTACACCTTCACCCTGATCCATAACACCAAGTTCGTCACTTAGGCCACTGGTACTGGCCCGCTTCACCGAGCATTTGCCGTCCCCTAGTAATAAATTAAGTGATAAGATACAATTTCCCTTTCATCACTCTTGCAAAAATTATATTTACACCCGTCACTTTCTCGCACTGAATTGTCATAATAAATGCTTTAAACACTTGCGACTTCGTTAGCGTCAATAGAGTAACAAGGGAATCGGAGTGTCATGATCATCATATGCCACTGGGAAAAAACGGTTCATCGGAACCAACCAACCAATCATATCAGTGATGACGTCCGCCACGTGTCTCCCACTGAGCCGCAACGACGAAGTATAATTTTATACTATGACTTTTACTACAATAACTATCTACTGTAATTATCATCAAATTCACCGGGTTATGACATTTTATTGCAGTCATTTGGCTAATACTTTATTCCTCTCAAGGCATAGATAAGAACCAATATATCTCAAAGGGAAGACACCGACTTTATGCAAAAAGTAATTTACATTGTATGTGTACTGATATATACGAGTATGTATAAGGTATACCATCATAAGACCACTGGAGGAAAATTGTCACATGAGACATAACTAACAAGTCTCAAAGGTAGGAGTAAACTAGGAATACGTCAAGCAGGGACCTGTGTTAAAAGGCAAATTATATAAAGGAACACAAATAGGTAAAATACTACTTGCTTACTCGTTACTACCCCATCATTAGCACAGTCTTTAAAAGAGAACATGCAAGAAGTAATGCTAAATATAATCATTATGAATAAATTGAATGTGTGTGTGCCTGTGTGCCACCGGCAGGTAATATTCTATATCACTAATAATTAATTTCTTCGAAGTCTTAACACTATTATTATAAAACCCATGGCGCAACAAGGGTTAGGGTTTAATTTAGTCTTTTCCCTGTCTTTATCAGCTTCTGGAAGGTTAAAACTTCCAAACAGAAACTCTGCGGTCAAGTCTGAATTTAATGCAATATTAAGTAAGTACTATTAAGGAAAACTTCTTTAAAAGATAATAGTTCTAACGCTTTCCCGTATTTCGTCCTCAATTTCTCAAATGTTAACTGAAGGGGGACTCTTATAAGGGTAGTTTGCATCTGTATCTGTGTTATTGGTTTGCGTACAACAATAAAGTTGTACTATAATAATAACATCAACGAGTAATGTACAAATACCAACTCTGCTGTAAGGACATATCTACATTAAGAACGGAAGTAATAGCTCGAGTTCTAAATCCGAAACCCCGAATTTCGGAGTCGAAACTCGGAACTCCGATTCACAACCCGAAACTCGAAACTCAAAATATGAAACTCCAAATTCGGAATCAGATACTTGAAATTCGAAACTAAATTAATTCACGAAACTCTAAACTAACGTTCGGAGTATAAAACATGAAACTCGAAATAAGATACTCGAAATTCGAAACCCGAAACAAATTTAAAAATGAGGACAGTAAAAGTAAGGTAGATTAATTAACGTTAAGATTCATTAGTTGAAACTGATGATAGGGTCGATGCTCGCGACTAAAGGGTTGGTCATCGCTACCGTTGTATTCTCCACTTTGGTCCGGGTATCTTGTTAGAAAATTATTAACTGACCCAGCTGAGCCGAGTGAACCCAGCGTTCCCTACAACATTCATATCGATGTCTTAAAGCACAATCGCATCAACTTTTCTATGGGATGGAAATCTCACTGAGGCATCGATATAAGTTTCCTCAATGCATTAAGCAACTACAAAAAATAAGAGGTCATACCTATTTATACTCAACTACAATTCACGATATTTTTTACCAGATTCTATTCTCGGGCCGCTTTTATTTTCAATATATCGATGAGTAGCGCAATAACCTCCTTTAGCGAGGAGAATTGAGTATATATGCAGATGACACTTGTATTTTTTACTCCGAATACTATTATAAATGAACTGTAAAACGACACTAAAGGCACAAAATGATCTCAATGTGTTACATGATTGGGTTTACAAATAACCTACCCTCTATAAACGTGCTCAAGAGTTCGAGACAAGCTATCGATATTCAGACGGTAATTCACTCAAAGGTAAGGAAACAAATACCGGAATGCCGTTCGTATCTAATAAAATACGAATAAAGAATCACCCCAAGAAGTATTTGGGAATGGTGCTGGATAGTGGATTAGAATGGAAACTAAGTTCCAAATAAATAAAATAAAAATAAAATAAATAAGTATACCTAGACTATCATCGTCATGTGGAAGTCTGTATGACACTACGCAATGTTTGTTCGCCAAATGGGACATACATTCATAACCGACTTGTAAAGTCTTATCCTAACCGCCTTACAGAGCCTTTCACAATCCGAACAAGAATTATTGACGGAGTCGCTGTCGCCGGACACGACGAGGAAGCCTATATATAATATGGGGCAGAGGTAGTGCTAATGAAACAACGCTCAGAAATCTTAAAATTGATCAAAATAAACTATAAACCATATTACCCAAATACAGTTTAAAACCAAAGCGAAATGGGAATACACTCATTACGTAACGCTAACAATCTGTCCCTTCCACCGTCAGCGTACAGGATTTGACCAGAAACACAGGATTTCAAAGGAGCACTTTATTCTATTCTCCAGCTGATTACCGTAGCAGATCTTAGAATGTAAAATCTTTAATGTATGAAAACTAAGAGACCATGTAATATATTAGTAACGTTTATCCGGCACTAGGAATTCGGTATTGTAGACAAAGGACATTATGCATTTTGCTTTATAATGTCTTTTAAGTAGGTACACGAAGACTTGTAAATGTAAATGAGGGAATTTAGGTTTTTCACCATACATATAATCTCTGCTTACCCAGAATTTACTTTGCTTACTTATTGTTATGTCGCATTTTTCAATAATGTTGTGGTGTCAAAGTGTTGATATCGATGGTATATTAAATAATTACTGGATAACCTATCATAACTTTGTATCGCACGGTGTTCACTGATGTAATAAAGTGCTTTAGACAATAAATTGACATTAAATTAACTATAGGCATACTTTCCTTTGAAAAGTAAAAGTCTTTAACTATAGTACTATATCTCGTAGTTATTAAACAGTATCCTAGGAGTCATAGGAAAGTTGTTGTTACCTGGACAGGAAAAGGACATTCTCAAATCTATCTTCCATCTAGGAAATTTATAATTTGAACCATAATGACGGAATAGCGGAACGTAATGTTTAAACTTAATAAATACTCCTTATAGTATTTATAATATTCATATATTGTCCTTTAATTAAATTAAGTCATTGATCTAACTAAGAAATAAAATTAGTCTATTTTGATTTTATGAAAACGTAATCACATTCGCTACCGCGTAGCGCTACGGGCTACGCTCGTAGCCGATAACATGGGAAAACCCGTATGTAGCGAAAACTTGCTACGAGCAGAGCGCCCGGCTACCGGGTTGTTGGTGTCGAAAGTGTTAGCCGGAACTAGCCGCTATGATACACGATAACACGAATCTTCATGTGGGCGCGTGGGAGTCTTGTTGTTACTTGTTTACTCTAAGGCATCCTTTTATACATAATCACTTCTCACCATCAACTTCCTAATTGAAACGAGCCAAGAATCATGCCGTGTTCAATGTTGTATGAAAACATCTTATTAAGAATACACGCATTCCGAGGTTTCGCGACTCGCGACTACATACAGTAGCTCAATGTTATCTAGAAGTTCCTATAGGACTTCATCGTGGGACAAAGGCACGTCCAAGTTTCTCAATTTGCTGTTTGCTACTGTTTATTTGAAGGGTAGGCTACGTTTTACGCATTTGTATTTTATGCGTTGAGTTTTAATAAGTACCGACATTATATGGGCCGAAAAATTCTATTATTTTTTGTGTCATAACTCCATTAGACTATGCTAACTCGATTAGTGATCCTAGTAACACGCTAAGTAAGGAAATGTATGCATTGCATTGCTGAATTATACTCAATGTGGGCCTAAGATCATTCATCCCAGCACATTAACCACCATTGTCGCCGCCTCTCCCCTCGCCGCCTTTCGTTGCTTACACAAGACCGATAAAAGGGGGGAAACGGTGACATACGTATATATGTACATTCAGAATGCATCGCATACCTTTCATATCCAGTTGGAGGTTCTCTGTGTTCTGCCTACTCCTTTCCTAAGAGCCAGAGGAACCGTCACTCTGCTTCGCGGGCTTTAGTTTGGCGGCTGTAACCGGTACGTAGAGATCTGGGGGAAAATAGCTCTATGAAATGGCTTCTCTACGCAATCAACCTCTCACACTCAACTTGATATAATTACTGTACTCGTTTACTAAGGGTGACACATCTCGCGGGTCGGAGGAGGAGTCCAGCTTAAACTTATGTAATTAGAGATATTCGCCGTCCGAAAACAGGAGTACCTCTACCTTCTTTGAGGATGCGGACCAGGCCGCGGTACCGGACCCGGTGGCTACCACATCTCGACACAGTTATTCTGTGCGCTAATGAGAATGCGGCCGGAGGTCTGGCGGTACCCGACATGGGCGGCTTCCCCTACCTTCTTTGAGAATGCGGACCAGGCCGAGGTACCGGACCCGGTGGCTACCACATCTCGACACAGTTATTCTGTGCGCTAATGAGAATGCGGCCGGAGGTCTGGCGGTACCCGACATGGGCGGCCACCACATCTCAACACAGATCTGTGTGCCTCTGCGAGATTGCGCTATACGGGGCTAACGCATCTCGTATGGAGTACCTTTCCGCCCTTATAAGATGGTTTCTTACTATAACAACTTTAATGGCCTCCATGGCGCACCCGCCATGGCAAGCTAAAATCAATACAAAGTCAACTGTACAGAGAATCCATAAACCACTGTGAGCTTTCACCAAGAGAATTAAAATCACTTAGCTTTAGATAACTCCGGATAGCTTCAGACTCTTCACCTTCAATCACACTATCACTACTTTAAGAACTTGCACGCTTTCGCGCCACATTGGATCTGACTGTCTACTTAACGGAAACTGATTTGATTTACTCCCTACGGCCCCCTCCAGGTGGCGCTGTTCAGTGTTGCTGTAGGGAAAGGATATTTGAGTGTCAGGTTTTCGCGTCCGTCGCGACACTCCCCACAGAGGACAAAAGTATGACTACTAAAGAGCTGTGCTACTCTCTTATTTTCCCATGGCCAATCTGTAGGACACTAAACACAAGTTTGGGCGCTGTAGGGAAAAGATATTTGAGTGTCAGATTTTCGCGTTCGTTGCGACACTAGCAATAAAGTCATGTGACTTTAAATGAGGGGAATTCACAATTACTGACATGACAACCAAAGAATATAATACTCACAAGGAGAAGAACGGTAACTACGTACAAAAAAGTTGCCTATCTTTTTTTTTTTTAATACTACTAGCGCCACCGTAGTAGAGCCTATGAACTAAGTGACAGCGGGATTTTTTGGCGGGGTTTTCAAATATGCCATATTGAAAGTTTGTTTTTCTAACTTTTCTATTTTACATGCATGCATATTCAGGTTTAATCCTGCAACTCATTTGTCAACCACTTCTCAATATATGAGATTGAGCTGAAATTTAATAGTTTTATAAAAAAATACAAAACAATGAATTACTTTTAAATGGTAGCCTTTATTCATTTAATATCCTAAGCAAGAACTTTTACAAAATGTCTTTAAAAAGTTTACTACATAGGTGCACTATTATTGCATTGTTTTTAATAATATATTCTGTTGTTCCTGGAACAGAATACTTGCTCAGGCGGTTTTTGCAACTGTCAGTATAATGGGAATCTTGGAAATGTCGTCCACATAAAACCTTATTCCTTTTGTGCTTTGGCCAACAATATGTGGCCCAAAATGTAGCCCTGAAATAGGAAATTACATTTTAACTAAAACACGGCTAAAACAAACAGCTGGTAGTCCTACTTCATGTTTATTAAAACATACAGTAATGTTCCGAAACATATAAAAGACCTGAATTAAAATATTCTTACCGTTAAATATTGGTTATTCCAGCTTTGGGGAAACGGTGAAATTGAACTGAATCGTCTTTAGTAGAAGTTGCGCCGCGTTAAGCACATTCAAGGAATATAACAAATCACATTTTCTATTTATGCATTTGAAGACATGATGATATTTTCGAAATTAATCGCGAAACAATTTGAAATTGGCCGTTCTTTGACGTAAATTAAAATAACACGCTGACAACTGCTGACAGCCATCAGTTTTTTTTTTTGGACTTTATGGCTTAAACCCGTAACAGACGATTGAACAATCCGGCGGACCATAGAGACGCTGCTATCTGTGAGACGTATATTACTATCTCATTCCGACAGATAGCAGCGTCCCTCCTTCGGTCCGCCGGATTGTTCGATCGTCTGTTACGGCTTTTATTGCCATCTGACCGTCCAGCCTGGCATTGCCAGAATAAGAAATAAATCTTTTTTTCATCGAGCAATAAAAATATTGTTAGCCGTATATAAAATCTTGAAGCCAATTCTTTGTATGAAAGTGAAAAGACCTTGATGACAACACTACAAATATCTGTCAATGTCAAAATCAAAAGTGGTTGTGGTTGTGTTTAGACTGATTGCGTTTTTAATTTGTTATTTATTTTAATAATAGAACCTATTGTAATTAGCAGTAATTACAATAAAATATGGCAAAAACTAAAATCGAAGATGTTGATTTATACGCTATTCTCGATATTACTATCAACGCCACCGAGTCCGAGGTAAATAGAGTTGTAACTTATGTTACAAGTTTGTGAAATCCTTATAAATCTAAACCTATTGTTTAAAACTCTTATGATGTGTTCCATAATAATGTCTATTATAATTTCAGATCAAAAAAGCATACAGGAAGAAGGCATTACAGTGCCATCCAGACAAAAATCCCGATGATCCAAAAGCAGCAGAAACATTCCACGAGCTTTCCAGAGCTCTGGAAATCCTTACAGACGCCGCCGCACGATCCGCTTACGACAAAGTACTGCGTGCTAAAGAAGCTGCTAAACTCAGGCATAAAGAACTTGACAGTAAGAGACAGAAACTAAAAGAAGATTTGGAAAGACGGGAAAGGGAAGCCATGTCTGGTGGAGGGATGAATAATCTTACTGATGAACAAAAGCTTGCAGCTGAAATACAAAGGCTGCAAAAAGAAGGCAGTAGACTTCTGCAGGAAGAGCAGAAGAGAGTCAAAGAAGAGATACAAAGAAGTTTAGGTCGTCTCAATGAACCCGTCTGGGATTCAAGTTTGAATAGAATTAAGATCAAGTGGAAGGCTGAAAAAACAGACGAAACCAATGGAGGCTATGATGAGGCAACTTTGAGGAAGTTTTTAAAAAAATATGGAGATATTGTAGCATTAATTGTATCGCCTAAGAAGAAAGGTAGTGCATTGATAGAATTTTCTACAAAGGAAGCATCGGATATGGCTATTGATTTTGAAAAAGGTAAGGGTACTGTTATTTCGAATATATTTTTATTCATTCTTTTAATACTAATGAGCTTACTAATATCCAATGAAATCAAATTGCCATGGTATTAGTGTAAATGTAAATGTCATTTGTATCTTATCCTCAAGATTAAAAAAAACCGGCCAAGTGCGAGTCGGATTCGCGCACCGAGGGTTCCGTACAAACACTTTCCATCCCTAAGTGGTTAAGTTAAGTTTGCACCTGGTATGTATAGCGCCCCATATAAATTAGGTGCAAAATTAGGTATTAAAATATTAAAAAAAAACTACTTACTAGATCTTGTTCAAAACAATTTTCGTTGGTAGTTTTTATAGTAATGTACATCATACGTTTTTTTTAGATTTTTTATTTTCTTATTTTAGAAGTTAGAGGGGGGGGGGGACCAACTTTTTTCCACTTTGGAAGCGTCTGTCACGCAAACTATTCGGTTTAGAAAAAAAATATTTTAGAAACCTCGATATCATTTTTGAAGACCTATCCATAAATACCCCACACTTATGTGTTTGATGAAAAAAAATTTTTTGAGTTTCAGTTCTAAGTATGGGGAGCCCCCAATATTTATTATTATTTTTTTATTTTTGCATCAAAATCTTAATGCGGTTCACAGAATACATCTACCTACCAAGTTTCAACAGTATAGCTCTTATAGTTTCGGAAAAAAATGGCTGTGACATACGGACGGACAGACGGACAGACATGACGAATCTATAAGGGTTCCGTTTTTTGCCATTTGGCTACGGAAGCCTAAAAACCTATAATGAAACTAATTATCAAGGCGATTATAATTCTACCTTTTGAAATCCTCAGTTAATGTCAACCCAACATTGGGTGGGATATGGTATCAAAATCATCTAGTAATGAAAAAATTTCAAAGTTCAAAAACATTGTAAATTAAATAACTATAACTATTTCAATCCCTGTTTTTTATTTTTGCTGTGGCGTTGAAAAGGTTAATGAGTTGAACATCAACATTCAACTAAATCACAATAAGCTTTGAAAACCATAATTACCACCTATATACCAAATGAAAGCCTTAAAAACTATTCTAAAATTTCATGTTTCTTTCCAGGTTTACCAGAAAATCCTCTCACATTGAAATGGCTCAATGAAAGACCTGTATTAACCACAAAGAGGGAAGCCCCAGGACCTTCACTAGTATCTGACAGAGACTATGAATCCATAGTATTGACAAAAATGCGACAGGCAGCCGAAAGGCAAAGGCTTATAGAGGAAATGATGAAGGAAGAGGGAAACTGAATAAATTATTTGCATTTCAATATTAGTTTCATTACATTACCACAATTTAACCCTTATGGCTCAGTTTCATTGGTTGATAGGGCCCGCATGTGGGGAATTGTTTTAATTGGTCGATAGGTTCTGCATGCGGGGTGCGGTAGATTTACATAATGCATGCCATTATGAGTTTCACTGTTCGTTATACCGTCTGGAGGGGGGTTCCACATGCCGTATGTCGTCCGAGTTATGCGACCAATGAAACTGAGCCATTAGGTGCATGAAGTATCAAAAACGATACCACTGAAGGAATCACACATGTAAAAATCAACTCCAAGTCAATCCAGACTTTGTCATGGTAAGTCTTAAATCTAAAATTGACATGGATTAGATTTGTTATTTAAGTCATTTCAGATGTAAAATGTGGTATCATTTTTGATGCCATATGCATTTAAGGGTTAAAGATATTGTGATATCTATAACATTTGCCAACCGTAAGATACTTCATGTCACATGTGTAATAGCCCAAAGGAACTAAGGAAGCAAAAGACTGCGAATGTTATAGCATTCACGTCAGTGAACGTGTTTATATTATGTTAGTCAAATACTCATATTGCCATTTCAAAACCTAATGAAATTACTTATATTAATTAAAGCAATAACGGCGCTACGATGCCACCCTAAGGCATGTCGAAGCAACTGGTTGAAAAATTCAATGGCTCTGACATCTGGTTCGGTGGTCCAATTGGGAGGACGCCCGTGTTGGCCCGGAAAGCCGATGGAAACGCAGGTTCGAATCCTGTCCGAACCATTAAATTTTTCAATTTTCGCTTCATTTGTAAACACCTAATGAAATTCATGTTATTGCGCTAATGAAATCTGATATATGTACAGTTAGCTCAAGGATGCTTCCAGCCGAAGGCCTAAAGGGGGTTAGTTAATCTAAATATTATAAATGTAGGGTGAAAGAAAGTATGAATTGTGTGTATGTATGTAGTCTAGCTAGAGCACTTATCTAGGGGAAGAGCTGCCCCGACCTAAATTGACAATACTTAACCCTTTGACCGCCAAAGACGGCAAATCACGTCATCGGGAATTCGTGCCACTGACGCCAACGACGCCTATTGACGTCAAAAATTTCAATGGTCAAAAACATGCTAATTCAGACCACTATCTGTGTTTTTCAATCTCTGTCGATTTTGGAGAACTTTTTTTTTTTGTTTGGCGTCAGTGGCACGGTGAATTGCTTTGCCGCTTGGCGCTCGAAAGGTTTTCAATTTCATTCACGAGAGCGAGTCGCGGTAGCTCAGGCGTCAGAGCACTACTCTGGATAAGTTTGAGGTCGTGGGATCAATCCCCACCAATGTAGTGGGATGGCGTAAAGTAAATATATGTAACCACGTTGATGTTTGGACTAAATAATATTCTGTAATTATATTGTAACAGACCTGAAAATACATTTAGAAAGTATTTAGTACTTCAGGCTTGTACAGTCGGCAAAATGAGGAATGCATATTCCCGCCATACTAAAGCGTATGCTGCGTATGGCAGAAGGTTTCTACAGCTGACTACATTCATGTGAATTAGTTAAATGGTATTACATCAAAAAGAAAAGAAAAATGCTTCAAATACTATGTTCTTTTGTCAATCTTTATTCTTATCGACTATATCAAATGGTTTCCATTCTCTTGAAAACTCAAGTACTTTCTGCCTTTGTTCATCGCCAGGTTCCCTCCGAGGATTTTTCCATAAGTAGTGATCTAGGTCTAGAATTCCACCAATGATTTCCTGAAAAAAAAATATATAAATATTAGTACTTACAAAAATTAAATATTAATATTTATTTATTTATTTTTATTTATTAGTACAAAAATAGCTAAGCCAATTTGCTATTTGTGATGTAATTATTATTTCACAATGTTACGCAATATTGCACAACCTTTTTCCCTTGACACAGAACACACTGTACAACCTTTTTAACTTAATCCATAAGGTCAAGTCAAACATACCATGGAATGATATGACGATACATTTCTATGTAATAAATATTTCCAATTTGTTTAAGCTCGAATATGCTCGTAATTGCCGTAATTTTATTGCATTGTGGTTAGATCCTATAGCACAAATCTTGAGTAAGAAAGGAGAGGCCAATGCTCCACAGTAGAATATGGTGATTCTTACCTCTGCAAAGTTTCTAGGAAAGAGTTGCTGGTCTTCTATAACATGAGCAAAGCCAGGGTCCATGCCAAAATCAACCCAGAAATATGGAAGCCCTTTGGGAACACCTTTTCTTATATTCTTGCCTTTTAATTCAACTACTTTTTTGTTGACAGACCACTCTGCTTCACATTCTAGAAGTGCCTTCTTGAAGTAGATTGATGCCATGTCTCCTACATCTCTTGGTAATGGTACGCAATGTATAACCATATGCGGGAACTTGTGTAATCTTGTTGCAGTTTCAAAAAACACGATATCTTTGTCTTGCGCGTTGAAGAATTTGGTGAGAGCTTGTCTGTAATGCTGTAAATTTAGAATAATTATTATAGATCAAGATTTTTTAATAGACTTATTTATTTATTTTGCATAATTCAAAAGTACCTACTGGTAAACTTTAATATGAGAGTATCAGCAACTATTGGTAATGCCATACTAATATTTCCTGACATCTAAAGAGATATTTTGTAAACATGAAAATCGGACAAAGGATTTTTTTTGCTTTATACTTTTGACTTCGATACCTTAGTTCACACTCGTACTAACTTTTCGGTAAAAATATTGTAATTAGGACGTTAGTCCACAACTCTATGTAGTTTAAACACGGGCAATTTTTTTAAAATTAGTATGTTTGTGAACTAATGTATTGACTTCCTCACAAAAAAATTATGTTTAGTTGAAGCACATTAGACTTACTGTTATTTCCTCCCAAACATCTTCATCAACAGAAGTAACACAAGTAGAATGCTGTATTGTAGTAATAATACATTCTCCTTTCACCATAGATTTCCTTGCAGGCAAAGCCAAGTAAACTTTCGTCCCACAACTGACCATCAGATGTTTCAGCATATTCTTAGAGTCCACACAATATTCACATCCTTCAAGAGTCTTCTCCATTTTATTGTGCATTTTAATTGCTCTCTGTTTTTCTCTTTCACTGTCCTTAGCCTCATTTCTGTTCTTGGATATTTCATCTGTGAAAATGTCTTCTAGGTCATCATTTGGATTCTTGTGTTTGGCTGCAATTTTAGCCAGTTCCTCTTCTTCATTATAATTGTTGCCGTATTTCTCTTCTTCGAACTGAAATTGATTTACATCAACAAATGTGTTAGATCTTTGGATTGTGGACATGTGCCCTAAAAGGCTGGGTTAATGGAATAATGTATTCTAGAATTTATTTTGGTTCCCAGAGTGTAGTGGACAAATTATTTATAATATTATAATAATCAGTTTCTGTCAAAAATGTAATTTTTTGAACAAGCTTTTCTTTGAATATTCATTAAATTCTGCTCACTAAGACGATTCTAAAGACTCAAAACTAAGTAGGATAGCTTTATCTATTACAGACAGACTTTCTAGGAACTTCCTTCACCCCCCTTTTCCGTCAAGTAACCAGCCCCCTGGTACCACATTATTGTATAGTCATCAAAGTTAAGTAGGTAAGATACTACCCAAACATACATATATACATAGACATACCTTGCAAGTTAAAGGACAGCTTGTAAAATACATTTACAGATTCGAGATAAAAAAAATTGCTTTGTATTTTCAAACTTACCATTTGCTTCAGATTATATTTATCATCATTGCCAAAGTATTTCAATCTCTCTCCAGAAGCGTGAGTCTCGGCCTTCCTTTTCCCTCCTTTACTCCTTGGGTCCCCAGCTGATCCTTTAGAGAGTGGCCTACTGTTGCCCATACTGTTAGTGGATGTCAGCATCACTCTGTCTTCCTCTTCCTTGCCGGCATCAGGGTTTTCTTTCTTGTATTCCCTGGCTGCTTCTAGTTTAGCTTTCAGTTCAGCAACTAATGTTGCATTTCCCATTATTTCTGCTTTTACAATCCTAGCAGCTAATTTGTTCATTTTTTCATCACTTAAGTAAGGTGTGTCCTTGTTAGAATCCTGTTTTGTTTCTACTGGATTTTGAATTAAGCTTGTCTTCGTTTCTATATGTCCACTACTTTCAGGAGATTCATCTCTAGAGTTCCTTCTTTTGCTCTCTTTAAAGTCTCTCCTGTAGTCATTCCTAGAGTCCCTGTAGTCATCTCTTTTGTCCTTGGATTCTCTTTTGTCCTTGGATTCTCTTCTGTAGTCATCTCTTGTATCCCTTGAATCACTTCTGTAATCATCTTTAGAGTCCCTTCTGCTATCTTCTCTTGAACTACTTCTGCTATCATCTTTTTCCTTCCTATGATCATCACTTTTGCTTTCTTTTCTCCAGCCACCACTTCTCTGACTGTAAGAGCCATAATTATAACTACTTTTACTACTACTGCTTTTGTAATCTCTATTTGAAGAGTCCTTTGAACTTGAAGATCTGGAATATAGATCCCCACTAGCTTGAGGTTTCAGAAACTGCCTGGATTTGCGAAAATTCTCTGCAGTTTGAGGAAGACCACCTCCACCGTCTTTCCAATAGGGATTTAGTTCTCGGCAACTAGTTGCAGGGTTGTATGAGTCAATATGCTTCTTCTCTTCCTGTTTAGGTTTTCTTATGTCATCCTTGGTGTATGTTTTCATCATACCTGTCATCGCCATCCAATCTTCTCGTTCGGCGGTACTCTGTTTTGGCGCAGGCTCTTTTTCCACCCATTCATCTTCACTGGAGCTGCTAGAGCTCGTAGACTGTAAAAATAATCAATGGCAGAATTAAGTAAAAAAAAATAATTTGGCTTATAATATTTACTCTTTAGTGAAAATTACTTACACTACGACGCTTTCGCTCACGTTTATCCTTATGTTTACTTTTCTTTTTATGTTTGTCTTTCTTTCGTTTCTCCTTCATTTTAGGATTTACTTATTTCATTTAAATGCTGGAATAAATAATAAAAAACACAAAATATTACGATTTATCCGCAACGCAAACCCAAAATTGAAATCAAAATTATCAAAACGCAAAGGACACGAGCAAATGAACCTGTCACTACTGTCAAGACGATTTATTGAAGCCAAACTAACCCAGAAAGGACTTTATATTGCATAAAAAAGAGTATAAAATCAGAAATATTTTTCATTTCACATGGCAGCCCCACAGAATAAAGGCTCTATTCACTATTCGATTTAGCTGAGAGTGCGTTTACACAATCCGACAAAGTATAGACACCGACGTGTAAAAAAATACCTTACATAAACCGGTTTTTAGTGAGTAAGTGCAACCCTAGTCTGGAATGCGCTTTTTTGCGTTTTGTGAGGTTTTGCGTGACAGTTTTGGTTCGGTGATAGAACGACGTGAATTTTAATATTTAGCATAAAAGTCATGTTTTTATGCAAATCAAGTACTTCAATAGTGTATTACTAATACAAACAATACCGCGTATAGCACGTTAATTTAATTTGATTGATACGCAACGACATGGCCGCTAAGAATGTCATGGTTTCCATGGAGTAGACTATTTGGTATTCAGTTTGTGTTCACAAGGCTCAACAAAGTGTGCAAGTATTTAGGATATTGGAGGTTTGTATTGACATACGTCTTTGGTCATTGTTCTCTTTGGGCAGCACAGTTCGTGGAGCATGACTATAAATCGATTGTTTACGCATTTGATCTAGAAAGTATTGCTTCGCTATTTTCCAGCTTTCTTTTTGTCGTTACATAAAGTGTTTCCGGCGCTTATCGTTATTACCGAAGCTAATGAAAAACAAACACTCGCTCGGAGAAACTGCGAGCTTTCGATTGCCGCGTCTAGTCTCATGAGGTAACTTTGTTACAGGCAAGATAAATGAGCAGTATGTTTTCAAAGAAAAAGAAGAAGCCTCTTATTTCTCCGCCCAGTAATTTTGAACACAGAGTTCACACAGGCTTTGATAGACGAGAGGGCAAATTTGTGGGGCTACCACTGCAGTGGGCATCTCTAGTTGGGAACAATCAGGTAACATGCTTTAATAATGTACTACTATATGTAAATAATCATAATGCCAATGTTCCATATTCAAGTATATTTTAAAAAGTGTTGTGCATTGTATAAATGTTTCGATTTTTATTTTACAGATATTAAAATCAACAAACAGACCACTACCTATGGTAGATCCCTCAGAAATTACCCCCACGGAAATCCTAGACTTGAAAACAATAGTAAGAGGTGACCACCGAACTGCTTCTGTATCCTCCCTAATCTCCACTCCATCACAAGTGCTCCCGAGCCTTCCAGTACAGCCTGTACAAAATGGTGTCATATTGCCGAAAACATCAAATGTTGCAAGATCAAATTCTTTGAGAAGTAGTAGTCCCCCACGAATAAGAAGGGATTTCCGGAATCAGCCAAATGTTCCCCCAGCAGTCCCAGAAGAGTCCCCACCTGTACCTCCAGCTCCGCAACAATATCCCAGTTTACGACGAGAGCATAGCAACTACACCCTTAACAAACCGATAGCTGAGTCGCCTACGGAATGGGCACAGCACACTCACGAGGCCACAGTCAGGCCTGTGTCGGAACTGAACGACAACCACCATGCAACCATGACATATCAAAATGTACAGAATGCCAACGTGCCTTATCAACACAACCACCCACCGAAACAAATGTCTCACAGCAGTATGCATAGAGGGCTTAACGGAAACAATGCCAATATGGGTAAGCAACTGTTTTTCTAGCTTTGCATGATTGTATTACGCTAAATTGAAACTTAAAATCCATCTCTGCCCTTATTATTATGAGAGCTCACTATGTTATTAAACATTTCTTTTATGTACAAATTGCAAAAATAAAACCTAAAACCTTGAAACAATAACAAGCAGCCAAGACACCCTCAATTGCGTAGAATCATTTACAATAGCTATTATTCAATTTGCCATTGCGAATGAGGTTGATTTAACTCTCGCATTTCGTATTAGACTAATTATCACATGAAAATTTATCTCTTACCACCTGCTGGCTGCAGGCTACCTAGCTTCTTATTTTGGTAGGGTCAGGGCCAGCTTCATAAAAACCTACTTACTTATAAAAAAATTGGGCAAGTGCGAGTCCGACTCACACATGAAGGATTCCATACCATAATCTATAACAAGTTTGTTGTATGGGAGCCCCCCTTAAATATTTATTTTATTTTATTTTTAGTATTTGTTGTTATAGTGGCAATAGAAATACATCATCTGTGAAAATTTCAACTGTCAATCACCATTCTTGAGATACAGCCTGGTGACAGATGGACGGATGGACGGACAGCAAAGTCTTAGAAATAGTGTCCCGTTTTTACCCTTTGGGTACGGAAACCTAAAAATGGTCAAGTGCAAGTCGGGCTACCTAAACCTAAATTTTACTTGTGATGCCCACATTACCAACAATAGTGGATCCGCGTCTGGGTAGAACTGAACACGATGCATAAAGTACTCACTTGGGGTGCTTAAGCTGGATAAATGAAAAACATCTATATTTGGTACTACATAAATTACCTCTGTAATAGGAATTGATGCAGCTCTAAATGGAATTCTGAACGGATCTCTCTAAACGAGTGTTAAATTGATTAAGCAATAATTGATGAACCATGAAGTGGTTTAGTTTATACCAACTTATGTACAATGACCTTTGCAATTGCATGGCTCATTTCTGAATGAATTCATGCCATGTATTTGTGCAGCCTATAGTACATTATGGAATATGGTGTTAGGTTTCGGTGTATGTGATATATTATAACTAGTTTGTGACGAATGTGTCTCCGCGGCAGGTGAGCCGTATCCGGCGCGCGCGCCGCAGCTGCCCCTCGCCGCCTCCAAGCATGAGCTCAGATTGACGCATGAACAGGTATGTTCCTCCACACTGCGGGACAGGTGGTTCCGTCGAAAGACTGGGGGTCTGTCAATTAACAAAAAGCGGCGCGACGAGCGGTTGAGCGAGAGGATCCGAGCCCGGCGGCCATACACGTGAGCGAGACACGTACTGCTCACCGCTGCCGCTGCCGCTGTCGTGGCTGGTCCGTAACGCTATACTAGTATTGGGGCATCTGGAATCCTGTAACAAGGCACCTATTGAGTAACGTATTGCTCATGATGAAAAACAAAATCTAAATGCTCCGGCTTCCTCAAAAATTGCTCTAGGTGGCAAATAGGTACAACTCACATCCAGTGTTTGGTCAAGCATTTAGAATCTAAACCAATTTGCAGCCTATATGTATATTTGTAGCATAGGCTAACACTAGCCAACTACAAAACCTCGAATTAATGATGACCACAGGTTTTGTTCACAAAAATACCATCGTAATATCAGATAGGCACATCGCAATTTAGAGACTGTACCTACAATACAACAACAACAACAACATAACTCCTGATACTTGATATTGTTTATACTTGACCATATGAAAAAATATTAAATCGCAAATTCAATGTCCAATGTAAAGTACTGAATGGAATGTTTTCGTTACATTATAAACCTTACTTCTACTTTCTCAGGTGAACAAGAATCCCTTAAAGCATAACTTCTCAATATCTAAAACAGGTTTGCAAGGTGTTTCAAATTCATAGCGGCTAAATACAGGAAATTGGATAATTCCTAGTTAAATTTTACGCGTTGCGTTAATGAGAAGGTGTGGTACCGCGTCCATTTCAACATTGCGACTTATGCTGTTTTATTTTTATGCAGTAGGTTTTGTACTGCTATTTATCATACTATACGTTATCATGGCAGGTGTGGTCACGAACACGACACCATTAATTTGAGAAATGAGGCAATATTGATAACTTGCGTTATTGATAACTTGTTAGCGGCTGTATTATGAAAGAAAATAGTATTATTATCATCATCATATCAGCCGATAGTAGGGCTTCTGATATACGTGTTACACGCGGAACCGTAGCTCCGTGTTCTTAGCACCGGCGGTACTAAGATCACGTACTACACGGACACGTCAAAGATACGTAGCCGTGTCTGCGTTCGGCTGCGGATCGGTGCATCTCGGCTCCGCTCGGGTATTGAATGAAAGCTTGTCAAACCGACAACGTCACGGACGGATCGGATCCACGTGTAATTAAGAAACGCATCTCCGTGTAACACGGAGCTACGTATCTTAATTACACGGAGCCTAATTATACATGCCGAACGGTCCCGATCTCCACGGCCTCCCCCAAAGTTCTCCATAACAATCGGTTTTGCGCCGCCCTCATCCAATTTCTGCCCGCGATCCTAATTAGCGTTGACTATAGGTGGAGTTAAAGAAAAGGTTGCTTTTAATACTACTTAATGGTTAAATCAGAGTCGCAGTAGTATTTTATGATATTTTATTCAGATGGTTGACGGTTGATTGTACAGTCTTACGATAACAACAACTAGGTAGCGTAGCAACCATCCAACACTTCCTCTCAAGCAACCATTCAACATCCTAAACCCATACAGCATCAAGCAATCCAAACTAAACCAGACACATACCTTTCAAACTTAACACGGGGCAATGGCTTAGTCAAGATATCAGCTATGTTATCTTCAGTCGAGACATACTGTAGCTGAATCAACTAATCATTGATGCATTGACGAACGAAGTTATACCAATTGCCGTGGAAGCGTGCTGGGCCCATAACCTAATGGTTAAATCAGAGTCGCAGTAGTATTTTATGATATTTTATTCAGATGGTTGACGGTTGATTGTACAGTCTTACGATAACAACAACTAGGTAGCGTAGCAACCATCCAACGTAGTAATATAAGAGTGAAAATCAGCGTTTTCATGTTATTGGACGTTTGTCAGTAACACAAGTCCCCTTCCAGTTCCGCGCGGCCCTCCGACTGGTGGTGAGCGAGGGCGACCCGCGCGCCAGCCTGTCCGGCTTCAGCAAGATCGGCGAGGGCAGCACGGGCGTCGTCTGCGCCGCCACAGACTCCCGTACACGACGTCGCGTCGCCGTGAAGATGATGAACCTACGCAAGCAGCAGCGTAGGGAGCTGCTGTTCAATGAAGTGGTAAGTTGCTAGGACCTTTAGTGAAACTCTGTTTAAGTAGCTGGATAGGTTAGGGTCGGTACCGTCGGTCATTCTTAGTGCTGCTTACGTGTCGAGGGTTGACTATTTGTGGCTACCGATCTATAGGGAATTGAGACAATCGTAGAATAGAATAGAATAGAATAGAATACTCTTTATTGCACACCTCAAGAAGAAAGAAATACAAATACAAATGACACCACAATCGCAATCGTAATGCGTAACCGTATTTTTAATGTGACTCTTGGAACTCTGTAACTCTGTGAACGGGTGATCTGAAAGTCGTCTTGAAAGTTTAGTAATTACTGATAGTTGCCAACATTTTTATTGATGTATTAACATTTTTATATGTGTTTCAGGTGATAATGCGTGACTACCCACACCCGCACATAGTGGAAATGCACGCGTCGTATCTGGTGGGCGACGAGCTGTGGGTGGTGATGGAGTACATGGCGGGCGGCGCGCTCACCGACGTGGTGACCCGCGCGCGCATGGACCCCGAGCAGATCGCCACCGTCACCAAGCAGTGCCTCAAGGTAAGGTGCCGCGAGCTGTGGTGGTGATGGAGTACATGGCGGGCGGCGCGCTCACCGACGTGGTGACCCGCGCGCGCATGGACCCCGAGCAGATCGCCACCGTCACCAAGCAGTGCCTCAAGGTAAGGTGCCGCGAGCTGTGGTGGTGATGGAGTACATGGCGGGCGGCGCGCTCACCGACGTGGTGACCCGCGCGCGCATGGACCCCGAGCAGATCGCCACCGTCACCAAGCAGTGCCTCAAGGTAAGGTGCCGCGAGCTGTGGTGGTGATGGAGTACATGGCGGGCGGCGCGCTCACCGACGTGGTGACCCGCGCGCGCATGGACCCCGAGCAGATCGCCACCGTCACCAAGCAGTGCCTCAAGGTAAGGTGCCGCGAGCTGTGGTGGTGATGGAGTACATGGCGGGCGGCGCGCTCACCGACGTGGTGACCCGCGCGCGCATGGACCCCGAGCAGATCGCCACCGTCACCAAGCAGTGCCTCAAGGTAAGGTGCCGCGAGCTGTGGTGGTGATGGAGTACATGGCGGGCGGCGCGCTCACCGACGTGGTGACCCGCGCGCGCATGGACCCCGAGCAGATCGCCACCGTCACCAAGCAGTGCCTCAAGGTAAGGTGCCGCGAGCTGTGGTGGTGATGGAGTACATGGCGGGCGGCGCGCTCACCGACGTGGTGACCCGCGCGCGCATGGACCCCGAGCAGATCGCCACCGTCACCAAGCAGTGCCTCAAGGTAAGGTGCCGCGAGCTGTGGTGGTGATGGAGGACATGGCGGGCGGCGCGCTCACCGACGTGGTGACCCGCGCGCGCATGGACCCCGAGCAGATCGCCACCGTCACCAAGCAGTGCCTCAAGGTAAGGTGCCGCGAGCTGTGGTGGTGATGGAGTACATGGCGGGCGGCGCGCTCACCGACGTGGTGACCCGCGCGCGCATGGACCCCGAGCAGATCGCCACCGTCACCAAGCAGTGCCTCAAGGTAAGGTGCCGCGAGCTGTGGGTGGTGATGGAGTACATGGCTCAAGGTAAGGTACCACGACCACGAGCTGTGGTGGTGATGGAGTATCTACATGGCTCAAGGTAAGGTGTCACTAAGCAGTGCCTCAAGAATAGAATAGAACACTTAGCTTTACAAAAGAGTTAAAATCTCGGTTAATTTCGAACTGCCGTAGTTTTAAAACGTCTGTAAGTACACGAGTTCGGTCGATTTCTGACCGATTAACTTTTTTAATTCATGACTTTTTACTATGTAACAAAGTGGATCGTTAATTTGCCAAATATCTGATATTTCTAATTGTCCTGATAAAAGACAATTCTTAAATAAAATGAAGCATATTATCTCCAGGCTTTAGCGTTCCTCCACGGGCAAGGCGTCATACACCGGGACATCAAGTCCGACTCGATATTGCTCACCGCAGACGGCAGAGTCAAGTTGTCCGACTTTGGTTTCTGTGCTCAAGTCTCTCAGGTAAACTTTTGTATATTTCATCACTTTAACTGCAGATTGCATCAGCTTCATTTAGCGAATCAATTATGCGTAACAATTACTCTTAAACTACACAAAAAGCAAAGCATCTTACACGCTCATATAAAAATGACGATGATTTTCTGTGGATAGCAACCCTTCCCCAGAAAGACATCTAATTATCTTCGTCGATATGGAAACTATGATATTTTACCGTAGTTTATAAATATAGATGTTTTCAAATTAACTCCAATGAGCGCTTATATGAAGGTTGATATGTTCCCATTATCTCTACAAACACAAATATACACCTGATTGTCATGACGAAATAACATCAAGTTATTTTAGAGCAAATCTTACTTAGTCACACGTAACACGTGTCTCACATAACATTAACCTATTGAGCGCCAAAGACGGCTACTCACGTCGACGTAAATCTGTGCCCCAGACGTCATTTGCCGCTATACAATATCATACTATTTGCTGTCAGCACAAAGTGAACGTGTGCGACACAGTTTTCCGTAGAGGAGCAGAACTGGCAAGAGGTTAAGAGGCCTTATTCCTTTTAAAATGCTGATTGTTTTAGACATTTATTCTCTATGATTAAACATGTTCCTTAACATATTATTAGTGTTACTACCTAGAACAGGACTATTGGGATTTATTGGTATATATTAGAAACCTACAGTTTGAATTTTTCATTGATAATTTTTGTTTCAAAAACTACTCGAAATTGACAAAATTCACGCGGAAAATTAGATTTTTCTACTTATTTTCGACTGCACGCAATAAAAGCATGAAATAGCTACGTTACTACCCAGAACTCGGGGAAAAGTGTTATTCACTTCAAAAAGTTGGTTGAAATTATCAATATACTTGTCATAATATGAAAAAAATAAATTTTAAAAGGAATAAGGCCTCTTAAACGCGTATGTTCATTTCAGGAGCTACCAAAACGCAAATCCCTAGTGGGAACTCCGTACTGGATGTCGCCCGAGGTGATCTCGCGGCTGCCGTACGGGCCCGAGGTGGACGTGTGGTCGCTCGGCATCATGATGGTCGAGATGGTGGACGGGGAACCGCCCTTCTTCAACGAACCACCGTTGCAGGTAACAATTAATTTTATAGGGAGAAGTCCGTTAATTTGGATTATCTTTACCCAAAGCATTAAGTATTTGGTACCTAACTGACGTTGAAAGTCAGCGAATGTCACTGATGTGAACAAAGAGGAAACAGGACTAAATATTCTGCAAATTTCAAGTAATTTTTGCAATAATAAAGCTAAAACTATTCAGTGATGAAAGTCCAATTTTTTTCAATAGGATTCATTTTTATTTCGCAAAAAGAACAAAGGATTGAGCAGCATTCCGGTAAACAATGTTTTGAATTTGATTAATTACGTTTAATAATTAAAATATATGACGTATGCACATCTGAAAGCTGTTTGTAGCGCCATCGCCACTATCCCTGGGCCGGACCGACGCTCGTAAGGCTATCATAATAGTACATTTCTCAAAAAATATGCTCGGAAATGGATGCGTTTTTGTTTTGAAATAAAGACTAAGTTTTTCGTTTATGGTGCCCAGCGGTCCCTTAGTTCGTGCCTTGCCTGCAGTAATGTACTACTCTATGTCAAAACTGAATTCTTGCATTGCCGCCTTTTTTTTAAATAAAAAAGTTGATGTGTATTGTTCTTCCGAAAACGCCATTAGGCTATTTGAGGCAACTAAAAAGTCGCGATAAGTCGCAGCTAACTAGCTACTGATCTTCTGTTTTGGCGGTTTAGGACCTATGCCTTTTTTCAAACTTTTTAAAAAGTTTGTATTTTTCTTCCGAAAACGCCATTAACCTATTTGAGGCAACTAAAAAGTCGCGATAAGTCGTAGCTACTGATCTTCCGTTTTGGCGGTTAAGGACCTGTCTTTTTTATATTTTATCTTTTTTTTAAAGTTTGTACCTCGACAAATAAAGGAATTTCATACAACATTATTGTCGAACTAGAGTCGGACTACAAAAAGGCTGATTTAGACGATGCCAATTTTGAGACGCCTAAATTACGGCGCCTCGAAAAGGCACCGTGTAAACACTTTCCGCGCCATTTTTTCGCCGCATGCCAGCGCTGGCGCGGAATAGAACACGAGCCTATTTTTTGGCGCCAGTGACCCCCCCTCCGCGTCTCTCGCTGCCACTAATGACTGGTGCTGAAAAAAAGCACTGTGTAAACACGACTGGCGGCGAGATTTAGGCGGCTGAACATAGTCATTGTCTAAACGGTCGGAGGTGTGCTGTGCGGTAATCACTGGCGCCGTAATTTAGGCGTCTCAAAATTGGCATCGTCTAAATCAGCCTTTACTTTTCCAAGCAAATGAACTGTCAAATACATAACTAAGTATGGCAATTTTTTGTACTTGACCCAGATGTCAAGTTGTTAATGTGTCTTATAAGTAATAATTCTGTCCGTTTTTTATAATAAAAGTGTTAATTATGGAGATGGTGGGTTAGGTAAAAACGGGACCCTATTACTAAAACTCCGCTTTCCGTCCGTCGGTTTGTCTGTCTTAAATTTTAACAGATTTATTTTTGTTGCCGCTATACCTAGTTGGTTACTAAGTTATGTTACTGTATTAATCTTTATCTACATAAAATATACCAACGAAAGTCGAATAAACTATATATTAAAATGAAGTACACACAATCAGGATTTACATTTGTCAATATCATTCAAAATGTCCGAAATTGTTGCTCCTATTATCGTTTGTCCTAAATATTACTTGTCCTATCGTTTGATGTGGCTAAGATTCAACTATCGAATGATTAAAGATAAAGATAAAGATAAAATAACATTTAATCAAATAGGATCACGGGTATCACTTTTGCATCGTCAAAAGCTAATTGATGTGCATAATTGTAATGTTCCTAATATTTAATATGCTAAAAATCTTTTGACTACATTTTATTATACTTAAATCCCGAAGATTTTGAAGCAAGCATTCTGACGCTCCGCTCGCTTCGCTCGCTCCGCTATCCATGGTCATAAAACAAACCTAACCTAACCTACAGTTTTCGGTCTTTAACGTAACCTACTAACTGCTAAATTTCAATATACCTCCATGCATTCTGACGCTCCGCTCGCTTCGGTCGCTCCGCTACATGGTCATATAAACAAACCTAACCTAACCTACAGTTTTCGGTCTTTAACCTAACCTTCTAACTGCTAAATTTTAATATACCTCCGTCCTCCATGCATTCTAATGCTCCGCTATCCATGGTCATAAAACAAACCTAACCTAACCTACAGTTTTCGGTCTTACAATATAAGGATAATGTGTTATGTGTTATGACTACATGACTGTCATTAAGCACAAATCTTGATGATTTTTAGCAAGCAGAATTTTCAAACGTTATTTACGTTACGTTACGGTTCTGGCGTTTCGCTCGCTCGTTAGGGTCACAGTTCTACCTAACACTCCTCCTCGCTTCGCTCGTCGCCGTACCTAACCCAACCAAAATCTGACCTGCCTGAAGGTAAAATACGTAACGATTCTGACTTCACGCCTACCATAGTTTAGTTTAGGTGCTGTAATTTTAGCCAATTTAATAATAGGCAAAATAATTCTTAGGGCAATTCATGTTAGGAATATTATGCTTTAGGTAATTAGATTTTAGAGATATCTTCTTCTTTGTCGTCACACTCTTGGCACAGTGGTCGTGGTCGTCACATCAGGGTTGGTAGCAAACTTTACAATCCGTCGCCATTCCTCCCGTACTGTAGCTCTTCTTGTGCATTCGTGGAGTGGACCATTGAGCGTATTCTTGACTTGGTCGATCCATCGCATCGGTGACCTACCGCGCGCTCTAGTGCCTTCGACTTTCCCCTGCACCACAAGTCGTTCCACAGAAGTGTCTTCTCGACGTGTGATATGTCCGAAGAAAGTGAGAATACGACATTGGACGATGGAAGAAAGACGCTGTTTAATGCTGAGTTCTTGGATGATTGAGTCGTTGGTTCGGAACTGTGTCCAGGTTATGCCAAGCATCCTTCTCCAGCAACACATTTCTAGAGCGTCTATCTTCTTTTTCTCGCTTTCCCTTAAAGTCCACGTCTCAGCACCGTAAAGAAATATGGGAAACACTAATGCCCTGACAAGTCGCATTTTAGTGGCCTTTGTGATGTTTCTGCTTCTCCATATTTTCCTGAGCCGATCCATGGCGGACCTGGTGATAGCCATGCGCCGTTTAATCTCATCCACGCATCCATCAATTATCAGCGTTAGAGATATCAATATTAGGACAAACTTGCTTTAGGACTTTAAATGAGTATGCGCAAAAATTATTAGGACAAACGAGTAGTATGCCATTCAACAGTATGCCAAACATTCTCGGCCAAACATTTTTAGGACAAAAAACGTTATGCGATACGACAGGCACCCCTTGCGGTCACCGAAGCTCAGGGTACTATTGTACCTATTAATTGCGCGATAAACGAATTGTTTGTTGGTTTTGAGATTTTGAAGCAACTTTCAAATCATGTTTGGCGGGTGCCCACATTTGTGCAATGCAATTACAGCGACACGATTCTCTTTTAGACCCCAATCCATTATAATTACGACGTGATAAGTGTGTATGGTATAAAATTATAGCTCACAAATCCACCATATTGTGCCATTTTTTATTTTTTCGGTAGCATTTGTTTTAACGCAAAAAAAGAAGTTGCAAATCGAGTAACAGAACTTAGTAACCAACTAGGTAACAACAAATACTAAAAACAGAATAAAAGAAATATTTAAGTGGGGCTCCGATACAACAAGGCTGATTCTCATATAGTTTTAAAATATTAACATTTTTTTTTATTTTTTTTTCTGTGATATATTGCGGTGTATACATATTAAGAGTACATACCAAAGGCTAATTTTTGGTGCAGATGGACAAGCTTAATACCCTCTGCAAGTGATTAAAGTAATGCATGTGTACACGGCTGTGACATCCCTAAGCATAGTTGTGAGACTGTATAACATGGGTGTGACAATTTCATCGAAAATCAAGTAATTGTGTCAAATAACAAGTAACCAAGTAGCCAGGATCATTCACCAGCAACTTGCTCTTCGATACGGTCTTGTGGGGTCTGAGGTGCCGTACTATAAGTACGCACCGATGCCAGTTCTTGAGAATGGTCGTGCCACGCTCTATTGTGATCGATCTATCATCACGGACAGGACTATTGTAGCCAATAAGCCTGATATCGTTTTGGTAGATCGATCCAAGCGCCAGGCAGTGCTCGTCGACATTACCATCCCCCATGACGAGAACCTCGTGAAGGCCGAGAAGGACAAACTCAGCAAGTACCTTGACTTGGCTCACGAGGTGACCGCCATGTGGGATGTTGACTCGACGATCATTGTCCCGATAGTCGTTTCGGCTAACGGTCTTATAGCGAAGAGTCACGACAAACATCTAAAGAGACTCTCGCTAGATGGCTGATTTAATTTATTTTTCTTTGGTGACATCTGCGGAAAAAATACAACAAATTGATAACCCAACTTAGCAAACAAAATCATCAAATTATTCAAATATACTACAAGAATGTCACAACCAAGCATTATATGTCACAACCGAGGTTTGAAAAATTCCGTGGTCGTGACATTTAGATCTATCTATGGTCGTGACAAATTTTGAACATGTGCGACATAATGGAACAATTTGCTTTGTCTCGCCAATTTTAAACAATCACCTTATTCTGTTATTTCTGAGGTACAATTTATATAAGTATCAATAACATAACAGTAGAACTTACATTTAAAACTCATTCCACGGTGGTGACGTACTAAGGTTGTCCTTTTCTTTAATAAATACAAGAAAATATTTTTGCTATTCATTCACCGCACACCGACACCGACAAGAAGGTAGTTTTTCCGTTCTTAAAAAGCCTAAATAGGGCTGCTAGCTTCAAATATAATTGTCTACCAAGTTACACGTATTTAAACAAACACACAAACTTTATGATGTTCTGAATCAGAAACTGTTACATTATACTTTTACAACTTTTTAATAATGTTATCAGACATTTATTAGCTTTGCGTCATTCGTATAACATTAGTCAAAATTACTTGATATTGTAGCAGAAAAAAATATTTTATTAGAAAATCGGGAGATATCACACGGCATGGACGTGACATTTTGGGCAAACATTCTTTTTTTTTATATATATTTCTGAATATTTTAAGGTAAATGTGTTTATAAAAGATAAGTAGAGGATATTTGCTAAACAAAGGCATAAATAGATTTTTGATTTAAACAAAATAAACATGTGATTCTTACAAGGAGAACCGTTTGGGACGCCATACGGAGCGGACGCGTTTTCTTAGCCTCTGCCGATCTGTATTGGCATCGTAAAAACCCGGCCAAAACAATAGAGTCACGAGACAAAACAAGGCTCGACCAGATGTTTGCATGGCCGCCTGTTAACTTTTTACCGCGTGTAAACGAATTCTCCGCGTAATATCTATTCTTGTCTTTCTTTCAAATATTTAGTTACTAAGTAGATAGCCTAGAGTCTGGTGCGTCTATATTACTCGGCCTATCTGTGAGTGTTGATCAATTGTGTGCGGTTCCAAATCTGCAGTACCCCTCCGCCGCGCCGGCCACACCACAGCAGCTTAATTTGGTGAGACCGTTCCATTTTCTAATGCCAATTGCAATATTATTATACTCCTTGTCTATGCCGCCACAAGGAAAGCTACTCGAGCCCAACGGTTTGAGTTTAAGCTAAAACCAGTACCAAGTTTAGATGGACATAGGGCCAAGCACGGCCCGTATAGTAACAATCTTTAACTAACGTCAATTATGCACCTTTTCTTGGAAATCAGGCCACACTTCATCAACCTCTACCTGTGGACCAGCGTAATATAGTACGACCCAGCCGTCTCATGGTATTCGTCAGAACAACACCGGGAGTTGTTGTAAAATATATACAACTGTCATTTTTTGGAATCGTTAGTATTAATGTAGTTTTAGGTCTTAATCACTGTAATTTCCATTACTTAGGTACTTTTCCTACCCGAGGGACGTTCCTTTACTTTAGTATTTGTACTACTTTCCCATAAAACTTATATTTCTAACCGTAATTAAATTATATTAGGGCTAGTAGGTGATTGTGGACAGTTTATAATTCACTTAGTGAAATAACAAACTAACCTAACCTATCCGTCAGTTTACAATGTCACTGGTTAGTTTATATAGTCATGATTACTGTAGTGTTTTATCCTTTCATGTTTTACGACTATAATCGAAAGATTCCGACGTGCTTCTTGCTGATATGACCTACTTCGGTGCGAAGGTGTAATTAATGCCTGGTAATCTTGTTTAAGTAAGAAAGCTCTCTGTAAGGGACGAAGAGCTGAACGGCCAGCTAAATAATTATTCGTTTATATTTTTGTTCCAGTGTATTTTTTTGTATATTACACTATAATTATGCTCGTTACATTATGTAATACCAAAACTATACTAAAAGTCCTGCCTTAAATCGAATATTAACCAAGTGTAGTGTATGATATTGATACTCATCTTGAATTTTTGCCGTAGGACTTAAATAGCATAGTTTGGGTAACTTACAAATATATATTAACCGTTCAACAGTAATAATTTCGTTAGAGGCTACGTAATGAAGAAATGCAATAGCTTGCAAGCAATAACATCCTAGAACAAAGAGGTCCCTTTTTTTCATGGCTCTTAAAGGCCAGGTCACTTTGTCCCGAACACGTGCGGACACCGCCAGCTAGCAACAATTAGCCATTGTCAAAAAAAAAGGGACCCAACATAAACATAAGTGCATCGCCGGCTCATCCATAACATTAAACTCAACTGTCTTCATTTACCACGGAAAATTTAACAATTCCCAAGGGATGCCTCTATTGTCTGTACCTACAAGGGCGATAGCAAACCAGTTGAAAATCGTGCTGATACCAATTTCGACCATCGATGGAGGTTCGAGGATTGCTCGCTAATCACGTCTTGTCCGACGAGAAAAATAACAGTCAAATCCAATTAGAGATTAATGGCAGTGTTTCAGACTTAATGTCTCCCGGTAACAATGCTCCTGCCTTCGCGGAACAAATTGATAACACATTCGGAACCACTTTAGAAACGGATTTCAGGGTGGAGAAAATATGATTATATTTGCCGCCGTGGGTCTACGGTAAATATCTATGTGCATATGAATCATCAGCGACCACTACAATATATACACCCAATGCCAAATCTTCGTGTCTTCTACGACTTCGCGGAGCTCCGTCCACTTCAACAGTCCTGACACTGAAGCATCATTGATTCAACAATCCAGTGCTGACCAAACCACGACCGATGTAATGCGCAGCTACCGATTAATTGACGCACAACCTAAAATAAACTAAAAACGCATGCTATCACGCTACCTCACAATAACAGCTATGGTAAAGAAATATCAAAAGGAAGTGAACCGTCATGAAACGGCCATAACCACGATGTCACACGGTGAAGAAGAATGTGTCTAATAAGAACCCAATATGGGGCGAATCCAACGAGAACTCATACAGGCATCAAATAAGACCCCGCCATAGAACTTGATTTGGCTCGCGACCAATTATCACTAAAGAAACTTCAAGAAGTTACCTACAAATACGTCCACACACACGCAATATTATCTGAACCCTAACTTTAAGCTGGATTATACCGTTGAAGGAAAGCAAAAGCAAACTTAATTCACTAGAGTAATCAGCCAGAACGAAGTAATATTATCCCCAGAACATGGACCCGACACGGCCACTTGGATGAAAAATCTAAAATAGATAGAAACAGACACGGAATCAAAACTGGAGGATAATTACATACAAATAGCGACGTCTCAGCGACATCAACCTACAACACAAGAACTTATCCTACGTGATAACTGGAAACTTTGGACGACGAGACGCAGTCCACTATCCTTCCCTGTATATATTTACACAACTATCTGTCTATTTCCTTTCTGGCTCGATGCTAGTATTCTTGTCGGATCTCTCCCGTCGGTCCTCATCCTGACTGCAAAATAACCTACACTCCCAACCTGTAAACTTCTGGCTCCCCGGTGCCTCGGATAGGAGGGCCAGTTGATCTTACCGGAGCGGCAAAAGACGGAGGGGAACACGAGAGGACCCGGATACGTGCCCTGTCTCAGAACCGAAAGCTCCGGCCAGGGAATGTTAAAGTTTCTATACTACCCTGAACGACTTTCGGTATTGTGCCAGCATGCGCTTCTGAGTCATTTCGCTGAGCTTCTTTGTCTTTCCCTCTCTTGCATGCTCAACGCCTCCGCGTCCTTGCAGCAGAACTGCTGGCTGGGTGTAGTCACCGAAACGAAACGAAACGAAACGATAAACATGTGATTCTTACAAATCACAAAAAAATGCATGAGAATAAGAATTACCCACAAACGTGATCGGGGTTGCGTTCACTTTGTACCTCATTTGAATGCGGCACCATACATGCCAGGTGCAAACTTAACTCGGCCAGTTAAGATGGGAAGTGTTCGTACGGAAGAGCGAGAGTTTTTATGTTCATTTACAACGTTTTTGATACACAATGTATTTTAATTTCCAGGCGATGCGCCGCATCCGCGACATGCCGCCCCCCCGACCGCGTGGCGCGGCGCGCTGCCCCGCCGACCTGCTGTCGTTCGTGGAGAGCGCGCTCGTGCGCGACCCGGCGCAGCGCCTGCCCGCCGCGCGGCTGCTGCAGCACCCGTTCCTGCGCCGCGCCGGCCCGCCCGCGCTGCTCGTGCCGCTCATGCCGCCGCCGCCGCCCGTGCAGTGAGTACACACTACACACAGTGAGTACACACTACACACAGCGCCTGCCCGCCGCGCGGCTGCTGCAGCACCCGTTCCTGCGCCGCGCCGGCCCGCCCGCGCTGCTCGTGCCGCTCATGCCGCCGCCGCCGCCCGTGCAGTGAGTACACACTACACACAGTGAGTACACACTACACACAGCGCCTGCCCGCCGCGCGGCTGCTGCAGCACCCGTTCCTGCGCCGCGCCGGCCCGCCCGCGCTGCTCGTGCCGCTCATGCCGCCGCCGCCGCCCGTGCAGTGAGTACACACTACACACAGTGAGTACACACTACACACAGCGCCTGCCCGCCGCGCGGCTGCTGCAGCACCCGTTCCTGCGCCGCGCCGGCCCGCCCGCGCTGCTCGTGCCGCTCATGCCGCCGCCGCCGCCCGTGCAGTGAGTACACACTACACACAGTGAGTACACACTACACACAGCGCCTGCCCGCCGCGCGGCTGCTGCAGCACCCGTTCCTGCGCCGCGCCGGCCCGCCCGCGCTGCTCGTGCCGCTCATGCCGCCGCCGCCGCCCGTGCAGTGAGTACACACTACACACAGTGAGTACACACTACACACAGCGCCTGCCCGCCGCGCGGCTGCTGCAGCACCCGTTCCTGCGCCGCGCCGGCCCGCCCGCGCTGCTCGTGCCGCTCATGCCGCCGCCGCCGCCCGTGCAGTGAGTACACACTACACACAGTGAGTACACACTACACACAGCGCCTGCCCGCCGCGCGGCTGCTGCAGCACCCGTTCCTGCGCCGCGCCGGCCCGCCCGCGCTGCTCGTGCCGCTCATGCCGCCGCCGCCGCCCGTGCAGTGAGTACACACTACACACAATGAGTACACACTACACACAGCGCCTGCCCGCCGCGCGGCTGCTGCAGCACCCGTTCCTGCGCCGCGCCGGCCCGCCCGCGCTGCTCGTGCCGCTCATGCCGCCGCCGCCGCCCGTGCAGTGAGTACACACTACACACAGTGAGTACACACTACACACAGCGCCTGCCCGCCGCGCGGCTGCTGCAGCACCCGTTCCTGCGCCGCGCCGGCCCGCCCGCGCTGCTCGTGCCGCTCATGCCGCCGCCGCCGCCCGTGCAGTGAGTACACACTACACACAGTGAGTACACACTACACACAGTGAGTACACACTACACACAGCGCCTGCCCGCCGCGCGGCTGCTGCAGCACCCGTTCCTGCGCCGCGCCGGCCCGCCCGCGCTGCTCGTGCCGCTCATGCCGCCGCCGCCGCCCGTGCAGTGAGTACACACTACACACAGTGAGTACACACTACACACAGCGCCTGCCCGCCGCGCGGCTGCTGCAGCACCCGTTCCTGCGCCGCGCCGGCCCGCCCGCGCTGCTCGTGCCGCTCATGCCGCCGCCGCCGCCCGTGCAGTGAGTACACACTACACACAGTGAGTACACACTACACACAGCGCCTGCCCGCCGCGCGGCTGCTGCAGCACCCGTTCCTGCGCCGCGCCGGCCCGCCCGCGCTGCTCGTGCCGCTCATGCCGCCGCCGCCGCCCGTGCAGTGAGTACACACTACACACAGTGAGTACACACTACACACAGCGCCTGCCCGCCGCGCGGCTGCTGCAGCACCCGTTCCTGCGCCGCGCCGGCCCGCCCGCGCTGCTCGTGCCGCTCATGCCGCCGCCGCCGCCCGTGCAGTGAGTACACACTACACACAGTGAGTACACACTACACACAGCGCCTGCCCGCCGCGCGGCTGCTGCAGCACCCGTTCCTGCGCCGCGCCGGCCCGCCCGCGCTGCTCGTGCCGCTCATGCCGCCGCCGCCGCCCGTGCAGTGAGTACACACTACACACAGTGAGTACACACTACACACAGCGCCTGCCCGCCGCGCGGCTGCTGCAGCACCCGTTCCTGCGCCGCGCCGGCCCGCCCGCGCTGCTCGTGCCGCTCATGCCGCCGCCGCCGCCCGTGCAGTGAGTACACACTACACACAGTGAGTACACACTACACACAGCGCCTGCCCGCCGCGCGGCTGCTGCAGCACCCGTTCCTGCGCCGCGCCGGCCCGCCCGCGCTGCTCGTGCCGCTCATGCCGCCGCCGCCGCCCGTGCAGTGAGTACACACTACACACAGTGAGTACACACTACACACAGCGCCTGCCCGCCGCGCGGCTGCTGCAGCACCCGTTCCTGCGCCGCGCCGGCCCGCCCGCGCTGCTCGTGCCGCTCATGCCGCCGCCGCCGCCCGTGCAGTGAGTACACACTACACACAGTGAGTACACACTACACACAGCGCCTGCCCGCCGCGCGGCTGCTGCAGCACCCGTTCCTGCGCCGCGCCGGCCCGCCCGCGCTGCTCGTGCCGCTCATGCCGCCGCCGCCGCCCGTGCAGTGAGTACACACTACACACAGTGAGTACACACTACACACAGCGCCTGCCCGCCGCGCGGCTGCTGCAGCACCCGTTCCTGCGCCGCGCCGGCCCGCCCGCGCTGCTCGTGCCGCTCATGCCGCCGCCGCCGCCCGTGCAGTGAGTACACACTACACACAGTGAGTACACACTACACACAGCGCCTGCCCGCCGCGCGGCTGCTGCAGCACCCGTTCCTGCGCCGCGCCGGCCCGCCCGCGCTGCTCGTGCCGCTCATGCCGCCGCCGCCGCCCGTGCAGTGAGTACACACATCACTATGTGTAACTCAGTACTTACACGATACTGACAATTAGTACAGAGCTTATCGTACAACAACAACGATAACTCCCCGACCCGTACACTGAGGAGAGGACCACCGTACATGTGTAACTCTTGCACAGAGTACAATGACTTAACCGAACAGTGAGGACAGTGACTCATCTTACAAGGTATTCAGTTACCCACTTTCAGTTACAGTTAAAACAGTAACTTTCCGCACAGTGAGGACAGTGTTTTACCGTATAACAAGTACAAACACTCGACGCAAAGTTACTACAGAAACCTAACCATCGCATCGTTTTAAAATATTATTATAAATTATATCTGTACTGAATAGGCTTTTTATTTCCTCCTCAATCTATTAATTTCATAGATTAATACTTGATTTCTTTTTCAGGTAATTTAAATATTCCTAACTACTTACCAGATGCCCACCAGTTCGACACGAAAAAGACGTATTTATTCATCGAAGTGACCTAGAGCTAGCAGCTTATTTATGCATTTAGTATCGAACCACAACGATCATGACAAACCAAAGTTGTACGAAGCAACTTGTAAAGAGTAATTTTAGTTTTTTGTACAAAATATACGTTACTGCACTCAAGTATCGTAAGCGGGAATTACGTAAAGGTTTGAGTCTTGTTGTTTTAGCATAAGCGCGTTGGAAATCTCATTATATTCTGCACGGCTAGCACGTCTTGCCGCAACTTTGCTTGATGCTGAATCAACCGTCTTGCTCTCACGGTATTTATTGAAAGGAATGTGATTTGCGCATCTTCGAGACAAAATATTTAACTCGAAAGCAGAGAATCATCAAGCCACTAAGAGTCAATTCGGCTTACATGGAAATATTAATCTAATTCAGCCAATTTTTTATGTCACTTGCCGCCTTTTCTTGTTTGGTTGAATTCAGCCGGGTCCACAGGGCGAGCGGCCTCGCGAGGCAATTGCCGCGCGCGGCATTCGGCGCATGCCTCGGGCATTGGATGAAATTACGCTCACCGAATGCCGCGCGCGGCAAGCCCGAGCCGTCTTGTTCGCCCATTTGACAGATAAAACAATATGGCGCCGCCGCACGCAATCAGCTTTTGACTTTTGACTTGTTGCTACGTTCATACAAAGACTTTTTCAAAAAAAGCTAATTCAATATTTTTTTTATGTGTAAAACAAACAAATAGCACATAATATATACCTAGTTACGGTTATTCCGTTTCGCGTAATACTTAAGTGTCGGACGCCATTTTGTTTTATCTGTCATAATCTGACCGAAGCAAAAACGTGTACGTCCACACTGCGCGCGGCAAACGACCGAGGCACCTTTGAGCACGGACAAAAACCGACAGCGCGCGGCTCGGCCGCGGCAGCGCTCGGCCGAGGCAAAGCGTGCGGGCGCCGCGGGCGAGGCGCGTACACACAGACCGCGCCGCCGCGCGCGGCAATTGCCTCGCGAGGCCGCTCGCCCTGTGTGGACCCGGCTAATCAAAATGAATTATTGCCGTTTTTATATATTTCACACATTCCTCGTTATAAGGATAAGCGAACCTACCATAAGAATATCGAAAAGAATAGAACCACACAACACAATTAGTTGTATTACTTGTAGGTACATTATTGTCGAAGCGAGGGAAGTAGGCAATTGCTGGCTGAGTATTAAAATTAATACAATTAATGAAGCCAACAATTGCCCTTCCTTCTAAGGTAAATATAGTGTTTTTCTTATAAATGGTGAAAGAAAACAAAATAAGTACAGATCAGTTTTATTTAGCCAACTGCTGAATTCTTGCATTGCCGCCTTTTTATTTATTTTTTAATTAATAAGTACAAGTGTATTTTTCTTCCGAAAACGGAATAAGCTATTTGAGGAAATTTAAAAGTCGCAATAATTCGTAGCTACTGATCTTCCGTTTGGGCTGTTTAGGACCTATGTACCTATATATTTTTTATATGATCGTTCTAACTTTTTTTAAAGTTTGTTCTTCGACAAATAAAGGAATTTCATACAACATTATTGTCGAGCAAACCGAGCTAGCAAGTTTTTTTTGCTGAAAATAAACTATGCACTTCGCGTCCTGATTTCTTATCAATAAATCCTACATTCCCGACCATTTTTGAGAAGAATAGTAGTAGCATTAATCCATACTTTTCTATATTTTTATGGTACCGCTTACGTCATGAGACGCGCTTGTCCTGACTGACCTTAAGTTAATTTAAAAATAGTATGGGTGGACTGATACAATATCTTAACAGGTTGGATACGTAATTTCCGCCATATTCGCTTCCAGTGATCATTCCATGCATATGCTAGTATGCAACACATTCCTCTTATTTCCTCTCTTGAGCATGTAATCGATATATCGTTGAAAATATATTTATCGTGTTTTTATGCCATAAAATTGTTGGTTATTCAAGTTTGTTGTAGAATTATGCTGTAGCTTATGCGTTTAGTGATAAGAAATCATTCACGTTGCTATACATACCGTCCAAATGACGTGTCTTTATACTTTCCTTGCACTATAGGTATTATATATTTATGATGTTGAACAAGCCTTTTACACATTCTTATAACAAAACATTACTTAATCGCGTTTAAAAAGTGTTTGATTATCTCGACGTCTCGGTCGGGATCGATAAATCAATATAAGCCTTCTACATTTAAGTATATCTTATTACCTACCGTATCGTGTCTTGTTATACAGTATGTTTTAAAACTAGTGTCTTAAAAAATTACAAAAAATAATCAGTATTATTGAAGCGGAGTGACGGCTGCTTTTGTACTTAACTTACTAAATTATAAATCGATATTAGTGGATATTATTAATCGTAAGTTGAAAATCATCGATCATTTTTTTACATTCCGGAATGAGTATTTAAAATTCTATTTTCTTATTTTTATATTCAACTTTATACTTGATATTTAATATTTATAAATGAAATTTACGATACGGCGGTTACCCGTCAGTTTTTAGCTTTAAGACAGCCCGAAAACTCAAATGTTGTTAAATGGGCTTCTAACAAAACAAATTAACTAAAAATGTATGCACTAAACCAGTGTCATTACCAAAAACAATCACTCTCAGTGGTAGCTGAACAAGAAAGCGAAACCGCTCTACCTATCGCATTCTTAACATTAACAATAGAAAACTACTATGAAAGCCCAATATAGTATACACACGAGTTACTCATATTATTTAAGTCGACTTTTGCTGGACATGTTCGTAGACCTTAATCACGAGCTCTCGCTTAACCAAGATGAGTAACGCGTGTGAATTTATAATATAAAGTATTTTAACTTCTCAAGCAACAAAGTAACATTGTATTGATTTTCGAACATTGTTAAGTTTCTTGTTTTATTGAGTAAAAAAAAGTCACAAATACCTAATCTCTTCTCAATAGGTATTTTATGTAAGTTAGACTAACTATCAATTTGGCCTTAAAACTGTGATGTCTATAAACCTGACTGATATTTTTGTTAACATTGGCCTCTGTTTGTATAATGGCACAATTATTAAATGTTTTCTTTGAGATGTCCCAAGCTTATGTAAAAGTAACCTTAAAATTCCATAAGTACAATCTCCATACAGCTAAATCTGGATAAAACCGAAAATTAAGCGACCCAACCACCTACAATATGATTGCGCAACTTACTTACCAATGTTATTGAACAAAATATTGCGCCCTAATCGCTGATCAACTTTTTCTGTTGCTCGTTACCACGGAGACGTCCCCCGGGTCACTCTAATAAGACTTTCAAGGCTTATATTTACAATAAACATTGCAATGGCTAGTCATAAGACCATTCTTAGGGAGGCTTTATCTTGACAATACCAGTAATATCAACACTTCTCTAAGAAATTTTGCCACCATTGTCTCCTGGGTCACGGGGCAGAATGACAACAAAAAAAAGTTGATCCATCCTAAAAGTACAAGGGGCATTTCAATGATATTGTGCAATAATGTTACAGATAGGATGAGTCTAGCCACAGATATTTAATACGAGATGAAATTCAAACTTGCCACAACAAAGTGTCTTGTATCCTGTAGTACAAATGCAAACCTTGTGATTTTGGCCCAGGTAGAGGTAGCGTGTAAAATTACTAACAAAGATATTGTATTATGAGAAAGCTAGAGTTGTGACTAAACAATACATTATATTTAAAAAATATCGAAAACGTAGGCAGCTAGATGTTACGAGTGTAGACTAGAGCTTTACAGATGTAGTGAATAATATTTTTCCCATTGACATAGGACTTCATATGAAACATATCAGATTCGTAATTGACTATATCCTATTTTATTGTCTTCACAAAGAACGCATAGTCATCATAAACCCCTCGAATGCGATGTCAAAATTTGCTAATCAAATTGAAACACTATTTTAACGTAATGTTAAAATGTTCCGAACGGATCCGTACCTAAGCGTGCGAGGGGAACTTTTTAAATTATAAATACATAGTCAGCATTTTCAACCTTTGAACGTCAAGCGATGGAGCAATTCACCGTGCTCCTGACGCTCCAGCATCAACAGCGATTGTAAAATACTTGTAGCGGTTAGAATTACGAAGTTATTGATCCCCGAAATTCGGACGTCATTTCGCTGGCTCAATATTACAGCGTTCTATGTTCGACTGTTGACGAGTTCAAATTTGAACATTGTCATAATGACATTAAGTCTTATTTAAATTACCCTGAAAATGTAACATAGAACCCTGTAATATTGGGCCAGCGATTTGCCGACGTCGGCGTCTGGGCCACGTGATTTGCTGTCTTTGGCGCTCAAAAAGTTACTGAATAGAAACTATCAGAAATGTTATACTTCGGGATTAATCGTAGTTTCATTCCCAATTTGAATAGAAACTATCAGAAATATTATACTTCGGGATTAATCGTAGTTTAATTCCCAATTTCAATCTGTCCTGTACCTATTATAGACTTAGTGCCTTAACACAGCCTAGATTGTTGTAAGCACGTTGAATGCACCTGATGTTTGTTACACTGCTCGTATGTTTACAATAACGTGTTAAAATAGGTTATCTTCATCACAAAACTAATTTGTCTTGCGACATGATGTTGTTCATCGGAATGTCATAATTTATTTGTATCAATTTCATTTTTATGTAAGGTATATGCCAAATATTTTGTAAAATTATGATATCACATTGTTATAAGATTGTTATGAAATATAGATTTTGAGAAAATAATGTCTTATTCCTTTACAATATCATTTAAGAAATAAGTTCCTAAATCTTTTTTAAAGATAATTCTAGTTTTAAAATCCACTTCCATATGATTGAAAGAGTTGTCTGTGCCTAGAAATCTATTGACAATGTAATTCAGTCCTGCAGTCCTTATCCTGTCTACTTCTGATACAAGATTATTACAGTAAGTGTGTTCTTCTCTATTTTGCCAGGTAAAATAAGTAAAGCTCAGTAGTAATATAATCAGTTATATTTACTTGAAGTTAATTAATATTAGACAATACAATACGTTTATTTGTAGAATTCATATTCACTTTCGTCCTTCTTGATATTGTTCTTGTATCCTTTTTCGAAGTCTTTAGGCAGAACAATGTATCTGTAAAGAAAAACCACTCAAGTTAACAAGGTTAGGAGGTAGCAATATCATGATCATTACAACTAGTTTGTAGAGGCAAACACACTTGCCGTTAAAACGATAGCCATTATTAACCCCGTGAAAATAGTGCTGTTTCCGATTGTAATAGGTCAAAATGTACTGGGAAATCAAGCAGATTATATCTGCATTTGCTTAGGAAAAAGACACCTAGGGACTTACGATCATAAATATTTATACGAGTTTAGGGGGTAGGTTATAGCGGTGATAACCCCTTCACCGCTGGGCTCAAGCAAGGATGCCGTATGGTGACATACAAGACGGGGGCTCGGGGGGCGCAGCTCCCCACCATACAAATAATATAACATCCTAACACGGAAATAAGGAAGCAGATCTGATGAAACTTTTGAGTTAACAGAGATGGTGACATACAAGACCGGGGGTTCGGGGGGCAGAGCTCCCCACCATACAAATAATACAACATCCTAACACGGAAATAAGGAGGCAGATCTGATGAAACTTTTGAGTTAACAGAGGAGATGGTGACATACAAGACCGGGGGTTCGGGGGGCAGAGCTCCCCACCATACAAATAATACAACATCCTAACACGGAAATAAGGAGGCAGATCTGATGAAACTTTTGAGTTAACAGAGGAGATGGTGACATACAAGACCGGGGGTTCGGGGGGCAGAGCTCCCCACCATACAAATAATACAACATCCTAACACGGAAATAAGGAGGCAGATCTGATGAAACTTTTGAGTTAACAGAGGAGATGGTGACATACAAGACGGGGGTTCGGGGGGCAGAGCTCCCCACCATACAAATAATACAACATCCTAACACGGAAATAAGGAAGCAGATTTGATGAAACTTTTGAGTTAACAGAGGAGATGGTGACATACAAGACCGGGGGTTCGGGGGGCAGAGCTCCCCACCATACAAATAATACAACATCCTAACACGGAAATAAGGAAGCAGATTTGATGAAACTTTTGAGTTAACAGAGGAGATGGTGACATACAAGACCGGGGGCTCGGGGGGCGGAGCTCCCCACCAAACAAATAATACGTCCTAAAACGGAAATAAGGAGGCAGATCTGATGTAAAGCCTGAGAAATATATGAGGATGCGCCATATTGCGGAATTTCCTGGAACTAATTTCTTACAATTTTATGTTGGTTTGTCAACAATGTCAATGTCATTCGTGGTGATTTCTTTAAAAGACAAATATTTAAAATTATCCAAAGAAAATGCCGAAAACCATTCACAGTCGTGAACGTAGGATTTTAAATAAAGTGGTGTGTGTGTTTTCTACACGAAAAAGAGTCTGGAAAAGAGTGCATTCCATTAAATTATATTACGAGGTTAACATAGTGGAACTGACAGGTATTTAAAAGTAATGTCATTATAGTGGGATGCGATTGGTTGGAAAATTGTTGCCATATAGATCTTATAAATAGCGCGCTCTTGACAATCCTCATATATTTCTGGTCAGGCTTTAACTTTTGAGTTAATGGAGATGACAACACAAAAGAATGGCGTTTTGTCCGTTTCCGTCTGACCTGTTCTCTCTGACGGCGTGCATGCCGGCCTCCTGGCAGATGGCGTTGATGTCGGCGCCCGACACGCGGTCCGGCCGCGCCACGAACTCCTCCAGGTCCACCTCCTCGGACAGGTTCATCTTCGCCGTGATCGTCGAGAAGATCAGGCGCTTCTGACGCCTGCAATGACGTAATAGTTACATACCTAGGGCGGGGAATTCGTAAATGACCCAGATCGCAGGTGTTTGTGGCCCCAACAGAAAGGTGAGGGCCATAAATATGCGATCTGAGGTCTAAAGTTTTACGTCTTGCCTTGGCCAAGAAGTGTTTCTCCCAGGGCAGAAAATCCCACTTACGGCCTAGGGTGACGTAATAATATTATCTTAGACTGTTTTTCACCAAACTGACCATCGCGACAGATAAACATAGTGTAGGTACCTATGCGTGAAATAAAAACTTACCTATCAGGAAGGGGGAATTCAATTTTCCTGTCCAAGCGACCAGGTCTGAGCAGGGCAGGGTCCAAAGTATCAGCACGATTTGTTGCCATTATGACCTGAAAAATAGTGTGCATTAAACAAAGATATCATAAACACAATGAATAGAAATGAAATTTATTTTTATTGAAGCTTAGGACATAATACATCATGAAATATCCAGCGGGCCCCAAACTAAGCGGAGTCTGTATCGTGGGACCCTGTGACAAGTAAGAAATAATCGTCAATATTTAGAATTGATAAATTGAAAAGTAAATATATTATAGTAGTACCTTGACATTGGTAGTTTGGTCAAAACCATCCATCTGGTTGAGAAGTTCCAGAAGAATTCTTTGAACTTCTCTGTCGGCACCAGTTTGGGCATCAAATCTGGAAAATTTAAGCAAGTGTTAGTAGCATCGATAGAAATCTGATTCGCAACACCAGTTTATAAATCTGCTTCAGTATTTGTGATCAATAAACTATCAGATTTTTAAAGATCAAAATGACCTAACCTATGGCTTTAATATCATATTTTGGAATCTATTTTTTTTTTGTCATAGAGGGCAAACGAGCAAAGGTCGCCCATAGAGACCTGCAACACCAGAGGAGTCACAAGTGCGTTAGCGGCCTTTCAGGTGGGAGTACGCTCTTTCCTGGAAGGTATGAAGGTCGTATCGGTCCGGAAATACCGCAAGCGAGAATTAATTCCACAATGCAGTCAATACAACATTCTAGAAATACGTTCAGTAACTTTGCTTAGGATACAATAGATGGCTTTTGAAGCAGAATAGTTGATGACTGTGTACCGGAAGAACTAGACAGAAAGACGCCGGCGATTTGGTCAAGAGCATACGATAGTGGTCGTAGATTTAGAGGACTTATTGTTAGTCTAGCAGTGAATGTGTTTCGGCTGATGTTAAGACTGCACCGAGCGAAATGTGAAAAAATAGGCAGTTGCCGTTAAGTAGATAACGTCAACCCTAGTTGATTAATCCATTTCTAAACTATATATTTAGCATTTCGAAGAATGTGTTAACATCTTCTACGTGGAAAAATTATAAGATTATTAATATTTTACCCTAGAGAACTAAGTAAAGTTGGACGAAAATTGTAAAATCGTAAGCAGGCGTTACGTGTTTTTTTATACTTTAACAATGGAAATCTATTCTGATTTTCAGTTCAAAAAAAAGATGAATGTTTACATTACAATTTGTCCGCATCAAATATTTCAATTATTGTTTGGTATTAAAGGTCCAGATTTTTCCAGAAGTGCTTTTAATTCTCCATACAGGCGGCCGCGCACCGATTTAAATACGCATTCCCCGCGCTCTATGGTTCAGTCGCAAACGCACGGCGCCCTCTTAAGCGATGGATTTATGGGGCTGGGGCCTTACCTCTTGGTGGCGATGGCGTCGATCTCGTCGATGAAGATGATGGCGGGGCTGTTCTCCTTGGCGAGGCGGAACACGTCGCGCACCATGCGCGGCCCCTCGCCCAGGTACTTCTGCACGAACTCGGACCCCACCACGCGGATGAACGCCGCTGCAAATTGTAATCAATCAATTAACCCTTTAACCGCCATCAATTTTTCATCAAACTTGCTCGTGTCGCCGCTTGTCTTATTTATCAGACTGTGGCGAAATGAGCTGGAAATGTTATGTCTTATATATCAGACTACGGCGGTTAAAAGGTTAATAATATTCGTGAACTGAATAGTAATAATATAGTAGTAACTATTAATTTGTCTTTATTTGTACCCAAATGAGGGTAACCGTCTTTGGGCTCAACAGTTGGCGCCACTGTCTAGTGAGGTCAGTAAAACAGAACAGGAAACTGCATAATACAGACATATTCGAGAAATAATTACTTTCGAGAAATAATAAATTCGGCCACAGATTTATTATTTGGCCACATGGTCGAACTTCTCATTTAATAACTAAGCATCGGGAATATGAGATAGCCTCTAATAAACTAATTCATCTTCTTCACAACGCCAACTAAAAATGTTAAAGAAAGCGTCAAGTCACAATCAACAATTATTATTACTTGTCCTTCTGATTTATACATTGCCAACTAATTTACTAACTCGGCCACGGAATTTGCAACTCATCATCATTTTTCATTTTACAGCTTCAATACAAGGAGTGTTAGGTTCAACTGCGACCAAAAAAAAAAAGTTTAAACATTACATATTTCATAACGGTACGTAACCCATTAATCTAGTTCTAAGGCAGATCCGACTTGGCTTAGGTTAGGTACGACGACGAGCGAAGCGAGGAGGAGTGTTGGTTCAACTGCGACCAAAAAAGAAAAAAAAGTTTCAACATTACATATTTCATAACGGTACGTAACCCATTAATCTAGTTCTAAGGCAGATCCGACTTGGCTTAGGTTAGGTACGACGACGAGCGAAGCGAGGAGGAGTGTTAGGTTGAACTGCGACCCTAACCTAAAATGAGATTTAAGTATTTTGTTTTCTTCTCTCCTCAATAGTTCATATGTAATTATAGTGGCTTTAATATACTATTTGATGACAATTTTAGGTAAATTTTACGATCGATTAATGTAGGATGACTTACATTTTAAACATACTAAGTTATAAAATTAGAAGCTAATACAGTTACTATTTTGGTGTCATATAATAATATTTTAGAAGTTTGCTATTTGAATGCATGCCTCAAATTTAGATGCTAAAAAATAATCACCATGCTAAGTTACAATTACAGTGGCTTACAAAGAAGGTAACTAGTGGCTGAGATATTATTATTCAGACGCGCGTTGGTTGTGGCTGACTTAGTAATTTAGAAGGTAACATATTTTCTGAGGCGAATAATGCTATTAAAAAGAAGCCTGTTTAAATAGAACCCATTACTTTCTAAAATACACCACATCTAAATGTCTTCTAACTTCTGGCATCTAATTTAATTTATTTTGAAAAGTCTATTTAACCAAAATTTTCTACATTTTCTATATTGACCCCCCAGGCCCAGATTGTATGTCTGCAATTAACTAAGAACTGCACGATGTGTTACGATGATCACGAGTAATTTAGTGAAAGTCTATAAATATCAGTAATTTGTATGCATTTCACAATTCTGATGATCACACACGACACTAGTACCTCTAGCGGCGAATTCAATAGCGATAGCCCTCACTGCCATGCAGTTCACCTAGGAAGATTACCGCTGCTGACGAAATGCAAAGCCGAATTCTATGGTACCATAGATACACAGCCACAATGGATTGGCTCCTCTTTATGTGCAGTAACTGCCTTCATGATATTTAGCAAAGTTTTGAGTAGTCTGAATAGGGGTGTTGACTGATGTTAAATTATACAACATACTTTAAATGAATAAAAAATTTGCTCAATAATATGTGAGACAAAAAAAAAAAAATAAGACGACTTTTTTTTTTAATTATGTGACTTCAAAGTCTAAGTCTAATTGTCTCCATACAAATATTGGTTAACCCACAGAACAGAATAACGTCACAATGTACGTGGCCATTATATGGAGCGTTTTTAGCGCTCTATAGGAATGGTGAACTTTGACGGTAATTTCTGACTATTAGAGCAGTCTAAGTGTAGGTAGTTCTATATAGACATTTGATTTGATCCCAATAAAAAATAGAATCGATTGACATCCTCGAAAAAAAAATTGTTTACACGACTATTATTTTACAGTCGCAGTTCGCGTAGATGGCAATATAGGATTTACCACACTGACGACGGTCTGCCGTCAGCGGCCAGGTCAAACTGAACTTAAATAGGGATTTTGGTTCAGTTTGACCTGCCTGCTGACCGCAGACCGTTGTCAGTATGCCAAATCCTTAAGTGTCATTATTGACCAGTGGCTCGTGGCGTGGACTGAGCTGGAGCGATGCCAGAAAAGTTGCTGAGGATAGAAAGGCGTGGCGCGAGCTGATGAACGCCTGCACCTCCGCGGTGCCTTTAAGGCTCAGTTTCATTGGTTGATAGGGTCTGCAATGTCCGGGTCTGGTAGATTTCCATAACGCATGCCATAGTGAGTTTCACTGGTCGTCATACCGTCTGCAGGGAATCCTCGCAAGCCATATATCGACCCAGTTATCGAACAAAGAAACTGAGCCGTTAGGACAACAACAACAACTGACCAGTGGTGTGGTGCGCCACGGCCTTGGCGAGCATGGTCTTGCCGCAGCCGGGCGGGCCGTACATGAGCACGCCGCGCGGCGGCTCGATGCCGATCTGCCGGTACAGCTCCACGTGCGTCAGCGGCAACTCCACCGCCTCGCGGATCTCCTGCTTCTGTGTGTCCATGCCACCGATGTCCGAGTACTGGACGTCGGGTTTTTCGTCTGTATGCAGATTGATATTTTAAAGTTTGGTATTTTAACACAAAACAAGTGTAGTTTATATCACTTTTTCATCCGTAATCATGTGAAATAATAGGTTGTTCTAGTAGGTACCATGGTATAACAACAAGGTACCTATGGCACTCCGGAATGGCAGGCGAGACGACGTCATCATGCTATGATTGCTTCCGATAAACCGTTTCTGTGTTGCCAGTGGTTTTTGCCTTATAATTATTTTGTTACCATGAAGCAGCAACTAATCACTGACGTAGAAAGTCTTACGCGCCAGAGTGCCATACCTTATTTTCTTATACCATGGTAGGTACAATGAGCTGCAGAACTCCATGGAATAAATTCATTCATAAATGGGGCCTGCATTTGTGCAGCCCTATGGGCTATATACACTTACTAGAGACAAACAAGATGCACACTCAGGATATACTACTCTTTAATAGTGATTGATAACAATAACATCTAGCCTAAACCCGTAGTAGTAGAAGAATACATTTTGCATAGGTGTACTTTAAGTAGGGCATTTCTTTTTTATGAACATACCCGCTTGTAACATAGAGATGGAGCTGTCAGCCTCTGGCGGGAGCACATCGACCAGCGCATTGGAGTGCTTGTGCAGGGCGACGGACGCAGATGGTTTCAGGAGTTCTCTGTCAATGGTGGACAGGATCCGGACATAATAGTTAGAGCCTGTTGTGCTGCCCACTGTAACAAGGTTTAAGTAAAAATTAAAGAAATAAATTGAATAGTGTGGAGAATATGAATGTCTAAGCAGAAAATTTTGATCATCAGCTTAGGTTAGAATTTTGCTGATCATTAAAACCACTTAAATGACAAATCTCATAACAAAATAGGATTTAAAAATTATCAGACTAAAGACAAATAAATATACTGTGTGCTCTTGGTGGCCCTTGTGCCAGTTGTGCCTATAGGATTGCTGAGTTAGTCTTTGTTTGTGATTGTACCAGTATCAACAGCAAAGTCTAAACATAATAAATGTCAAGTCATCATTTCTTCTTGACTAGTATGTTTCTGCTTCTTGCCATCAATCAGTACTAATTACATAGTGCATGAGTACGCCAGATAGTGGTCTTACTGGTAAAAATTTATAGTTCTAAACATGGAAATTATAAAATCAAACTGAATATTGTAATTTAAGGCATGCAGATTGTGGAAGGGTAAATTATGTATAAGGTATTGTCACCTATGCCAGTATTTTGATCCACAGCTTCAAGGAACTGTCCGATGACCAGGGGGACAGATTGGATGCGTTTCACTTCCTCCTGTGCATGGAGGTATTCTTTCTTCAGGTTTCTTTGTTCATCTTTAATGTACTCTTCCTGCACTTCCAGGAACTCAAGCATACGTTGTAGTTTCTGTAATTTAATGTAGCAAATATGAACAGGACAATGACAACATAGTTTTATTGATTAGTATTCATGTAGGATTAAGTTACGTTTTTCAACGCTTATACTTACAATATATGGTTTGGTTTTAACTATATTTAAAACATCTTCATAGGATAGAATTCACACTTGAGCTAACCTAATACATGAAATTGGAAGATAAGAACATTTGTTTAAATTAAAACATAATATTTACCTTATATTTAGTATATAAGTCTTCAGATTCAATTTCTTCGAATGTTTGTGGCCCTGCAAACGCTCCCTTCACATCGGTAGTTGTGTCGTCCTACAAAGACAAACATTTACATTCACAAAGAAATGATATAACAAAAAATATTGCTTTTAATAGATGATTTACCTTCTCGGGGAGAATGATACCAATTTCTTCCATCTTTCTGAGCTCTTAATTATCTATTTAAGAAAATAATGTTAATACAAAAACACTGCCAGCAAACTCAATAGTTGTGAGTATTATATTCCTTGATAGTGAATATGAAATTGTCAAATCAAAACGTCAAACAACTTACGCATTGTCACGGCTACTTCGTTACACGCAGAATCGTGTTCCTGCCACAGAACTTAAAACACCAACCATGTTATTTTCTATAAAATCGTTGTAATTTTTTAAATTCATATTTAAAATAAAAGAAACGACACTATTATATTCTACCTATCATTAAATTGTATGGTGCCCAACAATAGCGATTCCAACCCTAAACCATCATAACCAGCCTTATTACTCTTATTAGATAATACTAAATATCTTAAAAGGTAAAGTAAGGAATAGGGTGCCTTTCCACCAGAGATGTGCTATGCAGCTATGCTGAATAGATGTGAGAGCTACGCTACGAAACTGTGTGACCAGTATATGTATAATAATTTACTCTATGTGTGTGACCGTTTCCACTAATGGTCCGACCAAAAAGAGTAGAAATTAAAAAGTGGCAATACTGTAGTGTCCTCCCTTTCTAATCAATATAAGAAAACAGGGACGACACTACAGTATTGCCACTTTTTAATTTCTACTCTTTTTGGTCGGACTATATGTAGGTAGTTAGCTGTGCGAGGAAGATGCGCAGCTCGAGCTATGCGATGTATCGACAGGAACGCGCGGAGCGAGCGGTAGTAGTTTTAAATAAATAATAACAAGTTGTTTTATTGAAATTTTAATAAACACTACATTGATTACCAAATTCTACTTACTGTAAACAAACCGCTAATCTTTCTTTCATACTAATACACTTCCTGTATGAGTTCTCTTTCGCGCGCGCGCGTTGCGAACTATAAAATAACTTTTTGTTTTCACGATTTCTGGGAATCTCGGTTCCTCCAGCACCGACTGTGTCAATAGGTGTTTAACTCAGTATCTATGCTTAAAGTTTAACGCTATTCCTTCTCATTGCTAGCTCTCTCTAATCAAATAAATAACCCACCACTCCCACCAGAAGAGGTAGCCCGTTAGCCCCTTCCTCTGGTCAGCCAAGGGGCTAAGTCTCCGCTGCAAGTGACCATACTGCCGACGTTGATCAAAACCGTCAGTATTCCAAGGACATTGCAAATTCATTTATGAATTCGCTTATTAACTAATTAGGTAAAGATATTACTTTTCTACAGTGAGAAACTGAAAGTATCGTCCACTGATAAGACATCGCTAACTACCTGATTAACGATTAACGATGATTAATATCAGAGCATAAACTTGGTATCTTTCAATATTCGATTTCATTAATATTTCTATTATATTCCTGTCTTTATAACCCTAACTGGGTTCCGTATAAAAATAGTATAAAAAGGAACGTCTGTCACATTGCTACGTAGTACGTATATCCCCAGAACTACTTAATAGGTATGCTATCTATTTTTGATATAGGTACCTACTTACTTGTAAACATGGCTATAATAGCTTGTACCTATCTAGTTAGTGGCTTAGTGCAATAGCAAATAGATTTTAAAAATGTTTTTTCTATTATATTCGACGACGCGGTTGGCGCAGTGGTTAAGCAACTGCCTACTGAGCCGACGGTCCCGGGTTCGAATCCCGGCAAGGGCAAATATTTGTGTGATGAACACGAATATTTGTGCCTGGGTCATGGATGTTCTATGTATTTAAGTATTTATTTATCTATATAAGTATGTATATCGTCGCCTAGTACCCATAACACAAGCCTTCTTGAGCTTAATTTGGGACTAGGTTGATTTGTGTGAGGTTGTCTGATATTTATTATTTTATTATTATTTATTATTATTATTATAAATATCACGTTTATATCACGTAAATCAATCACGTTCATGTTTATATCACGTACTTACTTATGCCTACCAATACCATTTTATCGATCAAGTCAAGAGTTACGGATCAATTAAAACAAGAGACAACCATGCTTTTTGTCTTTATCATTCATTTTAACTCAGGGGGTTGGGAGTAGGTATCTTCCAAAAGGAGAATTACAAAAGAAGTAGGTATCTCTTGGATTAATGCATTTGCACTTTTGCTCCCTTTTGTAAATTACTTTTATATTTGTTTGCCGTGCGACGGCCCGCAATGTATCAACCGACATCCGCACTAGGGACTGTCAGTCAACCACTCGGCTGGAACAACCCAATGCTATTAGACAGCCAATTTTCCCAGACCCTTGCATGCGTTGTCCTGACCCCTCTTAAATGTTCGTTCATACGAAAGGTGCGGTGCAAGGCAGGTCAAAATAAATTGGCGTCTAGCCTACGGTCTGCCGGCAAACACTGACAACCTCTTTAGTTATGCCGACAATGTATTCAGATTCAATTCGCATGTTACGCTGTGTTAGTTTGTCTGTCACTTTTGGGTAGACGTTTTCAAGTGTAAATAAGTGAGTAGCTTTATTATGAATTTTTAATCGTAGGCTGTCTGTTCAGTTAAGTTGGTAGTAGATTGTTTGTTACATCTATTCCTGTGCGGAATGCGGTTGTAATAAATTTAATTTAACCAGTCTCTCCTGTTGTTGTATGATAGTCACCACAAAACGAAATTGTTATTATACAACATCGATAAAAGAGTTAGTTGAACCGCCCACAATTTAGGTAGATATCTGCTTTGCCTGAAGGTTGACTTGTATTAAAGAAATCCTCGTGGCATTAAGTCCGCCTTTTGTACGATAATTTTTCTATTGTGTAACAAAGATAAAATAAATAAATAAAACATTTACACTTTTAAAAATAAAGGTGAACAAAGTAAGATCTCTTTCTTAATCATAACCCAAACTACCGTTAGGTACCTAACGATTTATTTATCTTCCGGACTCAGGAAATCGCACCGTGTTGTAACCGTCTGTATCTAATGGCTCAGTTTCATTGGTCGATAGGGCCCGCATGCGGGGTGCGGTAGATTTCCACAACGCATGCCATAGGGCGGTAGAAGTATGCGGGGAATTGTTTTCATTAGTCGACAAGGTCCGCCTGCGGGGCGCACTGGTCGTTTTACCGTCTCGTCTGTGGGGAGTCCCGTATGCCGTATGTCGACCAAGTTAATCGACTTGCGAGTTTCACTAGTTGTTATATTATACCGCATGCGGGGAGTCCCCGCATGCAGTATATCGACCGAGTTATCGACCAATGAAACTGAGCCATTATATGTGTATTTCAAAGGTTTCTTAGCTTACAGTCTTGTGCAAAGGCCAAGATTACTTCTTAAACCTCCTTTGTCGATTAGTAACAGTGTACGGCGGGCGTTTGGCCAGTGAATTTTGATGTATAAATATTAAACAGCGCACCGAATTGGTTGGAAACATGTCGCAAACAAAGAGATTTGATTGGACGTCTCCGGGTCGGTACAAGCTGCGTCTCCTTGTTATACAGGCCGGCAAACCAAACATGACCAACCCGAAATTTTCATCGCTTACTTTTCCAACCACTCAACTTACTGGACAGTAGCACGGAAAAAATAACTTTACACATCATCATAACAAAGTCCAAATTCCAAGACAGTGGTATAAGGAGATGTGGGGTAACAGTATTCAGGAAATAGAGCAGTGCCGAACCATGCATCGTTGTTCAACCAGATGCCAATTAAATGCAGCGGCGAAATATTGTTCCCAATTTGCCGATGTTGCCCAAGATAGCATAAATCACATAAATGAATGCCATGGCATAAACATACTTCATCGTTACGTATCAGTTCATTATTATTTTCTTTTTACAGTTCATTGTCATGGTTATATTATATTGGATGGGTCCTGCAGTGCAGCAAGATCGTCACAAATACTTCTGACGGTCGCATGCTTTCTGTGCATTGACATGTTATTATTTGTTTTCTGCTGAAATTCGCGGGTTTACCTTCTCTAAACATTTTGGAGAGCATAAGGGTGACAAAGTATTCGTTTTACAGTGCTACGGAAGACAAACGGGAAAACTACAAACAGGGTACCTGAAAAGATATTATTCACACAAGCAAAGTTTATTAAGGATTATTATTATTATTATATATTTGATTTGACCAACTGCGTTTAATCAAACTTTTATCTGTAGTAAGTAATGTACACATTACTAATGTTGTAACTGGCTAGTAAAAATTGGAATATATTTTATTGCTGATGTAAGTACTGGGTCTAATCCAATGTAACAACTAATATACATTATTTCCAAGAGTAAGCGTTATTCTTGAAATAAAAGTTTGGTGAGTATGTCCTTTTCAGTTTGGTCGATTTCAGCCTAGTCGGTAACGACTTTGATCATATAGCAATACCCGCAGGGTCAAAAATGACAAATGTTTTGTTTAAATTTTAATAACTTGATGCGATAAACGTAACCATTATAGGTGTTAAAATCTGATTGTTATTTAAATAGCTTGTGTGACTGGTGTGACTTACTTCTTTTGGTCTTTTTGCTTATGGTCTAGTCACATTTTGATAAGTGATTCGTGCTAATTTCATACAATTCATACTTGCGGTTAGTAACTTAAAGCAAATGTATGAAATCGCACTAATCATGCAGTAATCACTAATCAATGCGGCCCTCCAAATTATTTTCCCGTTCATATACTTAGGCATAGACGTATTGTGCAAAAATTGGGAATACGACAAGATCACATCGGACAATAGACAATGTTGATAACTTAAAAGTGGAAAGTCACAAAATTGAATATAATTAACTCTTCGACTGGCATTCGATACAAAATGTACTCCGGTCTTGGCAATGACAATGATAAAAAAACCTCAGCGACCACTTCGCTTGCGAGGGTCTGTAGTCTGTAGGGAAGTGCAGTTTCTGTACCGATGATTTTTTAAACAGACTGCCCATGATATATCTTCATACTGACGGCTCGGCTCACGTAACATTTATCAGGCTATCGAAGTGAACTTTTGTTTTATTTTTCCACGCATTCGAAATTGAAAGCATAATGCTAGGCAATCAATGGAAGTACTATTAAGGTTGATTTTGGTGCGTTAATATAGCTGCTTTATTTAAATCATTGTATGGCAAGCTACGATGGTGCGATTTGGATCTGGTAGTAGGTATAAATATTCATAGAAGTAGATATACATTGATGTGCATTGTGAGTAGTGTTCATTGAGTAGTGTTATTGTGGGCTTTTACTGACCCTAGAATTTTCCTACATCCACCAAGGACTATTGTCTTCCTTGCCTACACAAAAAAAACTCTTTTTAACCCCCGACGAAAAAAAGAGGGGTGTTATAAGTTTAACATGTGTATCTGTGTATCTGTGTATCTGTCTGCGCCATCGTAGCGCCCAAGCGGATGGACCAATTTAAGTGCGGTTTTTTTTAATCGAAAGACTTTTCCGTCGAGATGGTTCTTAGCTATGTTTGGTGGAAATAAGACCAGTAGTTTCCAAGATATTCAGCTTTAATTAGAACAAGTGACGAGATCTCAGCCAATAATGAAGTCAATAATTCGAAGTATTGGCTAAATGTTAAGTTTTATTAGCATTTTCTATATGACTCACTAATTGAGGGTCTCATGATGACCAAGTAGTTGTTAATGGATCTCAGCCAATATTGAAGCTAAGGATTCCAAATTTTGGTTAAATGTTAAGTTGTATTAGCATTTTCTATATCACTCAATAAATGAAGGTCTCATGATGACCAGCTAGTTGTTAATGGATCTCAGCCCATATTGAAGCTAAGGATTCCAAATTTTGGTTAAATGTTAAGTTGTATTAGCATTTTCTATATCACTCAATAAATGAAGGTCTCATGATGACCAGCTAGTTGTTAATGGATCTCAGCCCATATTGAAACTAAGGATTCCAAATTTTGGTTTAATGTTAAGTATTATTAGCATTTTCTATATCACTCAATAAATGAAGGTCTCATGATGACCAGCTAGTTGTTAATGGATCTCAGCCAATATTGAAGCCAAGAATTCAAAATTTTGGATAAATGATAAGTTTTATTAGTATTTTCTATATCACTCAGTAAATGAAGGTCTCATGATGACCAGCTAGTTGTTAATGGATTTCAGCTAATATTGAAGCCAAGGATTCCAAATTTTGGTTAAATGTTAAGTATTATTAGCATTTTCTATATGACTTACTAAATGTAGGTCTCATGATGACCAGGTAGTTGATAATGGATCTCAGCCCATATCGAAACTAAGGATTCCAAATTTTGGTTAAAAGTTAAGTATTATTAGCATTTTCTATCACTCAATAAATGAAGGTCTCATGATGACCAGCTAGTTGTTAATGGATTTCAGCCAATATTAAAGCCAAGGGTTCCAAAGTTTTGGTTAAATGTTAACTATTATTAGCATTTTCTATATCACTCAATAAATGAAGGTCTCATGATGACCAGCCAGTTGTTAATGGATTTCAGCCAATATTGAAGCCAAGGATTCCAAAGCTTTGGTTAAATGTTAACTATTATTAGCATTTTCTATATCACTCAATAAATGAAGGTCTCATGATGACCAACTAGTTGTGAAAGGATCTAAGCCAAGAATTTCTAATGTTGGTTAAATGTTAAGTTTTATTAGCGTAATCAACAGATTAATAAATTTTTGACAGTACCTACAATAATTTGGTACCTTGGAGCTGAAGATGGCCGTAGGAACTCCTAAACAGCACAAGATAAACCCATGGTGTTTGGGCTCGTCTGATTGTTCTTGATGAGCAATTAACATTTGTGTAAGAAAGTACAGTGGATAATAAAACCGAGTCTCAAAAAAAAATTGTTTGGCAAAAAAAGAACTCATATTATAATTTCTGTCACAGTACTGGGTCACTATTTTTAACTTTCGGAATTCTGCTGAAGCTGAATTGTTATTAAGACTATTGAACAGGTTCCTTTGATTGCAATAGCAACACCCTGCAAGATTTTAACGCGACTAAATGACACGTAAGCTTTAGCAAAAGTACTCTTGCCTAAGTGAATAACAGCTTTTTAGGAGATTGTAGTTTGTGTCAGTCTGTCCACAGCTTAGCTCAGAGACATAGTGGTTAAATACATTTTTAAAAACAATTTTTTGTGTACCTTCCCTACACGTAACAAAAGTGGGGATGTTTATCCCATGGTGTGGGGTATCGATGATTAGGTCTCTCAAAACTAAGTCAAGTTAAGGTAAGTAAGCCACCCGTACCGTATTCGGATCCTGTAGAAAAGAAACCTGGGGGGCAATTCCACCAACTAAAGAGATATAATGGAGATCTCTCCGTGAGAACGCCATCCGTCACTTTTGACGTCTCCCAACTTGACAAGTGGCGATATCTCTAGAACATCGCGACTTCGCCAATCCGGTTGAATTAAATTTGTGTCTCCTTTGTATGTGACGGCGTAGATAACAGGCGCATACTTAACTTGTCCGGGTAGTACGTGAAATTAGACAGTTACGTTTCGTTCTAAGCAGAAATTCATATCCATACAAAGTATTTATTAGGCTAGATGCCAATTACCCCCGTGTACAATGACCCTATTTTATCTTAACTGCCGAGATATCAAACTTCATTCATATTGCATTTTTGACTAATGTCTCGTCTGATTGTTGATTATTGTCAAAATGAATAATATTATAAAATATAATGAAAAATAAGTTAAATACACGAAAATATAAGGTAATGAATTACTGCCAAATAGGTAAATAAATATTAAGAGGAAATCTTATATAAATCGACCTAGTCCCAAACTAAGCAATGCTTGTATGGGTACTCCTGGACGACGACATACACAATATATGAAAATATATAATATAGAACGTCCATGACCCAGGAACAAATATTACAGTTAATCACACAAATATGTGCCCTTGCTGGGATTCGAACACAGGACCACCAGCTCAGTATGCAACTGTACTACAAACTGAGCCAACCGCATCGTCTATAATCAACAAACAAGACGTTTTTTATTTAGAAGAAATATATCAAAAAGAACGGGTAAGTTTTCGAGATTCAGACAAAATATTCTGTTTAAATTATTCTTCCTGTTTCATCTCTGCATTCTATTTTGTAACAATGACACGTTCTAGCTGACAATTATACCTAAGTGCAACATTGTATAGCCTGTAATCTTAGTCTGGAGTCTTAGTATTTTAATAAATTGTTTATTTGCACTGGAATGGAAGGTGGTAACAAACATTGTCGGTGTGTCAAAAAGCACCCTTTTTTGTCATTATTGGACTCAAAGTATCCTACAACTATCTGAAAAAGCTCAGCCAGTGTAGTGTAGGTACCAAAATTTATTGAAACCAGTCCCGCCGTTAAGGCGTGATAAACGCACAAACACACTGTACAGAACGGCCCGACGTGTTTCGTAGTTTCGAACTCATATGGAGTTCTTATTCAGGGACAGCTTGGTAGTGAGGAGAGCGGAAAACAGTGAAGTGGGCCGGGAGTCACGTAGCAGCACAAATAGCTGACCCCGATGAAGAGCTACATATGAGTTCGAAACATGACGGACCGTTCCTGGCAAACCGTTTTTATAATTATTAAAGATCCCTCACTATTAGTTTTAATAATATTACTCTCTACAGACATATTAAAATAGAATTGACTCAGTGACCGCCAAATTCCTATTTCACGTATTTTAAAAAATATCTTCAATGTAAGTTGATAATTGTTTGAACCGCACGCACTGACGTTGTAATTATCGTCGTTAATGTTCCACAGTTCTATAGTGGCCTAGGAAACAAATTGGTTGACTGTACAGTTATTTTATTTTTGCAAATATAAAATATACTATTTTATAATTGCAAAAATAATATCTATACAGATAGATGACCATTTGACCAACAATTATTATGTGTCTGTTTTGTTAAATCAAAATTAATACGTATACTCAGTGAAACACAATACTTATATTCGTAAGTGTTTTAATCTGAGTAAAAAAACACCATAATATTAAAAAAAATACATTGCATTCTAGGTCAGCGCAGTGCAGCATGAAACAGACGACATATTAAACGCCCTATGTTTATAGATCCATCGTCCATAAAATCCAAGTAATTACATTATTACAGTAATAATGAGTAAGTGAAAACTGAACAACACTCTGAAGAACATGGTGTGTTTGATCCTCATACTCATAACAAAGTACTATTCGTTCGGGTTGTGTAGTGAATCCTACTAGACGATTTCATTGTTGTTAGTTTTGTTAAATTTTCTGTAATAAAAACTGTATCAACTAGCATTTATATTACTTTCTTTTAAATTTTGTTATTATGAAATCTATGTGGTATTTGTTTATTTCTTGATGACATTCATTCGTTATGACTAGTGTTATATTCTCTTTGGTTATGACATTAATTAAAATGACATACACGTTTCATTTAAGAAAATGTATATTTAAAAAAAGGTTGTATGTAATGAATTATTTTAAGTCAGCCTATTAGGGTGCTTCTCAATTCGGATGTTCGCCTGTTTAATTAAAACTAAAGGACTCTCATTAGCCGGGTCCACACAGGGCGAGCAGCCTCGCGAGGCAATTGCCGCGCGCGGCATTCGGCGCATGCCTCGGGCATTGGATGAAATTACGCTCACCGAATGCCGCGCGCGGCAAGCCCGAGCCGTCTTGTTCGCCCATTTGACAGATAAAACAATATGGCGCCGCCGCACGCAATCAGCTTTTGACTTTTGACTTGTTGCTACGTTCATACTAGGTCGATGCAGAGTCAGCCACCGGCTAAGCTTGCACCATAGATTGGAGCGGAGTTTTTTTTTTTTTTGAAATTTTCTCTTCGTCACGACCTAGCAAAATTTAATTTGTGCATTTTAAAACAAAAATTTCTAAAATCGGTTGAGAACTCGCTGAGATCTGCGCATTGTTACGAAGTCCATTCGAGTCGATCCATGGGAGCTTCACTCGCTTCGCTCGCTCCGCTCCAACAAAGAATTTTCCAAAAAAAGTTAATTCCATATATTTTTTAAGTTTAAATCAAACAAATAGCACATAATATGTAGTTACGGTTATTCCGTTTCGCGTAATACGTAAGTGTCGCACGCCATTTTGTTTTCATCTGTCATAATTTGACCGAAGAAAAACGTGTACGTCCACACTGCGCGCGGCAAACGACCGAGGCACCTTTGAGCACGGACAAAAACCGACAGCGCGCGGCTCGGCCGCGGCAGCGCTCGGCCGAGGCAAAGCGTGCGGGCGCCGCGGGCGAGGCGCGTACACACAGACCTCGCCCAGTGTGGACGCGGCTATTTCCCTGTATATTTTCAAACAAAAATGTCTGCCAAAACCTGATGGGGACGAGATAACACACATATAAAAAAAAAACTGCACACAAATGCAAAACTCTCATTACTACGCACTCTAAAACACCAATAGGCTAGTTGACTCATGCCAAATTTCATTAAACTAATGTTTAATTCGTATAGTATTTAGCATAGGAAACATAAATATATATTTTTCAGTAGTTAGATAAAAGTAGAAGATGGCTGAAAAATAATAATTTGAACGCATGGATTTTATTCTGTATTTTGAAAGGCTTAAAACGCCGTCCACCATTATCGCTCATGATGGTCGCCCCCTGCTAAATAAAGACATTCGGATGCAGCCATATTAGGCTTCCGGCTTCACAAAGTTAACGAAAAAAAAATCGCTCATGATGGTGACACACAGTGACGTAACCGGTTCCGTAAAGAAAACTAAAGGGCTATTTCGACGACTCCGAATAGTGCCGTCCCTTTCGGTCTTCCGTGAAAGTAGATTTGAGTGAGCGGGACGGCACTATACGACGGTCGAATTTCGAACATCGGAGTATATAATACTCGGTATTCAACGGCACAGATAAGCTAAAGGCAAAAATAGCGGACGGCGTTTTTGTCTGTTCATGACATTTCAATATTCAATTAATGATATTTGGCTTTCTACCTCTCACAAAAATAGTTTTTTTTTTAGCTAGTAAGATCATTATTGACCATTTAAAATTAATTCATATATATTTCTAAACTAGCCTATTTAAATCGTCACAATAATAACTCACGCACACTTCAAAATAACAAATATGAAAAAGGTAGTCGACTTTATAAGTGTTTACATAAAATATATTATAAGATGAAGTTTTTAGAAAGGTCGAAAAATCCTTAAGTAGGTAGGTATAATATTTAATAACTTATGAAAAATAAATGATTTATAATTTATTTTGGTTTTTTGTGACGATGACTATTTAAGATACTTTTGGGGCGGAGCCCCCTGCATTGGAACCACTTATCCCGCTTTCAGTTTGTATGTCTGTTTGAAATCAAATCTTGCAAACTTAATTTGATTATCATTGAGTTGAAAGCTTTAGGTAAGTACCTACTTAACTTCGATTATCAATGCCATAATATGGCACCATGGAACTGATCTGATGATAAGCCGAAAGACGGCCATAGGAATTCAGTAATAAACAAACTGTCTCGGTGAGTAGTTGGCGGCATTTTAAAACACACTTGGATATATGAACATTGCGCTCCTCCCTTATACCCTTCATAGTAAAATGGTTTATTCTGACGACTAATATTTGAGGTCATAAGCACGTAAGTGAATTTGGCGCTTAAATGGTTGAGGAATGTGTACATATGTATAAAATAATTATGTTGTCGTAAATAATTATGAATAAGCTATGGAGTGTAAAAGGATGGAGCAGAATCTCTCATAGGAAAATATTTGAAAAAATGCCCAGCGGTAAGCAGTAAATAACAGTTCCATGCCGGCCAATAGCGCTAGTCAGCATGAAAATATTGCAAGTTTTAGACAGAGTGAACTTGACCAGAGTAATTCCTACTTAGTTTCTTTAAGTATATTACACAGAAAAAAAAACAATTATATTGTATTAATAAATTATAAACGAACCGTTCGTTGCTAACTAACGAAACGACTTTACGCCACAGTAACGCCACAGTCTTTTAAAAACCTCGTTTTTGTCTCACGCCGCTTTTTTTTTCAAATTTACGATACAGAAGAGCGTGAGACAAAAACGGGATTTTTAAAAAACTGTGCGCCACCAATTTATCACCTTTCAGCGGGAATTTTGGATATATGAAAATGCTGCTCCTCCCTTTTACACTCCATAGTTATTGGTGCTCTAGGATAATTTAATTATAGATAAGTGTATTTAATCGTCAAACACGCGTCAAACCAAGGAATATTACTCACACGTCAAACATTATTGACATATATACATTCTATCATATTTTATAACAAAAACGCAGTTGAAATATGAGTTGAAACACATTTTAATGATGTTTAATTATCATGAGTGAAATAAATCTGAAACGGCACGATAAATCCGACGTTCTAACGTTAAGCCCGATTCAAGCTTTGATAAGTGAGAATTTCCAAAAAACTCATTAGTATCAAGATCAATCTTAGGCAACTATATACAACAAATCATCGTCAACTCAAGAGGCTGGTTAAGGGGAGACCTGGTAGCACCCACAAAATGCGGTGGTGGATTGATTCACAAATGAAGTGAACGCAATAATAAAGGAAACTTCTATTGTAAAGACGACGAAACCATTTCAATCCAACACCCAATTTTCATATTGATGTTGCCTTTTTTAATCTGAAAAATAATAAAATAGCAGTGTGCAATATTGTATTATGTGTTTCTTAATAAAACTTGTGTCATACAAATAGCTTACTTTTACTTTTCCCTTCTCAAAAGCGCACAAGGGTGGGAGTGGGACACTGGGCGTCTTTCTTGTGGACAGCATTACTAGTAACGATTTGGTTATATTTACATAATATAGTTATATTACCTACTCAGTTCTCGATGAATAGAAATCTGATAAATACATGTCTAGCAAGAAAATTAGGCTTTAAAGCCTAATCCTATTATAATGTCCCCAGGAAAAACGCCTGTTTTTCCTAACATGTTCATGTGTAACCCGGAGCTCCGTGATTGATAATTTCAGCTCTTTGATATACTTTAAACAAACTGTATCAAGATATTGATATTGCAGTCCAAACAAACGGGTATTAAATGACTAAACAAAACATTGAATTTGGTAGTGGGACTTGTCGCTATTATGGTAACGCCAAGTGGTTTGAAATATGAATATAGTATACTGTGAATAATACCACTTTTCAGTATAGCATTTTTCTATTGGTAGGTACTGGAAATTTACCCATTTAGCTATTTCTGATATACAACCTACCAATAAGGCCTAGTTTCCCCTCTGGGTTGGAAGGTCAGATTGCAGTCGCTTGCGTAAACACTTAGTGCCTACGCCACATCTTGGGATTTAGGTAGCCGACCCCGATCGAGAATTCACTCTCTACAAAGATATGGGACAAAGGCTAGGAGGATGATGGGCTATTTCTGATATAGATGAAATGCCTATCAACAATAGGCAGCTTCTACGGTGAGCAAGGCGTCATTTCAGTTAAATACCTTACTAAATGCTACCGTTTTTGGCTGAGTGCATAAGATGTTTCGCAAAACTTTACTTACAGCCAGGCCAATGTGAACAAATAGACAAGTCGAAAATTTAGATAGTTTATTTTTCTTAATACTTTACATCGGAATACCGTGTTATGATATTTGCGCTTGGCAGAGAATTCTCCCACGTACATTTTTGGTTCAAATATTGGATTTAGCAGCAGTTATTCTTCAATTATAAATAGATTATTTCTGCTTCCAAAATCGCAAACAGTGACAACCATTGTTCGCTAATATATAGTACTTCGCACCACTCAGTGAAAGTTTTCTTGTGTTTTTTCACTACACACTAAGCACATTACCGACTCTTTTTCCCAATAATTATAAATTAAGCAAAATATCTCAACAATTTCCATAGCAGTGACACATCAATTTGACTGTCATAACATAAAATTAAATGTCAATCACGATCAGTTGTAGGAATAGCATTTTTGACAATCATTATCGCCTTCGTATTTCCAAAACTGAGATGAGATATGTCACTTGAAGCTCATCGCCTTCTCATCACATTTTAATGACAGTTCAACGGCGATATAACTGTTATCTAACGGAGATGTGACGTTTGGCGATATCTCCATCGGCATTCTCGAATTGGGCCCCTGGTTTTAGGCCATAAGTAGCAGATTCTTGCGACTCATGCAGTGCATTTAAAGTATATATTTTGATTGTCTTGGCTAATAACTTCGCTATTTTGCTATTATAAGCATTAACTAGTCTGACTTTAACGATTTTTTCCCAGAATGTTGCTTAAGGCTATTGAAATCAAAATATATCCTAACTTCAATCTTAGAGAAGACGGCATTCATTACCACTGGCTTGGGATCCTGTTGTACCTAACCTACATATAGTCAAGGATCAAGCTCGACGAAAGATTGGAAACCCTGGACCTTAAACGGTGTAAAACCAAAATAGTGTCAAAAGCAGAAAATTCCGGGACGAAACTTCTGTTTGTTTAAAAAATATGAAATAAAAATAAAATTAAAAATTTAAAAAACCCCCGACATGACAACCAATAAAAAGAAAGAAATAAAATCTACGAAATGTGCCTATACCATGAACAGTAGAAAAAGAATCCAAGCTTCGTTGCGTCGGGGGACCGCTAAGTAAATGAAATGTACAATGTACTGAAAATCGTAAAGTGGGAAGCCCAAATGCATACATGCAATTCTGCGTTGAAATAGTATTTTATGCAACCGTTGTATAAGAGGGGGCAAAAAACGCGAGTGGCATGGGTTACGATGTGAGCGTAGCGAACATCGTAAGAAAGATGCCACGAGCGTTTTTTGACCTACTTATACAACGTTGCATACAATACTTTTTCTACGACTCGACATTTCATAAATAAAATGCAAATAAACAACAAAGAAAATAATTACATGTTCCCGCTCGGAATCAACAAAATTAAAAAGAGAAATTGTCTCTGATAAACTTTTTTTTTATTGACATCCATCTGTCAAAAAAATATTAACTTATACATAAAGGTATACGTTCACCATACTAAACATCTGTCAAAAAAATTAAACTTATACATAAAGGTATACGTTCACTATACTAAACATCCATGCACTGAAGATAAAACTTTTTTTTTAAGTTGGCAGCAATGCCTTAGTACAGTAAGTTTTTTTTTAATTTGCAAATTGTGTGAATGCACCTGTTCATCTTGTAATCTGTGGTACTAAGTGATGCCTTTTTGGCGACATTATAACATCGGTTAGCAGTGTGTTTTTGGGCAGTAGAGTATAGACTTTTACAGACTTTCATAATTTATGTCTTTATATTAGAGTTAGTAACTATATAAATGACAGAAAAAAGTACTGGAGTAGAAAAAATATATTTCATTTCATTTAGGTACGTAGCGGTCCCCCGAACGCAACGAAGCTTGGATTCTTTTTCTTCTGTTCATTGTATAGGCACATTTCGTAGATTTTATTTCTTTCTTTTTATTGGTTGTCATGTCGGGGGTTTTTTAAATTTTTAATTTTATTTTTATTCCTATTGAGTAGGTACATAAGTCATGAGTTTTAATGCAAGTAAACTCATGAATCATTCGTATGTCGGGATGTCCAGCGGTTCTCGCCTACAGGCCGCCTTTCTCAATTGATCTTCGTGAAATTTCCCTTCAGTTGTCAGTTATCGAAATATTTTAAAATTTCCGGCCTGCATTGGGTGTTCAAAACATAAAAAAGTTCTTCTATTAGGTAATACAACTAGCAACAAAAAATATCTGACATAAAGAGCGTTTCAAGAGAGGCAACGAGGAATTATAGCATCTGACAGAGAAATTTATGAGATAAACAAGAGCTGAAGGAGCTTTGTGTCAAAAACTGGAAATTAGTAGCGAGGTGCGAAAAAGCAGGTGCATTATTAAACGACTTTTGAACAAGATTCAATTTAAAACTTTATAAATTAGGAGATTACCCGGCTTGGGACCCGAGGCATTAATCCATGTCTGATTCTTGTTAGCTTTCAGATATACTTTTACTATACCTAGACTTACCAGTAGCGTGACATGATATAAAATCTGTGCGAAAGCTGGGACTGATTTAGCTTATTTTATTCCAAAAACAATAGGCAACGTTTTCTAAAATGGGTAAGTCGGTGGGGATCGGCTTGTATTGACGCTGCTACCTACATTTATCTTTAAACGAATTGTTTGAAATTCGATTAACCCTCGTATGCTTAAAACACGGATCCGCGCGGGACATTTCAACATTACGTTAAAATATCATCAGTTGTTTTTTTTTAAATGAAACTAAACTAATTTATTAAAACACAAATTTAGGTTACAAGAGAAATTACAGTTAAACAATTTACATGAATATAAACACGATATACATATACAATTTATATAAAAAAGATAACAAAATTTTTTAATATCACTTAGAAAATTTGGTTACCCTCCACTAGTGGAGCTGCCCGGGGCATTGTCCCCAAAACACTGGCCGCTTTGTTTTTCAATTTTTGACATCGCATACGAGGGAATGCAATCGGTTATTTCTAGAATTGAAAAACTGTTTACCCGCGGTTTTTTCTTACAAAACGGTTAACCGTTTGCATTCCCAGTTCCAAGTAGTATCTTCCGCGTTCCTCAGAGGCATATAGTCGAGAGTATTAGGATCGCCTCCACGTTTTCGCAGGCGTTCCCGGGTTGCACATTGTTTCGTCTCAGTCGTGCCGTGCCGCGTGGCGCTGACGTTTAATAAACTTGCCTGGATTATAGAGTTAACGGTGATACGATTTGAAAACGCGGACCAACACGTCGAGATACTTGCACAAGTTGAAATTAAAAAGTTGGCTATTCTATTTCCTAGTAGCCGATTTAAGAAAGTCTCGTCACTTCTGATTACATCTCCGATGTCACCCTGTATAGGGTATCCAAAATTATACTGTATATTTTTATTTCAGAAATGGCTTAAAGATTTTGTGACTCAGTTTGACAAAGCCTCAAAATGACGTTAAGTTGATTCCGATTTATGCGAGTCAATAATTTACAGATAAGGTGGTTTTCGTAAGGCTGAAAGGATTTAAATACTAATAAATAAGTATAAACAAGTAAATTTAAAAATAAGAATATATTAACAAAGAAAAAAAAATCCTTGACCAGTATGCCTGGTGCACGAGAAGCCTAAAAAGTTAATGACGAGGCTTTCTTTACATAGGTATTAGGTGAAGTGTATTCAAGTATCAAGAGCAGCCCAGTGGCGGCGAGTTCTCCACTACTCCTCTACGAGGCGCTGCGGCGATGTGACTAATTACACGAAAACAAGGGTTTTGACGGCGATAGCACGTGGATATTTCGAATACTATAGCCTGAAAAGTTGTGGTTTGGCCCGGGGATAGCGCCGCTACGAACAGCTTTCATATGGGTTTGGACGGCATTATAGCACATATATGGATTCGGAATACGTTATGCGAATATACCAAACATCTGACGTACCTATTGTTTAACAAGGTATCAGATTAGGTATTATTTTATTAAATCTTACCTTCCTTAGCGATAGCCTAGCTGTAGATATCCAGAATTATCCAAACCACAGCCTAAATCTAGCATCAAGAGTATTTGCCGAAGTCGCGAGTGGCGGCGAGTTCACGGGCGGGCGCGAGTGTGCTTCACTCGTGTCTGTAGGGCTGCCGCGATGTGACTAATTACACATAAATGGGGTTTTGATGGCGTTAGCACGTGGACTCGGAATATGTTATGCGCCAAACGTCTGACGTATTGTTTTATAATAAGGTTAGGCGGTTGTTTTTTAAATCTTTCCTTCCTTGGGGATAGTTCGTAGATATCCAGAATTATCCAAATCCCAACCTAAATCGGACGGCACTATTCGAAGTCGTCAAGGTAGCCCTTTAGTTTTCTTTTCGGGATCTGTGACGTCATTATCATGGGCGAAAATGGCGGACAGTGTATTAAGCATTTTAAAATACAGAATAAAAACCATATTTTCACCTAAATCTAGTATAGAGAGTATTTACCGAAGTTGCGAGTGGCGTATGTTCTCCGATTATTCGAAAGCGGCTGAAAGAGTGTATCTACGTTCTAGTTATTTATTTATTTAATTAATAATATAACTTCGTTTCGTCCACGTCGGGTATTTTTTGTTATAAAGAGACACAGATCCCGATGTACCGTACTGAGAACCTGCTTCGTTTTTTAACTTCGGTTGAGTTGAAAACAATTACACAACCCTAGCCGAGGCACGAGTCGCGTTTTGACGTGCTGCCAATAATATTAGTTCTCTGAGATGTAGGTATTTTATACTCGGGATAGCAGCAGTATACGCAAGCGTTTTCATTAAGGATACATTGTAGTACTTACGTGAAAATAATGTTCACATTCTCTGTTGATTCGGTTCCTCGAGGCTCAAGGCCCGATAGAAAATTGTAAACATAACACTTCTGTGAAAGTTCTATCATTTTATTTGGAAAAATAAACTATTTTTGCTTTTGGGGATTAACGCGCACACGTTAAATAAATTAAAAACCGGGGGATGGTTTCTAATTTATTTGACTAAGTTGCGAGTGCGAGAGTGACAGATGACAGATGCTTTGTCATTTATTTATTGCTCGATAAACCGACCACGATAGTCTCGCTGGATACAAATTATAAAACTCAAATATTTATAAATAATAGCTCAAGGCCCGCGCGTCCGTCCGCGCTTTAAACTGAAATACAATTTATTTTTCTTTTATCAAGCAGCGCTTTCAACAATTAGCGTTTTAATCTCTAACGTCGAGTTAGTTCGCGTGGCAATCGACTGAAGGGTTTCTTGGTGAAAACAAGGGTTTTTTTTATGAAAACAAGGGCACCCGGCATTAGCGATACCGCAATTATCGCACTAATTAAATTTACCCGCCTTATGACTAATTTATTCGATAACAACGCTCCACTCTCTACTAGACCAAAAGGAACGGGGAGGACGAATGTACAGAATTGTTTGGGGTAAACAATTTGACCTGTACCTACTGAAAAATATTTGGCACGGACTAGAAATTTATGTTATGTAGTTGGTATGGTTAATGCAAAAAAACAAATCGGATCAGCAGTTTTTCAGGAAAATGGTAACAGACTTACACATAAACAACCTCTAGCCCCAAACGCATATACCGCCTTCGTCTCCGTTTTTCAGTAAAGATATACATACGAATGTTGTTCCATCTGTTTGTTGGTCATAATTTTATAATAGACTATTGTGCCACACCGGTAAGAGCCCGTTGGTTAAATAAAAAGTCGTCACAGGTTGTCATAAGTCATTTCAATGGATTTAGTTCACATTTTACGATCGCTAGTTATAACATTTATTGTGATTACAAGGTGTCAGGATTGACTTCTTACCGGCGGGGCATTACCACTATAGTGTCGTAGTAGCTACTCCACTACAGTGTAGTTAGTAGCTAACACCACTATAGTGTAGTGTAGTAGCAGTGTACTATTATCTATTCTGTGGTAGCAGCTACACCACTATAGTGTAGTGTAGTAGCAGTGTACTATTATCTATTCTGTGGTAGCAGCTACACCACTATAGTGTAGTGTAGTAGAACGTTTATTGTAATTTCTTTAGACGACATTAAGATTCTTTAAACCGAACCTACACCACTACAGGTGAACTGTGGATCTCTGCGTGTAGCTACTACTACACTTCACTGTAATGGTTTAGCTACTAATAGTAGTAGCTACTAGTAACTAGCTACACAACTACAGTGTAGTGTAGTAGTACGAGTAGCTACACGCAGAGATGCACACTGCACAGACCTTCTATCCATCTCTATAACTGTTTTACGCTGGTTTAAAAACCATGAGACTTTGTATTTAAAATTTATCATAAATCCACACATATCGCACTCTGACACAATTTATTCACTGGGTCTACCTATTTTTAAGGGTCGACATTCCGAAAACTAGCACTTAGAATAATTCTTTACGTATGTAAATAATTTAATTCCCCAAAGGGTAGGTTCGCATATCGTATGTTAATCCGTTTACCACGAATATTAACATTTGGCGTACCTCAGACAATCCCCTTTGGGAGCAAAGTAGTGAGTTTAATATTATCATATTTCAAAAGCTCTGAAAATAGTGTAAAACTTGTTGCAACGCGAATACTCCATATTTTAAAAATATTGGATTTACACTAGAGTGATATTAACAAATCAACTCTTAGTTTCTTCAGCAAAGTATTATAATAGTATGCTTTATTCTTATCACAAAATTTCATCATACACCATGTTCTTACCAATATTTTATTTTGCAGTTACTACAAAATATTTTCTTTCCTTTTTACCTAAATATACATACGGTGAATACATATATACCTATCGTTTTAAAGCATATAGGTATGTCGATTTAAAATGTATCTAGAGTGACATTCTGAGAGCTTGACGTAAGCCGACTAGGACCATTTTTAATGGAGTTATAATTATAACGTGCTGTTCGACGGTACGGTGTATGGGATTTAATTAAGTGACCTTTGGCCCTAGACTAACCCTGGATGGGCTTTAATTTTGGTATACGATTGCGATAGGTTATCGGAAATATATTAATGTCGATATTCTGGACGCTATGTTCCTAAGCCATGTGGGAAAAATAATGGAGTTCGAATGTCAGGAAGGGTAAATCTTTAAGTGATGGATGTTTTATATACTTAAGTATTATTTATCTAAGTATATATTATCATCTAAGTGTATATAACACAGGCTCATTAGAACTTAATTTGGGAGTACTGTCTGATATTTATTTATTTATAGTTAGGTGCTGAGGGGCATGGCTTTACTACCTGACTACACGGAGAGAAATTACATGTTGGTTCAACCGAAAACCAACCGAAATTACACATCAAAATAGCGCCAATCAAGAATTAGGTTAACACAACAAATTTGAATTGGTTGCTTATACAAATAAAAATCCTAAGCTTTACAAATAAATTGGTTAATTCAACTGTTTTTTTGTAACAGTAACAATATTTTTTGGTAATGACAACGAATTCGCATTTGTTGCAACAAACAAGTTTTATTTAGTAAACTTCCTTACAAATCAAACTCAGTAGATTTAAACAAATTTCGCATTGGTTGTATTAACCATGATTTTGTAACTGATGTTGTTGGTAACTCATTGGTTACTATTACCAATACCAAGTAATAGGATGTACCAATGAATTTGTTGGATCTATCGAGGTGCTTCAGTAGAACCAATGAAATCTAGATGTTGGTCCTACTATAGAAATACTAATATTGATGTTTAGACTGACCAATAATGTCTGTTGAAGTAATGAAAGCCGTTGGTAGGGTATACTAAAGCATTTGTTGGATTTATCGAGGTGCTTCAGTAGAACCAATGAAATCTAGATGTTGGTCCTACTATAGAAATACTAATATTGATGTTTAGACTGACCAATAATGTCTGTTGAAGTAATGAAAGCCGTTGGTAGGGTATACTAAAGCATTTGTTGGATTTATCGAGGTGCTTCAGTAGAACCAATGAAATCTAGATGTTGGTCCTACTATAGAAATACTAATATTGATGTTTAGACTGACCAATAATGTCTGTTGAAGTAATGAAAGCCGTTGGTAGGGTATACTAAAGCATTTGTTGGATTTATCGAGGTGCTTCAGTAGAACCAATGAAATCTAGATGTTGGTCCTACTATAGAAATACTAATATTGATGTTTAGACTGACCAATAATGTCTGTTGAAGTAATGAAAGCCGTTGGTAGGGTATACTAAAGCATTTGTTGGATTTATCGAGGTGCTTCAGTAGAACCAATGAAATTTAGATGTTGGTCTTACTATAGCAATACTAGTATTAAATAAATAAATAAATAAATAAATATTAAGGGACAATCATACACAAATCGACCTAGTCCCAAACTAAGCAAAGCTTGTACTATGGGTACTAGACGACGATATACATAATATATAAATACATATATAGATAACATCCATGACCCAAGAACAAATATTTTGCACAAATATTTGCCCCGGCCGGGATTCGAACCCGGGACCGCCGACTCAGTAGGCAGGTGTCTACCAACCGAGCCAAACGCGTCGTCAAAAAAGTATTGATGTTTACAATAACTAATAATGTCTGTTGAAGTAAAGAAAGCCGTTGGTAGGGTATACTAAAGCATTTGTTGGATTTATCGTGGTGCTTCAGTAGAACCCATGAAATTTAGATGTTGGTCTTACTATAGCAATACTAGTATTGATGTTTACAATAACCAATAATGTCTGTTGAAGTAATGAAAGCCGTTGGTAGGGTATACTAAAGCATTTGTTGGATTTATCGTGGTGCTTCAGTAGAACCAATGACATTTAGATGTTGGTCTTACTATAGAAATACTAGTATTGATGTTTACAATAACCAATAATGTCTGTTGAAGTAATGAAAGCCGTTGGTAGGGTATACTGAAGCATTTGTTGGATTTATCGAGGTGCTTCAGTAGAACCAATGAAATTTAGATGTTGGTCTTACTATAGCAATACTAGTATTGATGTTTACAATAACCAATAATGTCTGTTGAATTAAAGAAAGCCGTTGGTAGGGTATACTAAAGCATTTGTTGGATTTATCGAGGTGCTTCAGTAGAACCAATGAAATCTAGATGTTGGTCCTACTATAGCAATACTAGTATTGATGTTTAGAATGACCACTAATGTCTGTTGAAGTAATGAAAGCCGTTGGTAGGGTATACTAAAGCATTTGTTGGATTTATCGAGGTGCTTCAGTAGAACCAATGAAATCTAGATGTTGGTCCTACTATAGCAATACTAGTATTGATGTTTAGAATGACCACTAATGTCTGTTGAAGTAATGAAAGCCGTTGGTAGGGTATACTAAAGCATTTGTTGGATTTATCGAGGTGCTTCAGTAGAACCAATGAAATCTAGATGTTGGTCCTACTATAGCAATACTAGTATTGATGTTTAGAATAATTACTTTGCCTTTAGTCGCTTTTTCTACGAAAGTATCGCGATTACAATTACTGAATGCATTTAACAAATTTAAATTTGTAATTTCAACTAAATTATTATGTACTGGTTTCTGTCATGAACTCATTACACACAGACAGAATTTGAACAATCCGTCATTGTTATTTCAACACAGCGATTAATATCTATTTCAAGAAATTAGTTAATTTAAACATGAGTATTTTGTACTAAATACTATAACGGTCATTAATGTGAACCAATTCAGGAATCAGTAAAAATTTGGTTGTTTGTATTGAGTCGTAACTAAACTAATAAGTAATTTAAAATAAATTGTTGGTTGAATATACTGAACGCATTTAACAAATCACATTCAGTAATTTCAACCTAAACATTATGTACATATTCTGCCTAACAACTAAAGTAACGGTTAAATTTACAAACCCGAAATTTACCATGATGTTATTGTTACTACAACCAGCTTTTGCATTAATTTTAACTAAATGGGTTTAATAAAAATAACAAAGTCATATTTGTTACTTGGATCAATAAGGTTTAGTAGCTGTTTTGTAAAATTTATCAATATCTAGTTAATTTAACCGAAAAATAATCAACCGAGATCATTTTCGTAAAATCAACGTGTAGTGTTTTTTCCGTGTACACTCAAACAATATTGTCATTTGGGTATGCTAAAATTTATAGAAATCAAAAAGTAATATCTCTAGTAACATTTCCAACGCTACAACCGCAAGCCGTGTGGGAACATTATTAATGAAGTTAGGCGTTCCGGTTTGATTTCTGATTGGGCAACCTTAGGCCCTAGCGACCTTAGATATACTCAAGCCATGTTATTACTGTAATTTTAAAGATTTATTGAAAATAAAATAAGATGTCACTAGTGACATAATATGTATCTCTTGAGTGACATTCCGAGGGTTATAGCAGTAAGCTGAGTTGGAACATTTTTTTCGGAGTTATGTGTTACGTCGTGGCTTCTAATTGGGTGACCTAAGCGACTTCGGCTACTCATACCATATTGCAAATTTAGTATGCGCGGCTTATTTAAAATAAATGTCTCTCTAGTGACATTCCGAGCGCTATATGGTCTTCTGCCGAGTGGGAACATTTTTAATGGAGTTAGGTGTTATGGCGTGGCTTCTAATTGGGTGTCCTAAGCCTATAGACCTCGGCTACTCAGACCATATTGAATTTTTAGTATGTGGCGTATTTGAAATATAATAAAATTAAATGTCTCTCTAGTGACATTCCGAGTTCTATGGTCTTCTGCCGAGTGGGAACATTTTTAATGGAGTTAGGTGTTACGGCGTGGCTTCTAATTGGGCCCGCTGTTCGACGGCGTCGGGCCGTGCGGCGCGCCTCGCGGACCACTGCGTTACACGCTTTTAAAAGCATGCTGTGTCCCGGTTTTTTTTACGGATTCACACGTGAGATGATTTTCCTGTAACCTGTATTATGATGAATTTTATAAAGACAAACATTATGAAAAGACAAATTATATACAGAATGAGTCAGGAGTCTTGAGCAGGAGATAGGGGTGATGGAGTGGATTATACTGAGCAATGTTCACTATAAAAAAAAAACACGATTTCGTGACTGATTCCATAGTGAAAGTTGCTCAGTGTGGCCCTCCCGATCACCCCTGTAACTCCTGTTCATGACTCCTGAATCACCCTGTATTTCTTTATCGTATTCATTCGTCGTCATCTAATGTGTAGGTATAATATAAATGTACATATGAAAAACAATACAATATGATGTACATTTGTGCCTTCATACGAGTATTATATATACCTATTTGAACTTTACTGGTGCGGCCGTGGAATAAGTATTTAAATTACTCGTAGGTACAAGAATTCAAATCTAGGTTCAGTATACATAGTTCGCAAATCTGCTCTCCTTCCAAAAACCTCCAGCCTCAGGAGAGGAACACCTTTGGCCATAACATTTTAACACTTATGAATACGACTTATTCAAATGAGGATAAGATTAATTTTGATGTTAAGAAATTCAGTTTTTTTGACAACTAACATAGAGTGAAATCTTAACATCAAACAAACTCTCTTCCCTCACATAACCTACGTTTTGAAGTGCAAATGATTTAACGGGGATTTAGATATTTCAAATTGGCAAAACACGTTCGAGTTTCGATTAGTCGCAGTCAACTCGAATCGAAGCGAGTGGCTGCGGGCTCAAACATTAATCGAATTTGGGCGCTAGTCGGGCGGCCGATCAAGTATGCGTTAGTTCACATTACCCTCCTCTCGAGCTTAACTCGATACTTGTTCGATCACTCGATACCCGAAGTCGAACTCGAGATCTCTGCCAAGAGTGATATCGGGATGTCGAGAGGAACAGAGGACGGTCGACTGCGGCGCGCTTGATGCACTCACTTCATTTTGCACAGATATACAGCGGTATGTATTGACGGGGGCTATTCCGAAATCTTTAATGCCTAGGACGCAAGGGAGAGTTCAGTTGTTATCGGCCGCTTTGTTGGTCTCGATTGACTGCGGGCTGTACATGCCCCAGTCGTGTTGAGAGATGCTCCAACTATTCGATCATGTGACGGTGTCCTGGCTTCTGCCGATATCAGTCCCGTGTTTATCTTGCCGAACAGTCGTGAATAGGTTTAAGAGGATCGGGCAGTTGGAATGCCGGACTGGTTTGAAACGTGAAACACTTTAGATGGCGCTCTACACAAGTACACAACCAATATAAAAATCAGGAATCATTGAGAAAGTGATTGTTTTTTTTAGCATTTTTTTAATAGTTGGCATTGGGACTTTATGAATCTTAACGTGCGATGATATGACAATACAAATATTTAACCCTTAATTTCACGATGTATAGCCATATCTAACATATGTATGTTTTTACCATCTTATTGTATTTTTTTATTTAAACATATTTTTTGACCCGCGACTTAATAAAGTCAACAAAATAAGTATCTTCTATCAAATATCTAACGGATATAGCGTATTTTAAAATAAGCACATTTTTTTTGTTATGCTTATGACTAGCCCCATGAAGGTTCACTTTTATACCAATGCGTCGTCGTCATGTGTATGTATAATTCAAGTAGGTAACAGATATAAGTAAATAAGAAACAAAACAGTAGTAAAATACCAGAGTACGATTTGAATTCCCTTGCGATCTGCGGCTGGCAGCCGCAACCGCATGGGGCACTCCAAATTCAAAAATACGATAGTTCCGTCCCTTTTACTCCTTGTCTTCCCGGTTAGATAGTGAAAGAAAGAGGCAAACGTTTCAATTTTCGAACTCTCGAGCCCCTGAGGCCTGGTCAGGCACGAGAGGACTAAGCCACATTTTGCATTAGCGCCGCATATTCCCTCATCGCCGCTTTAGACGAATTTTAAAACCTATTAATGTGTTAAAAGGATGTCCATTAGGAGGTTAAATTCTTTTACCTCGGCTATTACGCGACCTGTCGGCGATGTTGAAGCACCCCGACCAAATAGACTCTCAGGCAGTTTGACTAAGTAGTTGATAATCGTTCGTGACTTGATTGCTTTAAAGCCGTTAAAATTCGGCGACGGTTTTTCGAGTTAAATTTCCATGAGAGTCAAGCTCATACGATGAGTTTCGGTAAGCGGGGTTGATGAAGCGTAAATCGACTTATGGACTTAGGATCGCTGGTTAATAACAGCAATTAACATTTAAATTAATTTGGATACAAGTGTGCGTGCGTGCCGGTGCTGTTGCGACGAAGATTATATCGGTCGTAAGCCGGGCTTACTGTAGTTTACACACAACGCCATCGATCTGGCGTGATTGGCAGACTCAGGCCGCTGACTGTCGGCTGTTTTGCCGCGAAGGGTGTGCGATTGATTCGGATTTACATTTTCGGATAATCTAACGTGGTTTGTTGCCTTTAGCGTTAGCTCATAGCGTAATTTGAAGCGCGATTATATATATCCTCTGACATTCCTCTATATGTAAACCGTGCTGCCGCATAGCACCAAAAGTGTTGAGCGTATGACTCTGCTAGTAGATACCAGCAGCACGCAAGCCCGGCCAAAACCATGGTGACCCTTACATACAGTACTTTATGATTATTTTTAGGTAGATGTTTTTGTCCTAAAGCACCCCGGAGGTGCATAGGGCCTTCGTAAGCTCCACGCCACGCCTTTCTATCTTTAGCTACTCCTGTCGCGGAACATCGCGAGTCCTTAGCAATCGGTGAGTTGCACCAATTTAATTGAATGAATTATAAATTATGTCTTTTTACTAACTGGCAACACAATAACCTATATTTTAGTCTATAGGTTAATAAAAGAAAAAAAGTGGGTAAAAATGGCGGCAAAGAGGAGTGAGTGAATTGACGTGGGATGGAAAAAAGGAGAACGTGGGTGCTGGTGAGTGCTTACTATTTTCTACCTTTGATTCTCAATAGTGGTCGGTTGCGGGACACAGCTTCGGTTTTATCAAAGTCCACAAACAATCATAGTACCTACGGTGTATGAGTCAGTCACAAGTCTACAACCGCCGGTTGTGAGACAATTCAGTTATGACTCGTCCAAGAGTTACGTTCAATACAATACAAGTAAGAGACTCGTACGGAACCAATGTGAGGCAAGGGTAAGACTATAGGGGGTTGGCAATGGAGGTCTTACGGGGAGCCTAGGGCTCCCCCACAATGTCTCGAGCAGGAGATTGTATACAGGCAGTTTGCATGTAGTAGTTGCTACTCGTCTCTACAACCACATAGGTTGTGGCGATCTCCGTGATGTCATTTGCTCGTTACGACGAGGCAAGACCGTAGCCGTGCTGAAGCCACGGGTCACTCGAGACGAATAACAATAAACGGGTCCGTAGTTTCTCACACAAGATTTCTGTAAGAAAGATACTTTTAATACAAAGCTGAGTCCCGAAACCGAATCATAATTGTAGATACTCAAGCTATAATAATTATTATTGTCGTGTATTACATCCTTATTTATTAACGCCGCGACAATAAAATGGTGGAGTTGTGCTGGGATCCTTTTGCAATTACTGAGTTGGAAAATACGAGGTGGGAGCCGGATATGTTTCCAGTTACCTCACCAGTAGTAAACGTAAACTGATTCCACGATAAGAGCTTGTGGTCACGCTGATAGTGACCGTAGTAGTGCCCCGTTGCCCAGTACCGGCTGTAAAACAGACTATCTCGTGGCACTACACTGAAGGCTGTATGTCAGCCATATCAAGACGGAAGTCCCGTTGGCCAAAGTAGAGGCCGTATATAAATTCGTGGAGCCAGTTAGACAAGTAATGAAACCTTTTTTGGGTTACACAATAATTCCTGCTCGGTGGCGCAAGGTTACCCAGTATAAAAAAAAACGGATTTATTTATGTTTACATTTTATCGTCGTAACGTCTACTTACCAATTCAATTTAATTTTTTAACTTGATGGCTACTGTCGATTGGGACAATTCTGCCAGCGTCAAAGTTAACTCGACTAAAATCGAACAGTGTGTTAACCCCTTAATAAAAAAAACACTCGGATACATGTCACACGGTAAGTTTCCTAATGTATGTTGACTATTAATAAATATATGGAAGAATTACTTTGTTTTATTTTAGTATAAAGTTATATTCTAATAGACATTTGTGGTATCATCTATTTTACCTTGCCTCGGATTTCCGCTTAATATTAAGTAAATGAGAAACGTACTTACGAGGAATCGGAAATTCGATAGTGTACATGACGCATTCGCCGAGAGTGTAAGAGTGTCACTACAAGTTTTATTTTTACTGGAACCAGTGTTTCCGAACGCAAAAGTTACCGCGCATTCGGAGTGAACTGTCAAAGTGAAAATTTAGTTCGTGTTTCGCAGGTCTTATCGTTTTTAAGTTTGAATGGGAACTATGTATTGTTATCAACAAGAATAGAATAACTATATAGTATTGCAGTATTCGTTTTTATTGAAAACAAGGATCGTTGTGTCGGAGTTGAGAATATAATAGCAAATAAAAAGCACGGTGGGCGAAGGAGACAAGGTTTTCTTCCATAAATACAGAGTTGGGAACAATCAAGTAAGAATTTTATGATTTATTTTTATAGGTTCAAAATCTAAATCGCTTTTAGCGATGGGATCGCCTATTGTTTGCATCTGTCGTCCAAGTATTGTTTGTGTTTGTATCTCTTGCAATAAAGCGTATTCTCTCTATCCGAGTTAAGTAATGAAGGGAAGGTATTTACTATGTCTTTTGTCACAATTTCAGTCAGCATCAAGATGGATGAAGCCTTGCAATCACAAATACTGGATCTAATGGCTAAGGCTAAGCCTGTGCTCGAGGGAGAGGAGATACGGCTGGCAAATTTAACACAAATGCGCATACATCTTAAATTAGCTATTGGCGCCTTAGAGAGAGAGACTTACAAGTATATAGAGAAGTGTGGGAGTACAGATATTTCGTCCCAATGTATGATAGAACAGACAAAGGCCGAAGACATTCTATCTCGCTTGGAATGCTTACATGAGATGAGCTCCGAATCCAACACAGGAATTAACCAACAATCAGCAAGGTTGCCAAAACTGGATCTTATAAAATACAACGGAGATATCCTTAAATTTACTGAGTTTTGGGATCAATTTGAAAGTAATGTGGATTCCCGAAACCTCAAAGATGTGGACAAACTGTCATACCTTCTTGCGTCCCTGCAAGGTGCAGCATTGGATACAGTAGAGGGGTTATGTATCACAAACGCCAATTATAAGGTACGAGGGGCACACCGAAATGATCGGGAATAGAGTACTTTAAACTGAGTTACATTAAATCCTTTTTTGTCACATGCATACTGGCGACTTACAATCACGATGCCGTTTTTACAATTTAAAAAAAGAACGATATATTTTTTTAATTCCATTTTTAAATTGACAACTCGATGAACAAAATGGAGCTGACGCGTGAAAATTTTCGTGCAATTATTTACCATAACTTTCGTCGTGGCTTATCTCCAGATGAATGTCGCAATGAGCTTGTTACTATATACGACATTGAAGCACCTAGTCAGACGACAATATATCGGTGGTATGCTGAGTTTTGACGGGGTCGTGCCTCTCTTGGCACCGTACCTTCATCAGGTCGGCCGAAAACGGCGGTTTCGCCTGAAAACATCGCGGCTGTGGAAAAACTACTAAAAGAAGATAGACATGTGACATACGAGCAGATTCGGGCAACCATAGGCATTGGAATGACTGCAATTCACACTATTTTGCATGGTGAATTGGGTGTCAGAAAATTGATTTCCCGATGGGTACCCCATAATTTGTCTGAAGAGCAAAAGGCGGCTCGTGTTGATTGGTGCCGATCTATTCTGAAATGCTACAATGGAGGAAAGTCAAAAGCCGTTTATAATATGGTCTCGGGTGACGAATCCTGGATTTATTCTTATGAGCCTGAAAGAAAGCACCAGTCGGCAGTATGGGTCTTCGATGACGAGGTCAAACCAACGAAAGTTGTGCGTTCTCGAAGCGTGTCGAAGAAGATGGTGGCTTCGTTCGTCTCAAAAAAGGGGCATGTTGCCACAATTCCTCTAGAAGAACAAAGAACCGTTACCGCTGATTGGTATATCACAGTTTGTTTGCCGGAGGTGCTGGCCGAACTTCGCCAAGGGAACCCGAGACGCCGCGTCATCTTACACCACGACAATGCGAGCTCCCACACCGCCCACAAAACAACTAAATTTTTGAACGACAAAAACGTTGAGTTGATGTCCCATCCTCCATACAGCCCTGACCTGAGTCCAAATGATTTTTTTACGTTCCCTAGAATTAAAGATTTATTGCGTGGTCAGCGGTTTGAGAACCCAGAAGCCGCTGTGGAAGCCTATAAATCGGCCATTTTGGCAATGCCTACTTCAAACTGGAATTATTGTTTTAATGACTGGTTTAAAAGAATGCAAAAGTGCATTGAATGTAACGGAGAATACTTCGAAAAACAATAAAATATAATTTATGTATATAGTGCACATAGTTTTTTAAATTCCCGATCATTTCGGTTTGCCCCTCGTAGCAGTAGATACATTGAAGGAGCGTTTTGGTTCAAAGGAAAGGGTAATTGATGCACACTATAATGCGCTTCTCAATATAAATAAATGTAGCAGTGATGTCCAAAGTTGCCGGTTGACAATCAATGTCATTGACAAACACTTGCGTGTCCTGCAAAACCTGGGGGAAAACACTAATAATAGTCATCTCCGAGTCCTGCTGAGCAATAAGTTTCCCGAGAAGGTAATGTACCAGGTGCATCTTCTTTCATCTGGTGACCATAGTGTTGACAAATTGCGGCTAAGTATAGGTCAAGTAATAACAGCAATGGAGCGCTCTGGACCTGACGGTGCAACAGTAGTTCGACCAATCGAAGATTCAGTGCCCTCAACATCAACAGCTTCATTGCAGGTGGGAATGTCAATGGCAAAACGAGGTCAAAAACGCAAGATTCCTTTTTCTAACAGACAACATAAAGATATAGCTCCAATAAAGAAGGTTAGAAAACAGTGTATCTTTTGTAATGACGCACATTATAGTAATCAGTGTCAAAAGGTATCAAGCTTGAAAGAAAGAAGAGAGAAACTTCGTGGTAGATGCTTCCTTTGTTTTAAAATTGGACATAATGCAAAGTCATGCAAAATCAAGAAAACCTGTTTCTTTTGTAAAGGTGCCCACAATAGTGCCCTATGCTTTAAGGACATGAAAAATAAACAAGGCCAAGACAAAACCATGGAAACTGGTAAGCCGCCATTTGTTAATAACACTATATTGATGGAGAAAACCAATGACATGGGTCAAGAAACTGTCAATACTTTGAGCAACCCTATTAAAGAAAAATCATTTTTACAGACGGCGGTGGTGACAATCCAAAACAACAATAAACAACTGACCTGCAGGCTGATTATGGACAGTGGGTCTCAACGCAGCTATGTCACCACCAGATTAGCCAGTAAGTTAAGTATTACTCCAGACAGAGATGATTTTCTTACCATGTATACGTTCGGATCCAGCTCTCCAAAAACGATACATAGTCCGTCAGCTGAAATAAATATAAGAACAAAAAGGGGTATTTCCAAAGAAATTAGAGTAAATCTAGTACCTCATATAGCAGATAAAATACCGATTGTAAATATTGATATTAATAAGGAAGTGGATTTCCTGGCTGATGACGACTCTGAAGGAGAAGAGATTGATTTACTTATTGGAAATGATTATTACTTTTCTTTTATCAAGAATGAGCGTACTCAACTAAATGATTTAATTTTTGTAAATACTGATTTCGGATGGATTACTTCGGGCAATGCAGATCAGACAGAACAAAATTCCTTATCATTTATAACTTATTATTGCCAGTGTTATGATAACAACCACCGCTACTTCACTGAACCTGACCTACCACTGAGAAGCGTAGACATGAAATTCCTGTGGAGCTTAGAAAGTATTGGTATTACAGATTCTCCTAAGACAACTAGAGAAGAAGAAGCGGTCAAATGTTTTAATGATACGGTGGTTTATAATAATGGCAGGTATGAGGTTAAGTGGCCATGGATAGAATACCCACCTGATCTACCAACGAACTACAGCCTATCCTTTGGCAGATTAAGAAGTTTGTTACGGCAATCAGATGAAATTACCCTTAATGAATACCATCGGATTTTAAAGGAACAGTTAGATGCAGGTATCATAGAAGAGATAGAACCTCAGACAATACCAATTTACCAAGTAAATCCTCCGGTGCACTATCTACCTCATCATATGATAAAACAAACAGGAAGAAGTGGTCGCATTGTCTATGATGCTTCAGCAAAAGTTAAAAATTGCAATAGTCTTAATGAATGCATGTACCGAGGCCCCTCATTACTAGAAGATCTAACATCATTACTGCTGAAGTTTAGAACTGGAAAGGTAGGGATTACTGCTGACGTGGAAAAGGCGTTTTTACAAGTCGGGCTGCAAAAGGAAGACAGGGATGTAACGAGATTTCTCTGGATAAAGGACCCGACAAAGGAGTCAACTGAAAATAATATACGTCATTTCAGGTTCTGCAGAATACCCTTCGGTGTAATTTCCAGTCCATTCCTACTGACAGCAACCATTCGTTACCATATAACTAAAACAAATGAACCACTTCTAACAAAAATTGCAGACAAGTGTTACGTTGATAACTTGGTCACCTCCCTTGAATCCCTTGACAAAGCTTTACAGTTATATGATGAAACTGAAACAGTATTCAACGAGCTCTCTATGAATATCAGAGACTGGGTATCAAACGATGAAGAATTTTTGAAGATGATCCCTGAAATAAAAAGAGGAAAACCTGAAGACAAAATAAAGATTTTAGGATTAAATTGGAACCTAAAAGAAGACACACTGCAGCTTAGAGTCGAAGACAAAGCACTTGACACTCAAGTCAAAGATAAGTTGACAAAGAAAGACGTCCTTAGAGCGCTTGCTCGTGTCTATGATCCATGTGGATTTGTCTCGCCTCTGGTTCTACCAGCTAAATTGCTATTTCAAGAACTATGTGTCTTAAAGTTTAAATGGGATTCTCCTTTACCGGATGAAATTGTGCAAAGGTGGAAATCCATTAAAGAAAAATTAAGATCTGCAAAAGATATTACCATACCGAGACATGTAGGAAATAATATGCAAGAAGGACCAAAGCAGTATGAGCTCCATGTATTTACCGATTCGTCTATGAATGCATATTCAGCTGTTGCTTATTTACGCATCCTGTGTGGAAAAAGGATTCAGACTGCATTCCTAATGTCCAAATCGCGTGTAACACCGGCTGAAGATAAAGACAATTTGAAAACTCCTCGCTTGGAACTACTAGGTTACTTGATTGGAAGCAGACTGCTGAAGTATTTGAAAAATAATCTTAATCTGACCATCAACAAGCAATACTTATGGACTGATAGCCAAGTCGTGCTTCATTGGCTTAAAACCACTTATTACCACCGTTTGTGAAGCGACGTGTCGATGAAATAAATCAACTCAAGGATGTCGAGTTTTGTTACGTAAGCACAAACGAAAACCCCGCTGACTTAGGTACGCGCCCAGAATTGTGGCAAGAAAAAAAGTCTTTGTGGTTTTCGGGCCCTTCTTTCCTCTTAAAAGAATCCAAATCTTGGCCAAGCAGTAGATATTTAAATGTACAGACTCTTTTTTCGGTCGGAGAGGCCCTGGACATCATAGAAGGTCCAGAGATGGTAATGAAAGGATATGAAATAGAACCACCTGACTATCTAACAGAAGAAGACCAAGAGATGGGTCCCCAAGGCGTACCAGAAATGATTGGTAACACAGAAGCTGAAACCAGTACCACAGAAGTTTTGAGAGAATTACAAAAGAAACATTTCCCTGATGAAATAAATGGTAAAAAGACGCAGCTGATGAGAAACTTAGATCTGTTTCTCGATATAGATGGAATTCTAAGATGTGGTGGTCGTATGAAGAATGCTAATTGGTCATATGATAAGAAGCATCCAATACTTATCCCAAAAATATCTGAATTTACCACTAAAGTCATACAAGAAGCCCATGACAAGAATTACCATGTTGGCCCTTCACACACTCTGAATATCATACGTGAACAATACTGGATTCCGCAAGGAAAACTCCAAGTAACAAAGGTCATAAGAAAGTGTGAAAAATGCCTAAAACAAAGTGGAGGACCGTATAAACTACCTCAAACTCCAGCATTACCTCCGGAACGGGTTAATTACAGCTCTCCATTTACGCTCACAGGAATAGATTACTTTGGGCCGATGTATGTCAATACCTTGAGCGGTAATAGGGAGAAAAGGTGGATCTGTCTGTTCACGTGCTTGGCAGTTCGCGCCGTCCATTTGGAAGTGGTCAAGGATTTGACTGCAACGGAATGTCTCCTTGCAATAAGGAGATTTGTAGCGGCCAGAGGCACACCAGCAGCCGTAATCTCAGACAATGCTTTACAATTTAAACTGACCTCTGAAATATTAATCAACGCGTACTGCACGGAGAACAAAATGAGGTGGAAATTTATTCCTCAATTAGCCCCGTGGCACGGCGGCTTCTATGAAAGGCTGGTGGGAATCGTAAAGCATTGCCTAAGGAGGACACTGGACAAACATTTGTTGAACGATAGCCAACTATCTACAGTCATCAAAGAAGTCGAAACAGTCGTGAATACAAGGCCTTTGACGAGTGTAGGAGCAGACTTAGAATACGTTTTGAGGCCAGTGGACTTCCTGACACTAGGTGAATGTCTAGAGTTGACTCCCTCAGACAAAATGACTTGTGTGGATGGTACAGCTACAAAAATCGACCTTATACAAGGATGGAGAAGAGGTCATATAGTCTTAACGGAATTCAAAAGGATGTTCCAGGAACAATATCTACCCAGCCTACGTGAGAAGCACAGATATTCTGTGAAACAACCTCGGGTGACGTCAGACAGAACACCAAAAATTGGCGACTTAGTTCAAATAAAAGAGGAATCAAAAAATAGAAGTAATTGGAAAGTTGGCAAGATAACCTCCTTAATAAAAGGACAAGATGGACAACATCGTGTAGCAAAGGTAAAAGTTGGTAATTCGGAGTTCATTCGATCTCTTGGACACCTGTATCCCCTAGAGATTGAAAACAACGAAGAAGAAACGCAAGCGCCTGAAGTGATAAGCCCAGAAACGCCGATAACAATGCGCAATAATGATCCCATTGAAAATCCAATAGATCCTATGCCTGTGACTATAGATGCCGAGCCTCCGCAAAATACCTACAATCCATATACACCGCAAATTGACAGTGCCGACTTACTTGAACAAGGACACACAACAACAAGCGAGTTTGACATCGAGGAAATACCACCACCCGCTTTGCAAAATTCAGATAATGCCCCAGATAGCCCAGCCGACGAGGGTGCGTTGGCATATAGTCCAAGACCAGGGAGACAAGCGGCCATTCGAGCACGAGAAAGGATCGCTGAATGGACTCGCAACTTGGCGATCCTGTTGCAATAGTCTGGTTTTTGCCGTCGGGAGTGTCGCGGAACATCGCGAGTCCTTAGCAATCGGTGAGTTGCACCAATTTAATTGAATGAATTATAAATTATGTCTTTTTACTAACTGGCAACACAATAACCTATATTTTAGTCTATAGGTTAATAAAAGAAAAAAAGTGGGTAAAAATGGCGGCAAAGAGGAGTGAGTGAATTGACGTGGGATGGAAAAAAGGAGAACGTGGGTGCTGGTGAGTGCTTACTATTTTCTACCTTTGATTCTCAATAGTGGTCGGTTGCGGGACACAGCTTCGGTTTTATCAAAGTCCACAAACAATCATAGTACCTACGGTGTATGAGTCAGTCACAAGTCTACAACCGCCGGTTGTGAGACAATTCAGTTATAACTCGTCCAAGAGTTACGTTCAATACAATACAAGTAAGAGACTCGTACGGAACCAATGTGAGGCAAGGGTAAGACTATAGGGGGTTGGCAATGGAGGTCTTACGGGGAGCCTAGGGCTCCCCCACAATGTCTCGAGCAGGAGATTGTATACAGGCAGTTTGCATGTAGTAGTTGCTACTCGTCTCTACAACCACATAGGTTGTGGCGATCTCCGTGATGTCATTTGCTCGTTACGACGAGGCAAGACCGTAGCCGTGCTGAAGCCACGGGTCACTCGAGACGAATAACAATAAACGGGTCCGTAGTTTCTCACACAAGATTTCTGTAAGAAAGATACTTTGAATACAAAGCTGAGTCCCGAAACCGAATCATAATTGTAGATACTCAAGCTATAATAATTATTATTGTCGTGTATTACATCCTTATTTATTAACGCCGCGACAACTCCTTTAGCCTCGTTCCAGATCAGTCCAATAAATTCAACCTTTTGATTAAGTACATTAAATATATAAAAGCTGTATTAACACCTATAATCCGAGTATTGTTACTTAATCCAATCTACACCAAATGTATTCATAGTTCATACTCGTTCAATTAAAAACAAAACTAGCAATCATTCATGTCAGCGGTCCGGCATCGATCCGGCTGCGATTCGGCCGGTAATGAATCGACTGATATGCATTACGGCTCCCGCGCTATTTGTCAACAGTCGTCCACCGACACCAGTGTTGCCAGATGACATTTATGAAAATCTGTATGATGAGACGAAAAAATCTGTAAGGTGGGGTGAAAAAATCTGTAGGCTGAGATGAAAAAATCTGTAGGCTGAGATGAAAAAATCTGTAGGGTGATATGAAATTATCTGTAGAATTGCGTAGATTGTCGCTTGAAAATTCCATAGTTCTACAGACTTTTTTCCAATACTTCATTCGACTATACTGAAGCTTAAAAATCCTGCCATTTTCTTTCTTAATTTACCTATGTGTCATTATTTATAAAAATAAAAATGTGGTATTTCCACATAAAAATATCAATCGATATAAAGATTCTATACAAATACTTAAAAATCTTATTAAAAGTTAATAACTTCTGGCAAAAACGTAGATGGGAAAGCAATAAAAATTTAGTATTTTTGCACAACTTGTCTGTAGTCAATTCATCGTTTTGAGCTAGAAAGAAAATGAAATTAACGAAACGGATCGCTGAGTGAAGTGCATGAACTGAAATGAAACGCAGATCGTATGATTGGTCTGCGAGTGTTTCAGCCAGGATTACAATTCATTATTCGCGAAAATGGACATTCCATTTCGGTTACGTCATCTTTTGGTGATAAATTTAAAAGTAGTCTGAAATTCCGTAGGTTGGGTGGGCACGGGCACAGGGCCTAAAATCCATAGATCTACGGATTTTTCCGCAACTCTGGCAAGTCTGACTGACACCCTAATGTTGACTATCATTTTCAGCATGCGGGGACTAATATTACCTAGTGTTTATGTTATTATGGAATTGATTGCAATTCGCGCCACGTAAGTTTGCGTGGAGTTAGCTGATATGATCGTCGCTGTAATTGTTTTTAGGAAACAAAGGAGAAAGTAGCGGGAGGGTGATGATGTGACTTACGTGGTGAGTAGTAAGTTAGTAAATACCAGGTTAATTTTTAGGGTTCCGTAGTCAACTAGGAACCCTTATAGTTTCGCCATGTCCGTCTGTCCGTCTATATGTCCGACCGCGGCTTAGCTCCGTGATCATTAGTACTGGATAGCTGAAATTTGCTATGAGTACGTGTACCTATATATCACGCCGACAAAGCGGTAAAAAAAAACTTCTTTTCGGAACTAAGTTTCTCGTACACCTAAAGTAGGGGTGTTTTTTTTTCGTTCTAACACTAGTGTGTGGGGTGTCGTTGAATAGGTCTTTTTATATTAATAATGGGGGTCTCAAAACATTATTTTTTGATAAAGTCAGCAGTTTTGTAAATATTCGCTCCGGAAATTCAAAAAATAGCGTCCCCCCCCCTCTAACTTTTCAACCACTGGTCAAAAAGGTAAAAAGGTCATAAGTAATTACAGTTAATTTTGCGTTTACGACCTTTTTATAGAGCTTGAAATCTTTCTCTCAATGACGCTGGTTATAACTCCCTGTTACAGCCGCTTCCCTCAACACACGGTGGAACTCAAATAGACAACATTTTTACAAACTTCGCTTGTACTGTGGGATTTTATAGCTCATTCTTCAGTTATCAATGTTATCATCGTCCTATAAGGGCCCGTTTCTAATTTATAAGCCAAAAATGTTGAAAGCAATAAAGCTATTCTTTATGTTCATTAGCATCAAATAAAACCGCAATTTTAAGGCCGTCTATTGAGATGGATGGGCAACTACGGAACCCTACACTGAGCGCGGCCCGACATGTTCTTGGCCGGTTTTTAAGAGTAAAAAACATAATATGTTACTTTCTTAATTTATAATTCATATAGGTACCGCTGGGTGAATTACGTATATGGTACTTACAAGTGCGTATTTTAATTATATCATAAAAATGAAATACTTTGACAGTATACCTACCATCCCTGTCAAAGTGGTAGTTTTAAAGTGTTGCGTCTCTCTATTATCTCTGAGTAAAATCGCGTCGCAGTTCCGCGTTTGCGTTAAGTATTTAAATGTCTGAAGAATTATAAATGTAACTCCAATAGGAAACCATTCCACATACATAATATCAAGAGTAAAGTTCAATCGTACACCACTTGCTTTCAAATCCCTGTTTCGCCCAAACAAAACACAACCCAAAAATTTGAATACGTGACAAATTAACGTATCCAAAAGGTCCGCTGATTGAGTTAAAAACATTTCAAATTCAAAAACAGAACAAAAGCGTAGATTGAAAAATAAATATAATTAAATGCAAGGAGTGTCGCGAACGTGACAGCGGCGGGACGTTAATGCCGCGGGACTAAATAACGTTAGAGCACCCTTGTTGCTGCAATTACGACCGGCCGGCCGGTTAAAATGTACAAGGGCCTGATTCGACGAGGCATTGCCATATCCCCAGTAAAGAAATGTCTCAATAATAACGTTAGAGCACCCTTGTCGCTGCAATTACGACCGGCCGGGGTATGTTTGCTTTCGAATGGTAAAAAAAGTCTAAAATAAAAGTATATACATTAGACAATACGGAATTCTTCGTGCACGAGTCTGACTAGCACTTGGCTAGTTTTTTCTTATCAATATTCCTGCAGCCTCATCACACCAAAACCACTTTTTATCAATATTAGCACAGATATAGCTGGGCATCCACATGCTTCAATAAAGATGTGCCGTTTCTGAAAATTTCGGGAAACTTACCCAAACGAAATGAAAAAAGTCTCCAAAAAAAATTCGGAAACGGCACATTACGTTACACATATTGGGACGAGATCTCGGCCACATGTCATATGAAGCGTCGAATTTTGCCCCATACGTTTTAAAGTTTTCATCCGGATTTGGCTGCATCACGCGACAGAGTTTAAAGCATCAATCAAAGCCCCCAAACACTTTACGGACAACGCTTTTTGATGGTGTCCGGTCTGCTGCGATTTATTAGCGCGACGCGTCGCTGCGGCGATCCGGTGCGTTTGTATGTTCACATCCATATCCGTTCCAAGTTTATACCTACATTTTTGAAATACTTTGGTAAAAAAACATTCAACACCAACATGAAAAATAATCCCAATTTTCTGTTTCAGTTGGAGGAAAATGTGAATGCAGTCAATAAATTAAATGAAAATTATGCAAAATATATTAGATCTGAAACTAAATTGATGCAGTTGGTGCAGTAAAATGATGATTACCTTTGAATTTACCAAGTGTAAAAATAAATTCACAGAGGGTAACAAGTGCGCTGTTTAATTGTGCACTCAGCTTTGTTAATAAACAATCGGAGTTTTTTAGATTTCGCCAACGATTCGCATTTAAATACAATAAGGTGTAGATGTAGACTGATGTTAAATTAAACAACATCAGTATATGTATTAATAATTGCCTATATACTAAGACCCCGTTAAGTTTGCGGTTACATCAAATATCCACGCTGTATTGTTTGTTACCTTTCCGGGGTGATGACTCCACGGCCCGATCGCTATTTGGATGGAGCGTTTTCGGCGCTTTGTGTTTATTTGAGCTTTTTAACCGTCTTGCCAATTCATAAAAGCAATCAACATCATTTCGATAGGAAATGTCTGCGACTTTTACAAGAATACCGAAAATGGCGCCTCAGATCATACGGAGTACGTCAATATTGCGGACACATTAATGAAACGGTTAAAACATTCAAATAATTGCCCTTCTGACTATTAGCGCACTTTAAAATGTATTTAGTACCAAATAGACATTTTGATCCCAATAATAAATAGGACCGATTGACATCTTCTAAAACATTGCCTACACATCTTTTCAATCGTATCGAGTGAGAGTCCCATCCTCTCATAACCGAGTATCAATCAATATGAGACACAGTTTACAGCGAGGCTCATTCCGTATTCTCTTTAAGTGCTCGTTTATTTTATCGTCACTTTTTCAAACAGAAAGCCTCAGTAAAAAATTAAACGGTCGAGGATGAATGAGCCAATCAATTTGTACATTAAATCGCCAACCCTTCATTGGAATAAATATCCATTGTTTGTCCAACTGCAAGCAACAAATAACGTAGCTGATTGTAACATTTTCGGCAAACTTTTAAGTATTATTCCCAATAAACGTCGCTCATTTGCTGTCGCGGTCACTGATTTGGCTTTATTGATGCGCGATACACATGAACACATGATTGATTAACAATTGATTTTCGTTGTGGCTACGTAATAGGATGAGTCACTTTTGTATGAAGACAAATATCATTATTTTTATTGCTAATTGCCATAGCACAAATCCCACTAATAATATAAAAGCGAAGTAATGTGTATTTATTGATTATCTCCTGTTTTGAAAAATAAGAATGGATGTAATTTCCTGAATTTCCTAATGACGTTTAGAAAAAAGCCAATTTTATAAGCCAATTAAACCAGAGTAAAGTATATTATACATTTTACTTCCTTCCTCGTGGATCCAGGAACCTGTTTTCTAAACGTTTTTAGGACATTCAGGAAATTACTTTCATTCTTAAATTCATAACAGTATTCCCTGAAAGGTTAAATTATGTAGATTTAACTGGACTTTTTGCATAAATTAACGAGCCAGCATAATCAAATTATAGCCTCGACATACTTGCCTACAAAATTTAACCTTTCAGAGAATATTATTAATTAACCCTGAGACTAGCTTAGTTGTAGTTAAATGTATTTGATTTAACTTTTTGTAACAATTACGAAACTGCTCCTGAACAATTTTAAACCTTTGACAGTATATTGTTTTCGAGTTGTTTAAACAACTCTTTTCCATTAGATAAAGTTACAGAAAAGCTTTTTAAACTTTGCTTAGTAGGAGTTAACTTTTTTCATTGTGAACAAATTTGAAAGTCGCTTCGCTCCTTCAAACCAAATTGCCGACTTGAAGATTAGGTATATCTGTCTCGTTTAGACTTTGTATGAAAAAAAGGATGGCATGTATGTCGCGTTATTTTAGTTTGAGGAAATGTAAGAATGAAGAAAAATTATAGATTGTATAAATAATATATTGCTGAGGCATGCCAGCAGTTACAACAGTACTTCAAGAACCTAATCAACTCATAATTTGGTTTTAAGGTCTTATAGAGGCAAAAGTCAATAAATCCATTTTTAATATTGCTCGCCCTGAATATCCTTCTGTTGTTAGAAGGAATTATAGCATATTAGCTCTCCAAACATTTCCTTTTTTGGGGAAAAAAATTAAATTTTGTAACATTCTGTACCTACAGCAATTTCAACTTAAGGTAAGGCCATTTTTTTTTCTAAATATGAGTCAACATCTAATCATTCTAATCTAAATTATACTCAGCTTTATCTGTTCTCATAAGATTCGTCACCGCCAATATTAGATCTTTTTTTTTTAATCTTATTTATTTTATAAGCCATACATCTTATGATTAAGTCGGCTTAAAAATAATTACAATGTTACTTAAACTTTAGGTGTTACATTAAGCATTGGGATTGGTACTTAAGGATTATTTTTATAATACTCAAATCTTAGGTTCAGTGAGTGTATAATGAATTTTATCAATGTACCTACCACTGTATACGGTAGAGAACCCTGAGCTTAAGATTTGATGGAAGAAGAAGAGGAGATCCCCCGCAGAGCAACCAGTTTCTTTTAAGAGATCCAACCTAGATTGTTCATTGATTTTACATTCTAGAACTAAGTGGAGGAGGTCCTCTTCTTTGTCACATTGTGTACAGTTTGGATTGTCTCTTTTTTTCATGATGTAGTTAAATTTATTTAGTGGGATGTGGTAAGTTCGGGTTCGGAAACAAATGACTAGTTCTTGTCGGTTAAAGTTTCGTGAGGTAAACCAAGGCACTCGTGATGGTGGTTCGTCTACAATGGTTCTGTACCAGATGCCCTTGTTTTGAGAGCGCTCATTGAAGTAAGCTTTGAATTTAATGTAATTGTCGGCTTTAACTTTTGGAAGATGGTCAGTATAGTGCGGTACCGGGTCGAGAGGTATGCCGTTCTGTAGGGCCTCGGCTGCGAGTGAGTCTGCCACCTCGTTACCCCTGACGCCCACATGTGAAGGGATCCATTGTAGACGAACTTCAACCCCGTTACGTATCAATCTATGGATACATTTAATAATGAGGTAAGCTTCGTATCTACCGACACTACCGCCCTTAGCACTCACCAACAAATGCTGTAGACTGCTCTTCGAGTCCGTGAATATAACAATTTTATGGTATGGAGTCGATTCTAAGTAATGTACTGCTTCATTGATTGCTGTCAATTCGACTCCCATTATGGGTATACATGGATTATCAATATGAAATTTAGCTCCAAAATCCGCAGCTTCATCGTAAAACGCGCAACTAGAACCGTGTCTTGTTTTGGACCCGTCAGTGTAAATATGAATGTGATCCAAGAACTGCACTTGTATCATTTCTTCGCAGCGTTGTTTTAGGTCATGAGTGGGTAGTTTAGCTTTGGGTTCATCAATAGTGTTCACTTTATGCATTATGATTTTATCCCAGGGGAGTGTTTTAATGTCACAGGAAAGTAAAAATAGGGGTGAGATCTCAAATTGTGACATTGGTAGATTGGAGTACTTTCTGAAACTCTCGAGCAAAAGTGGGAGCTGGTTATTGCGCCAATATCTTGCGCCCGAATTTAATGTGTTGTCTAATGCTTCTATTTGTTTTCTCAGATAATCGGATGTTCTAGAAGAGAGTTTCAGGAAGTATTTGTCGCTTAAATAGATTCTTCTAAGGTTTAACGGTGGAATACAAAGCTCGCTTTCCATTGTAAAAATTGGGGTGTCGCGAATAAAGCTTCCACAAATGCGGAGGCATTGGTTTTGAATTACGTCCAACCTCTGGAGAAGCCCAGGATTGGCGTTGCCGAAAATGTTACATCCGTAATCAAGTCGAGATCGCACCAATGTATATAAAGTCGCCTTAAGTGAATTGGATGGACACCCCACTTAGAACTACTTATGGCACTAAGGATATTAACGTATGGAATACATTTTTGGGCAGTTTCTAACACATGTCGAGTCCAATTCAGGCGGCTGTCCACCCAAACACCCAGGAACTTTGTACAATTTATAACCTCGATTTCAATGTTATTTGTTCGTATACCAATAAGAGGTATTTTGTATTTTCTAGTGAAAATGCAGAGTTTAGTCTTTGAAAGAGAAACTGCTAATCCAATTTTCTCTAACATTGATGTAAATATATTAAGACTTGATTGCATGACACTAGCACAATATTCAAGACTTTGATTAATACAATACAAAGCGAAGTCGTCGGCATATTGTGAGACCTTGACTGTTTTAACGAGCCAATATTAGATCTTAAAGCATGAAATTTCCGAGGTACTATAGAAAATTGTGCAGGAACCTCAGAATAGATACACCTAGAAACCTAGCCAGTGCCTGAAAGTGAAGCCAGGTTTAGTAAACCGCGGCCTGTCATGGGCTCAGTTTCATCCGTCACAACGTCAATATCATAAGCAAAACGTCTATGATTGGTTCGTAGACACGCACACATAAAATCAAAACCGGCTTCATCTTTCGCAAATGTGTTGTATGAAGACAGTTCAATGCGTATTAATTCTAAGAAAGGATTTCTCCCACGGAGACTGCACTAACCAAAACGAACCGTTGATATGAAAAGTAATTACACGCAGTCACTGTTGTTCGGCCCCGCTATCCACTATCATTAGCGGCAGCAAAGAAGTTCGGATTCCCGCGGGATCCCTAAATATCTGTGTGGTTCCTTCGGTGTCCGTCCTATTAGCGAAGTTAACTTGAGGCTTAGACGTAAGAGTACAAGGATAGGCGAACGTATTTCTCTTATAGGTTATTTAATTACCTATTTAGTCTTTATTTAATAGGTTTTTATAGCTTAGTTCAGATGACTACTATATCAATATCCCTATTTCATATACACAATCACACATACATACGCACACACACGCACACACATACCCGATGGAGTATATTTAATTTATTTTCTATTAGGATTTCTATTTCATAGTACCTTATGTACTTAACACACAAAACGTGTAATTAATCCAATAACCAATAATTAAATTTGGTCAAAAACAAAAGTAATAAACAATTGGAGTACCTATAGCAATTTGTACGACCTATGATAATTCTGGAACCACTTCTGGGAATAGGACCCGGCATCGCAATAAAAAATTACATTGTGACAATATGACACCTTTGAAAAGTTATCCATATTTAATTTTTCGACTTCCACTTGTCCTTGCCGATTTGCATTACAAGTCAAGTCAATAGTGCCGGCACCACAAAAACTAACTAAGGAGAAAAACAATTAAGACATATTTACCGAATTTTAACTAATTGGCTGGATGAAACATTTTTTTTAATTTGGTGTATAATTTACGATTTAAATATAAATTGGGGTCTTTTTAAAGTTATAAAATTGTATAAAACAAGCTTGACGCGACATCAAATCGGTTAAATCATTGCCTTAATGGCCCCATGAACGTATGTGCCTACGTTTTCGTATACCCTCAATAGATATCATTTATTGGCTCTGATAACGCACCCGTCATAAACCTGATGCCGCTTAAGCGCAAAGTTCATCACTTTTACCGCCCGATAACAGCATTGTTGCCTGACAGGGGTCATGAACTTAAAACCCTTTGGTAATCTGGGCGAAAGAGACCGCACGCGTGCGGTAATGAATGATGATAAATTGTACTGTCAGTAGTATTAGTAACGTTTTGAGTTGGTGATGTTGATGGTAGGATCGCTAGGTGCTAACGTGTTAGTGAGCTTCGTTGCGGATTGTGGTAGGACATTGGTAGAAGTGTTGAATAGTTTTCAATGATGTTCTTTATGTTTTATAGTAACAAATGATGATAAGTTGTACTGTCAGTAGTATGAGTTACATTTGGAGTTGGTGATTTTGACGGTAGGATCGGTAGGTGCTAACGTGTTAGTGAGCTTCGTTGCGGATTGTGGTAGGACATTGGTAGAAGTCTTGAATAGTTTTCAATGATGTTGTTTATGTTTTATAGTAACAAATGATGATAAGTTGTACTGTCAGTAGTATGAGTCACATTTGGAGTTGGTGATTTTGACGGTAGGATCGCTAGGTGCTAACGTGTTAGTGAGCTTCGTTGCGGATTGTGGTAGGACATTGGTAGAAGTGTTGAATAGTTTTCAATGATGTTCTTTATGTTTTATAGTAACAAATGATGATAAGTTGTACTGTCAGTAGTATGAGTCACATTTGGAGTTGGTGATGTTGACGGTAGGATCGCTAGGTGCTAACGTTTTAGTGAGCTTCGTTGCGGATTGTGGTAGGACATTGGTTGAGGTGTTAAATAGTTTTCGATGATGTTCTTGATGTTTTAAAGTAACAATGATGATAAGTTGTACTGTCAGTAGTATGAGTCAGATTTGGAGTTGGGGATGTTGATCGCTAGGTGCTAACGTTTTAGTGAGCTTCGTTGTGGATTGCGGTCGGATGTCGGTTAAAGTCTTGAATAGTATTTAATGATGTTCTTGATAGTTTATCGTTTAATTAATTCCTTGCAAATCTGAGCGTAAGAGACCACGCACGCGTGCAGTAATTAACGATTATAAAGTTCTACTGTCCGTAGCATTATTTTTTTACGTTTGGAGTTTGGGATGTTGATGGTAGGTTTTCTAAATCCAAACGTTTTATTAAACGTTGATATTTCTTTAAAGTTGTTGAAGAAAGCCGTATAAAAGTGTCAACACATATAGTGGCTTTTCCGTCGATAACGACATGCAAAACAAGATCTTACTATCCGAAAAATGGATTGTTCAAATCGGCATCTCCTACAACCAGGAATAACCAACCCAAGATGATTCAAATGAAAAGTGCACAGTGTAAAATACGACACCCAGAAGCATTTTTTGATGCCCCTTTTAAATTTTGAACCCCTAAAAACCGAGATTGCACCCATACTTTTCAGTAACGCGAAGTCTAAATAAAATAGAACCCATTACTTACTTGCACTTTAGCGATCCTGTTAAAGAAACGTCCGTCTGTTGCAAGGAGCTGTTACCGAGGAGGCTCCCCAGCACTTGGCTGCAGGAAATTAATACTTTATTACGATTCAATCGAACTGTAGAGATGAGATTTTCATACACCGGCTAATCGTGAGGCACTATTGTAGGGAAAAAAATCAACGTACCTCTGTCATAAATCATTCAGCTGGGCCTCTCACTCGCACTTTCTTTTTTAGAGCGAGTGAGACGTTTGGCCTACTGTTTATTTTTATGACTCCATATCGGCATGTTAATTTTGGCCCAACAATAAGATCAGGAACAAAGATATCTGCGATAATGCATTTGTCAATTGTTTTCAAGACTTATTCTTTCAATATATATTTTGATTCATAGACGAGTGGGCATTTTCTCAACTGTTTCGTCTCGCCAAGTATTTTTTGAAACGGTACCTAATTTTGAAGAACTTTAATAAAATAAACCTAACCCAATTCAGGTTATTTAGGTTGCCGAGTACTCAACGATTAAAATAAATATCTAGTATTTATCGGGTATATTCGGATATGAAACAAGTCGGAAATTCATAGACTTCTAAAACTAATGAATAGCTCTGTGAGCTGTCAACCTCGCGAGTTTGTATCGAGAGGGTTGAAACTTGTATTTTTTATATTAACCCCATATTCCGCATAACCGCCATTTTCAAAAATTCGATAAACTTAATCGACCATTCCTATTGGCTTTCCCGTATTCGGGTAAAATAGTTACTCAATAACGAAGTCAGTACAACAATACAAGCCAAACGTGCTGGCGGTATAAACAAAATATGCGAAGAAAATATTGTTGTGCATTCCGCTGGCTCGTAAAATTTCCCAGCACGTAATGGCCACAATGAATACAAATTCAAAATATTATTGATTCATAAATTATAGAAATCAAATTAGATACGCAATGTGATTTAGTCACGTCACTAGAAGGAAAATAACTTTCTCTTTGTTGTTTCTTTTTATTGATTTATTTTGAAACTTTGTTCTGTATCTTACAGATATTCGTTTATTTGTTATGCAAGTCCTTACTGTAAAAGTGATGTGGAAACAGTTCTCTAATTGTTTTTTTTAGGCCATTGTCAACAATAAAAAAATGTTAAAAAAAATGTTAAAAATTACATTGTGACCTGTAGACTTAACGAAGACTTATTTTTAACCGACTCCAAAGAAGGAGTTTCTCAATATGGTTGATTTTTTTGATATCTTCAATGTAAAGATTACAAAATTTTAATATATTCTTTTTTATAATACTTATTAACACCTTTACTTATCCTAGCTACAATAAAATAACGGAGTGACGTTACAGAGAAAATGTTACTGGACAGTAATGAGGAATGAGACATACAAGTTCAAAGCACTCTGTCGTCAAGTTTATTTTATGAAACCACTAGCTTTTGCCCGCGACTACGGCCGCGTGGAACTTGGAAGTATGGAAGCAACCTCGTACAACACGATAGATATCCACCTAATCACCTTAATTAATAAAAGGGATTATTAAAAGCGCCTAAGCAAATGTAAGAGCAATTGTGCTTTTGGTCTAATCATTACATTTCCTACAGGGTCATCAATGTCATCATGAATTACTTACTCACTTTTCAATCTTTTTAGGGATAATTTCCAGGATGAAAACTATCCTATGTCCTTCCTCGGATCTTAAACTATCTCCATGCCAAATTTCATCAAAATCGATTCAGCGGTTTAAGCGTGAAGAGGTAACAGACAGACAGACACACTTTCGCAATTTATAATATTAGTATGGATAAAGCATTTTATTCCTAATGCAAAAACTTCGATATTAGTGCCGTATTGTGCGGTTGCATCCTGCGTAGCTGTCGCGCTGAATTTTAACTAGATCGGCACTCTGAGGTCAATTTCGACGTAACATTGGCTCATGTCCATTTCGGCAATCACACTAATATGATAATGAGTGCGTTTGTTACTTTTTCAAGCTCAAACAGCTGGACCAATTTTGATAGAATTTGATATAGTGGTAGCTGACACCTTGGTTCACGCAGGGGCGCAGCGTCCACAGAACCCAACTCTCGTGTCAGAGTGAGAATAACGAGTTTGTAATAAAACTATTCCAAAAAAAAATACTTAAAATGTACTATTTTTTACCTACATTTAAAAAAATACCGATCCGTACATAAAGCTATTACAATGTGAAGGTCCTCCCTCAATTCCGACTCTCACACTCTCATCGGTCTATTGAAAGGCTTTTGAGCAACTTCTAAGGTACTACCTTGAAGAAACACTAAACCAAATCTACCCCTGCTTGCTCTAGGAAGTTTTGGCGCTACGCTAGTGGAGTGGAATAACGGTGATAAGATAACCCGGACATATATCATTAGCAACTCCAAATTCAGCCCCTGTTTATGCGTTCCTGGTACCGAACTACTCTATTTACCTACGTATATCCTTTTTATGACTGACGTAAGACGGGAGACGGCTTTCATTTGAATAAGGCGTAAAAGGAAAATGGACCGACGCCGGCGTCTTTGTTTTGGAGGATGTTAACCTTATGATTCGACATAAACGTGGGCACGTCGGGTTTATTGCCTCTCGTGGATTTTTACTGCTTCGACTCGTAGTTATACTTCATGTTTCCGGTTTCCGTGGTAGCTGCATTAATAAATAATTCTGTAGGTATGGTGCATAGTGCAAGTGCAATGCTGCCGTCTTACAGAAACAGCAGCATTTGTTCCCGAAAATGGTAGATTTGTCTTTTTATACTCATTACAAATAAATATGGTTTTCCCTTCATTATAGTAAGTTTTGTTTTTAATCGACAAAACTGAAATGAGGACCCTTTACCAACTAAGTTGATGGTCAAATCTAGTACAAAATTTGAGAGTTGGGTTAGATTTGATTATCTATGGGCAGTCATTGTAACCTCAGCCCGCGTTTATCCCTGAAAGATATTCTTTTAATTCTTTTATACAACTTATTAATCATACCCTGATTATAGTAGTTCTTAGATTTGCTTCAGCGGTAGTAGACTACTGTCTTTTGGTGAATGATAGAGTAAACAAACTAATGTACCTATAAAAAACAATTCCTCGGTCTCTCACAAAATGCGCGATGAAGTTAGCAAATGATACCCGGATTGACATTTGCTAACTTCATCACGAGGCCAGGATTGAACACGATATTAATCATTGATATCGTGTTCAATCCAGGCTTAGATTTGCTCGGCGATGGGCAACCTGCCCTAGGGGAGCCGCCAGCGTGACCTCAGCCCGTGTTTGTCTCGGAAATACATCTATTCTGTCTCAAAATAATCGACATTTCAATTATTTCACGTGTTTAATTTCTTTTATAATACAACTTCATAATATCAAATATCATCATTCAGTTCAGTTCATATTGAGTGGGTGAGTGGTTGCGAACGAAAGCTGATATAGTGAGTTGGTTTATCCTTGATTGAGAGTTACTGGCACTCACTCGTGTAGGACACACCTTTAGTCCACATTCTCGTGCAAAATGCATGAAGGAGTTGTTTGTGACGATATTCCTCATTCCTACACAAAATGCTCCACGAAGTTACTTAATGATAGTCGGATTGATTTAGTTTTGCCATCCCGGTGGATGATCTACCCCGGGAATTAACCACCATGACCTCCTCAGCCCGCGTTGTCTCGGAAATACATCCATTATGCTTTATGCAACTCATTAATTATACGCTGATTGCAGTTAGTATTGTGCTTCTCTAATTGGTGTGCTTCCTTTTGGCATAACTATTTCGCAATGACTGTTTCTATTCGCAATTGTTTATCACGCTTTATTCCTATAGTAGGTACATAAAAAAAAAAACTCGGTTTCATTAATCGTTGTGGAGAACCAAGTAAATCAGCTTAGGTTTATTTTAGATGGTCAAACATTCCTACTCGTATATAGGCGTACAAGTACATACATGCCCTCGGTGTGCCTCGGTTCTGTCTCCGTCCCGGCTACCCTGGAGCCCGCTGGCTTGTCAGCCGCGGACGGAAAGAGACCTGACGGCTGCACCCTAGTGCCGTGGTCCCGAGGGCGTCCCTTAGCATGGGATACCACATGCGTGGATACGCTGGCTCTATCCCATGTCCACCGCTCCGCTCGAATGCCAGGGGCTGCCGCTGAGGACGCCCAAACCGTCAAGTGCCGTAAATACGCATTTTAAAAAAACAACTACGTATTTGCGGCTCTTGCAGTCGAAACCTTTGGGCCATGGTCGTCCGACACCAAAAAAAACATTAAAGAAGTGTCGGTCAAACTCGTCATCAGCTCAACTCGTCATGAGCGGGATCATACCTTGCACAGCGAGTGGATTTGTGCATACAAAGAGGGAACGCGGCTAGTGTTCTAGGGACAATGCCCCGGGCGGCTCCTGTACTGGAATGGAACCCTATTCCTTTTTTTTAAGTAGCTCCTTAGTTTTTAACTTCTTTTTATGTATTTTAGTTTTAATTGATTGTACATATTGTTTTAATTTCCATTATTAAAATAAATACACTGTGTAGCGGGGGTGCGTACGGGAGAGCAGAGAAACTTCGACTTCGACTTAAGGTCACTTGAGCAACGTATATTAAGAAAACGTAACTACGTACAGGCTAATAAGTAGCGACGTGTTCCCCAGCCAGTTTTTGAAAGAGAACGGAACTGGAGCGGAAGCACGTTTGCCGGCATCTACTATATATAAGCGCGTAGTTCCACAAGGGAAGCAGGGGGCTATACGTAGTAAAGGTCGATTCCTAAGATTCTACACAAACATTTTTTACTAGACGGACCACATGAAATCGGGAAAATCTTGCCTGCGCGAAGTAGAAATGGTCGTTGCACGGAATAGCGACATCTACCAGGATCTTCAAGTATTATTCTCCTTCCGCCTCCCGTCACTAGAGGGCGCGAGTAGTCCCGCTATCGTGCCAAATGGGTTTAAGCGTGCAGTTCTTCTACTCCACGCGAGATGGCTGTAGTGGTACCCCGTTTTCTGGTTTTGGTTCGCTTCAGACTCCCCCTCGGTTTCTGAAGACGACCCGGCGAAGAGAACCGCGTCTAGTTCACCACCACCGCTGCCGCCGTAGCTGAGGCGGTAGCCGGTGTGGCGAATTGCCATATATCTCGTAGTCGCTCTGCAGCTACCGCATCCTCCAGGAGCTTGTAGGTTGTGAATGTTGTTCTTGGCACCTTCTCTTGGATGTACGGGGTGAGAAGACCGTTTGTAGGTGCTGACAGCCGCCAGGAACGCTTCCACGACATCAGTTTCTGTTGTCCCGTTGTCATAGAAGTACGTACAGCTTGTCAGGGAAACACTCTTCGGAGACAGGGCCGCCATCATTCGCAGGTTGCCTTGTCTTCCGTGTTTCAGAAGTTTTGTTACAATCTTGGGACCTGAGACTCGGCGACTCGGCGTTTCGGCGAGATAGTCGAAGGGCTGGCTGGCGGTGCGGGCACATCCGAATCCGTTTCGCTCTTCATAGGTCACGTACGGCACCTCCCTGTTGATTCCACCGACCCGCACCGCCAGCCAGCCCTTCGACTGTCTCGCCGAAACGCCGAGTCTCAGATCCCAAGATTGTAACAAAACTTCCGAAACACGGAAGACAAGGCAACCTGCGAATGATGGCGGCCCTGTCTCCGAAGAGTGTTTCCCTGACAAGCTGTACGTACTTCTATGACAACGGGACAACAGAAACTGATGTCGTGGAAGCGTTCCTGGCGGCTGTCAGCACCTACAAACGGTCTTCTCACCCCGTACATCCAAGAGAAGGTGCCAAGAACAACATTCACAACCTACAAGCTCCTGGAGGATGCGGTAGCTGCAGAGCGACTTCGAGATATATGGCAATTCGCCACACCGGCTACCGCCTCAGCTACGGCGGCAGCGGTGGTGGTGAACTAGACGCGGTTCTCTTCGCCGGGTCGTCTTCAGGAACCGAGGGGGAGTCTGAAGCGAACCAAAACCAGAAAACGGGGTACCACTACAGCCATCTCGCGTGGAGTAGAAGAACTGCACGCCTAAACCCATTTAGCACGACAGCGGGACTACTCGCGCCCTCTAGTGAAGGGAGGCGGAAGGAGAATAACACTTGAAGATCCTGGTAGATGTCGCTGTTCCGTGCAACGACCATTTCTACTTCGCGCAGGCAAGATTTTTCCCGATTTCATGTGGTCCGTCTAGTAAAAAATGTTTGTGTACAATCTTAGGAATCGACCTTTACTACGTATAGCCCCCTGCTTCCCTTGTGGAACTACGCGCTTATATTTAGTAGATGCCGGCAAACGTGCTTCCGCTCCAGTTCCGTTCTTATTCTAAAACTGGCTGGGGAACACGTCGCTACTAATTAGTTTGTACGTAGTTACGTTTTTTTCTTAATATACGTTGCTCAAGTGACCATAAGGTCGAAGTTTCTCTGCTCTCCCGTCCGCACCCCCGCTACAACTTTTTTTTTTTTTTTTTTTTTTTGACCGTGGGGGGATTCTACACAAACATTTTTTACTAGACGGACCACATGAAATCGGGAAAAATCTTGCCTGCGCGAAGTAGAAATGGTCGTTGCACGGAATAGCGACATCTACCAGGATCTTCAAGTATTATTCTCCTTCCGCCTCCCGTCACTAGAGGGCGCGAGTAGTCCCGCTATCGTGCCAAATGGGTTTAAGCGTGCAGTTCTTCTACTCCACGCGAGATGGCTGTAGTGGTACCCCGTTTTCTGGTTTTGGTTCGCTTCAACTGTAGATATCATTGAAAATATGTTTTAATCTTATGTGAACCCTAAATTTTAGTGATTTATGTGTTTTTCCAGTGCGAATGTACCCAAAATGCTATCAAGTTATTGCAGTCTAATACTAAAAATATATAAAAGAGTGAAACGTTAAATCACAGGCACACTTAGACTAGACACTTAACTAGTTAAATTAAATACACATTGTATGAATTTATTTGCAGTGTGTACCCGTTTCCTCCTTAAACTTGTAGCTTCCTCCTTAAACTTGTAGCATTAGTTGTGCCTGCCTATACAGGATTGAGGGTTCATCCGGCCGTGGAGTTAATACCGATTATAACTTAGTTTAATGGATATCTAATCTGCTTGTACATTGCGTTAGTTGCGTACATATGCGGTTGAGTTACGGCTCGCATGTGGGTGTCCAGGTGTGGTCGTACAACACTGCTAGGTACCGCTACCGCAGATGGCCGTACTGGCTCGGCGACCGTAGGCACGGTACTATATTATCAGTACCTTGACTTATCCACAGAATAATAAATACACTCTGTACATGTGCGGTTGAGTTACGGCTTGCATGTGGGTGTCCAGGTGTGGTCGTACAACGCTGCTAGGTACCGCTACCGCCGATGGCTGTGCTGGCTCGGCAGCCGCAGGCACAGTACTATATCATCAGTACCTTGATTTATCCACAGAATAATATACATTGCGCACATATGCGGTTGAGTTACAGTTCGCATGTGGGTGTCCAGGTGTAGTCGTACAACACTGCTACGAGTAGGTACCGCCACCGCAGATGGCTGTGCTGATGCTGGCTCGGCGGCCGCAAACACAGTGCAATATCATTGTCAGTATCTTGACATTTCTTAATAAAGTATTTTAGTGTTCTTCTTTTATGTAAGTATTGTAAGTTGCATTGCGAGCCTTATTTACAATAGTGCGAGTCATAAAATCAAATTCCTACCTTGATTAATATATGAGAAAAATGGATATAGTACGTCGTCATTACGAAAGTACTTAATGAAGTATACTTATTGAAATACAGAACGGGTTTACTCACATTGTAGAATTCGAATATCGTTCGACATGTTTCGAATCGGTACGCGATTGATCATCAGGAGCTACAATCAGCCCCAGCGGCGGCCAATCGAAAACCGCCGAATGGTTTGGTGGCGCCGCAACTGATGAATCGCGTACCGATTCGAAACATGTCGAGCGATATTCGACTTCTACGACGTGAGTAAACCCGGTTTGTATGTATTTTAATTAAGTGTATTTTTTTTTGTAAAGATACACGATCGAAATCAACGATCTCTATGTTTCATGCACTTATCGAACGTTCGAATCGAACGTTCTTGTGTATATTTCCCATACGAAATGGAGAACGTAGAAATTAATTCTCGGGACCAGCACAACCCTAATTGAAACTCGTGTAATAAACCAAAAAAGCGGCAACACGGTTTAAATATATGAATCTCCTTCGTTTATTCTATTCTAAATGAAATCTTACTAGTTCAAAGTTCAATAATATATTTATAATATCCACAAAATTAAAATATATGTATTTATAAAGATACATCACTACCGGTAAACACTTCAGACAATGAAAACAAACGTAGGTAAGTTAGTTGTTGATATTTTATGACTTAAACTAAATAACAATGCCACATACATTTTAGCAAGTACCACAGTCCGGCTTGAACTCCACGGCACGGCGAACTTGGCGGCCCAGCACGTGCACGGCGATTCTGTCTAGGGACTGTCTTCCGATTGTTACTGGACAACTTACACACCAAAGTTTGGAAACTACCTAAGTACGATATACATGTCCGATTAGTTTTGTTACTTACCACTAGGAACACTCGATCTTATAATTCCGTGCTAGATGTCACTAGGGTCGGACTTTTTAAAGGTGAAGCCGCAACTGGCGTAGCGTTTTGTTTTCTACATTCGCTACATACAAGCCCGGCAATGTTAACTAGGTCGATACAGAGTCAGCCACCGGCTAAGCTTGCACCATAGATTGGAGCGGTTTTTTTTTTCGAAATTTTCTCTTCGTCACGACCTAGCGAAATTTAATTTGTGCATTTTAAAACCAAAATTTCTAAAATCGGTTGAGAACTCGCTGAGATCTGCGCATTGTTACGAAGTCCATTCGAGTCGATCCATGGGAGCTTCGCTCGCTTCGCTCGCTCCGCTCCAATTATATTTTTGCTAATTAAATATATAAATAATATGTATTTTTTGGTATGTTTCTACCGGTCAAAATTTTTGGTTATAGTTTAACTACTACCCAAAATGAATGAATGTTCAATTAGTTACCCAAAATAAATGTATTTTAACTAAAAAAGACTAAATGTTCACCAGAATTATGCACCAAAATATTTTTTTTTTGTTGTGGGAGCAAATCGATGAAGTTCTGCTTCGCGGGGCTTCTATTTCCTCTCTCAGGAACGCAAGGTACCTACCGAACCTGGGTAGGTTAAACTGGAGATTGTGTGAACATATACACAATTAATTGATTTAAACTTAAACGATTTTCACGCATTATTATAGCAAAACGGGACTTTATCACGTTTATGTTTATTTAAATACCCCGACGTTTCGGAGGTGATGTTACGTGCATGCTCTCGAAGGGAAGGGGCGATTTATTATTGATTATATTGTTTTCTCGGGGAGGCCTATAACATTTGGTCCAAAAGTCGGATTTTTCCCAGAAGTTTGACGCCGACCTCTATACGATGGTATATGCCACCACCCCCCCACCCCCCTCCTTCCCGGAGATCAATTCACTTAGAAATCAGTGGTAATGCAGCTTTGTTAAGTTTGCCTAAGAAAGTGCGCCGAACAAAAGTGGGAGACGGAGCTGGCATATTAATGCCCGCTCTTACTTATAATTATAAGTAAAAAAAGTAAAAAATGTAAAGTAAAAAATGTTTATTTATACAGTGTTCCAAATACATAGAATACGAGTATATAATTTGCATTTGTACAATTAGTGGACACTGTTCAGCTTTGTTAAATGGGTCGACTACCTGTATTACCTACACTAGGCAATGCCTGTCTTGTAGGACAACACATTAATACAATTACCGCATTATAATATTGCATAATGCATTGAGTTTTGCGTCAAAGAAAACAATACACATAAAGCAGAAAAAAAAGTGAAAAAGTAGAACAAAACAAAAAAAAAGATTACACGTGAGAAATTAATTATGTGCTAGGGAAGGGAATGCGAAGATATAGGTAAGTGTGTGTGTGTGTGTGTGTGTGTGAGAGTGAGTGCGTGTGTGTGTGTGTGTGTGTGTGTGTGTGTGTGTGTGTGTGTGTGTGTGTGTGTGTGTGTGTGTGTGTGTGTGTGAGCGTGCTGCATTAAATATTATGAGAGTATTTTTTCCGTGTTTAATTTTAGTTTCTCTCAGTGAGCAGGTTTTTATGTTACAAATGTGGTTGACTTTTTTATATATGTACAGATAACGATAAGAACCGAATCTTTTAGCGAAATGGGATCTTACTGATGGCAAAGGAAAATTGAAAGTGCGTTTTTGTATTAGGTTTCGGTAATTTGGCAAATTAACGATTTGCACATGAGCTAAGGCGGTGCATCTCAGTAGGTATATATGTATAGCTTGCGGACGCTGAGTACTTCACTCTCCGTAAACAAGGCATGCGTAGCGTACCTACGGTGCCTTGAATGCATTACCTTCAAAAGGCTTCGTTGGGCTCTCTCTAGGAGTATCATATGAGTGCCGGCGGCACCGCCCCATATCGATATGTAATACGTTAGTATAGATTGCGCAAGAGCAATGTATATCGTCTTAAGGCGTTCTTTACACATTATATCCCGTAATTTTTTAAATATATATATTAATTTCCTTATTCGATTAGCAGTGACCACAATATGCTCTACGAATTTGAGTTTTTCATCCAAAACAACTCCTAGGTACTTAACAGAGGTCGCTCTCGTGATATTTCCACAGTTGCATGAAACGACAGCTCCAGAACATGTATGAATTTTCACAGCATTCAGAGAGGAAGGAGCAGAGGCCGCCGTTTTATGGAAACATACGTATTTGGTTTTGTCTGTATTGAGCGTCAATAGATCATTTTGAAGCCACTTCGCTACAGCAGACATGCCTTCTTCAACTGTAGAGCAAACGGAATCCCATGACGTGCCATGAAATATAATCGCTGTGTCGTCAGCGTAACATACTATAGTAGCGTTTAATAAATCTAGGGAGGCCAGGTCGTTAATGTAAAGGAGAAAAAGAGTTGGTCCGAGTATGCTTCCTTGCGGTACTCCGAAGCTGGTTTCCCTCACATCGCTGACGAGGTCGTCCACTTTGACACATTGCAATCGACCGGATAAGTAACTTTGTATCCACTGTAGCGGTATTCCTCTTATGCCTGATAGCTCTAGCTTCTTAATCAGAATCGGGACGGAGACCGTGTCGAAAGCCTTGGCAAGATCAAGGAATTATAAAGTCTCAGTTGTAGTACTGGCTATGACACCTGTACTGTGCCGTAGCATCTTGCCTTGACCATAATCTACGCACGCGGCGTCGGGCACAATCCGACTGCAGACAGGCCTACAGGCATTCCTTATGTGGTCGCTGTGTTTAATCACCGCCTAATGGTATGATATAGATGCGTGAGAATATTCAGCCGCAGGTCATATTGGCACACGTGGTTATAGTTAACGGATACAATTGCATTAATGTGCATTAGGATATTTAGTAACCGTTTAATACCATACGATACCTGATGGTAAGTTAAAACTTTGTTCCTGAAGGAAGTACTACATATCATCCATCCATTAACCATTAAATTTTGCAGTCTGTCCCATTTCAACGTAAACGTGATGCATCATGGAGTATGAAGAGGCATAAATACCTACTCGTATACAGACAAGCAAGTTCTAAAGAAGTAAAAAACTGCATATTTTTGACTAAGAAGAAAAGTTTTAGTTGGGAAATAAAACAGTAGCAAAGTGATTTAGTTAGTTCGGTAAATTGTTATACCTAGAGGCTCCTGAGATACCTACTCTACCAGTCAACCACAAGGCCATACTCTATTTCTTTATTTTTTTGTTTTTATTTCCTTCCAATTAATTTTATTAATAATAATCTGCGTTTATTATTATTTTGTGAAGATTGACAAACCATTATTGGTAAAACGTTACTTAATTTGATAGAAAACTGTTATGCCAGCTATTTTATTAAACTTATGATGCATTTCAGTATTTCATTCGTTCGTTTCCGTATTTTAATCCGCACATTCATTCAGTGACTTGTAAATAAAACAGTAAAAATCACATTTTTAATGAGCACATTTTTATTTATTTCACGGACTTTTAATTGCTAATGAAAATAGTATTTTTGCCGATGAATAATAATTATTCGTGTGCATACTAGTGCAAACGTTGGCTTATATGTACTGGCTGCGGAGCCGGCAACCATCGTTCAGTGACCACAAGCCGTCTGGCGGTAACCAGCGACATGTATTATCGGAATGCTATTCGAGGTGCATGTTGCGGTATTGGGACAAGATTTTAGCCTCACAATGCACAGACATACTAACAGTTAAATTTGTATTTGAAATAAAATACATAAAAAAACATATTCCACATTGTTTCTTAGCTATTTAATTATTCTGATACCTAGCTGTTTACTCAATCAGTCGCCATTGGCCACACGACTATGGGGGCCTATCATGGTTGCGTTTATCTTGATAAATAAGTGACAAAGCATCTGTCACTCACACACGCATTTTGTCAAAACGTGACGGATGCTTTGTCACTTATTTATCGCATAATAAAATCATCCATCATACATACTCGTAAGCCTCACGGGGCAACCATCGTTCAGCGAGCACGATAGCGATATCTATTTATGTATGAGTTATTAAAGGTATTTGGATAGGATTTCAGCTTCACAAAATACAGAATATTAGATTACTAGCTGTGCCGCGCGGTGTTACCCTCTCATCCCACGGGAACACTAAATTTTTTCGGGATATAAAGTAGCCTATGTGTTAATCCAGGGCGTCAGCTATCTTCATATCAAAATTGGTCCAGCCGTATGAGCGTGAAGCAGTAATAAAACCGGTCAAGTGCGAGTCGGACTCGCGTACCGAGGGTTTCGTACAAATACTTTTCATCCTTAAGTGGTTAAGTTAAGTTTGCACCAGATATGTATAGCGCCCCATACAAATGAGGTGCAAAGTTAACGCAACCAACCAGTTTGTTGTATGGGAGCCCCCCTTAAATATTTATTTTATTTTATTTTTAGTATTTGTTGTTATAGCGGCAATAGAAATACATCATCTATGAAAATTTCAACTGTCTAGCTATCACCGTTCTTGAGATACAGCCTTGTGACAGACGGACGGCCAGACGGACGGACGGACGGACAGCGAAGTCTCAGTAATAGGGTCCCGTTTTTACCCTTTGGGTACGGAACCCTAACAAACAGCAGTACACATAAACAAACAAACACACTTTCGCCTTTATAATATTAGCGTGATTACAGTGAGTTCATAATAAAATTGACAATGCTTTCTATATAGGTAGAGCCCCCTAACCTGTTAAATCTTAAAACGTAACTAAGTACTTACCTAGATTGTATTCAATACAAAGCAGACGAAGTCACGTACTCTGTGTGTACTTCTTTGCCTACCTACTACTCTACCCTAAGAGAAACTGGAGAAACAAAGACCCAACTATGATACTTATGTGACCTTTTATTTTCCCAAGGCTAAGAACTGCGGGCGGCATTAAAAGTATTCCGAAATGTTTGCTAATTCCCGACAGAAAAGAACAATCGCGGCGCATGAGTGCTATGTGTTGTGCATTAACGTGGGCGCGGGCGCAAGGCGAGAGAGCTAAGCGGGATGAATTTACAACGGTTTTACGGAGTTTTTCGTCATTGTCTCATTGTCATCGTAGGAAATATTGTTAAAGTAGATTATATGGTTAAAGTTGACTTGTTATGAATTTGTTTTCACTGTTCAACGGATCTCTTCATTTCTGATTCGGTTTCGCTGAGAAACTGAGCGTGAGCGTAGCCATTGCTCTTTAGTGACGTCTTAAAAAGCGTTCTACCATAATGACTCCTTTGTCGGGCACTTGACAACTTACAGCTACCTTCAAAACATACAGAAGGTTCGAAAAAGCCAAGTCATAAAGTATTAACAGAACAAAATTTACTTAAGACTAGCGTTACGTGCCCGACATTCTAGTGGGATGCCCCAAATGCCCGTTGTGAGTGACCACTATCGAATTACTAAATTAGAATAAAATGTAAACCGCGTCCTTTTATCGCTCGCACTGCCGCCAAAACTAGTAGAGTAGAGCAATAGATATCCGACATGAAATAGCCTTTACACCTCTGCTTAGCGATATATTGTTTTCGTGCGTTTCATGTCCTCTGATAACTTTTAACCAATTTTTGGTTTTGATAGACTTGAATGCATACTTGTGTAATTGGTTGACAAAAAAATACTAAAATACTATTCTATGCCACAAAGCTGATCTGACAATTGAGCCGGAAGCAAGTCATGAGAACTCTGTAATGACGCAACCATCGAGTTTGGGCTAGTTTGATTCGTCTTGTCTTGTGAAAAAGTACAAATGACAATAATAAAATTTCCTAGAATAAAATATATTGAAAAGAAAAAGGTTATTTACATTAAAAACTCGCGGCCTCTTGTCGCTCGCACCGCCGTCTAAAGCAGTAGAGTAGAGCAATAGTAATCCAACATGAGCCGGGCTTTCCACCTCAGCTTTGTACATTAACTTCCTTTATACACCTGCATTTTTAGACAACGTGTTGTTTTATTTCAATTCTTTCTCAGCGCATATTGCAATCTTAGGTCTAAGTCGTGTATTTATAAAACAAGTGCAGTTTTAATGATAATTGCAGCGTTCCTTTTTAACCTTTGCTTGGAGGATACGTTAAAAGGTTGTGTTTAATATGTTGTGCTGTATGACTTCTATTATATTTTGAATTTTTTAGCGTCTTTAGGTAGTTTAATGGTGTAGTCGTTTAAAGATGTGTTATTTTTTCCATTTGGAAAGGAAATCACCTTTGTTTTACCAGAACAATCAATCGCGTTTAATTACTTTGACTTTTCTATTTTTATTTTGCCTTTTGTATAATGACTATAACTATAACAGAGCCTCGAGTGCATGTTTCCTGTGGTTGCACAGGAATCAAACATTTAGATCGTTTGTACATTTCCCATAAAGTAAAATTATCACAAACGCGTTTGGATGATAAAATTAATCTTCCAGTAGGGCCTCAGGAAACAATCGACTTCTGATAATGATATCATTGTTAGAGATGTGCTTTTGAAATGGTCTCCACTCTGCAATGCTATTGGCTTTACTAGGTATAGCAATGCCAACGGCGCTGGTAAAATGTATGATTTTTTCTTTGTCCTAAACAATTTAAGCTAAAAAATGATAATGAGTTTTCATGCTAGCAGAGGACTGAGAAATTCAGTTGTTTCAAGATTGTGAGGCTGAATAATTTCTTTATCAGAAAATTTATACTACGACTTAGCTAAAAAGAGGGTGATGATTTTTCACCCTAGAGGAAGTCACAGAGAAGTTGTGTAGATAAATATAAGCTCGGACCCTACGTTACGAGTTAATAACGTTTGAGCATAACAATGTTCCGACGGACGTTACTCTCGTTTCCATTTGCGCCTGATGACTGGTGCTATCAGCTCTAGCCCCCTTGTAGTCCATTCAATGGGAATTCTTAAGTCTCCTTTAAACAATTAGATCTCTAAAAAAAAAACAATTTCTCGCTTCGTTCTAATCGTTTGGTTTACGTTAGCAGACGTTACTGCTTTAATAAAAACTAGCGACCCGCTCTGGCTTCGCACGGGTGAAATGCTATATTATGTATACACATATGTAAATATTCCTCTTGAATCACTCTATTAAAAAATTGCATCAAAATCCGTTGCGTAGTTTAAAAGATCTAAGCATATATAGGGACGGACGGACAGACAGCAGGAAGCGACTTTGTTTTATACTATGTAGTGATAATGAGATCTCTGATTGCATTGAGCTGAGCAGCATGTGAAGCAACGCGCATGCCGCTATATAGTAATTATTATCGGCCTTTGACTGGTGGTGCTCGTGAATAACGACGAATTGATGAATTTTGATGCTATATGTGGTTTTTGGATGCTAAAATGTTGCCAACCGATGTAATCAAACAAGACTACTATCGAACAATAACTTATAGTTGTTGCACTTTGGGGAGGTAGAGTAGTTGCTAGTGCGTTACAATGAGACTAAATGTGTCTATCAAAAGTTGCCTACTTTACTTAAGAACTTTAAGATGGCTTACACTTGAAGCCAGGAAACCTATACTAGACCAGGCGTCTTTCCAATTAATAATTACAGTAGTAGATTATATTTGCATAAATTTTCCCAACACCGTGCGGTTTACGGCAGACCATAACAAGTGCAGAGCGATCGTCCAATGAAACGTTGGTAGGTACCTCCTAATACTACATAACTTTTAAGTTTAATTTGTCCGAACGCATCATTATTCGAAATTTTCATAATTCCGAGAACAATTATTTTTTTGGATATCATACAACCTTATCATACATATTTCTACTAAAAAAAATGAGAAAATTTGGAGTGTGTACTTAACAATGTGTTTGATCGAACCATTTAATCTTTGAGTGCTCGAATCATTTATATCCGGCCACCTCGTTGATTAGACTAGCTGTCATCGCCCAATGTTTACAGCGGGAGATAAGCGTGGTCAGTCTCTGGATGCCCCTTACACGAAGTGCCACGGGACGGACCAAGTGGGAGATGACTCCATCTTTTATTAAGTTATTTAGTTTGCTCCTATTTTATTAACGGATTTGATTTTTTATTGCAAAGGCTACAAAAAGTAGCAAAATATTTACGTACAAAGCGAGTAGAATTAATAATGGTACTTAGTCTGCTAAAGTACTTACTAAATGTATCATATGATAGGTCATATGCTGATTGTGCGTGCCTAAGATGGGCAGGCTTAAGATGTGATTGATATAGGTAGTAGGTACTATCTATGCTTTGTTCATGATTATGACAATGAATCCGTCACTCTTAAACCTACATAGATATGTGTCGGAATTTGATAGATGCTGTTACCATACGTAAGGCCTACTGGGTAACGAATCCAAATCGAATTAAAATAATTGAATAAAAATAAAAATATATTCATGAACCCATGCATTATAAATGAACTACTATAATTTACCTGTCAAGCAATCACCCTCATTATTATTGTACAATAACTACAAAATATAAATGACTTTTTATTTGTGCTCTGCTACAACATGGAGATATGAATATAAAACCGATCAATTACACGCTTTAATAATTCATGACTCCGACCCGTAATTGTTAATCAATGAAAATACGCTTATCAGTTTTAATACATTGCCTGTAATGCATTAATCTTGGTCGAGGATAACCATGAAACTGGTTTTAAATTACAATCAGATTAACGAAACGAATCAAAAACTATAGATCATATTTTATAATGCGAAAATCCTCGCACTCACTTGCCTTATATCTATAATCGATAATATACCACTAAATATGAGATTAAGAACTTTGAATACCGCCCCGTGGGCACTGAGGTCGTAGCGAGCTTCCGACTACGCGCGTAGCGCTAAGAAATCCTCGGTTGCGAAAGAGTTAAGGTTCCTTGTCCGTTAAAAATGCTGATTGTTTTATGTTTTATATATATATAAAACATAAAACATATATAAATGCGAAAGTGTGTCTGTCTGTCTGTCTGGCTGTCTGTTACCTCTTCACGCTTAAACCGCTGAATCGATTTTGATAAAATTTAAGATCCGAGGAAGGACATAGGATAGTTTTCATCCTGGAAATTATCCCTAAAAAGATTGAAAATAGTGAGTAAGTAATTCATGATGACATTGAAGACCCTGTAGGAAATCTAATGATTAGACCAAAAGCAAGATTGCTCTTACATTTGCTTAGGCGCTTTTAATAATCCCTTTTATAAATTAAGGTGATTAGGTGGATATGGATATCTATCGTGTTGTACGAGGTTGCTTCCATACTTCCAAGTTCCACGCGGACGTAGTCGCGGGCAAAAGCTAGTTGTTTTATACATTGTTCTTTATGATCAAACATGTTTCTTAAATTATCAACTTAGAACAGGGCTATTGAGATTTATTGGTCTGTATTTGAAACCTACAGTTTGATTTTTTTATTGATAATTTTTATTTATTTATTTATTTATTTAAACTTTATTGCACAATACAAAAAAAAGTACAAATGGCGGACTTAATGCCTTTAGGCATTCTCTACCAGTCAACCACTGGGTTAAACAGAAATTAATAAATTAATTTTTGTTTCAGATACTACTCTAAGTTGTCCGAATGTACAGATTTTTTTTTTCAACTTATTTTCAACTGTACGCAATGAAAGCTTGAAATAGCTGTGTTACTTTCTAGAACTCAAGGAAAAGTATTATTCACTTCAAAAGGTTGGTTGAAATTATCAATATATTTGGTCATAATGTGAAAAAAATATTAAAAGGAATAAAGACAGAAATCAGGATCAGAATTTAGTAATACAGGGCGACATTGGACGTTATCAAAAACCGCTTTTTCAGACCTGGCAGTTGATGGTAATTTCAACGTAGTACTTATTGTATGTTCTAGTAGTTGACGCAAGCCGATCTTAGCAGCAATACAAGTCATCTCCTTCGTTCCATACTCCATGGTGGTCACGGAAACGGCTCCCGGGCAGTAATGGTTGACCTAGGTCGGCTCCTTAGCCATTACTCATTGAAATTATACCGTCTAAGTGGTGTTTCGGGTCGCGCGGCCATGCGGAGCGATGAGATTTACAGTTGCCCGATTGCGTTTTCCTGTAAAGATTTATTGTTAAATTTTTGAAATTTGAATTATGGTTTTTGGTAGGGCTAAAGCGGAATTAGGTGTGCCACCCCTGGCGGTGCAATGATTTGCTCGTTTGCGTATTATGCAAATTGAATTTTGGACGTTACTAGTCGAGTTGTTTTTGGTAATGGTTTAGAAATATATTAAAAGCAAAGAGGAACATAAAAAATAAACAAATTCATTTTCAGCACAAACACGTCACTTCTCGTCGCCTTAGCCTAATTCTCAAAATGTGTGTTACTAATACAATAAAAGCAACTTATTACGTTAATCTATTGTTAGCTTTAGAGCATGATATCTGTCTGTTAAATCTAAGATCTATTAGTTAACCATTACACCTCATCATCACGATTGGGCATCACCTTTACGGCCTGGCTAGGACTATGGTCTTAGCGGCATGCGGCGCGGCGTGAGAATAAGGGTGCGTCTCCACTGAAGCGGAGCGGAGCGGAGCCGTCCGTAATCGACCAATCACATTAGCGAAGCAGAGCTGAGATACAGATTTTAACTCAGGTTGGTCTATTCCGCAGGTCTCAGCTCCGCCTCGCTTCAATGAAGACGCACTCTAGTTAGAGCGGCATCCGCGCGAGGCGGCTCGTGGCGTGCTTCATATATATTAATTTTGTAATGACTTGGGTGTAATCCTGTAATGTTACGATTTTCTTCTTATCTAAAATAAATAAATAAATAAATATTAAATCGCTATGATTTTGTTTTAACCGCTCGCCGCGCGTAGTAGTGGCCGTTACCTAGGATGTCCACACACACACACTACACTAATTACTACACTTATCGCAGAAACGTTCCTTTCTGTTAGGAATTATACAGTCCTCCAAAAGGGCTACCTCATCGACATTGCTTACAATCCGTCTCTCTCCGGTGATACTGAATAGAAAGCGATGGATAGCGTTAGTCGTACAAGACTTCGTAAGGTTAATAGGAAGCTTTTCAGAACTGGGTCACCGTAAACAATTGCAGCGAGTGGCTCGCTCGGTGCAGTTAAATTGTCGAATTAAAGCGAGTTGATTGATTACTCAACTCTAGTTAAACTTTCTTGTTAGTAATTAGGAATGCAATTCGTTCGGACTGTACCTACCGGTGGCATGGGGTCCACCGAAACCGATTGCCACCAGCTTGTTTATTTTAGAGCGTGTGAGCACCCGTTCGCCCATAAACAACAAATAAACCAATTTTGCGGCATGTCCAGGTATTTCTTTGACGACACGCCATTGCTAAATAGATTTATTCCTTTTTTGGCACATTGCCACGCATCAGCTTTTGGGCACCCTTCGAATAAATAAGCATAGAAAATTAGTTGCAGCTTGAAAGTGAAGCCAGTTTTGGTGCCACGGGCTCAGTTTCGTCTGCTGACGCGTCTGTCACAATGCAAAATGTCTCTGTAGACACGCACAGCGCACACGCGCGCATAAAACGCGTTTTTCTAGAAATTTCCTTCCTCGCACGACTGCATTGTGCAATGAGTTGTCCTTCAAACCTTCCAAAAAGCGTACTCCCATCGGAAAGGCCGGCACTTGTGACTTCTCTGGTGTTGCAGGTGTCTATGGGCGAAGGTAATCGCTTTATATAAGGCGATCCGTTTGCTTGTTTGTCCCCTGTGACATAATAATACAACTCTCGTTCTAGGCGCATTTGTTCTAAGTGGGCACATATATTTTCGGCATTATACCTACTACAACTACTTAAAGTCGCCTGAATAATACAAAATAAACAACGTGCCGTATATACCTAATAAGAACGTGTCAAAACAAGAATACGCCCAAAAAGTAATAAATCTTTCAATGCACATGTATTTTGCTCCGCGCTGTAAATATTGATTTATTTGCCGTCACTTCTTTAGCATTTGGTTCAAATTTCACTTGGAGTGTTCGAATTTAACATGTACAAGAAGGTACGCTCGTGGGGAAAGAAAAAGTCCTAAATTACTCTCTATTTTGCTTCAGCGTAGTTGGATAAAAAGTATCCTAATGACCATTCTTAGGTACTTATCCTACTTACCCTGTATCATTAATTACCAAAATGTGTCCAGTCTTTTTGGCGCTCAACTGGGGTTACTTTGATCCGCGGGGTAACAGTGTATGAGTGAACACTGTTTTTTACTGCTGTAAGCTTGTTTTTGAACGCACTCATAAGGTTTTATTGCTAAGGCAGGCAACCTCACTTCGATGATCAATGATACTCCGCGGGTCAAAGTAACCCCAAGTAATCGACGGTATGAAATAAGACTGTGTACATGTACATTTAAGATTTTTCTAGAAACCATGATCTCTTGAAACCATGATCTGTTGAATTCGATTTTATAATTATGTTATAGTTGGTATGTAGCTAAGATCAATATCTACTCTATGGAAATTGGGACCATTGGGGAATGGTACTCCAGCTTGATATAAGATATATCCCATAGGTTGATCTTTGTATCGGGCATAGTCACATTTACCTTATAAGAATAATTCACTTCACAAAATGTTCTTAATTATTAACGAAGACCTCATCTAGTTAATCGGGATTCCTTCACCGCAACTAGTAACCCAATTGCAGCTCGCACGTTTGCTTTCTGCCGGCAAATTATACACAAATTATGGCGGGAAAAATACAGAAAATTGCACTACCACCACTACCACGCCGTATATTGCGGTGTGACGTCAATTATGAACTCTTTGGATATCTAGACATCTATAATACCTATAATATAATAGAACTAGAGGCCCGTTGCGGCGTCGAACCGCCGCTAGAATATGGAAATCCGGTAGTGTTACAGAAAATAACTACTTTATCGAAAAGAAGTTTTTGGCGAACGAAGAATAAATACTGTAAAAAAACACGTTAAAATAATGTTTTAAAAACGTTGAAACATGCCAGGCTAGAGCTAGGCCTGATAGCCAACTGCCAGTTTCATCGTGACAACTTTTTCAACTCTTTTGTAAAAATAACTTGTGCATTAATGACATGTGATCTGCTGATCTGTTCCACAAATAAAATGTATATTATTTTTTATGGAAAAATTTAATTCATAAAAATAATCCCATATCTTGAAAAAAATATTGACATATTTTCATAGGACCGAAGATTGGTAGAATTTTAATTTGTTGTTCTTTCTTCAGGAAAGAAGAATTTATCGATTTGATCGATTTCTATCAATTTCCAGAAAAAGCACATGAATCGAAACGACAGATTTGGGCACTCACTACGCAGGTTTTAAAAAGGAAATCATGTAGTGCGTAACTGTTTATGTATTCATTTATAATAGCTCGTCCACAATGCCAACTCGTCCACATTTCCAACTCATCCGTATTCCCACCTCGTCCACAATGCCAAGTCGTCCACATTACCAACTCGTCCATACACCCAACTCATCTACATTGCCAACTCGCATTCATTTCCAACTCATCAACAATGCCAACTCGTCCATATTGCTAACTCGTCCACAAATACAACTGGTCCACATTTCCAACTTGTCCATAGGCCCAACTCGTCCACAATTCCAAGTCGTCCACATTTCCAACTCGTCCATATTCCCAACTCGACGATACACCCAACTCGTCTATAGAAACTCGTCCTTATTATCAGCCCGTCTTTATTGCCAACTCGTCCATATTCCCAACTTGTTCATTTTGCCAACTCATCCACATTCCCAACTCGTCCATATTCTCAACTCGTCCGTATTACCAAGTCGTCTTCATTGCCCACTCGTCCGTGTTCCCAACTTGTTCATTTTGCCAACTCATCCACATTCCCAACTCTTCCATATTCCCAACTCATTCACATTGACAACTCGTCCATATTACCAACTTGTCCGTATTACCAACTCGTCTTCATTGCCAACTCGTCCATAATGCGAACTCGTCCACAGGTGTGCAGGTGTCTATGGGCGACGGTAATCGGTTTCCATCAGGCGATTCGTTTGCTCGTTTTCACCCTATGACATAAAAAAAAACTGCCCACTTTTCCATGTTCCCAACTTGTCAATTTTACCAACTCATCCACATTGCCAACTCATCCACATTTCCAACTCGTCCATATTCCCAACTCGACGATACACCCAACTCGTCTACAATACCAACTTGTCCTTATTATCAGCTCGTCTTTATTGCCAAATCTTCCATATCACCAACTTGTCCGTATTACCAAGTCGTCTTCATTGCCAACTCGTCCATATTCTCAACTCGACCACATTTCCAACTTGTCCATTTTACCAACTCATCCATATTGCCAATGTAGATACATTCCCAACTAAGCTACTTTGTCAAGTCGTCCATATTCTCAACTCGTCCACAATGCCAACTCGTCCACATTTCCAACTCATCCGTATTCCCACCTCGTCCACAATGCCAAGTCGTCCACATTACCAACTCGTCCATACACCCAACTCATCTACATTGCCAACTCGCATTCATTTCCAACTCATCAACAATGCCAACTCGTCCATATTGCTAACTCGTCCACAAATACAACTGGTCCACATTTCCAACTTGTCCATAGGCCCAACTCGTCCACAATTCCAAGTCGTCCACATTTCCAACTCGTCCATATTCCCAACTCGACGATACACCCAACTCGTCTATAGAAACTCGTCCTTATTATCAGCCCGTCTTTATTGCCAACTCGTCCATATTCCCAACTTGTTCATTTTGCCAACTCATCCACATTCCCAACTCGTCCATATTCTCAACTCGTCCGTATTACCAAGTCGTCTTCATTGCCCACTCGTCCGTGTTCCCAACTTGTTCATTTTGCCAACTCATCCACATTCCCAACTCTTCCATATTCCCAACTCATTCACATTGACAACTCGTCCATATTACCAACTTGTCCGTATTACCAACTCGTCTTCATTGCCAACTCGTCCATAATGCGAACTCGTCCACAGGTGTGCAGGTGTCTATGGGCGACGGTAATCGGTTTCCATCAGGCGATTCGTTTGCTCGTTTTCACCCTATGACATAAAAAAAAACTGCCCACTTTTCCATGTTCCCAACTTGTCAATTTTACCAACTCATCCACATTGCCAACTCATCCACATTTCCAACTCGTCCATATTCCCAACTCGACGATACACCCAACGCGTCTACAATACCAACTTGTCCTTATTATCAGCTCGTCTTTATTGCCAAATCTTCCATATCACCAACTTGTCCGTATTACCAAGTCGTCTTCATTGCCAACTCGTCCATATTCTCAACTCGACCACATTTCCAACTCGTCCATTTTACCAACTCATCCATATTGCCAATGTAGATACATTCCCAACTAAGCTACTTTGTCAAGTCGTCCATATTCTCAACTCGACCTCATTTCCAACTCGTCCATTTTACCAACTCATCCATATTACCAATGTAGATAAATTCCCAACTTAGCTACATTGTCAACTCGTCCATATTCTCAACTCGACCACATTTCCCATCCCGTCGACATTCAAGCGGAAGGACTTAGTTTTTTCTAGTAAAATACTATTTAATTTACCATAACTCATGCTATTTGCTTTGGTTTCTTTTTTGATGGACTTATATAATCATATTTAAAATAATCTATCATAAATTTACTTATTTGAATGACGTTTAGTTGTACTTACTACATTTTTTCTGCTTTGATTTATTGTAAAACTCGCTTATAAAAATAATCTATTCTTGAATGACGGTCAGTTTTTCTGGTCTTGCGAGCACCAGTCCAACTCGCACTTAACCGGCTTTTTCCTCCACATTTTTAACATGCGAAAAAAGTTTCCATATCAACATTTTAAAAAGAAAAACAACCTGGCAATTTAGATCATTGACATTATAGCCCCCAATAAAAAATACATTAAAAGTTGTCAGAATATGATTACTGTCATTCATTGTCAACAAACTGTAAAATTATTTTTGCATATTCGTACATGTTTTAAGTGTTGCGGATATTATGTTGCCGACTCAAAAATAATATTTCATCATACTGAACAACTTACTACAGGTTTGTGAGCAAATCATGCTTATTATTATTTGGTCATCTTAAGTCAAAATAGGGATCACAGGTCACGTGGTCAATGTCACGTGGTTAGCGCACAGTAGTTTTTTCAAATCCATTTTTCAGTACTTTTTCGGGAAAAAATTCAAAATCCAAGAGTTTTATGCACATCTCCAGCATGGGACGAATCTAATGACATATCATTTATCAAAATCGGACCATAACTGTAGATCTGATGGGATGTACAAAAATCGGCCTCGCGTAATATATATATAGATTGGAAACTAATTTTCTACGGACAGAGGCCAAGATTTCGGGAAAGATCGTATCGGCGGGATGCACTTTTTTTGTTTGATTTGGATATAGTTATATTTATATCCAGGATATAATATCCCTATCTATCGGTTGGAATATCTTTAGGTTATGACTTATCGTGCCTAAACAGCAGAGCGGGCTTAAAATAATTATTTCGATTGATTTAGGTTATTTTATGTAATTTCTTATATTTTAAGTACACAATGATAAATTTTAATAAATATTTTAACGTGTGTTTAGTAATATGAAATGTTGTCAATTGTAGTATCCGAAGAAAATGAAGAGCGGCGCGCGGCGTCTCATGCCCTCTTTACACTCTACGGGGCATCAGGATGCCGCGGCGCACAGTTTTGGAAACCCAAAGTTATACAGTTTACGTCCGCAATCGTAGCCTACAACTATCGATACTGTCAGTCTGTTAATAAAGTTTTTTGTAACTTTGTCGAGCAAAAAAAACATGGTTAATATACTAGTCAGCTGTGCCGTGCAATATCCGCCGCTGCAGTATTGGACGTGCGTACTTAGGGGAAAATCTAGTCCACACAATAAACTCGTTTTGAAATGGTACTATATTTGTTAGATTATAGTACAGGTATTAAGCGCCTTATCACACAACCTAAAAAAACAATTATATATGACCTACAATATATTTATTGCATGGTCAGCGAAAAATCAATTTATCAGCTTTGGTAATGCCTTTTTGCAGTTGACCAAACCAATATAAAAAAATATAATTATAGTCAGTATTTTCTTTTATAAGCCTAACCTAGGTTTTACTTTTGCCGAATAAACTGATGACCAAACCATTTGTACAATAAATAATTTCTTAAACATTTAAATGATGTCCAAATATTAATAATGTCGGCTTGATCATGAAAAGCTTTTTTTTATGTTTATCAGAAATATAATTTTAAGTAATCCTACAGTTTCCATCACACTCAGCGTTCCCGATTGTTTTGTTTGTTTTGTTTTTAAATGGTCTTTATTTCAACAATAATAATACAAATACACGTTACAATATAACAATTGATACAAAATATGTTTAGCTAATAAGTACTTTTTCAGACTGACGTTTCTATAAAAGTTTACTACTTACATATTATACCTGATAGTACTAGTTAATCTTACCATTAAATGCAACATATTTGACATGACTGAGCGTTCCCTATTGTAAACTTTTTTAAATTAGCTAAGAATAACGTCAACTTATACAGCGATTACCGTTCTTCATTCAGCCCCGGCAACCATTTGAGAAGTTTAAGACTGCGTACTTAATTAAGTAACAAAGAGATGTTCCCTGTTACATACCGCCGACCCGACTGCACCACCATTAGCCAGCCGCGCCGCGATGCGTGACTCTTTATGGCCCGTGACTTACCCCTTCACCCCTTGGCTATACCCCGGCCCTAAACGCAGACACGTGTACGAATTAATCGTGATTTTTCCCGATAAATCACTAGCCTCCGAAGACAAAACATCCAATTGCTATACAATTCAATTTCAATCGGATAATATAAATTCAATTGAATTTTTTCAAGCAATTTGGATTACGGCCGACCTGGGAATTGGAGTGATTAAAAAAGGTTTGTTTACCTTTTTTGAATTTAAGTTTTTAATCCGATAGAAACAATTAAACTTAGGCTGGGTTGTAGAATGAATAGAGTGAAGTGCTTACTGACTTACTTTTATAAACATTATGCCAGCTTAGCTGAAGTTTTAAATAGAGTAAAACAAAATTGCAGTTCTTGCTTCGAGCAGACTTTTAGTCATGCTATTTGATGAAAAACTTTTAACCCATTTCTGTATTGTACGGTGCAAAGATTTTGTGGTGAAATACTGCATAATACCGGCGCTATAGGTGTTAGTGGATTTTAAATTTGCTTTGCAGCCTTGGTATGGAAACTCATATTTCACGCGTAGCTCAGGGTACAAACAAATTCACTTTTGCAGCCGTAAATATTTCCATTCGGGACCGAATGGGAACATTTGGCGGCCGCAAATTCTTCATTACGCCGATTTAGAGAGGGACATGGTTTATAACGGCCATACCAGGTTATAATATTTGCATACGTTCATTCGCACTCGTCGTCGGCCATTACCTTTCCATTTGGTAAATAATTTAGGAGCCCTCTAGGACGGCGGCCAAATATTAAAAGTGATGGTTCCCCGAGGTTTAATATTAGAGTCCCCTCGTATTAAATTTTCTGTCACGCGAAATTCCCAAATGCATACGGCAGATATTTTTTGCACATGTTCATATTCTCTCCTTTGTCCGCCATTCGATACAGAATGTCACTAGCTGGCGTAATTTGGATGTTCTCAGAATTTCAAAACCACTTCGACTTTTTGCAGGAAAATTAAATGGCTCTATTGAACTCCATTATGGGATTGCTATTTTTATATGACGCCATTATATCGGAGATTGTTATACAAATTGCGCTCGCATTGTTGTTGCGTGGCTGTTCGGATATTCGATGGATGGACCGGTAAAATCTGCTAGCATAGGCTAATAAATGTTTATATTCATTGAACAAACAGTTTTTTTTGTTTTACTAATATTTTGTTCGTGATTCTAAATAATTATTTTTTTAGTTCGTAATTGTAGTAAATGATTTTGGAGCATTGATCAATATACGCCCTCATTATTTATTACTGTTTATATTATGTTCATGATGTTTCATCAAGTGTTAGAGTAAGTTTCATTAAAGATAATAACATGTTTAATTAAATAGAATATGTTATATAAACTTTGCGATATACATCAGCCGACTGTGCAATTTATTATTCACAATGCGATTAAAACGAACTAATAAAGATAAAGCAACCAAAGCGCTTCGTCAACTCATTCACGCACGAGGGTGCCGCATACAAATATAAGACGCGAGTAGTCATATGGCGTCATTTTATATTCATAGTACAATAGGATGCAAGTTGCACAGGGCGCTGAATAATCGAGCTCATTGTATATGCATCAAATTCAGGGAACAAAACTAATCTAGAGCTCAGGGGCAATAAAAATGTCCCACCTCCACCCGTCGCGTTAAAAATAGATGGTACAAGGTGTAATCTCAGAAGCGTATTATAAAAATTTCGCATAAGGCATACCCTTCAAGAGTCAGCCGGTAATACGCGCTTTCCCGCACAAGGTAGCAAAGTTGAGAACAATCCGGAGTTGGAACGTCTTCTTAAATAAATAATACGGCTAAATTTTGGGTTGATGTTTTACAAGATCCTTTTGAGCAACATTGTCTGTGTGTATTGACTGAGATGTTATAGAAAAGATATCTGACTACAAATACCTAGGTTTTAGCTTGAAAAGTATACTAAATACCTATACTTTAAGAATCATGCTGCCGGTAATACACGTTTTACCGCACGAAGTACCCAGTTGAGCACAATCCCCAGACATTCTACGTCTACTACAATAAATATACGTCATGGGTCGATGTTTTACAAGATCCTTGACGATCTTTGTCGTACACATGTACACACGTGTATTTATTGATACCTATGTTGTAGATATCGGTCTACAAATGCGATCTTCGAGAGATATGCTTTAGCTAACCCTTGAACTTGAGTAAGGATGAAGTAAACAAACTGAGAGACTAGTTCGAGAATCGAAGTGCTCGAATATATTGTATTGTAAGGAGGAATACGTTTTTTAATACGATATTTACGGTTAGCTAAACTTAGTGCTAGTGTTGGTGTTATTAATTTTATTTTCCCTTTGTAGTATGTATGTTTTAATTTACTATTGCGTGTTTAGCCGTCAAAGGCACGCATTATTAACTATCGAGCACCACAATAACTTGCTGCTTTGTTTGCTGAAAATTAACTAAATCAACTCCATTCAAATTAATCCGAGATTGGCTAAATCATTTAGCACTAGACTTTCTTCTCCCCGCGCCATTGAATAAGAGACGACGGATCCCAATGCAAATGTAATAAATCTCTGCTACAATATGCGTTGATTATCAAAATGAAATCTTTTTGTTGACGCAACTAATCAAGTTTATCGTTGATTTGGATCTTCATTTGTTTAAAAGGGTCTAAGATTAAGTCTGTTTACATTCGGTTTGATGCGATTAGGCTAATGAAGTTTTTTTTAATCCTTATACCAGTTTAAGGCCGGGAGTTGCAAGGCCCTTACCTGCCCTCGGTGCCTACTTAAGACGTGTTCGCCCCACGCGGCCGGTAAACGGGCAAATATGTTCTGACATCCCCCGTCTTGGGATAACAGGGACATTGTTTGTTCTTCGTATTTTTGCAAAGCCCCGCAATAAAACGTTTGCATTTTACATTTTTGGGGGCCATAAATAAAAGTACTCTTGTAAAATTGCATTTTAAGCATTTCTAAAAGCGTGCCGTCACCTTTGGCCGGGAGGCTCGTGGGTTTTATATTGCAGGGGGATATTAAAGTTTCGGGTAACGACGGGACGGTGCGTTTCTGCCATTGGAAATTTACGATCTAATTTGTAATAAGCCGGTCAACGTAGCTTTATCGGAGCAACGGTTATTTTCACGTACAATTAAACGCCATCGTCGATTAATTTCGGCGCCTATTATTATGAAAATTTGCGTGTAAACAGACGAATACAAATGGACAGAGCGGACGCGTGCTGTTGGGGTTCAAGCGAAATTAAATTACGAGTTGACAAAATGAGTTACGCCCTTTTCTGTAGATTAACAAACAAAAACTGATGGCATGAGGGTCAGGGTTGTTAATGTTGTTAAAGGCAAATGACTCTATTCTTCGCGGCCGCGTCCTTTCCCGGCCGTTAGCGCACAATGCTACAATTTGAGCTGTGCTTTGTTCTTCGGGGCCCGCTTCCGATTTAGTCGCTCTTTTATCGCCGGCTATTATATCGCGCTCACAGCTTCACTGATTCACCGATCGAGTTGAATCAATGTAGCAGCGAAACATGCATTCGTTCTATGCGGTTCTGTCATAGCGTCCTATTCATTGTACTCCTACTTGTCTTTTGATTGCGCCGTTTTTCAACAAAAAAAGTATAGGTATATCACTCTTGAACAAATGGTATATTATTTCTTTATGAATATTGATACAGAGGTTGGTTTTTATAACCAAATTTTACGCGATTTACTGCATTGCAGATGGGGATCGAACTCACGACCTCTATTATCTGGAGTAATACTCGGACGATACGCACATCGTATTAAAATAAGCACTAAGCGCCTTTTGTACCACATATTTTTTTTAAGGTAAGCGTATTCACCATACTACTAGGAACATTCACGCAATATCACCCGTCCTATCGCTTCACCAGCAAGTGTTAGAACGATGAGAAAATTATCATGAAGTTGACTGTGGTCAACTGTAGTTTTTAAATGATTTCAAAAAAGCTGTGCTTAAAAGTTGCTATACAAATCTCGTTTAGTTTAAAGAGTAGCGTCTAATTATTGCTCCTGATACAGGACACACCCGGTATGACACCAGAAACTGACTGTAAAGGCACAAGTTAAGAAGACAACTGTAGATGCCTTTAGGCCTCTACTTTTCTGTTTTTATGTTGTGCTCCTTGCAATAAATACTCATGAGCAAACACCTACGTATTTTATTATAAGTTTTATGACCTAGGTATTTAATACTTTTTGTTTTAGTGCTGCCTATAATAAAATATGCAGTTGTATGTCCTAATTATACTCACCTGATTGCACTACATACACACGTACATGTTTTATTGAATTACCAACTATGGGCTTGTTGAAACCCTCAAACTTCCATCCTGCCATATTTAACACTATTAAGAATGTGAGATGAATTCTCAATCCTCCAGCATTTCTCCTTATCTACAAACGTTAATTCCTATTCAAGTCAATTTAATTAGACCTAAGTATAAAAACCGGCCAAGTGCGAGTCCGACTCGCGCACCGAGTGTTCCGTACATACACTTTCCATCTTAATTGGCCAGGTTAAGTTAAGTTTGCACCTGGTATGTATGGCGCCGCATACAAATGAGGTGCAAAGTAAACGCAACCGATCACGTTTGTTGTATGGAAGCCCCACCTAAATATTTATTTTATTCTGTTTTTAGTATTTGTTGTTATAGCAGCAACAAAAATACATCATGAGACAGCCTGGTAACAGACGCACAGACGGAGACCGGAGTCTTACTAATAGGGTCCCGTTTTATACCCTTTGGGTACGGAACCCTAAAAACTGTATTTACCAAATTAAAACTGCACAGATCACAAATTGAAATTAACAATGTTACTCTCGCCGAAAAACTCGAATCCAAACCGTTGCAAGCGTCAGCTATTCACCCGCTGACCACAAAACAGCGCGCGGCGGCTTAGGAATTTTCCACGGTCCACGATCCAATTAATTTAAAAATCGCCATAACCGTTCGAACGAAGGGGCTTTATTGTTATGTAAATTTGTGCAAACTTCGTAGGCAGACGCAGGCATGACTAATTGTTAATTCGGATAATGCGCTTAGGAGTGGGACACCGCTCATCCCGCGCTGTAATAAAGGATTACGCCCGACCTGACCGCTCTCCGGTCGCCTTCTGTTTGCTCGAGGGCGTGATTTCAGCGTGTGACGTCATGAGAGATTTCGGGTGAGAACTAGGTTAATTCTATCTCTAGTCATTTCCTCATGAGATGAAGGATCATTGGTGTTTCGTTAGTTGGATTTGATGATTAGCCTCCTTTCTGACTAATGAGTCACATTGACAAATGATCCCAACTTAGAAAGTCTCTTATTTTGACTAGTTCAAGTGAAGAGGAGCGGAAGGGGGCGAGCATAGGGATTAAGTTAGTGAAGTTAACGTTAGTACTAAGTATAACATTCTGTACTTTAATATTTTCCCGGCTGTTGCACTTAGCCGACTGAACTTATCAGATGAATCAGATCCATGTGTTGTTATAGCAATCTGTGTCTATGTCTCATTACCTATGTACAATTTCAACAATGAAATAGCGTCTGTATGACAGTGGGGAGATGTAGTGCATTCCGTGGAAAAATAAAACACCTCAGCAAACTAAACATTTTGTTTTAGTGATCTGAGTTAGTGGTGTGTGATACAGTCCCAGGTAGCAAACAGGCTGTATAATACTTTATACAGCCATTATAACTCTAATTAAAGCTGTATAAAGGCTATATAAGAACTACTACTTGGACTTATTTCAGAAAAGACAGATCATCTAAAGATTCTAAAGTGTGTTTCCCCAGTCTAAAATTACATAGAAGATAGTTTCAACATGTCTTCCCAGGGCATCATAAGTTCTAGGATTACCGCAGTTTTAAGTGACCTCACAACGTCATCCCTCATAATACTCACTAATGGATGCAAAAAGCAGTGCAGCTACCACACGACTCTGGAATTAGACGTAGTTTTACGTTAGTAACCGGTATTAGTGTCCTCGTAAATTGAGCCAACTTTCGCGAGCATAAAACAGCGTTGCCATAAATTTAAAGTATGAAGCCAAAGATGGTTTTTACAATCTCTGTTTGCGAGTTTAAATTACTTGTAACCAGATTAAATTATTTAAGCATAACAGGGATAATTCGGGTAGGGTGTGGATAGGGGACCATTGCTTGGAGAGAGTAGCGCCGCGTTGATTTTGAGGACGAAACATAAAGTGTAACAACGGATTTATATCACGAAAGAATGTAAATTTAACCACACAGATGCCTTGTTATGATGCCAAGCTAGGTTGGAGTGAGATAAAAAGGCTACAGAGGCGTGGTGTCCAAGGTATCCCAAGGAGCACACTTGGCAAAGATTTTCTTCAAAGTCAAGATTGAAATAGATGCATAAATGTCTTATACCTATTAATCTCAAGCGGATATAAGTTGACTTGCATCAAAATCGGAAGAAGTATTTAGGAAGGTTTGTGTCGTTCTTTTTCGGTGAAATCATGTAAGTATGCCGGTGTGCTCAATCCTTTACAATTAATGAAAAACCATGATGTTAATTGTCTGTTATATACCTATAGCTGTTTGGACTACAAGGTAATACTGATACATTACGTAGACAGGGTAAGCTTTGCAGAAACTATAATTACTATGTTTTTGCAAAGACTTTAAGTCATTTTACTAAGGTCCATTTTTGAGCGGCTAATCATGCTACTTTTAACATCGGACAATCACAGTAAATATGTAATATCAGTAACGTTAACAATTGTGTACGGAGCCGTCACTTTATTAAGACAGTGAAAACATTATAGAAGTAATACCACTGTGTGTAAATGATAAAAGTAGTAAACGTCTACTGCATTTCTTAAACATCCCCAGTTACCAGTCCGCGATCAATATCGAGATGAGTTCGACAGTTATTTCATAAATAAAATGCAAATAAACAACAAAGAAAATAATTACATGTTCCCGCTCGGAATCAACAAAATTAAAAAGAAAAATTGTCTCTGATAAACTTTTTTTTATTGACATCCATCTGTCAAAAAAATATTAACTTATACATAAAGGTATACGATCACCATGCTAAACATCTGTCAAAAAAAAATAAACTTATACATAAAGGTTACGTTCACTATACTAAACATCCATGAACTGAAGATAAAACTTTTTTTTTAAGTTGGCAGCAATGCCAACATGTACAATAAGTTTTTTTTTTAAATTTGCAAATTGTGTGAATGCAGCTGTTCATCTTGTAATCTGTGGTACTAAGTGATGCTTTTTTGGCGACATTATACCATCGGTTAGCAGTGTGTTTTTGGGCAGTAGAGTATAGACTTTTACAGACCTTCATAATTTATGTCTTTATATTAGAGTTAGTGACTATATAAATGACAGAAAAAAGTACTGGAGTAGAAAAATACTTTTATGCGATCACCTTCGAGTATAAACCAGTCTCGCTCGCTCTTATGTGGTTTTGGCATTTTGATTTCACCCGAAACCGAACTCTATTCTAAGAAGAAAAGAATAAAACGGAAAGTCCTCTCCCTCACCAGGACTGCACACCGACGTCATCAACCACAGTATCCCAGCAAAAAAGCTCACTTGGCTTAGCGACGCTTGGCTATCATATTTTTGTATGGAATACGTAGTAGCTGACGACACTGCCATAGTATCCCGGTAAGACAGAGCTCTTACTGTTTATTGCACTAGCACTGTGGTAATAGTTCTTCCCTAGCCGTAATTATTAAATGGAGACGAAGTCCGCTCGCGGCGGGCGCCGTGAAAATGGCCATTACATGCCCCGCTGTATTTCAACACTAGGAATTTCACGCTATTCTTTACTGTCCCCCTTTGTTATTAATAATGAATTATGTGTTATGAAATCGCGGTTGGCTTGATGACGTTCTTACTTTCAATCCTGTAAGGGGCTAAGATGCGTAAGATTTAAGCATTACATTATGGCATCATAAAGTCAATCCACATTTAAACTATTGAGCGCTAGAGAGGGCAAATTACATTGACGGAATCTACTAGCCTAGAAACTATCAGCCACAGACGTCCACTGCTGATCATAGGCCTCCCCCATAGCTCGCCACTAGGTGCGATCCTGTGCAGACTGCATCCATCAACTCCCTGCGACCCCAAACAAGGTCAGATGTCTACTGCAGGATATTTATTTATTTAAACTTTATTGCATAAAACAAAAGTCAGTACAAATGGCGAACTTAATGCCTAATGGCGTTATCTACCAGTCAACCATAGGGCCAAACAGAGATGCTTCAAGTGGGTGCAGAGTAGAAAATTAATCGTTATTATATTTCTATCAGGAGAATCTGAAAAACGACCGGCCGTGCGTATCTACCTCATTCAATGGTTCCTACTGGCCATCTTGACAAAATTGTAGATAGTTTAATTTCTGATCCACCACCACCACGCCACGTGTTTTACTCACCTTGGTACGAGAAATGGTTCTCAGGCAGGTCAGTTTACAAATGCGCGCGGTTGAATGTATCAAGCGATCGATCCCGGGACGCCCCAATTAAAGGCGGTGCTGGCATTCGTTGGTGGTTTTAGACGGTAGCCTGAATACTCGGTTAGTTCGTCATACACGCTCTAGTCCCCCAATAAGGATGATGATCCCTAGATCACCCATAGGTAAGCCGCACTCATTGGCTCTGTATGGCACCAGCGGGTCAGACGTCCGTCTCAGCCGGTGGCTCTCACGTGACTGACTTCCCCACCCGTACTCTCGAGACAACATCATAATCATAACTACCCACCTAATAGGTTTTATACAGATCTACAAACACTACAGGCGGGATGCATAAACTCGTTTCCCCAATGTAAAAAAAGGTCAGATAATATTCTAGTTTAAAATAATATATTACTACTTATCTAATTTAGTAGTTTTTTTTTTTTTTTTTTAGTTTCATTCACAAGTTTTCAGTAGTATTTAGTAGTTATTAAATGAAACGGAACTGTTCTTTAAACCTTTTACTCGAAACAAATAGGAATATGGCACATGAAGAAAGTTTTGTAAGGTCCTGGCAGAATACCAGTGAAGTGGATTGCAGCTTCATGATTATGCTGATTCGTCAGCGCCTTTTCTCTGCAACGACACATGGTTTCTTAAATGTGCCTTAATTGATTTATACCTGTACTAGTTTTAAGTAGCATGTTTTAACTGTATTTTCATTTTTTATTGTGCCTAACCATGTAAGTTGTGGATATGAATAAAGTGTTTATCTATCTATCTATCAATATATCTGTGAATTATAGAATACTTACTATTAGAACACTCGAGAATGTTTTATAGGTATTGTCATTGCAGCACCCAAAGCTACGCCAGAGCATTTCACGTCCAAATTTACGAAGCAATTGCATTGTAACAGAACTACCGCTTGACAAGTTAGGAGTAGTTTGTCTCAGAAAGCGGTCCGAAGATTACATTCCAGATTGCATCATAAACCGGCGGAGGATTTGTCACGGGGACTCCAGTCCCAACTGGGATCTCGAGACAATGTTGCAATGTATGTACTGAATTCATTATTGCTATGTTTACTAATTAGTTTCAGTATTGTACTTTATTCAATTACATATCACATTAATATTAAAAAGGCGAAAGTTAGTGTGTTTGTATATTTGTCTTTGTACTTTACGCTCAAACGGCTGGACCGATTCGATAAAATTTGGTATGGAGGTAGCAGTCACCCTGGCTACTTTTTAAAATGCATATGAAACGGGTTTCCCCAGGTCGCGTAAGTCGAATATGTTCGACATGGTTCGAATCCACCCACAGAAGGGCCAATCAAACACTGCGCGCCATCGCTCTTTCCGCCCGTTTGTTAACTAGATGTAACTACGATCAACTCTGGGGAGCACTATAACATCCAAATATGACCTTAACGCTGAGATCAATAGTAGGATCGGCGCTGCAGCTGCAGCATTTGGAAAACTGTTTTCTCTTCGCATGACCTAAAGCAGGCCACTCATATATTTGTGTACTATGGCAATTGTGTTGCCAAATCTCCTTTACTCCTCTGAGACGTGGTGCGTGTATCACCGTCAAATACGCACTCTGGATTGGTTCTACCTTATTTGTCTCCGAGCGATCATGAATATCGACTGAGTGCGCTTTTCTTTTCAGTTTTTTTTTTAAATATAATAGGGCGCAAACGAGCAAACGGATCGCCTGATGGAAAGCGATTACCGTCGCCCATAGACACCTGCAACACCAGAGTAAACGAAGTCCTAGGACGAGCCCGTGTTGGTGGTACGGCCTACATAATAAGTCGACATCAGCTTCGATGGGGTACGGTCACGTGTCACATATGGCAGAGAAGAAAATAGCAAAGCGGAATTGGAAGAAGGAAAGCGGAAGCAGGACGGGCAACTCCTCCGGTATTAGGATGTCCATAGGCGGCATTTAAAATGGGATTGTTTGGCAGCACATTGGCTAGAATGGCGTAGGATTGCTAAGAGCCACGTTAGCGAGCGATGAGTTGAAGGCCCGTCCACTTAGTGCCATTATATACAATTAAGTAGACTGTGAACTTACGTGCCGAGAGTGTGCGCGGAAATTCACCGCGAAGATAGGCTACGTAAGTCATCTGGTGCCAAGAAGTTAGGAGTGAAAGCGGTCGCCATGGCCAAAATCGGGCGGAGAGATGATGAACTACGACCAGTAGGCCTGGCACATCTTATTGATGTCTTACTTATTGTGACTTCGCTTGTCGCACAATATAATATTACCCGTCCTTATCGCAAGGTATTCACGAGAAAGAGACGGACAGTATTTGTCGCTCTACAAAGAGTAGCGTGCAGGTAAGAGTAGATAAAATGAAACAGCGACGCTACCCTCCTGCCTGCCCCTGTGCTGTGCCGAACTTTATTATGTTTCCATAATTCATTACCCAACAAGCGACGTGTTGACGTCACTTTGTTTTAGTAACTAAAAGCAAGTATTACGGCCACGCGACTAAACCTTGAAATAAGTCTAAGGTCACGGCTTAATTTCCTTCATCAGTTATTCATCAATATCGAAGGCAATTCCGCGTCGCATGAAGGGTGTGATTAGCAATTCGTACGAAATAACACACAACACCAGTAATCAAGCGATTCGTTATGAAAAATCACATTTCGACGGCAGGCGAGGCGGTGCCAAGCACAGATTTCGTTGGCAATGTATCGTGAAATTAGTTTAGTGGCACTATATAATTATGCGCCCTTAGTTTTTATGGGCCCGCTGGCTAGTCGCCGCCGAAGGGGCCGCCCCTCCTGTTATGACGAAAACGTCACCCCAGTATGTCACGTGATGAATTGACACTATTTTAAACAATTTCTCTTAGCTTTTATTATGATCGCCGGGAACGTTTACACACTCCTGTTGGCACACAAGATCAATCAAGTCGGGTGTTGAATGAAACTTCAAACCTGAGAGATACATTTCATAGATTTATTATATAAAATCTTAACGCTACATTTGAATTTTAACTTAATACAGTATAGTAACATGTGAAATTTACAGAGCTACCTACTCGATTAGTACAGGTAATAGTAATTAGTTATAATTATTGCGCAAGACATCCCGTGCGGGCGTCGTAGTTTGAGTAACCACTAAAATACTTAAGTACCGAATCTTAGCTAATATAATAAACGACAAAGCTCAGATATTTTTAAGATTCTTTATATCTATTTCGATTTATGTATGTACATGATATGAGAGAAGTCCGAAATATATTATAAAGTATTTGCAAAATTAATCCTTAAATGTCGAAGCACCTATGAGTCTATTAATCTACAACGGTTACTGATTTCGGCTTTGAAAAGCTTGAAAATCGAATAGCCTAGTTGGCAAATATTTTTGTATTATAAATTATGCATTTAAGTTAACATAATATTCTTGGTATAAAATTGTAAAGGGCGGAGTGTTTCAACCTATTTGCCGAAAACGAACTTTTGAACTCGACAGTTTGGAAAACGGATTTTTTTTTCACTGACGTTTATTGGCGCAGTCGGTTGAAACAACTCACCCTAAGAATAAATGCGAATCAATCAGTTCACCCTTCAGTGCGTATTCTATGTCTACTATTTAGAATTTGTTACTACTACGCCTACTCTTTTCTACCTACTATTTCATGTCATGTCAATGTATTTCGAACATAGGAATGAACATGAAAGTCACATAACCTAGAAGCGACGGCAATGGCAGTGGTATAGGTACTAGTATTCTACTCGCTATGGCATTATGGCAGCGGGATAACCTTAACCATGGCATTTCCTCAATATATCTCTAGAAAAAATATGTATGATATCACTTTATAAAATGCAATTCGTTTGTAAATTTGTAATCCACCGCTACCTATGTAAAACAATGATAAGATGATTGTTAAATATATACAAGCTCTTAGGTAGGTACAGTAAATGTTTGATATGGCGACTAAAGTCCAAGTAAGTACCAGTGAGGATGATAGTTTGGCTGTGATTAATTATTAGACAGCCTTCAAGATCCCTGCCTTTTAAAGAATCACGGCATAGTTAGAAAGTTGCCGTGGGCCTTACTAGAGTAGGCGTTGGGACTCGTCATGACTTACACCACGATTTAGGTGTAATGAATTAAATATTCTAAGGAGAAAAAGAGATGTTAAATCTATTTCTCTCTTTTTTCGCGAGTTCTAACGCATACCATAGTCACTGACATTAGGATCGACATTTGTACAAAAATATGCAGAGATAAATTCTTAAAACACCGTCTACATCATATTAAATTACTTCTAATATTAATCTTTGATCCGTAAATATCAGAAAAAACTTTGTTGACATTTAGTATCTGAATTATTGCTGCTAGATTTCGATATAATATAATATAAGCTATTATACTGTGGAATTAATTTACACTAATATTGTTACAGTACTTTATGTTGGCTAACCTGTATTTAAACAATTTCGTCAAATAAATGTAATTACGTAATTACAATCACATGAAAACCTCAAATTAGTAAAACAATTACCCTGAAACATATGTATGACGATGAGAAAATAATCTGACAATAGCGATTTACTTAATTTCTCGACCGATACTTTAAAATTACCTCCTAAACATGTTTTCTTATATATCACAGGCTTAAATTATACTCATTACATTTAGGGACGTGCATACTATACGTACGTACACTTATATTAATACAGTCGAACGAAATTAGGTAACTATTTACACAAAATAGGGGAAAAATAATGAGGCGAACCCTCCCACAACCCTCAGAGATTTGAAGCTAGCGCGTCGGATCCGTGCGGTTACCTTGCCAGTTAAAAAGGACGAATGTGCGGTGTTAACTGCAATGTTGATATCATTTTTAAATTGACAGGGTAATCCTGCACCTGTACTCATTTCGATTACACTGCGATTCAATGGGCAATGTCCAGTCCACCGACTATGCAATGCAGCTGCTAGATTTTTTAAGCCGATCACTGCGATTTATATTAAGGTACTCAATAATTGTAGTGATTGTATTGCATAGACTAGTAAATCTTTCAACTCTAGAGTTACATTAAGGCATTCTTGACATGTTTGAAAGAGTCCTTGTATACTTTAAGCAAACCACGAACGCGCAAAGCGTTTATGCGTCCGTGAAACGTACAGTAGTAAAGAGCTCTAGGGCGGGCTGGTTAAAATCGACTGAGTAAGGACGACGCATTTATACGTGATAGCATGTGTCTGCGGCATCTTTAAATTAAGCTATGTTCTTAGGACGACCCACCTTACCAACAATTTTGATCAACCAGCCTTTTTACCCAAGATACAAGATCATCTTGCTCAATGTATAATTGCAAATTAGATATTAAATGCCAAATAACACGAGCTGGCTTACAATTTAAAACAACGCCATTGTTGACAGTTGTAGTCAATCTCTCGTACTGATGACAAAACTAAAATGATTGACACTTATGACGCTGATCACATCGTCAGATCACCATACGTTCACCACTTCAAATAATCAATTAATAAACTTGCTATAAATAAACTAACCGGATCTAAGGGCACAAATAATAATAAATACTCTCTCTACATTAATGAACGGCAGTCAATAAATATAATTGCATAATACTTATACGAGTAGGCAATTATCAAAATTAATTCCATTTTCCGTAATGTAACAATTTTCCTATTCCTTATCCAACGAACAAAGCATACTTATAATAATGAGAATTTTGATCTCTAAATCTTTTTACATACCATTTCCAACAAGCTTAGCGCGACGCGCGTTTTTACCGTTCAATTTAATTTTAATAATGTTAAAATGTCCATATAAATTTCGAGTGTCTAATCACCTTCTCATGTTCGGAGCGAGCACTGTCCTTAAAGTTAATTTCAATATGTCTTTACAAAAGCTAGAGGGAGTCACTTGGTTGGGTACACTAGTGGTCACTACGGGGGCACTAGGCACGGCACTATAGTGGCACTGACGGCACTACAGTGGCACTCACGACAGGATGAAGTGGCTGAGGCCAGCGGAGACGTAGGGCACGGGAATGGCACCCGCGTAGTAGTTCACTGATTGAAACATGAGATAGGCGATGTTCAGAAGCTATCACACGATCTCATTCGGGTGTGTGTTCTGATTCGAGTCGTTCAGTCTCGCGCATTGCTGGAAGAAAACAAAAAGTTACTTTACTGCACGAATAATATTTACTCTGAAAAGCTTTCAGTGTCTGAGACATATGGGACTAAATGAGAATGAAATCTCAAAGTTGTTTGGGCATGTATGTTTTCTTACCTCTTGCTTCCGCTCCCATGTCTTCATGGCAGTTTTATATTTCTCAAACTCGTGGCACCAATTAGAATATATCTTTTGATACTCGTTACTCTTCTCTGGAGGCGAACATCTGAAAAGAGAAACACGCTGTTACAAACTCCGCATTTTTTTTTGATGTCGACCAACTTTTTATATAAAAGTCAAATCGTCAATTCTGCAAGTTGTTTGCTGATGCAATATTTGCACTACTTCTTACGTTTCTGTTTAACTTGGGACCCCTAGGATTAAATGTACACAAAACGGCTACGTCGATTTCTATATTTGCTATTTTTATGTTAAGTTTATCTGTCGTTTGCGAAAAATAAAATGTCTTCGACTATTATAATAGCAAGTATCAAGTTCCCATTTTAACATCGAAGATGTCCAAAGTTGCTTACTGCTATTTCTAAGTCACGAGCTCGGAAAAACTAATGAAGGTTTACCAAAGTTGACTAGGCTAAGTTAAGATCAACACTAGCAATGATTACGTTTGTAAACAAATTGAATTTTAGTGAGAGGATCGGATTGTTACTGAAATTCATGGAAAGCAGTCGTCGGCCCGCTCTAGCTCAGAAAGTCTTCAATCCGCGGTTTATGGACCTCAGTTTGGCTAAAATGTCATTAGGAATACCTAGAAGCTATATGCCTGTGACGTCTACAAATGTTACCTGTGGATGTCCACGGTGATGTTGTAAGAGCAGAGCAGCGACCCGCCGAGCCAGCAGTCGTAGCGGCCTGCGTCGCTCTCGCCCACGGAGATGATCAACAACCCGTGCTCCGATGTCTCTATGTACTTCTCTGGTTTGCTGGAAATAAATGGTACATGTTAATATCACACAGCTAGAGATGTGCCGTTCTCGAGAACGTTTTCCGATTTGTATGGGAAATGTTGTCGAACACGTTCTTTCCCCATACACATCTGGAAGCGCTATCAGAACGGCACATTTCTACTCACAGCGTCTGTATGAACTGAATGCTCAGTGGGATTGAGATTCGGGTTTGGGTGAAATCGGAGAGGTTTTTATGTATCTCGATCGCATAAAAGCGAATAAGACAGATATAAAATTCGAATCAAATTCTGTGAGCTCACGTAAGCTGTTAATACCTATCTATGATGCGCTTGATGGTTTGCCACAGCCGATTGTCAGACTATTAATATGTGCTTATAATAAGTATCGCGTACTAGCTAAGTTCGATTCAGTCAGGTATCGATGAGGCAAAATACAATATGGTTTCACTATATATCCACTACTGTGTGGGTAATCCGTAATCCTTTACTAGGTTTTCCTGATCATGAATTTAAAGAAATTTTAAAGTTGTACAGTTTCAACCTCCCCAAGATGACTATTACGTTATTTTCTACAGTATCTTGGTACACATATTAGTGCACGATGTTAATATAAAAGTCGATAATATTTGTAGTTTAATTACATAAAATCTTGAACGATCTTCACCGTTCCCGATACTCAATAAACTCAAAAAGGGTCAACGGTCAATATTTTTAACCGGTATATTAACCAGAGCAAACCAGCCGATTTCGGAGTCAATTAAAAATAATAGCTCCAATATCAATTGCACGAACCGCATTTTCCCTTTGCATCGTAATTACCGCGGAAGCGCGATAGCAGCAGATTTGGAAACACTTTAATTAATGTTGTTAGACGCGTGTTCAGTTCAAGTGTTTTCGGAATAATTTTCTGTTCGTAAGCAAACGGAAGATAGCGGAAAATTAGGGTTGCATTTAATTAAAGTACAGTTTATTTAACGATTTGTTTTGACGGTACGCCGCTGCTGCGGAAATTTGTGTACGTAAACTGGATTGTGCAAGATTCGGGGTGCAATATATTGTTATTTGTAAGATCACTGACTTGCGGTGCAGTTTTATCCTTGACTTAACGGTACTGTTTATTGTAATGTTACGGTACACTCTTGAATGTGATCAAATACGTACATTATGGTATAAAAATATATGTATGGCACTCCGACTAGTGAGACTTTCCACGTCACTGATTAGTTGCCGCTTCATGGTAAGAAAATAATTATAAGAAAAAAAAATTGCCGCCAGTCTTACAAAAGATATGCATTTATGCATCACGTTCTTTGACTAAGTTTTATTTTGTCGTAATAATTGATTTAAAACACATGACTTTATGAGGTTCCTACAAGTAACAAGAGAAAAGGTAAAAAGGGGGGTATAACGATACACCACAGAAACTGGCAACACAGAAACGCCAGATAAGATTTACGTCAAGACCGCAAGACACGCCCGATGCCATCTTACGCTTACATTTACAATAACCGTGGTGAGCTCCACTGCCCGCGCTGTGACCGGATTTTCACCAACAAACTAGGTTTTGCGAGTCATATCCGCGCCCATCGCCGTAGGAGTCCAACGAGCCCTACTCGTACTACTTGAAATCGTTGGTCACCGGACCCGATGAATGAATTAGAAAATGTCCATTATACTTACTTGAACGTTATGGGATGCCGTCCCTTCTCCCTGGAGTAGTGGTACCACGTGATGGCTCGCGGCTGCAGCACCTCGGGCATCTTGATGAAGCTGCCGAGGTGCAGGCTCTGGCCCCAGGTCGCTGACACACTCTTCCGTGCAATCGACGAATCGCAGATGTCCGCCGTTTCATTGGCCACGTCTTGTATTAACCTGTGTAAGAAAACTTTGTATTAGCTTGGTTGTGGTAAAGTAATTCGATTAATGCCGTACATAAGGGAAACTTAAATTTATGTTTGCAAAATGAATTAGGTAAAATAATTCTTTTTCATGATTCATATTAGTAAGATCTTTAAATTTTGATACTTAAATATTTATAGGCAGCATGCATTCTTTTCTTGGATTTATACTTAATTGTCAAATTCCAAAAATTAAATATGTTTTTTTTAGTATACAACATAACGCGTCTGGGTTTAGACGAGGGGCTTATCTGCAAACATGTTGGTTTGCCTTTATTTAAAGGCGTATGCGCTACGGAGCGTTGTATCATGTTCATATGCCTCAGTCCATTATCCTGTTACACATTTAAAAGACAACTTACCCAGGCATATATTCTCTACAGACGGCAGCATCGCGATCCCATCCGCAGTAAGGGTCGCGTGCGCACCGCACGCACGCGTCGTAGCGACGCGCGCATAACGCTAGCCTTAGCTGTAGCACGCGCCGGTCTGACGCTGCGTAGAGGGAGCCGTGAGCGCGGGACAGGGACATCGCCTATGAAGACAATTTGTTCCATTATAAGAATATGTATAAATGCACCTCACTTAGATTATTATAATTACGTAAGCAACAAAAACAACCGCTCTATACTAATACACCTATAATTGTAGCCGTAATTGTAGATCACTTCGGTTTGATGAGGCATAGAAGGGTTACCCTCATCTGGGAGAAAATTGTTTAACCGAACGTAATGTTTCGCATAATGTTCATTTGGCAGAAATTTTCTTCAGCTGAAACGGGAAATATATTTCAAAATGTTTTGGTGTATCCTAGTAGATTAGGGTAGGTTAGGTTAGGTTTATTTTATAACGTTCCAGAGAAGCCAATGGTGTCCGTAGAATAACAACTATGCGAAACATAACGTTCGGCTCAATAATTTTCTGCGAAACATTAGTAAACCGGCATAGAAGGAACCGTGGGCACAAGACAGGGTTCTCGCTTAGAAGGGCGAAGAAGAAAACCGGAACAGTACCGACAAAATTTGTTCCATTATCACAGTAGATACTTGGTTATGGAAATGTTTGCCTATGTTTTAGGGAAAAGCAAATAAAGCATGAGAATACATTTAATTTTATGAGAAAAAAATGCTAGTAGTGTATAAATGTATATTCCCTTACATCTTTCTTTGGTCCATAAAATTATTTTTACACACTTATGACAATGAGCTTAATGTTCACAATGTCCACAATGTCGACCTATGGCATCGAATAACGATCATCAAAATCAATCAAACGCTCTCCTGAAATCTCTTCTTACATAAAATCACACAACCCCATTAAACATAAATCCAAGTTCATAGCTATTTGCGTTTACGTTCATGACTCGAAAACGACTACTTACTCCTAGAGAAATGGGCCACGTTACCAATATCAATAGGTATTACTGCTGCGTTACTGTCCTATAAAATGTAATAGGCTCCCAAGCAATGTAACTAGATCTACCTACACCAGTCAAAAAGCAAGTTTATATTTCTATTACATTAAGCTTAAAACAAGAATAGTTACAACTAGATTCTATAAAAAAACTTTCCCTTCAATGAGTTTACACATCCAAAAACGAAGGGTAGACACAATATACGCAAATAAGTATTTGTTATCGGTCATTTAGTCTTCGACTAGACAGAAAAAAAGGTAGAAAATCATAGATCCTTATACAATTACGAATTAGAATGCGGCTACCTCATTTACACCCTATAAAATGTAAGCACAACACTTTATTAACCCTTAAATGCATACAATTTCATTTTTTTTCTTAAATTACGTAATTAGCAATGAAATCCACGTCAGTTTGAGATTTCTGGATAATCTTAACAAAGTTTTTATTGACAATATTCAGATTTTGACTTGTATCAATTTAGTAACGTGTAAATATACATCATCATGCATTTAAGGGTTAAGCATACTTACAGTCATACATGCAATGCAGGCTAAAGATACCAGTAATTATACCGATTCTAACTCTTTCAACTAGATCACAATGTAATACATTGCTGTTTTATTTTGCGGTAGAAGTAGAACCTACACCTTTTTCGACTTAGGAGCTACGTTCACTTTTAGATTAAACTATCTTAAATATTTCAAGAAAACATCGCATTTATTCCAGTCAGTATAATAATACGCATAAATCGCAAGGTACCAGCTAAGTTATAGTTATGATATTAGTTACCTGAATAGGCTCTCCAGGCGTTACGTCGAAAATATCCAGCAGGGCAGATTGGCTATCGCCGTTTCGGGTCCATTGAACTATCTTGTGAATTTTCCCCTCATCTATAACAAAAGTAATATTGTGTTAGCGCTTACCAGTTTATAAGAAAACGTAGTGAAAGGAAAATGCTGGAAAAAACCCTAGCGTATATCTCGATACACAGTTTATGAACACACAGGTTTTCATATTTTAAATTCAAATAGTAATTATAAAAAACGATTTTTTGATTATTCAAGCAAATATGAGTAGGTATGTTTAGGTAATGCGTCTGACGTGAAAGTTACGGTTAGGCATAACTAGGTTTACTTTGATGTTGTGACTGAGAGGCATTATATTATGTTATCTGAATGCGTTTGTAAAGAGAATGTCAAGGTTCATTACATGTTACCTACATGTAATGAACTGGAACGTTGCCGAAACGTCAGAGAGGCTCAAATAATTAATATACGCGATATAATCCGAATCTGTCCGCGATATAAATTGTTTTATTTAAATAAACACACTATTACATCGCTCACGTTATATAGATTTTATACAACTAGAATAATTACTAAACTAGAAATTAACGGTTACCGGCTTTAATTGACTCTGCCCATAATTATATGGGTCTCTGCACTTCTAGCACAATTACTGTCAGAAGCGACTAGATCTCGCGCGAGATAATTACCTGTCTCTTTCTGTGCAGTAATGTGAGAGGGTGACAGGTGACGCTATGTCGCGCAACAAGAGTCGCGAAGCATAGTTGTGCTAGATGGGCTGATATTTACCCGATTGATCCCTTTTGGCTTGCTTAGGCTTTTGAGTACCTTTGTACTAGCAGTTTTTCAAGGTAAACTAAGTCAAATCAAAGCTAACCCGTCTAGCACAACTTTGCTTCGCGACTCTTGACGCGCGACGTAACATCGCCCGTCACTCTCTCACAGAACTGTGAAGAAAGAGACAGCTAATAGTACTCGCGCGAGAAAAGGTCCCGTGTCACAGTTTTGCTAGAGGTGCAGGTTGATACTGTTATATCTGACGTTTTATTTGTCACCGAGCAGATTCGGGCTGCTTATTGTTAAACACGTTACCATTTTTCTTATAGGTGGTAGTGAAATTCGCATGATTTTCGCATATTTAAACAAACCTCATTTCAATAAAATAGTTAAAATGTCGTTAATGTCTTGGTCACCCATCTTACCAAATCTAGGAAGTATAGTAAAAACGTAGGATGGAGATGGTGAGACGTTCAGTCCCGGTTACTCCGGTTATTGCATAAATTGTATGAATGTTAATGTTATTCAGAACAATAAGCCACTCAACAGAGTTAATTTAAAGCCGTATCCCTACCTTCATTTAAAAGTTCACCTTCCACCGTTTAATCAACTTTCGGCGTAGTTTGACGACCTTTAACATAAGGGTCGGCAAACACGACGAGTCACGAATCCGAATAGTATTCATTTCTCCACTTCCCTAACTACCGGGTGAATTATAAGGGCACGTCAAAATAAAGGCACCAATTAAATTGACTCGTTAGCCGCTCCGACAATAGTCACGAAAGCGTTGTTAGCAACCTTAGGTCACCTGTTTTGCCGGCATGCTTTTGTGAAAAAAACTATTTACATAAACATTTCAATTGCTTCAGACTCAAAGTAGAACTAACTATGTCACGAGATTAAATATACTAAACTTGAATGTAATATAAATGGGAGTGTTTTTTTAAGCTGTTGCTGTAACAATACAATAAATTAATGGAAAATAAAAAATGTGTGGGACACAAATCGATTTAGTTCTAAACTAAACAAATTTTCTGACTCTCAGACGACGATGTACAATACGAAATAGATAAATATAACACAAAACTTGCCCTCGCTAAGATTTGAACCTGGGACCGCCACCACGCAGGACGTTGTGTAACCTTTTTTCTAGACACAAATTACGGGCGGAAGAGAAGCACTAGACAATTTTCAACCCGGAATAGTAGTTACCGAAAAACAAACCAAAACAGTACGCAAGGGGCGTAGTAACAAGAACAAGGGAATTATACATAATATATAAGAGAAATGCAGGTTTAAAGAAATACTCCATCGTCTTTTGGCCTTCGACTCTGACCGTCGTTACCGATTGCGCTCAAGAAAATCAGCAAAGTTCGCGAACAAATACAATTGCTATCGGGCACGTGACCACACAATATGATCGGCCCTCGCCTTCATTGTAACATTTCTAACTCTTAGGTCACAGTTCGGAGTCTCCTTTCAAAGAGGCCGAATCACGAGCGAATTAATATTCGGCCCACGAATCTTAATAGCTAATTGGATTACAGGCATGTACCGAAATTACCTAACCGTGTTACGCACAATAGTAGGTATACGTGTGGACCCGGCCCGAGACGAAGCGGCGGCAAAGCCTCGCATTGTTATTGTGTTTGTTAAGTTATAGTTGCCCTTCTATACACCAGTAATTGTATTAAGCCTGTTCCATATGAATGGTAATGCGTACGGATGCTGATCGGGCTAATTCGAGTGCCGAGTTTCCTTTATTTGTGTTTTCGGCGCGAGACATTGTGTCATCTTTATTAACGGTATCGGGACATTATTTTCACTCTGTTTGCAAGTTTTTTATATTATATTATGCCTACATACGCTATTTATTTAATTGTTACCTACCTATATGGGAAATAAGTAGGTTTAGGACATTTGGTATCATACCATAGTTTTAAAATCCATGGAGACGCTAATTTGAATTATTTTCGTTTAAAAATTTGAAGTCTAGTAAGAAGTTGAAATTGTATTTTCGTTTTATATCATTTTATATTTACTCTAGGGAATTGTACCATTTAAGTTTAATAATTGTATTTATTAACATATCATTGTTAGACAGAAGAATAGCTTTATTTTTGCACGAAAGCCTCGAGTAGGCTATTTTCTTAATTTACCTTTGTGTCATTATTTATAGGCTATTTCTCCCTGAAAATAATATTTATCGTAGGTAAACGAATACGTTTTCTACTTGGCCGAATATGCGGGAAAACTGTATTATTCAACACATTCATGAATAAACGTCACTATATAAAACTAAGTACCTAACACCATAACACCAACATAACGCCAACGAAACGCGAGTTATGTTTGACAAGTGAGGTGACAAGAGTCCATTAGCTATCACACCGCTCTGATTGACACAAACAAGTAGGTGACGGTGAATTATGTCAGGGGGTGCGCGGCGGAAAGGGCTGTCACGAGGTTTACATATTACGCACCTAGCTGTAGCTAAATGATGCTGTCAAGTTTTTGCTTTTAGCTAAGTAAAGCCACTGATGTGAACCAGAAGATAATAAATAAATAATGCGTACAATTCCCGTATCGTAGCTGGGATGTGCCTTTGAAACTTCAGGATCGCAAACTTACATGAAGTGACATGACTAGGATGACTTATTTACTAATGTCACTTTGGCTCTGAAGGAAGTGACAGCTCCTTCGACATTTGGCAACAAAGAGCATACACCCAACGACCCAAGGTAACAAAGTGCAATATGGAATATGGATCGCCTAGGTCTTCCTCTCTTCGTCTTTCCATCAATCTTTCTTTACATGATGATTCATGTAATCGTCGTGTCGTACCAGGTGTCCAACCGTCTTTCCCCTTTCGTTCTCAATGGTTTTCACAATCGTTCTATTTTCCTTAAATAATGCCTACGCATGAACCTACGTACATAAGAAATAATGTACTACTTGCGTCACGTAAGTTTGCGGCTCTAATGTTACCGATTAACTTCATATATGTTTTTATAGTTAAGTCAAAAGGAGTAGAGTTACATGGCTTGTAGGGCTGAATTAAATTGGCCGCCTGTTTTCTCTTTGGTTAAAACTTGTAAAGGGGTACGTTTAGTGTACAGTGTACAATTAATAAGAAGTAGGTTTAAAACTTGAAATATAAAAAACCTGACACAAGTAACTGAATATCTTGGATAGGTATGGCTGTTTTTATTACAACCAAACATAGCCATCTTGACTTGACAGTGGGTAATTCGTTTCGGTAGTAAGATGCTACTGACAGACTCGCAGATACACAGATACCTAACCATCTCGCTTTCGCAGACGAAAAAAAAACCTTAACAGATTATTTAAGTCCACATTTTTTATAATACATCATTGTATCAATAATAAATAATACACTAACGACGCTTTCACGTTAGAAACGCAAAATTATTTACAGTAAAACACCATGATTTTTTGCAAACTTAACACACTTTCCTATTAAGTTCTTATACTTTCGATTCCTCGTGCGTTACCTATGACATTTATCGGAAATAATATATCGCTTGTACCCATATATATTAGACAAGTTTACAGAGTGCTTTTACGTATTGACACACAAGTATTCGGTTGATGCGATAATAGCGAACACGGGAAACCGTTCACCAAACTTGTCTACGCCAGAGGCGCGGGGAATCTGTTTATACCCTACATGCTTAAAGCCTTAAGACGTGACACGTAATGGGTTACTACTAATATTGGGGGGTAATTTAATGGGTACGGGTAACCCTATTGAACAGGTGCAGCGTAAATGTGATTAAGTATAAATTATATCTAATGGTATTTGTTTAATCCTTTGAAACGCGTAAAATTGGGAGTATAAGCGTCCAATAAGCATTTTGATTTCTTTTATCCTAGATAAATTCGTTGTTAAGCACTAAAGCGAGCGTTAAAAGAAAATACTTTAACAATGAGCGCAACTGCGCGGAATGGTTTGGCATTTTTAACTGAAAACGTTTTGTGTTAATCAAGATAGAAGTCCAATAAACATCGGTGTATAGCTTTCACCTAATTAATATTTCAGAGGCATCGAATGATAAATTGGTTCTCTTCCTAATCAGGTCGCGTCCCCGCCACGCCTAATTACTAACATTGAAACAGTGACACGAACATACGATCTCAACCGTTTGCTCCTCGTGCCCATTAATTTTCTGATCACGGTTGGCCTGGGCGAAATAATTAAACAGTCCCGCAGAACGGCCGTGTCGGTGGTCGGACAGACGAATTTCACGAAACAATTCATGTAAGGTCAAGTGGTGACTTACAGCTAGTGCCGTTATTAGGACAATAAGCTCACGAAGGCGGAGGTAATATAGTACATTATATACCTAGGGCGCTGAAATCCTGAATGTCCTAGATCGCAGGTGTTTGTGGCCCGAACCTAAAGTGATGACCATAAATTATGCGATCTGGGGCTTTACGAATTACCGCCCGTAAAACCTAATGTTTTGCGTCTTGCTTTGGCCACGAAGAGAGATTTTCTCCCCAGCAGAAAATCCCTCTTACGGCCTAGAATGGCGTAAATAATTATAAATTAGTTATGAGACAGGTTGAGACAGCTAATATATGCGAGTAATAATTAAAAGCAATATGCAATTCTAGATTTTTGGATTTAATCAAAGCTGGGTCGAATATGCGTAGAACTTCTTAAAACTAACTGACTTGTTCGTTTTTAGTCCTTTAGTTTAATCTGTTAGGTAATTAAGTTATTTTTTAATCATTGTGACGGAATTTTGATCGTATTTATGTTTTAATTAATTATAAAAGACGCTATCACTTCAAAAATTTTAATATGCTGTCGATTAAAACTCTTATCATCAAACTAGGGCACCAAAAAAACAACGTGGCATCGCCGTTCTCAAAGAATAGCGCTCTTGAGAATCGAATTGAATTAAGAACGGATGAATATCGGACAAATACGAAAGGGCGTAAACAAAATTCTTTAATTATCTTTTCATATTTTCCACACGAGCGAGCACAGGGCCTCAAAGCCGTCTCAAAAGAAATAATCCCGCAATCCAATAAAGATTCGCTTCGACAGGCCTAAGTGAAAACTTTTTTTCGATCCCCGAACAATATAAGTTTTATTCCTCCAAGTGGTATAAATTCCCAAACACAAAGTAGCAGTAACCTCTTTATTGCTTTTCATATAAGGTCCGCGTTGAACGTATAGGTTTACCTGTTACTGATCGCTGTGACTTGATGTTCACATTCCGGCTCGAGCAAACGTGAATTGCCTTTTTTATGTACAAAATGATCCCTAGATAATGTTGGACGAATTTGTATTAATATTAGAATTCATTTCAACTACCTACTCGTGTCCGTTGTTCTAAATTTAAATCCACAATCAATTTTTTTAAATCCTTCAGTTAATATATTATATGTAACGTTAGAAGAATCACATACTCATATTATGGAAAATTTCAGGTTTCTAAATGCAATGGTATTTGCAAGGCTACGTAATAGTAAAACAATGTCTTAATTTACTTCAATTTAAAAAAAACTTACACACAGGAACCACATAGTCCACACAGTTCTAGTACACACAAAACCCTGATTATATTTTGAAAATAATATTTATAGAACGCCTATTATAAGGATGTAGGTACCTAAGCGGGAAGTATCGCTGACTTAGCCACACAGTTAAGTACGTAGTTTTTCAATTTTACGACGCACTCGAAACCTGATTGGTTCCCATGGATTTCCTTTATCTTCAGTTTTCTCATAACTCGAACATATCAAACGTAATAGAAAATCGTGCGGGCAAAATGAAGATCGTTAGAAATTTATTCGTTTTTGTAAGTGGGGTTGGATAAATTCCGCGATTAGCAGTTGGAACGAATTCGGGACTTTTATCGCGAATCGCAATATGTATTTTATAGACGCCGTAAATCGAGAAGCGCGGCTTTTTAACGTTTGCCTACTACTCGGCCCAGTTTTACGAGATTCGTCGCTCGACATTTTATGTGACTATCAAATGGATAGGCCTACTCCCTGACCCGTTTGAAATGTATGTATCCAATCGATATGAATAATTGTCTGTTAGTGCCGCGGCGCAACTCTATTATTAGGTGAAGTTTCGGTAACACTTAATGGCACTATGATTTTCTTCGATTGTTTCCAAAACTATTGTCACAGGAGTCAATCAATAAAATATTCGAGGTTGTTATGGACACACGCAAAGGACAAATGGGTGTTATTTGAAAAGCGATATCCAATTGTGAAGTTCTGACAACTGAGCATCTATTTAGTTTGACTTTCTTATAGTGGAAAAATAAACGGCAGGGTAAATGGTAACGGTATAGTACATTACGGCAGAGACCAGTAAGTAAGCCATACTGGCCGAGTAGGAATTAGACGGACCGAGCCGTAGGCGAGGTCCGGATATAATACGAGGCCAGGATGGCTCTTACGGTCGAAGCAAGTATAGTGCTTTTCTCAAAAATTAAACAAGAAAATTAGATTAAAATTATATTTTGTAGGTGACATTTATATTTGGCCATTTTCCAATGAATATTTTTGTTATATCCCATTTTTATTATTACACATTGTGATATTCGTCGTCGCAGGCACCATTAACTCCCATGATAACAACCTATAACAAAAATAATTATGAGTTTATACTTGGATAAAAGATATAGTTATATCGTTATCAAATAGTGGCAGCATTTATTTACCTTCATCGCCAAAATGGTTATCATCTAGAGCTTGATTTAAGAACTTTTCTATATTTTGCTGCTGAATATTTGTGATTTCTTTCCTTTGTAGCCATCCGATTGTCTCAGAAAGATTGTTGAAATATTCTGATCTTATCACACATTATCTGACCAATTATTAACTTTTCTTCCTTCCATTTAATGAATCTCTTGTATTTTTTTTTATATCTCCTTGGATTTAGTCGGAAGTAAAATATTTTAGCTAACTCTGCCTCCGCTTTTAAGTATGGAGGAGTGCCGTCTATTTGAAATCAGACTCGTCTGAACTCATTTTTGCTGAATTATTGTAATTAGATCACACAAACAAATTTGAAATATTTGTCTTTTAATTTAAATCCCGCCTTAATTTCTTTTTTTATAAATACTGCGTTTAATTATTTGCACTGTCTTAAAAATCTAAGTCATAAAGATAAAATTTAATTATTGTTATACATTGTTGTATTTTCTAACTAATTTTCATATCATAAAGCTTACCTTCAATTTTAACTCCGAGGTTTTTTCTAAACGACACAAAAAAGGAAGGAATTCCGAAATATCATGGTAATTTTACACAGCACAATTATGAACTAAACGCTGCATACAAACTTCCGCACTAAACCTTGTCGCTACCTTTTTTTTTTAAATATGCGTCTTGAGTTACGTTTATACTGCCAATAGTGCTAACCTCTTTTTATTTTACATTTGCTCTTAGTGTAAATTGCAAGTGTATACTGCAATGTCGTCTCTTTCTATTTAATCTATGAAAAAGGGACGGCCCTTTTTAATTTCTACAATTTGCTGGCGCACTGTACTGTAATTAAAACAATTTGTGTTATGCATCCTTTTTACATTTATATACGACCTCATCGCCTTCACATCCTTAGTTTTTTTATAGGTCGGTGACGATGTAAACCGTGTTTCGATATTCAAATATCTTGATACGTAATAGGAATTACATACTTACTTACTGGACAAATATTGATTCCAAATTTAAAATCTCGCTGTTTACTGGACACTTCTAAAAAGTCTTCGGTATGTTCCACTTACTGTAGTCTATCTAGCGATGGTAAGGCAACATTACATGCAATTTTTGAGAAAAAATATTTTACACGCACAAAGCAGAAAGAAAGGTTACCGACAACTCATTATATTATACCAAAATATCAAAACAAATGACTCTGTTATTTATCCCATAAATGTTATATTTGCGGCGGTTATTCCAAGCACGTTCCAAAGGTGTATTTTTAAGAAGGCTTTAGGGATGCCGCCCTCCCGAAACTTTGTTGGCGCACCTTTTGATATTCAATATACTGCGGGTCCTAAGCAATCCTTTGATGAGATGTTTTATGCAAAAAACGTTGGGCGCCGTTAGCGGGCGCGAATAAGCGTTTCAAACTGAACACATTAGTATTCGCCGGCCCGCCCGGCCGCGGCCTCCCCCCAGTTTTGGGGAATAAAAAATCAATGTTTATTTTCGTTGGACGCGATTCGAATGCTAATTACCGGCATAACTAATTGCTTGTGTTTGTGTGAAGGCGCGATCGTTTTGTAAATTGCCCACCGAATCATGTGCCAAAACGGGATTTCATTTTCTCGCTACATGAAATTGAAAGTTATGATAATTGTTTGCGCCTTAATTGGATTTTAAGTTCATAATTATTTGGGTAATGCTAATAATACAAACAGATCATTAAGAACTCAAAACGATTCAACTATGCTGCAATCAAATATGAGAATTGGGTTGGCCGCTTAACCTAGGAACATGATATTTTAGGAGAGTTCGCTTAATGAAGTCTGGAAATTCAAATCCTAAAGGGGTTAAAAGGGTAACATAGATACAGTTACGGGACTAAGTAAATCTAGGTAGCTATCAATAATAATAAGGGTTGTGCAAATAATGATGTTACATGAGTTACCTTTGTACTAATCTTTTTAACTGGGGCCCCAGGTGTTTGCTTTACATCATACCCTTTAGAAGCTAGCGATCCTTTATAGCTCGCTGTACTCGCTGTACTGAAGCCGAAGGTGTTACAAACTATAAATTACTTGGGAAATTCCGTTCCGGTGCATCGTATCGCTCGGCGATAAATATTGTTCACTTTGGTACCGCGGCGGATGCCAGTCAATATTTGTATATAAAATACGATTCTACGCAAGTGTGATAAAGCCAATGAACAGGGTGAGAATTTAAAACAAAAGGAACAAAACTATATACAGTCAGTCGAACAGAACTATGCACCTTGCAGTACAATTATGTATGGCAGGGGGTTACTTTTTTCCATAGCTGACTGAAAGTTTGAAGAGTGAAATTAAGATAACAACAGGTCCTAGAAATCAAGGCAAATAGGCAAAATATTTGCTATATATAAGCAGTACAAGAATTCCATCCAGGAGATTTATTATCTCAGACTAAATATCCCAGTAAAATAGGTTACTTGGTATTGTGGTTACTATTCTTCAGTGTTCGCAGTCTGAAAGATAGGCTGTAGTAACAACCCTAAACGTAATAATCTCGAGGAAACAATCAGATAAAGACACCGGCCACGGCGCTGAAATAAAGAGTTGTACCGGCTTCCATTAGAGCCCGCTCGACGTGGTCGGACTAAATTTTCTCCCGAAATGTTCGCAAAGTTCCCGCATCTCAAGTTATGCAGAAACTGCGAGCGATCCCATCAATCGCCGCCTAAGCCTGTGTACGTATCGGTGCCTCAACCATACCTTAGGATATCATTTTGCGCGGACCGCATTTCATGTTTATGGCGAAACTTGGACTTCATGCACTTAGGCAAATGGCTTTCCGATACTTATAAGCGCCAGTATCCTAACTGTATCGCGCGATCTATGCATGGTAACTTATTTTGTGAATTATTGCTTACATTACTTCAATAGCGGTATAAATACTCCCAACTTTAAGCGGTTAGGCTGTAGCGAAATATTGCATGAAGTTTGCAACGGGGCACTTTCCTCGTAAATAATATTATGGAGCGCGGGATATTTTACAAAGTAGCATACTTATTTATTTATTACACGAGTATATAATAGGGGCGGTTAACCGGTAACACCTAATTTTAATGCGATGCGGTAACCAGGTACTTTAAAATCAGGTCAGCGCATTGTCCATAATTTGAGCGTTATCGAGCAAGCACCACATTTGCATCAAATGCCGGGCGTAACATAATGTCCGTTACAGGTAGGTAAAGCATTTGTTGAGCATTTGTTGTGCGCATTATAACAAGATCAGGCAGGGACGTACGTAACGTACAGACTGCCCGCTGCGTGCAAGCCGGTAACTACATTTCAAAACATCAAAGGACAGCGTTTAGCGACTTTGAGCTTCTATAATTATGTCATCAAATAGCTATGAATTTTCCAACTGTGCGGACTCGACCGTTAAGCCGACTGTGAATTATAAATCGTTTTTAATAGTACCGTCCGGCGGCCACGTATCAAAGCGCAGCGCGTGTCTGCAATTTCATTTCTTGTGGCTAATTGCTCGGAGTTTGAGCTTGTTTTTTACATGTTTGCCGATACGACCAACGTGGATTGATTTGTGAACTGCAACGCTATCTCTGACTTCCATTTAAAAAAATACCAAACATATTTTGGGCATATATACATATCAATATAACGACACATTTTTCAGTCTTTCGGCTGGTTAAGCTTTAAAGGAACGTTCCCTAGTAAAAACAGCCTTCATTCCTAATTAATCGATTATTATAAAATGTTCAGCACCCCTCCACACACGCTCAGCCACAGATTACCCGTGCAGATCTAAGGATTATTATTAAGTAACAAATCTTCCGATATTAGTATGTTATTATAAGTATACCATCTGAGGGGGATTATATACAAGCATAGTTCGCGAGTTCGTTTGTTTATGTGAGGTAATTCAGGAAACTGCGCGACCGATTTGGGAAATTGTTTCGCCATTTGAAAACTTTACTCCACCCGTCGTAGGCTATAAATTGTATCGCTTCCAACAAGAGGAAACATAAAAGCTATTTGAAATACTCGTGTGAGAAGTTGATAATGTAGTAAGTAAATAAGTATTTAGTATTCCGGAGTTACATAATGGATGTTATCGTGAATGCGCGCGTGACACACATTTGGTGCCGAGAGCCACATAATTACATTTCGAGTTCCTATTTAAATGTTGATAGGTGTGCATAAACACAGCACTTTGTTGTAGGGTGTGTTCGTGCGATATGCAAACATTAATATGTTCTTGAATTGTTTACAAAGGCGCCCTTGATACTAAAGAGTCTCGGCGTTGACGTCTAACTCGGAGAATTTAATTAACTTCCTTAACTTCTAAATACTCTTAACGTCTTTGATACCTCGGTTCCCTTTCACAGGCAAACACGTGACTGGGTGTGTACAAGACAGACGCTGTCAAACTTTTATCGAGCTACGCGGGGAGCGACGTTTCAAAGTTGTAGCAACAGTGATTTAGGCGTGATAAAACAAACGAAATGACAGGAGAAGGGCCCCGCGCGCCCCTTGGACCGCGACGCAGCTCGAGGCCCGCATTGCAGGAGCATCACGCGGTCGTTTCTCATTGTCTGGTAGCACCTCGAGCGCCGCGGCAACTTTCCGCCTCTGCCGGTGCAGTTTAATGCATATTATAACGCGGTAAGCACTCAAAATGGGCTAAGCGGGGAGGCAATATACTCGCAGACGCTAGTGCACGAGCGTACTCTTTATTGAAAGAGTAAACTGTCCTTTTTCACGGGACGCCTCGAGCTCTTTGTGACGGCCGGAATTTCGTGCAACTTATTTTGCGCTCGAGTGTAAATAATAGCGGCGTAAAGTACGAGAACATCGGGTTTTCGGGGTTTTACTTTTTCTTTCTCATTGCGGTTTAAATACACGGGACTATTTATTGCGGGATGCGCCGGTGGCTAATGCATTAAACACTATTGTCGGAGGCAGAGTAATGAGGGGGTTTCGAATGAGGAAGCGATGCTGTATCGTAACATTGTGTAGATAAGTTAAAGTAATTATTACGGTACGTGGCTATAGCATGGGAGGGAACGTCAAAGGGAACGTTTAAACAATTTAATATTCTACACACAAGCATTTCAAACGCCAACTCAAACGTAGCTCTCCTTTTGGAAAAGTTGTTCCGTAAACGAACCCCCCCTTCGTTAGATATCTACGTGAGTTTAATCCACTCTACAGGAAGGTGGCCGGGTCGGGCCGATTTTGTAGGGAAAATTGGTGAAAATTGCAACAACATGGGCGAAAATTACCACTTGGAGGCGTTGTTTGGAGTGGCTAGTGGGATTTATGCGGCGTGCAGTGTGACGAGGCCGCCGCGCGGCCGCCGCTGCCAAACCACGCTCGCACTGCCGCGAACGGCTCGGCACAATGTTACCATACAGTTTATACCCAGTTCACATTGCATTATAATAGTGAGCTTACCAGCGAGTTGCGAGCTACCTAGTTTCCAGGATTTTCGCAGCTAAAATTAATATCTATTGATTTTAATCTGATTTACGTTCTGTGATATTTTCGTTGAAATTGTACATCGAAACTGAATAACATTAAACTGCATAGAATTGATTGATGTATGTACCAGAATAAACGAACTATTGTTAGAAATATAAATCGGTTTCAGTTCCAGTCGCCTAGATATATGTATTGAATGTTCAAAGCTTATCGCAGCTATACAAAAACAGGATTCGTGCAAGCTTTTAGTCAATAAATTGAAAAGCTGTCAAAAATCTCAAAAAAATGTCCTGCATTTCGCAACAAACAATCATGTTTAATCGGTTTTTCACGTTTTCAACTAAATCCCTTGCTTCATAGCATGAGCCGGCCGGAATGGCATCCAGACGAGATTCCAAACGTCCAGGCGTCACGTGCTAGACGAATTATGGCCTTTGAGTCACTTTCGCCTCGACTTTTTAATTTCCCTCTGCGTTGCCGTTTTTTAATTCGTATGCTTTTATGAAATTTTATGTGCTACCGTATCCGTAGCAGTGAGTGGACTTATTGTTCAGAGGCGTTGTTCCTTTTGGAATGCCTGATTGTGCTCGCACGGGGATTGGGTGGAGTGTTCCGTGACGTTTGCCATACATACAGGGTAATTGCGCGAAAGTATAATTGGTTTCATTCCAGCTATGCCACTGTTAATAGATTTATGAAGTCGTTGGCCGACGCTGTTGTTTGCAGTGGAACTATAGTGGACTTTGTATAAATATAACGAAAGCAAAAGTTTCGCAATAAATGGAATAGTCACATTTGAAAGGATACTTGTGTTCAGATATTATTTTACTGTACTTGTAGTTTAAATAAAAATAGGCCTACGGCGAAAACCACGACAAGGATAAAGGTTCTGAAATCCATAAATAAATGTAGGTATATCGAAAATTCTGGTTTTAGACCACCCTAATTCTTCACACAGATTTCTTCAATACTTATATTGGAAACCATTACTTATTTGTTTGTTTCCAGAAAACTACCACATTCTCGCCTTGCCTTGACTTTACTGTAAAGATGCTTCCCTAGATGAAACCCTATAAGAAAAAAAACCGAAGAAGTAAGGTTAGTTAAGTTTTCACTTACTTGTGCCAGCATAGTAGACAGTGTAGTCAAGCTGATGCCCCATCATGTCGACCTTCACCCTGTCTACGACGAGCCTCGTGAAGAACAAGTCTCTCTTGTAATAGATGGGTTTCTCGTTCTCGTGCGAGACAGCCGTGTCCATTAGTGGGTGCGACCTGTTGAAACAAACACTATTAGAGACTGAAAACATTGTTGTATCTTTCCTACTTCAAAATGGGAGGTTTTACAATACCTACGACTGTTTCTTCAAACAACGTAGCTGTAGTACTTTATTCGACACGCATACGTATACTTTTTTATGACGTTTATCGTTACCACAGAACTTCGTCATTCGTAAACCGATTTTAAAAATTATTATTTTTGACCGAGCGAGCGGAGAGTCGTCGATTCAGCTTGACCTAAAGTTATTTCTTATGTCCGGGTGCTCGGATGTCCCATACGTATGGCCGTTCTCGCTTACAAGTCGATTTTCTCATCTGATTCTCACGATATTTTGTTAGTAGGTTCGGTGACTATATAGCATTTTTTTTGTCGATGAAGCTTTATGCAAACACTTTTTAAAACGTACGTAAAAATATCTAAATATTTCGGAAAAAACTTGTTTATCGCTCCAAATAGTCCCCTTTATTTATACCGATATTTAAATGTGAGAACGAGAAATCGACTGCAAAGAATATTTTAGGCGTCTGCCATAGTTCATAGTTACGCTCCAGGAGATAATAATTTTATTAAAATATTGTGGTACTTATGTTTTTTTCGTCCTTGTATACTGAAATAAACTAGCTATTGTTTGTATAGACTTTTCCTTTTCACGATACCAACAGAGTATCATTTCTGTAGCTTGCATGTCTTTGTTTACGACGTGTATGTTGAGGGGCATCGAAACCTACCACAAGAAATGCATATCACTTATGTGCTGACTCGTGGACCCGGAAAACGTCCCACAATGCTCTACGCCTTCACTTATAAGGGTTGGTACAGGTTTTTGAAGACGATAAAATTCTATTTTTTACCGATATTCCTTGCTATAGGTAAAGTAACATACAGCAGATCTTGAATTTTTCCTCACCATGGTTTTTACAAAAAAATAAAAATAAAAATTTAAACGGCATCAATGACAATTAGCATTTTTTTGGCTGAACGGCTCTCTGCCTTTAAGGCCCAATAAAAGAATCAATGTCAAACCGTTGACAATTTGATACATCTCAGTATCAAACATAGACAAACATATAATTTTTTAAAGGCAGAAAGCCCTTGAGCCAAAAAAAATGCAAACAGTCATGTTGTAAATTTAAAAATTGATTTTTTAAATACCATGGTAAGGAGCTGCAATTTTAAATTCCTTTATAGCGAGGACAATTGGAAACCAAAAATGTAGTAGTCTTCAAAAAGCTTTACATTCCCCATTTCACAACAGATGCGTCTAACAAAGCGAAGCCTGAGCGGAAACGTAACCCCGTCGATAAACATTGTATCAGAATCTGCCTCCGCCGCCAGACAATCACAGTCGCACGACGCAAATGTCATCAGATAAAAGCCTTTACTTCACCGTTAACAACAAAAATACTCATTCATTTAATTAAAACTCTCATTCGCATGAATAAAAATTTTATAAATTATTTTTCGCCAGACTGGTTCAGGTGGAGTGTTAAAATCTCGACGTTTCCACATGAGGATCGTGAAAAAGTGGGAAAAAAAATAATTGAACGCTCTCGGGGTGAGAGCGTCGGATAATTAACAGGACGTGTCGTCAGATAAAAGTGTCTGTAGATTTCAATGGCCGCGGAATTCTGGGTTCGCCGAGACCGGCGGCGTTCCAGGTTTTTAAGTGACGATTTTCAACTTTGTTTACGTCCTCGGTTACAATAACTGTGGCTTTTGTTTTTTCGCTCGCCGGCGCCCGACATTTTTGCAAATTAATTAATGGTCGTTGAAAGTTCGCCATCCGTGCAACTAAACATTCTAAGTGCGCGTGTGTACTTGTTGAACGAGGCTTTGTGAAGAAATATGTACAAACAAGTCACTTACTTTCCGTTTACGGTGCTCAAATAATGTACATACGTTATTATAATGTATGTTATATTATATGTAACGGAAACGCTCGTGAAACGCAATACTCTTTATAAAAATATAGTTACATAAGTCAGACAAAATTCTTTATATTGAAATCAGTTCCAAGAAAATGTGACGGCAGTCGTTTTTGTGTAATTAAACTTTATTGATTTATTTGTTTAACTAAGGCCAAATTAGATTATGCTCCGTCACTACTTATACTTTTCCATATCAATTGTTTGATTTGCGTAAAATCAACCGTTAATATCTAACAAAGCGTGCTGAAACTGAGACCCGTTTCAGAGCTACAATGCCACAGTCAGATATCGACACACTTTTTAAGTCGGAGGTTAAAGCAGATAATATGATATAAAATTCAGCGAAAAGTAGTGTGACTCAAGTAACAGATACCAAGTATTTTCAAAGTGAGTTTTCACAGTATTTACGCGTTGTCCTCATATGTAAGTTTAAAAAAGTGGCAGTTAGCTGATGGAGTGGTGGTGGTGGGTGAATCTACCTCCCAGTGGTCCATCCCAGGCAACGGCTAAAAGATGCCGACTGTTCCTGGCTACTGTGAAGGTCGTACCTTCACTATCGGTGCTTGGCCACTGATTTAAGAAATAAAGATTGTTTGAAATTCGGAATGGACGAATGACGTCCGTCAATTGTAGAAATTGTATAAAATATAATTTAGTCTTAGACTAGCCTCCGGGCAATAAACACCTATATCGTACCTCTGCTCTTATTTATCTCCATCTGAGCTCCCCCTTGACAAGTGGTGGAGGTGCGAAATTTACATCTAGAGTCGCGCAAGTTTGAAAGTTTCCCCCGCTCCCAATTAATTTTGTTCACAGATTTTCACTTACGTACTGAAAGCTTACGCTTTGCATAGGAGCCGGACAGGGGCGAAGCGTACCGTCTATACGCGCATGAAGCACAACGAAAAATAAGTGCATGTATTGCAATTACGAGCTCCCCCTTGACAAGACCACCGATATAAATTTCCTCGACCACGCGGAGGCAGAGGCTGCTCCAGCAACCCTGGGGTTTCAGCAGCTGGTTGCCGGGATGCTTCCTGCATCCCTCGACCAAGCGGAGGCAGGAGCCTTGGCGTCGAGCCAAGGAATTCACTGCACCAGGCCGAAGCGAAGAAAACATTTTTTTAACTATGATTTTATGTAATAAATAAAACTTATTTCATTTTTGTGCTAGGTGATAGGTAGGATTTTTAATAAAATTAATTTTCGTTTTGTGTTAATTGATTTTCCGACAGTGACATAACATTTGACATGTCATTATGACGTGTACTGCTATCGTCTATGGTCGTGAAATCAATTAAAAGGTAACAGTTTTATTTCTATTGGTACAAGTACTTGGAATAAATTACAAAAATTTATTCCAGGTATTTATTTAGAATTGGTACGGATAGCTGGACTAAAGATAATACTTTAGTCCAGGTATCTATTTAGGATAAAAGGTATAGTAATTAAGGTACAGATTTGTGGGGCATATTTAATATATATGCGCCAGGATTCTAATATAAAGCTAGTGGTAGATGGGTATCACTATTTGTTAGTCCTGTATGGATGTTTGAAGCGAGTGTCATAGACAATGTTTTCAGGCATCTAATATAAGGGCAGTGACACACCACGGTACAACTGTTTGGAGCATGCGACATGTGTCATGCGTCATGCTCCAGGCAGTTAAAGTTAGAACATTCGTGACAATTAAGTCGAGTGTTGTGTTTAAGCCGGTGTTACACCAGGCGATTGAATTACTAAAGCCTGTCATTTTTAATTTTGTATCGAATGGTCTATGCTTTAATCTATTAAGTCAGATGACTTTTGGGGATTAGTCAAGTTGGTGCCTTGTCTTTTTAAGCAGGGTTTTTGTCAAGGCGAAGCCAATGTCAGACAACATGTCGGAATACGTAATATGCCATAGGCTGGTATCCGCACATGTCCTGACCTGACCCTGGTTATCTCTTAGCAAGAGACCATCTGGGTATGAATGTATGGGTATCCCTGCATAGGTAGGGACCTCTTATATGTTAGGCAGGAGTAGTTTTGTCTAGTGTCTATATAGTAAAACGAATGTCCTTCGTTTACCCCGAGACGGCGGGAAATGTGAAGGTCGTACCTTCACTATCGGTGCTTGGCCACTGATTTAAGAAATAAAGATTGTTTGAAATTCGGAATGGACGAATGACGTCCGTCAATTGTAGAAATTGTATAAAATATAATTTAGTCTTAGACTAGCCTCCGGGCAATAAACACCTATATCGTACCTCTGCTCTTATTTATCTCCATCTGAGCTCCCCCTTGACACTACCTAGACCTGCTCCTTCCGAGCCTCCCAGCTGTTCCTATATGCTCTCGAAAAGTTACCTGATAAAATTGAGCACTGTATCGGGCAGCGACGAGGTGTCATTGACGCACGTCCCAGGGCGGGACTCCGGGACGCGGCTGCTGATGACGGGCAGCCAGGCCGAGCTGGACGTGGCCTGCTCCTTGAACTTCCCCTCGAAGGCCTTCTGGATGTCGCCGATGGTGAACGTGCAGATGGCGGAGCCCATAAGGCCGGTGGAGGCGGCGAATCTACCCCCTAGTGGTCCACCCTGGCAACGGCTTCATCACGAAGACGGCTAAAAGATTCCTCCTGTTCCTGGCTAGCTAGACCTGCTCCTTCCGAGCCCCCATACGCTCTCGAAAAGTTACCTAATAAAATTGAGCACTGTATCCGGCAGCGACGAGGTGTCATTGACGCACGTCCCCGGGCGGGGCTCCGGGACGCGGCTGCTGATGACGGGCAGCCAGGCCGAGCTGGACGTGGCCTGCTCCTTGAACTTCCCCTCGAAAGCTTTCTGGATGTCGCCGATGGTGAATGTGCAGATGGCGGAGCCCATGAGGCCGGTGGAGGCGGTGGTGAACACGCCGTAGAAACGGCTGTCGTCGCCTGGGACTTTGTAGATGCTCTCTGTGGAGAAAGAGTTTGAGTAAATATGATGTTGTAATATTCGAATATTATTAATGCTCATGTATCATTGATTGTATTGATGGTTTAGTATAAAAATTGTGGCGTGTACCCACATAAAAAAGAGACTTTACATGTTTTCATAAAAAATATAAATAACAGCGCCTTGCTCGTTCACTGCTGTAAAGTAGTTGTAGTGCTAAAGAATTCGATAGGTTGCCTGGGCGTTAGGGTGGCGGAAAGATTAACGCGATGGACTGGGCATCCAGAGGTACCGGTTTGGATTCACGGTCTCTTCCTTTTTTTATCGATGGTTAAATATAAAAAATCGGTGTGTGCCAACATAAAAAAAATGAGACATTAAATGTTTCATAAAAAAATATCGTTTAATGCTGCTTTGATACTTTATTAAAAAAACTCAATTATAACATTCGCGTAGAGATACCAGCGTATGAAATACATCTTAGTTGTGGCGGTGTATCAGTCTTATTCTAAGACAATGGTACCAGAAAAACCCCTTGGCTGTGTTTCCCTTGCCTTCTAAGTCACTTCTTACAGTAGCTGCTACGGGTCAAAGTCGGATGGCTTCTTATATATATCATAAAGCTTGCTCAAGTAATGCCCATTTCTCACATTTATTCACCTCAAGCTACTTTTGTCGTTTAGTTTTCAGTGGTGACTGATCAATTTTAATAAAAGATTCAAAGGTACTACGTTTATTGAACTTGGTTAGACAGAACAAATCGAGTATTAAGTACATAATAGACATTTATTAACTTAACAATGTTACAATAACTAATAGAGGGCTAAACTTTAATTGGGCCTTAAATTATTATGATAGCTTACCTAGGTATTCCATTACCGTTAACCTATTATTACCTAATTTACCTAACCTATTATGTATTACTTAATTTATCTAACTAATAACTTATTATTAGTTAATCTAAGTTTGATAATGAAGGTCTATGGACCAAATTATGTCAAATAAGTATTTAACTAAAAATTCGCTCGTGTCACCGAGAATTATTTTTTAATCCATGATTATTCAAATATTATGTGCAACAGTTACCAATGCAATTTTCAGTAACATACCTACATCTAAAAATATTCACAAACGTTCACATTCATAATATCAGTAACCTGCAACGCAGTCAGTATTTCAGCCATTGAAATTAAAATTCTAAAAATGAAATTCCAATTTCAAAATTTGTAAAAATCTAAATCGTATTTGTTTTCCAAACGTTCCGTAATGAATTGAACTCGCGATGATAATAGCTTCATTGTAATCCTATCTGTCCGTAGAACAAAAGCGGCGATCAATTTATCTATTCATAGTTTAGTGGATCGGCACCTAAACCGTTATAATTGTGGGCCTGAACTTTACACTTGATGTCACTAAAACTTGTACGGACAATTTGAATCGTGTCTAGAATTATAAATGTCAACAGTTGGTAATAAGTGTTTGACTCGAATTTGAAACAGTTCGTCTTAGGTATTTGACTGGATTAAATGTTTAATATAGAATCAGCTTCTACGCAGTTTAGTTAAATGTCCTTTGTTAATATTAATGTTCCGAACATTAAACATGAAATACTATTAAGACTTCTATATTCTGGTAATTACTCTTTTCGGTTGAAGAATTCAGACGAAACATTGAGAATATGAAACAATTATTAAAATAATAGCCACTTTGTGGTCGTTACTAATATCACATTAATATTATAAACGAAAGTTTGTGACTGTGTTTATGTGTAGGTACGTTTGTTACTTTTTCACGCTCAAACGGCTGGACCTAAAAATTTGGTATGAAGGTAGCTGACACCCTGGATTAACACGTAGGCTACTTTTTTATACGAATAAATGTAGTGTTCCCGTGGGATGAGCGGGTAACACCGCGTGGCGCAGCTAGTTACATCTATTCGTTTTGGTAACATAGAGTTAACAAGGCTATTTCGTTGTAAAAGTCTAAAATGCCGGACCAGCAAAACCTCGCAAAATTTATGAACTCTAGCCACCCAAACTGCAGTCAAAGCATGATCGTCAAAAAAACCAATTGAAACGACAAAAGGAAAACAGCACAGACACGAGATCAGCCTCTAAACCTGATAGGGATGGGCGTTATTCAAAACCATTTTATTCAAAGTTTATGACGACGCAGTTGGCGCAGTTTGTAGTACATACAGCTGCCTACGGTGGCGGTCCTGGGTTTGAATCCCGGCAAGGGCAAATATTTGTGTGATGAACTCGAATATTTATTCCTGGGTCATGGCTGTGAATATGTACCTAATAATATAATATATCGCCGTCTAGTTCCCATAGTACAAGAATTGCTAAATGAGGGACTAGGTTGATTTGTGATGGATGTCCCATAACATAATATACTCGTATTTATTTATTTATTAACTAACTAATCTCAAATAAATTAAATTAATTTTAAATTTTATCTAACCGTCTTAACTAAAATTACTTTCAGACAAAGAGATTGAACCAGTGATGATCTCGTTTTTAGTACACACCAAAAAGGGTTTTCCGAGATGAACTAACAGGATGAAACGGGGATTAAATATTGCACTGGGCAAAGCCTTGGTTAAATCTAGGTATTCAATACTTCTCGAATAAATTTGTTATTTCGGAATATATTTCGGCCATCTTTGAGCTCAGCCGCTCCGCCAAGCTCGCAGTCATGATTCAGCGAGGCGAGGCGCCCAACTGTGCGCGGTACACAGCCCTATTCCGAAAAGAGCGATTACGCGACGCGCCCGTAAACGCTGCTAATGGCGCTTGAACGGACATGTAAATAACACACCTATAGCAAATACTGAGCACTTGAGTGTTCCTATTACATTCTCATGAGTTATGCAGGGAATGTAGCGGGGGCGCGTGAAAAACCGAGGCAGACTCGGAGCGCCGCCTTTAATATTGAATGAACTCGGTCTGGGAAGACCGGTGAGCGCCAAACGAATCGGCTAGACTGTTAGAATCGCCCACTTTTGAGTTCCGAACTGAATGTTTGCTTGAGATTCCTTCGCTGTGTTTGGGATTAGGTAAGGGTGTTTACGTTTCTAGTTTTGTTAGGAAACTACACGTTAAGCACAAGTGTTCGAGTTTGTATGTTATTCTTTTATAGAGGGGAAATGTTTTCAATTGTTCAATCTAAGGGGCGTATTGAAGTTTTTCACTTTTCGTGACAAATCGATTTGCTTTGCAAATGTTTGCATTTTTTTTAAACACACTGTAACACACAAATATGTATAAACCGCTAGATGGCTATTCGTTCAATGCCGTCTATGAATTTACTCCTTGAGATAAAATGTGCGTGCAATAATGGCAGTTCAACAAGCGCGATATTGGACGCAAAGCAGTCCTGCTCAAATCCTGACGCTATTCTTGTATCAATACTAGGGCGTGACCAAAATCTCTTCGATCTAGTTTTTCTTAAAGGACCACCGGCGGTTGAGTAGTGGAAGAAGGGAAATAAAGGACAGGATACTTACGTATTTCATTGAAGTAGAACGGGAACTCTCCGGGCATGCTGTAGTTGAGCCGAGCCTTGAGATAAGTAGGTAAGTAGACCAGTTTTGGCTGACGATGTTCTTTCGAACGCGTGCTTCACGGGAGTACACCGCCATGCTGAAGTTAATGTACTCCACAGCGGTCAAGTAGAAGGGAAACAAAATATGTATAACTGGATTCACTTACGTATTTCATTGAAGTAGAACGGGAACTCTCCGGGTATACTGCAATTGAGCCGGGCCTTGAGATAAGTGGCCCAGTTTTGGCTGAGGATGTTCTTGCCGCCCGTGTCGCGCTTGCAGACTCGAGCCACTCGGGAGTACACCGCCTTGCCGCAGTTGATGTACTCCACAGCGGTTTCACGGAAGAAGAAGAGCACGTATTCGCCTACGTCGAACGAGCCCACGAAGTTTGGTTCTGGAAATAATAATGAGGATTAGTAGGGTAATTCACAGGGAATTTCATTTACGAGGGAAATTGTGTTTTATTTTTAGTCTTGTCAGACGGAAATAAATACTGTATTGATTCATTCTCACGTCGACGCAAGGTGGGACGTTATCGCAACGGTCTACGTTCCGAAGACTATGTATTTTGATCCTATGCTACTTCTGATGCCCAAAAGCATAATTTACCACTAGTCTATCACATACTACAATTGTCAGCTACCTACATTTGATGCTGACTGTACTTTCATTACTCAAAATGAATATGACAGAAATCAAGCGACACGTACCACTGCCAATTCATAGGCACATCGTTCAATAGACTGTACAAATCTAATTATTAGCGAAACAAATTCCTCTACCATTCCCGATACCTCGAATTAGCTACAAATTTAACACCACAATTAGTAGAGAAATTTACTACACCAAATTACAATAATTATCTCATTGTAATTTAGTCAATAATGGATTTTATGTATTCCGGGCGGTTGTTCCCATGCCGGCTGTAATATCAAATTTCTGTTCCGTGTGATGCGCAATAAATATTAGATGGAACGGTGGGCGTCGATTATGTCATAGAAAACGTTCGGTAGGACATTAATAAGTGCTTATTAGTCGTCCTCTAATGAAATCGCCACGCGTTCTGGATTACCGGCGCACGGTCCCGGTCAATATCTCTATTTTCCTATTGTTCGTGATACTATAATCTTATACAATATGCTTTTAACGGCAAAAGATGTATCAAAGTTTAATAAGGATTCAGCGAGCGTCTGCTAATCTTTTAAAATTATTGCGGCGATAAATTTGGCTTCATTGTAATTAATAGTTCCGATAAAGCCCGGCTATTTGTTTAATGAATATGTTGTACGTGGTGATATTTCAACGTTCAATCTATATTATATTAAAACTTGGTGCTAAAACTCAATTTCTATATTGTCAAATTTAGATATCGAATTTAATAAAAGTGCAAAAAGGGATGGCACTCGATCAATCATTAATGCAAAACCACCGAAATCAGCCAACTAGAAAATTTAGGGGCACACGCCACGTCCCTATTTGTAAGCTCTCAGACGGTGGACGGATTTTTAGAAATTCAACTCTTAAAAAGGGTCAAAATAGATCGTGGGATTCGTGCTGGGGAATACATTTGTATCCACTTCAACAATACATTGTGTCTAATACACTCAATAGATTAGAATTTCCAGTTTCCACAGAGATTATTCACATAAAGTGGTCATCATTACTGTTCATTATATGTAGACGCCGCAATTGAAGCCTAAAATATTCGATATTGTTATTCGAATGTAGCAATGATTGCGCAATCATTGTTATTTTATAGCGCGTCCAAATATTAGTCATTGTTTGTTAGAACAAAAAAATGTGAATCAGATTCAAATAGAGTTTGATTTTCGAAGTTGTTTTACGCTCGTTGGAATGGTTAGCGGAATTAATATTCGTCAAATAGTTTGAACGGCTGTTGGTTATAAAAACAGCTCGTTTAATAATTCTGTTATTAGACATTACAGCTCTGTCGCTAAGCATAATAATAAACAAACAGAATTAAGGATATAAATTCAATCTGCAGGTTGCATTAATGGGCAATTACGGTCATATTACTTTGAGGTTACAAGTTATTATGATATTATTCTTGAAGGCGAATTTCCCGCGATATTAAATACAACACGTAGTCTTAAATAAGACATGGCCAGGTGCGGGCGTTTTCACAAAATATATTATGTAGTAAAGATGGTAATAACAGTCGTAAAGTTGATGTCTTGAATGAGTTATTTTATTTTGGCTTTTCGTAAAAATAGACCCTAACATTACATTTTCTTGCAAAATACTTTAAGCGGGGGTTGTAATTGTGGAAGTCTTCTTCAATAATAATATAAAATCTACTAAACTCTATCGACCATGCCATTTTGCAAAAGGGTACTAGCCTAGCCTATTTTTTTTATTGCTTCTCTACTATTTTACATCAGTTTTGGTAAGTTATAAAAAAAGCTTACCTAAGATTTAATCTCAAGTAACTAGGTGGTCAGACTTTAAAAAAAACCACTTAAAACCCATCCTATATTTTTGTTACCCTGATAAATAGTACATTACTGCAGACGCCGGAAAAGAAGGGCTTGCCGGGTGATTGGATGAGGGCGGCGCAAGACCGATCGCTGTGGAGAACTTTGGGGGAGGCGTTTGTACATGCCGGTAGACTCAGACATGTAAAAGTGCCCTACTTGCAGAATAAAGTTCATTATTTCATTATTTCATTATTACAGCAGCAGCTAATATGATGATGAAAGAAGCAATCAATAGGTATTCCGCTAACTAGCACACTACTCAGAGGCACCTACTGCGCTAAACAGAAATGACTATATGAAATGAATACGTTCACAAATCATACGGAAACATTGTTAATTGAAAACGCTACTGTAATCTGTGAAACACGACCAATAAAGGAACGAGTGCACAAACTGCTATTAACCGTTATTAACAGAAATCACGTGAATTTGTTGGGTTGTAATTTCTGGCCCGTTATTGTACCTACTCGTATTGTGGCATGAACGCCGAACGAAGATCGCAACATTAGCGCGGCAAAATGGAAATGGTTTGAATCTCACTGCTGTCGATATCCATTTAAACTCTGAACTTGGCTTTTCGCTACTGATTTATTAATTAGCAATACAATTTGGATAACCTTTAACCTAGAAACTTAATATTATTAAGTACACTGGACTTGCCTGGCAATCACTAACTCTATATTAAAAATTGGGCAAGTGCGAGCCCGACTCGCGCATGAAGGGTTCCGTACCTATACATATATATACCTAATCTATAACAAGTTTGTTGTATGGGAGCCCCCCTTAAATATTTATTTTATTTTATTTTTAGTATTTGTTGTTATAGCGGCAATAGAAATACATCATCTGTGAAAATTTCAACTGTCTAGCTATCACCGTTGTTGAGATACAGCCTGGTGACAGACGGACGGACGGACGGACGGACGGACGGACGGACAGCGAAGTCTCAGTTATTGGGGCCCGTTTTTACCCTTTGGGTACGGAACCCTAATAAACCGATTTCTATTATTACAGAATAGTCTTTCAAATCAGTCTTCAAACCTAATTAATAATTGAATAAGCCGCTCGTTGTTACGAATTTTTTCATTTATTTCGTAAGTAGTCATTTCGTAGACGAGTCTTCAAAATTGGATTACGTCCCCATCTACATTGGTTCGATAACATGTTTTTTTTTTTTACTTTTAATATAATATTTTATTGACATACTGTAGGTAAAATAATATGTAGCCTCAACATTTTGCTTTTATATTTAAACCAATCACCATAATTAAACTGTAATGATGTTAGTTACCTAATTTGTTTTCAAATCACGCAAAGTTAATTAATGGACAGAGTCTATTGAAAATATAATTATGTATTAGGGACAGCGGGTTACAACTACACCTAATTTTACCAAAAAATACAATAGTGTTTATTAGCACAGTTAAGTAATTTTATATTAGATAGAAACACCGAATACATAGTCGAATCGATCACGCGTACTCTATATATTAGGATCGTCGCTGGGGACTACGCGTCACGCATTTATTGTTTTGTGCCCGAATTAACCCTCACTCGATTATTTACTAATACGATTAAGCATAATGACATGCTGTATAATGTAGTACCCGTTTCAAACCAAATCCTTTTATAAAGTTATTATAATTTGATGATATCATCACAGTAGATTTTTCAGTGTTGCGTAAATATATTACAATTTTATACAGAGTCAATGACGGTAATATTTCAAACTGAATACATAAAACGCAGATTGCAGATGACCGTTACAAATAACTTTAAAATGCACTTACTGTCCAGCCATTTGGAGTCGTATTTGAGGGTCCTCTTGAACGCGAACTCTTGTCGTCCGGTCGTCAAATTATGCAGATCTGTTCTGAAGATGACTGTATCGGCTTTGGTGAACTCGGCGTTGGTGCCGGAGTAGAGGGCCGGTAGGTCGCCAGGGTTGCCTCTCTCGACCCAGAGCGCGGTGGAGTTGTCGGCAGGGTCGTACGGGCATTTAGCGACTCCCATCCCTATGCCCGGCACAGGGGTCCGCGCGTGCCTCGGCAGGTGCGTCAAATTCGACTGCAACAAAAAACACAACCTTATCCCTACTTCTGCTACGTGATCACGTAGGACGTTACCTTTGTTGTCGAGTTCGGATCGCGATTTGATTTCTCTATTGAGAAATAAAAGATAAAACGGAAGGTGAAGTGATCGTTTAGGCTATGTTAGTAAAAGGCACCCGATTTAATAAATATTTTTCTATCTAGCTCGTATTGTACTAGAACGTTCGCCTGACAAAAGAATTTCGAAGGTAAATTCGTCCACCTAATTTCCCTAAGCGACAGTGAAACAGGGAAAATATTTGAATTTTTACGCGTGAACACTTCGATTTTATGAGCCATTAATCTAGAACACTTGTAAAAAAGCATAGCGTAACGAGTGGATTTATGCGTTTCAAAGTCAGTAACAGCCAACTGCCCCCGCCTGGGGCCGACTCAACAACACATCTGCTATTAATTTTTCCAAAAATTTACGGCCGCCTCACGTTCAACGCGATTTATTAACCGAAACTTATTATTTTGAGGCGGTCGAACATTTTTCCGGCATCGTTCGGTCCTCCGGAGAATTCCTCTATTAGTATAATGCGATGGGTGGCGGTACGGTTTTCGAAATTATCATAAAATTACTAAATGTAGCATAAACGTGGGGGTGGGCAGGGGCGGCCGTCGTCGTGGATTGAGACTTTATGTAAATTTTAACGACGCTGCGACCATCGGGGCCACCTGTGACCCGCCTCCCCCCGCGGAGGCACCTGTCGAAAACCTATGTCGTTTTTATTTCAATAAGCCGAGGATTAAATTAGGCATGCGAGGACGTGCCGCCGCGAGGAAAACAAGGGCCTTGCCTCCTTGCACTCGCGCAAGAAACCCGACCCTTCACCCTCATACGTTTTTGTAACGGCTATAAGACTGTGTCGCTGGAGATTAAAAGGTGGTTGTATTGTAGATATTACGACGATATTAATAAAAGGTTTCGTAACCTATTATGATAATTGAATGCGGGTTAAAAAAGATCGATATCTTTAAGAAAATCTGAAAATACATATATCACTTTAAATTACTACATTTATATTTAATTTAATAGTGAAATGGCCTGATGACCGCTGGAACAATTTTGGTAAATTTTGATAATATAAAGGCAGCTGACACCCTGGATTGACACACATGTAGGCTACTTTTAATCCCGAAAAAAGTGTTCCCGTGGGATAAGCGGGTAACGCCGCGCGGCGCGGCTAGTGGAAATATAAGTCACAGATATTCCGTTCAAGAATGAAACCTTTATTTGCACTATTTAAACGCCTGTATATTTTGAAACGAACAAATACAGAAAGTTTATCCTAACTTCGAGGAACTGATTCGTCCGAAAACAGCCTGACACTAGGTTCTAAGCACACAGCCTGTATTCTAAACAGTGTAAACTCTGGCGCGAACTGTAAACCCCAGCGAAAACCGCAGCGGGCGTTTACTTTAAACTCACTAAGGCTTTATTATTTTCCCTTGCGTTTGGGCTCCTAAGTCCAGGATAAACAAGCAAATGGATCGGACGGAAGAGCACCCCTTGTAGAATAAGAAAGTTTGCCAACGGACCCGCTAGCGCCCCTCATTAGGCCTTTTGCTTTTGTTTATTTACGAAATTAGCATCTAGAAAGCTTTTCTGTGACGGCGTTCGGTGATGCCGTAATGACGTAGCATTCAATAAAACTTGACGGTCCACGGATTTACATCTTTGCTGGGTTCGCATTTTAATAACGTTCCATTACTGATTTTATTGCGTATCCATCAATACTCTATACATAAACATTTATTCCCGGCATTACTACATTTCGGTGGAGTGGAGATTCGTAACAAAAACACGGAGCTAATAAATTATACGAGTCCCTCTGTCTGTCCTGTTTCCGTTAGTTAACTTCCTTAGTTGCGAGTTGGAATAAAAGAAAGCGAACTTTAGCTTTAAGATTACTTACGTTTACAAAATACTTACACTGTTACCCGGGCAGGGAAACCTACAAAGTTTCGACCAAGTCGTGACCATTTAACAAAGAAGTAACTCTATATTTACACTGTTTTCAAGGACTAATCTACTAATGTCAATGAAATGAAATAATTTATTCAGTTATTATTATTAAAACAATTACATTATACATTTGTGTAATAACTAATTACACGGGTACACGTAAAGGAGTTGTATAGATACTCCAAATCAATGTTAAGTAGGAACATTAAAATAAAATTTTAACGATCAATTTAAAATATTAAATATACCCAGAGATGTATAAAGTCTTTAACTTAATTAATTTAATTCCACAGAGATGTATAAGGTCTCTAGGCGTCAAACTGACCATCTGCTTAATTATTTAAGCAACATTCGCTAACAATTGTAAATCACTACATAGTATAAAACAAAGTCGCTTCCTGTCTGTCTGTCCCTATGTATGCTTAGATCTTTAAAATTATGCAACGGATTTTGATACAGTATGTTTTAATAGATAGAGTGATTCAATTGCATAATTTATCAGCATGTCCGTGCGAAGCCGGGGTAGGTCGCTAGTATTACAATACAACATGATGTGATTATACGTGTATTTTTGTCATCTTTACATGATTCCGAGTAAAATTCACGTAAAATCAGTGTCAGTTGCAACTGTAACGCCATCTTTCGGTCTGAATCAAAGAAAAATGAGAAAGATTTATACCTCTACCAAAACTTAGGACTTGTACACTAACACCAACAATACATTCGGCGGTAACCACCCTATTCACTAAAGCCGAATAAAATTTCCGCTGTTCAGCTTGCATATTGCAGCGGCTGTCTCCAAAGTTCTCGTCTGATATACGTGTTCACATTGTATCGGGAAGCCATTGTCGTATTTCATGGACGTATCTCCAGGTGCCGACTGCGAGCATCTCATGTCCGCTGTAACACATTGTAAAACTGCTAGTTTAAAATAGATTTCGTACTTTATTTATGCTGTTAGTGTTCTTTGTTTCATATTTGTTCTATAACTTTGTGAATATGTGGCTCCCGCATGAAACTACACATACAACCAATACAAGAACTACTACAACACCACCCGAAAAACCCGGTAACAAAACTGCTCAGTGTATTTTATATCTTAAATCATTATATGCTGCGAATGTAAAATAAATGCCTGTTGAATATTATGTGGTCAGGGGGGGTATTCGACCAATTTTAGAGATATAATGGAGATCTCTCATTTTCATCGCCATCCGTCACTTTTGACGTGTGCCTACTTGACAAGTGGCGATATCGCAACTTCGTCAAATCGGACGCGCAAAATTTTCGTTTCCTTTGTATGTGACGGCATAAATAACAGGCGCATACTTTAAATTGACCGCGTAGTACGTGAAATTAGTCCGTTACGTTTCGTTCAAAACAGAAATTTATATACATGAATAACATTTTTGACAATCATTATCGCCTTCGTATTTCCAAAATTGAGATGAGATATGTCACTTTCAAGCTCATCGCATTTAAATGACAGTTCAATGGCGATATAACTGTTATCTAATGGAGATTTGACGTTCGGCGATATCTCAAACGGCATTCTCGAATTGGGCCCCTGGTTTCTTATAGTCGAAAACAAATACGAAATCAATCGGGGTAACTTTGGCCCTCGCGTACCTATAACATTGGTTCACTCTTTACAAATTGACAGATTTCATTGTTTTGACATTATAGCACATAGATTTCATTATAGCACATAGAGTTCATTTACATCTACACACTTACGAGAAATATCTGAACACGATTTTATGCTCCTGACAATAGGGTCGTGTTCAGATATTTTTGTTCTCGTAAGTGTGTAGAGAGATGTAAATGAACTCGACTGTACAATTTGACTGTAATAAATCAGCAAAAAACATCACATGAAGTCTGAACCCACGAAACCCATGAACACACGAAACAATCAAGTTACAGTTTTTTCCCTTTCATCATTTGAATGAGCAAAAACCAAATAAACGAAGGTAAATTTTTCTTATTCAGTCCTTATTTCCCCTTTGGATTTCATACTACATTAGCGTTATCCTACTTATTACACATCACAAAAAATTCCTTATTTCATCTATGGATGGAGGTTTAGTGTTCTTGTGACGTGCTGGTTTGATACAGACCTGGGAGGTCTCCAACAAGAAATTCAGGCCCATTATCAGTTCAAATCCTGTAAAGTCATGATATTAAGAAAAATCTTTTCGGCGTGGTGAAGTAGGTAGGTTTTTCATGGTGAGCGAATGGTGCCTTTATATATGAATATTATCGAATAAACTAATGAATGAAATCTAGTTTTATAAAAAAAAAAACAAATCAATTTATAAGTCTTCGTAACATCGAGAGTGGTAGAGATCTTACTGAGAGACCTTTGCTCAGCAGTGAGACACTAACAGGTTAAATGAAAAAAAAAACTGGTCGTTGCGGCATGTAGCAAAGGTACCTATATTTATTTAAAAAAATTAACGGCTATAACAATGTCCACAAAACCAGTGGCTGGGTTGACTGTGGGATCTCTTTAGGAAATCTCTACTTTAGGTACAGTTTCTTACAAAATAAAATATGTTCATAGCTATGTATGTACTTATGCAATCCAATGAAATAAGACCGAGCTAGTCTACTGGGAAATACGTCTCAAAGTGGTTTTGATTCAGTACTCAAATTACAAATTCAAATGTTGCAATTTTCTTCATTAATTATAACCTGATTACCGCGAGAGAAACCTAATTTTCAGCAGAATTACAAGGCTAATTAATTTCCCGAAGTCTATATAGTAAATACAAGTCGTATTGAAGTTAGATAATTGTTACAGTGTATTAAGGGAGTTTGCTGTCACGGCGTGTACAGAATTAAACTTTCAAACACAACAGGGACCTCAAATTGTAGATCGCTACGAGCGACGAAGTTTTGACAGGCTTGTCACTATCAGCTAATAAGTAATAACAGGGGAGCGATCTGAATTCATAACGACGCTCTGCTTTGTTGTCTAAGATACTAAATATATGCGATGAGATTATAATGGCGGGAGGTTAACGGGAGATTTATGTACGTGATTTAAATGAAAACATTATGGATCACAATTGTAGGTTGTACTGAGTTTATTCATCATCATCATCATCAACCCGATAGACGTCCACTGCTGGACAACGGCCCCCAAAGTTCTCCACAACGATCGGTCTTGCGCTGCCCTCATCCTATTTCTGCCCACGATCCTAACCAGGTCGCCGATCCACCTCGTTGGGGACAACACGGTTGCCACTCAAGAACCTTTCTGCCCCAACGGCCATTGGTTCTACGAGCAATGCGCCCACTGCCATTTGAGTTTATTAAACGTGACGAATTGACGACCAAATATAATAAGTTTATGTGAAAAACTTTTTTTGAGACATCCTTTTATTGCCGACTAGACTTTCTCAAAACAAGTAAATTGTTCATCAAGACCAATCAAATGAGGCCAAGCACAATGGGTTTATCTTGTGCTATTTAGGAGTTCCTACGGGCACCTCCCGTCTCCGTCACCAGATCAGTTCTAAGATACCAAATGATTGAATTGTCACTTGAACTACATATATATGCAAAGTTCAATTTCAATACGAGAGTCATCATCGTAATCTGATGCGTTCCAGCCGCGGGTGGGCTTTGGGCTGGTCTAGCAAATCTCTCCAGTCCAATCAATTCGTGGCTTCCTTCTCCAACTTATCACCCCTAAGATCTTGCTATCCTGTCCGTCGTCGTCCAACCATCTGATTTTGGGTCTGCCTCTTCTTCTAGAAGGCGTTTGGGTACTCTAGCCTCGTTCATTCGCAACACGTGCCCTGCTCATCACAGGCGACCGATCTTTATGGTTTCAATTGAGGCAAGGTTAAAATTCGCTTTCAAGATTTGGCTATTAACAATATAGCCAAAGTTACAAAGAATTAAACCAACAAAGTTAGTTGAAACTAATAATAATGTAAATGTTAAAAATAACATTGACAACTGTATTTTTTTTTCAGAAGGCATTTGAATTAAAAAGCCACCGTAGTACCCAGTGAAACAACAAAATCTTCCGAAACATCGGGAACAAATGAGAATATAGAATTAGAATTAGAATACTCTTTATTGCACACCTCAAGAAGAAAGAAATACAAATACAAATGACACTTAACATTACAATAGAGGCAAACAATAGGCGATCTTATCGCTAAAAAGCGATCTCTTCCAGACAACCTTTGGGTAGCGGATTAATATAAATGAAATGAGATTAGTAGGCGATGCAAAAAGTAATCAAGAAAACTACTGAAAAATTATTAAAATCTACTAAAACCTATAATAATATATATTGAAACCGTAAACATACATGAAAATATACATAAATGAACATAAGACTAAATATATACTCATATATAAACTTACTTAAACCTTATATTTAAAATAATATTTTGTGTAACGAACCACAGATTATGTCAGTCACAGTGACAGAGTATTAAAGTAGAGACAAGTAATGTTCTTTGAGGATATACTTGGTGTTATTAAATTACTACTCGTACATTTATTTAAACCAAATACATCCATAGCATTTTTTTCTTTATTCTACGTTACCCAAGCTATGAATGCCGACTATAAAGTACCGCGTTCTCAAGAACCGCGAGTCTGCATAATCAGAATTCCCACAAAGTTAGTACAGCAAGTTTGACAGCCCGTATCACTTGCACACACTGCCTCATTCTGCATTCCCAAAATAGAAATAAGCAGAGTTTTGTTAGTTGGCAGATACGAAGAAGTTTCCTGCGGCCGGGCTTACCTGCCTGCGACATACATATTTAAACGACTTCCAAAACTATTATGTTGGTTGTTTTGAGGTTTTTTCAGCGATCGAAAACCGTTACGTATGCACAGTAAAGTCGGAAAGTTTTATAAGTCCACAAAACTTCAGCATCGATACAACAATGTTTATTTATTATACATTGCCAGACGTATAAAGGATTAACGTTAGCCAATTGTCATTAAAACTGTGCGATATAAAACTATAATGGAACTACAAAGCAACAGTCGTAAACTGTAGGATATTGGCTCCTAATTCGGTATGGGATAGGTAGCGCACCTGCGCCTGTGACTAGCGGTATTGCCTGTGAAATACGACTGTGGATTTTAGATAACCGTATACTATGTTCGAATGCAAGAGTTTTAGTACTAAAATATTATAAGGATGATTGAATTTTGCTACAAGTAATAGCTCAGCCTAGTATGAACATTCGTTGATGTAGTTAACGAGTAACTTTAGTTTTATTTAATCACTAGAAGGCAACTTGGTCCGCCGGGTAAAAAGTAACCTATACCAGTATACCTACGCTATCAATGTACCAAAAGTAGGTAAAATCCGTACAACGATAAATACAATTCTCCCGAAACGATGACCCCTTTCCATTAAAAATAGATCTTGAATATAATGTTTTTAATATTATTGATGTCAACATATTTTGTGCGAATTTACGTAAACAGATTGGAGAGGCGCGTACAGTTCAAGATGGGTTCTGCTCTATAGGATTTCTTAATATATGTTATTGGCTTTGGTATAGACGACACGAGATAGAGAGATATTTAATTAGAAATCAAATCAAATTCATAAATTAGTTTAATTCTTCTCTATATATCATCTAATTCTAGTACCTATTTAATATTGCATAATTTATGCATACCAACCTATCTGAAGGCCTATATATCATAAAAATAAATGTCTGACTGACTTAAGAAAATACGTCACAAGAATTGAAATCGACAAGGGTACCTAAGTTGGAATGGCAGCATCCATAATGTTAAATTGTTAACTTAGCAAGAATAAACGTATAGCACCGAAGTTTGTAGGAGTATGAGAAGTTTTGAGGAGTTACACTGAATGCACCGGTAACTTTTATGTTATAGGTATACAATTTATTTTCTAAACGTGCAAAAGTATCGAGATGTATTTTATGCACAACGTAGTTTCGATGTTTATGATAATTGCGAGAAGGTTTTTTAGATTAAGTAGATAAGAACAAGTTATTAATCGATCAACTTTGGTTTTGTTAAATTTAATAGTCATGAAAAACTCGTGATGCTTGAATTATTTGCCCAATACAAAACGAAATTGATAATAACAGGACTTTATAATATAACACCGCTTGGACAACAAATATGTATATATTGTTATATATTGAGTTGCATAAAGTCTTAGTCATAGGTAATCGTCATTAGCCATGTTTTACTTTTCTTCCTGATACGAGTATGTAACTTTTCAAGTTTGTTATAAAACAAAACTATGGTAATTGCTTTTACTCACAAAGTCTAGTAAAGTTTGTAATTTCAGAATGATAGCTAACCCCAGCCTACACTACTCGCGATGTTGGCCTCACTATCACATTCGCCCAACCTCAGTCAATTCACATAAAGATTTTATGCTATGTAAATTATACATAATGCCAATCAATTCTATGGCAGCCGATAAAATTCCAATTGAGATACACGGCATTCCATTATCCACATTTTAATAACAAAAGGTGACCAGACAACAAGCCGAAAGACTCATCATTCATTTGTTTATTTCCCCTTTACCGACAATACAACGATTTGTACGGCAGATTTAAAACACGAGCATTTATCTTATAGGACAAAATGCAATAAGCCGGGCTTATTGATTGTTTCCATTTAAATTGAAAGCTCCGATCACTTTCCAGAAATCAAATGAACTGAAAAAATAATAAAACACAGCTTGATGAAGTGTGGGATGTTCGGTGCTCAGCCGGTTTTGTTGATGACCCATTTGGAGATTGCAAAAGGCAATACGAGTAGTCGCATATTGAAACGCTTGATTCGTAAATAATGATCGCAGTACCCAGTTGATTTGAACCAGTACTTCTCTCACTGTAATGAAATTAAAGACCATCGCTTCACTGAATGCTTCATAGAATTTTCATTTCATACACAAATTTTTCATCGGAATTCATATTTATTTCAGAAATATTGAAAAAGTTTAACTGTAGGTTTGTGTTATAACATTAAAAAATATTTTATGGTTTCAGAAATAAAACGCTTTCGATGAAATGAAAATTCGATGAAACGTGTCTCTGTAAAACAAGGGTAAACCCTTTTAAACAATGTATAATTCGATATGCTGCTTATGCTTCGCAATTTACCTACACCATATATACACTACGTATATCTTTAGTGGATTCATTCTTGAAACATATTTTCAATCACAAGTAAAAATACTAACCTAAAACCAACTACAATTTCCAATCACTACCGCCCATATGTTTTACAAATGGTAAACAATAAATTCATTATATCGAGGGAAAAAATACAAAAAGGTAATATCAGAATCGAGCAGAGCACTGTCATTTGTTTCCAATAACCGACCGATCGCAAAGAGCCATTTGTAACAGATATATTGGTGGTTGCAGCAAATATGAGTCGCTCGGGTGGTTTTGCAGTGGTTCTGCGCGTCTGCGCCGCTATTGGCCCATGATCCAACCGCAGGATTGGCTATGTCATAAGATACGTCAAACAACTGTGGTTACGATTTCAATTTTAACAGGTTTTTGCTTCATGTGTTTTGTACGCAGTATCTATCAACTTTATGCGATTGTCAGAAGTCAGTTAATGTCGAATCCCGAGTAGCTTTCAAACTTTGCATATAATTTCGTTCTATAATACCGTTTTTATAACTGTCTACTTTGTTAGTTATCATCGGAGTGGAGTATAGTAGGTATGCAATGTACTATTACAAATCAAATCAATTTTTACACTCCTACTACCACTGTACTGCCTTGTAAAAAACTACCCGTAAATTATAGTTTTAATTTAATCGAAAAAAGCGACTTCAAGATTTGTATGTACGGTTGTTTAAATTGAAGGAAATTAATTCGAAAATGTCAAGTGATATTTTTAATGCTATTCATTCAAAATATTTATTAATTAGATGTGTAATGAAATTAAAGAAACGTAAAAAAAAATTATACAAATTTTTATGACATAAGCAGTATTGCAATCGGATGCTGGATCATAGAATTTGTACCAATCGCGTACCTACACGTGATTTCACTCAATTTTTGAAACTGACGCGCCCTTTGCGAAAGGGAGTGAACGCATAACTCAAAACACAGATTAGGATCGCCCCGTTTGTTTTATACCCCCAATTATTTCACTCGAATAGTGCTGAGAATTACTTTGAAAACTGCGGTATTTGAAAGAAATTAAAGTATTGTAACGTTTTACGACTTAGTACTTGAAATATATAGCGTTGGAATCGTTGGATACAGTTTATTACAGAGCTAAGAGACCCATTTGGTGCGTAAATAACTTTAGTCTGGGATCGCTCGTCGACTGTAAAAACTTACGTTAAATGTCATTACTAGCTATAAAATTTCCACGACCGTTTATTTGTTTAGTTGTCTATGAAATAGAGATAACTAAATAAGTAACTATTAGAACATTTTTATAATATATTAAAAACAAATATTTATTTTACGAAACGTTAAGTGCTGAAAATAACAAAGCTGATTTTATTTTCCACGCGACAACGTGTTTATGCATTTTGCGAAACCCAATTGAGTGCCAGTATAAACAATATTTATTTGCAAAGTAGAATGAGGAAAAACAGCGTTTTATAAGTAAGTACGAAGTTTTTCCGTGCTATATTTGTACTAATACAATGACAACAGTTAATTAACATTACCATGAAATAATCAAATCAATTTATAGTAGAATTGAGTCGCTTCCATCTCCCCGTCGGACTCGCTATCTCTGTTTTGACAGTGCTCTGCACAAAGGCTACCCGGCAAGTATCGAAACGCAACCCTCCCCTACACAGAGTAATATATTTTCAATTTTTGACTCATAATAGGATTTATCTCTATTGCTGAAATGTGGCTTGGTATATATCATAGTGGGCGCCGAGAAATCTATCGCAAATGCAATAATAGCCACAAATAGGCGAGATTTACACTTTTATAGGTGCTAATTCTATTGTGTATTGGGGTAGCTGCTATCGAATATTCTTTGTTACTCTATCGACTTTTCTATACTGGATTTGAGACTTCGTATCAACAAAATGTATCACGTCTTATTGGCTTGTGGGACGTGGAAAATGTCGTCATTTGATTGTATTCTTATCGCAAGTGGATAGCCGGCTAGAGGAAGCGAGCCAAACCGGATACACTAACCCTTTTAAAGAGACATTTTATGCTCTATAAAGTCACCCTATGGATATAAAGGCTTTTTAAACCGAAAATTTGCAATGAGATAAAACTGCTGAAGGTCTTAAAGCGATAAAACGGTGAAGGGTCAAAACGGGCGTCGATACATCATAAAATTATATGAAAGTCAAGTGCAGGGAAACTGCGAGGTAACAGGGCAAGAGGAAATTTATCGCGGTCTGCTTTCGATACCTATTGTAAAAACCTCGTTTTATGACTTTTAAAATAATTTAATGGTAATAAGTCTACTTATCGCGCCATCAGGGATAATAAAGCACTCACGTAGTCCGAGAGCAATATCTATTCATCAAAGCTATCTGTAGGAATTTCATTTTTAAAATGTTTATGAAGGAAAAATACGTTCGCACGTAAAATCATTGGAAGCGAGGTTTAACGGAGTCGTTCGGTTAGAAATTTCTTCTCTGACGTGAGGGAAAAATCTGCGCTCGTCTTATGGCATCGTTTGGAGTCAGTACCCGTGAAATTTGTCGTGGTTCTCGTTTGAGCGGGGAGTCGCAGACTCACAGATGCATCTAGCGCAGTGTTGCCAGATGACATTTGTGAAAATCTGTAGGGTGAGACAAAAAGTCTGTAGATTTTCGTAGATCGTCACTTGAAAAATCCGTATTTCTACAGTTTTTTTCCAATGCTTCATTTGACTATAGGTGGAAAAACAATAAAAATCATATATTTTTGAACACCCTGTCCATAGTTTATTCATCGTTTTGGTAAGAAAATGAAATTTGAAAAACGTATCACCGAGTGAAAGCGCATGAACTGTATGTAATAAAACGTAGATCGTATGATTAGTTTACGAGTGTTTCAGCCAGCCAGGATTACAATTTATTTTTCGCAGAAAAGTACATTCCGTTTAGTTTATGTCATGTTTTGGTGATAAATAAAAGTATTCGTAGGTTCACCAATAATTTCCGTAGGTCTGGGCACAGAGCCTAAATCCCGTATATCTACGGATTTTTCCGTAGCTCTGGCAACGCTGCTCACAGATGCATCTAGCGCTTGTTCGGTATCTACATCTACACTCTCAGGATGGTATAGTTCTTGTTTTTACGGGACAAATGTGTTGGGACCTGTTGGAGATCTGTTGCGCCGCTGGCGCGTGTCCAAGACTCGTTGGGATCAGTTCAAGTGGCGGCCGCACTTTAGATAAACTTATTAAATTTAAAGTGAATTATCGTTGGTCTCTCAATATAACTTTTTGCACTTCGGATTGATTCTTCTTCTTTAATTTTTATTTCTCGTCTACTTTTCTCGGCTTCTTCTATTTTACTAACGCTACCAGAACATAATTATCATATATATTTTTATCACATACGCCATTTAGGGAGAGCTTCTAAACAGGAAAAAATACAGTAAATCCGCGTAAGACTTTTTGAAGGGACCAGGCAAAAAACGCGGCTTAAGCGTCAAGGCGTATTATGCGGAAAGAACACTATACTACTTAATTTCAGGGTCCGACGAAAAATTTTGTATTTAATTTTGGATTGACAGCCATTGATTGATCAACTGTCTGGATAAAACTTTTGTTGATATTTACAATATCTGTGCACCTAGATTCGTGATATCAATACGGCGCTATCGGGACATAGCATTTTTGCGAGTGGCACATACGTTTGCGTTTTACGTTTTCTATAAAACGAAACGTAACCGTTTTCGTTTCATAAAAAACTGTTTCGAGAAACCTTTTTTTGCTATAGCCCCTGTTGCGACAGTGATATTTGGTGCTAATATCACTGTCTCGTTCGTTTCGTTCGTTTGCAACTACGGCGGTACGGCGATTTTGAATTTCGCAGAAATGTATCTAGTTTTATTAATAAGTATATTATATATTAGTATACGTACCGCTGTCAATGTATCATTGTTACAGTTTTTTAAATACAGTTTTTTAGTTCTAGTAACAAACGGTTTTCCGTTTCTCTATAAAAACGGTTACAAGAAAAAACGCCCAGCCCTAACTGACTGAAATGAAATGAAATGAAATAATTTATTCAGTAAGTAGGCCACAGGGGCACTTTTACAAGTCAAATTGTGAATCTACCGGCATTTCGCAAGAGGAGACCGCTGTTGAGAAGAAAGCCGAAAGAAACTCAACAGTAAGTCATTTTTTCGTAAATAATACTTAAAACAATTACATGATACATTTGTAGTGTTACAACTAATTACACTGGTACACGTAAAGGAGATGTAAGATACTCCAAATCAATGTTAAGTAGGAACATTAAAATAACATTTTAACGATAAATTTAAAATATTAAATATACCCAGAGATGTATAAAGTCTCTGGGTGTCACAACATGCAATAAAATAAAATAACTTAATTAATTTAATTAATTTAATTCCACAGAGATGTGTCTCTAGGCGTCAACGTGAATAATTTACAATAGAAAATAATTATTAAACCTAAATTTCTTAGAGATGTATATGGTCTCTAGGCGTCATAACATGCAATAAAAAAAAATTAAAATTATTAAATTTCATCAGAGATGTATAAAGTCTCTGAGTGTCATACTACACTAAGCTGTTTCTTAGAGATGTATTCAGTCTCTAAGAGTTCAAAAAGTAAAAATCAACATATATAACTTCAATCGAGTACAGGATGAAGTTTCTCACGTTTACTTAATTTAACACTAGTATGCGGTTGCTACATATTTAATTTGGCCCTTGCTAGCATGAACAGACCGGAACCCACAAACGGCACCCGTTCACGAGTATGACTATCATAGTCATAGCAGTGCTAACTGGTATACTCACATAAAGCACCCAGTCCTTTGGGCTGTGCGCGTTGGTGCCGCACACGTAGAGGCGCGAGCCGTCGCCCATTGGCTGGATCACTCGCACGTGATTTCGGCAGTCGAAGTGCTGGGGACAAAGGTACATTTTATTATATTAATTACAGACAACACAGTTTGCACTGAATAACACGATGTGGTCAGCTATAAATAGGAAATGGATGGCCGTTCTCGCTTATAGGTCGCATTTCTCAAGCGATTCTCGTGAAATTTTGTGAGCAGGTTCGATAGTGATATAGTTTTTTTGTCTAATCAGTATTTATTTTATTGTTTTTAAATGTGTGATATATGTGGGTTTAAATCGTAAAAAAAAAACATAAAAAAACAAACGTTGAAACATTACTTAAATAAATAATGAAACAGTTACATTTTTAACCATTTTAATTGAAATATACTGGGGCTACCCACTTGGGCCAATTTCAACAATTCTAAAGAAATTCCGAAGACCGTAACATGACCGTGGTAACACAAAACATTTAACATAACATTTTCAAGTATCTATCTTGCCTAGATTGTTTTTCTGAAAACATGTTGATATTTTAATTATAAAATCTATAAATATGTATGAATAAAAAATAAAACCGCAAAGCGCAAAAAACTACCCGATTTCGTTATAACAAACAATCGAGCGAAAACAACGTGCACAACCGCAAATTTAAATTGATTCAATATTGAAAAACACACAATGAAACAAAAAGTCAACGAAATATTATCGACGTGCATATTCGGGACCTCGGGCGAAATTCATTGGAATAATAGTTTATTGGCGAAAGTGTACACAGGACAAGTAACACAAGCAGTACATTATTTTAAACACAGCATTAAGGTTGGTTAGGTTGGCCCTGTATCGTGACAGATCTCCTCCGCTTCATGCTTCGCTCTCTCTCCCCTGAAGGCAACATGGCCAGAGATTGATTTTGCTATCAGAACGTGCCATTGTGATTAAATGTGAAATTAACTATATAATTGATGTATCATACACCCCTATAATTATACGACGCGCAGTGGTAAAGCAGCTGCCTACTGAGCCGATGGTCCTGGGTTCGAATCCCGGCAAGGGCAAATATTTGTGTGATGAACTCGAATATTTGTGCCTGGGTCATGAATGTTATTTGTATTTAAGTATGCACTTATCTATATTAGTATTCATATCATTCGTCTAGTGTCCATAACACAAGCCTACTAGAGCTTACTGTGGGACTACATTGATTTGTGTGAGGTTGTCCGATATTTATTTATTTATATACAGGGTGTCCCTAAAACCAACGCCGAAATGAAGAGGGGTGATAGAACAGCTCATAAGCAACCATATTAAGTTAATTTGACCTTCATAAAAAGTTCTTGGTTTTCGAGATATTTGCATTTTAAAAAAACTCGTGACTTTTGAGGCCCTGCGTCAGTATGTCGATTGCCACCACTGCAAATTTAGGTATTTTTTAAATCTGTTTTTTGCAGGATGTTACTAAAAACATATCCTATCGAACGTAATTTAAATTTATTACATATCATGATGCTTTGTCGGTAAAAATAATAAAAAAAACGAATTATAGCAATTTATTAAATTTTGCCAGCGGTTTTGATCGAGTTTCATTTAAAAAAAGTATTGTAAACTAACATGGCACGCAACATAAAAAGATAGTAAATTTATTGTAGTTTTCAAAAAAGTACAGCATTTTCTAATTTACGCAGCAGTTTACGAGATATTGATATTTTACACTAAAAGGAGCTCATACTGCAGTTATTACATAGTATGGAACCAGAGCCCCTACTAGGCTCAGAGTTTGAATTTCGAACAAAAAATAGATTCAAAGAATACACAATTTGAAATTGGAACACAATTTGAAATTCGAAGTCGGCTTTCTGATTAAAGAGTATTTTAGTAATTTTAGGACACTTCGTCAATTCGTTTGATGTTCTTTATTTAGTTTGGTTTCTTATTTTTAACCGAGTTCAAAAAAAGGAGGGGGTTCTCAGTTCGGTTGTATGTTTTTTTTTTTTTTTTTTTTTTTTTTTTAATGTTTGTTACCTCAGAACTCCGTCATTTATGAGTCGATTTGGAAAATTCTTTTTAGGTTCATGAATAGACATCTCAAGGTTGGTCCCATAAAATTTTGGTGAAGATCGGATGACGAGATCCATGAGGAATCGAAGGAATTCCCGAAATTTTATAGGCACATAATATTTTTCACATATTTTATAAAACTATTTAAGTATTTGCATATGGTAGTCATCATCTTCCAATGCTGAGCTGATGATGGAAGGTACAACTCCTCAACGGTTAGGAGCTAGGAGATAATTCAAACGAGATGCATGCCTTTAAGACCTCCCTGATCACCCTGCCATAAGTGTTTTTAACAATCACTAAAAAGCAAAAAAAAAAATTTTTAACAAACCTCACGTAAACTATAAAATATAAATATAATAACTGAGTGGTTTGGGATCGACTTCAAAGGGTGAGTCAAAGGTAATCTGTACTTGAACGGGTTATTTTTGGCTTTTTAGTTTTACTGAAGTCGGTTCTATTTTTTGTTAAAATTTTTTCTTAAATAGACTTGATTTACCAATAGAACTCGTGTTTGCCTTGTGATTTGGATTTTTGGTACAATTTAACTTTGCTTTGTGCATCTTGGACTCGAGTTCTGCCTATTGATTTTAACTTCGATTTACTTTGGCTCTGTTAAGATTAATTATAGTGCGTTTGTTACAAATATGCCAGAGAATTATACTTACTCCTCAAGAATATGCCAAGATTCATTTTGTCTATGGGGAATGTCAGGGTAACTCTTGTGCTGCAGCTAGACTCTATCGGGAAAGATATCCAAATTTAAGGCATCCGGACCATCGAGTATTTCGAAATGTTCATCTCGCATACTCACAAGGCGTTTTGCCTGGCAATCGTGGTGGATTGGGAAGACCTAGAGGAGATTACGATGAAGATGTTTTACAAGAGATTCAAAACGACCCATCCACTTCGACACGGAACACTGAACGTAATTTAGGGATATCAAAATCTGTTGCCAATAGAATATTACGTCGATATGGATATCATCCATACCACATACAACGTGTTCAAGCGTTGCTGCCCCGTGATTACCCTTCGTGTTCAGTTTTGCCAGACAATGCTGCAAAAACCCAGAGGATCAATATTTCATAAATATGGTTTTATGGTCTGATGAAAGCACTTTTAAGAGAGATGGATTTATGAAAATGCACAATTTACACAGTTATGCATTAGAAAATCCTCATTTAATGAGGGAAGATCGGTCGCAGTACCAATTTAAAGTGAACCTCTGGACTGGAATATTAGATGGGAAAATAATTGGCCCATTTGAATTACCAGAAACGCTGAATGGTCCAAGTTATCTGAATTTCTTAGAGAATGAGTTGCCAAATCTTCTCGACGACGTACCTTTAGCTACGCGGAGGTCAATGTGGCTGCAGAATGATGGCTGTCCAGCACATTATGCACGCGAAGTGCGACTACATTTAAACCAAACTTATCCACAGAAATGGATCGGCCGTCTGGGTCCCATTTTGTGGCCTCCTCGATCTCCAGACCTAAATCCTCTGGATTTCTATTACTGGGGTTATATTAAAGAAAAAGTTTACAATGAACCGATTAACAGTATAGCGGAGCTGAGACAACGCATTTACGCAGAGGCCCAAAACGACGTATCAAGAAGTGCACGTCACATCAGTCGAGCATTTTTAAGGAGATGCCGAGCTTGTATTCAAGTCAATGGCGGAAAATTTGAACATTTAATTTAGTTAAATAAAACAGGTTTCGTATTTTTTTAATGTTTTTAGTTTTTTTATTCACTTAACAGATAAAAATGGCAACCAGTATTATTTTTGCATTATCTTATAAACCGCTAAAGAATTAAGTCACTTCAATACCATTTTAAAAACATCTCTAAATTTGCTATCTTTTTACGTTATTTTCCAGGTTCGCTATGAAAATTTCATTTTTTTTAATTCTAAAATTGAATTGTGTTCCTATTCTAAATAAAGTATTCTTTAAATCGATTTTTTGTTCAAAATTCAAACTCTGAGCCTAGTAGGGGCTCTCGTACCATACTATGGAATAACTGCAGTATGAGCTCCTTTTGGTGTAAAATATCAATATCTCGTAAACTGCTGCGTAAATTAGAAAATGCTGTACCTTTTTGAAAACTACAATTAATTTACTATCTTTTTATGTTGTGTGCCATGTTAGTTTACAATACTTTTTATAAAGGAAACTCGATCAAAACCGCTGGCTAAATTTAATAAATTGCTATAATTCGTTTTTTTTTTATTATTTTTACCGACAAAGCATCATGATATGTAATAAATTTAAATTACATTCGATAGGATATGTATTTAGTAACATCCTGCAAAAAACAGATTTAAAAAATACCTAAATTTGCAGTGGTGGCAATCGACATACTGACGCAGGGCATCAAAAGTCACGAGTTTTTTTAAAATGCAAATATCTCGAAAACCATGAACTTTTTATGAAGGTCAAATTAACTTAATATGGTTGCTTATGAGCTGTTCTATCACCCCTCTTCATTTCGGCGTTGGTTTTAGGGACATCCTGTATAAGTACATGTATATTTTATAGATGCTTGAAGTAAGTTCATGCATTTGGTTTGCCAAATTGTCCTAATTTGATATTATTTGTCTTATTCAAAGCGTCGCTTTCAATGGCTCCAAATGTCAACTAAACTCTAAAATAAATGGTCAAATATGCAAGGCACGCATGGGTTCACACAAATGGAGCAACTGGCGTAATATATTTAGATACAGGTCTGCGCGAATACAGTTATCTATCGTGAATATACTGGTTACATTTACTGCGGCACGAGTGTTCACAGCCATGATTATGTAAATTCGTGAACAACATAAATATTAAAGGGGGCATTAATATTCCGAACGTCAGAAATATGCATTGCGAGCTACAGTCGATAAACACTGTTCCACTGAACTATTAATGCTTACTGCAAATAATTGTATAACTACAGGTAGGTACCATTAATTAGGCCGGTCATTTACATTAGATTGCAATTGGTTAAATATTATAAAGCAGCAGTAAAACTGCATTTTACTGCCAAATAACTAGGGCTCGAGCAGCAGTAATGATGTTAAATATTATGTTGATATTTTGCCCGTGTTGTTGGAGTTTTGTAATTTGATTCTAGATTATTTTTCACATTCATTTTAGTACTTGTAACTAAATAAAATAAAAAATGCTGTCAAAATAAAGTATTACCCTCCGCTGACTATTTCTTTGCAAGAGAGGTAACTAAGACCTAAGTGCTATTAGGTATCACAATTTATTTTAAATAAGATATGTCAAAGAAAAAATGCTTTAGTTTCTTGAATTTATTTTTCACATCATAGGTATACGTTTTAAAAAAGGTTTAAGGTTTGAATTCGTGGAGGTATAGATTATATTTTATGTGCAAGTACCAAAAAGCTATTTATACACGCCTGTCAACACACGTACAATTTAATCCATTTGCCACAACGATGTCGACATTTTTATAAGGTTTTTTTTTTATTAAGTTATATTATTTATTCAGACATAATATAAAAATTGGAGAGACGACTGGAGAGAAAGAGGGGAGGCCTTTGCCCAGCTGTGGGACACACAAACAGGTTAGATAAAAAAATAAATATAAAAATTAAAATGATATAGGTATTATGTATTGCAAAAGAGAAATAACTGTGTTATTTTTATTTACTCATTCATTTGAATTCCTACTAGTGCACTTTCACAAGAATCCATTTGTATCTGTCAGCACTAGAGCACACAACGATGAAATCGTGAAATCGAAATTTCGTTTTTTTAGAGCCCCAAGTGAAACCGCGTTTATTAAAGGCCGATTGGCGCGGTCGGTAGGATTGAAACTAATTTTCGCCACGTCACTGCGAGAGCACACGCTGATATTCTGACGCACGTCTCGGTACCAAATGAATTTCCAGATTTCGATTGAAGTCCTTTTGAAATCCGTTCATTGATGAAAGATGGGTTTTCGTGTACTTTCGTATAAGAGTTTTCTGCTTGCATATTTTATTAATCTCGTTTAGTCTCGAAATTGATGTTGAGAACGTGTTTTAAAATATGTATTAAATTAAAAATGCAAAGTATTTTTTTTTATTTCCTAACCTACAAAAACTATTTTTTAACTCTTTTCTGTTTACACTCAAACCTAAAGTTCCTAAATAGATCCTATTTGTCTAGTCCTAGTTTCTAAAAACGTTTGTCCGAAATATTATCGCTAAATGTCTTCTTTTGCTATGTTTTTTTACCGTAGGAGATATTAGTAAAATTCAGTATAAGTCATTTAAAAAGTTAAGGATTTTAGGCCTAGTTTTCCAATCAAAATTATATGAGCATAAACGACGTTTCCCTTTCTATGGGCTTGCGTGTTAAACTTCTATGCACATACGCTGTTAACTATTGGCCACCGAAGAGACAACTTTTGTTTTTTGAACTGACAATGACCCGAATGCTCTAATGTTACTGCATCTTTTCAAACTCCGCAAAGAGACATCTCTATTTCTTTTAAATAGGTTTCAGTTACTTTAGACCCTATTGCAAAATTAATCTATATTATTTACTTAGCAGCAAGCCAAAATTAATTACAAATATCCTGCAAATGAACTGACAAAAACATCACCTGTGATACGTCTGTACCTATTCCGACGCTCGCAGTGAACCAAATTAATACGTAAGTGGCTAGTTACCTTAGAAAATTCTATTTAGTAATTAATTACCTGCCCAAAGCCCGTGCCGCCCTTATTTAGTAATTAATCTGTAGTGCTGGGACATTGAATGTAGCAGCAAGATTCTCTTATATTCATCAGAAAGAATAGTCTTACTATTTTTTCTTTCGTGAGAAATATAGTGTAGAAAAAGAAGGTCATGGGCTCATAAAGTTCTGTGTATATAGTGTTATGTTTTGATATACGAGTAAGAGTAAGCTACGGAAATTGTGAATTGTTTTTTATATTTAAGGATCTACCTTAAATATAAAAAAATAGGTCCTTAAAATGATACCGGTGATAATTTTCTAAAAGAAGTAAGCAGAGCGAAGCACCATTATGCGCGCCTGTACATAGGCTGTTAGCGTCATTTACGGCGCGTAGTGAGTACCTTGTGACAGTACCTACTAGCATTCTTATGCTTGGGGTGATGCTAAAAATACAAAATTTGATTATTGAAATGAGCAACTCTGCATGTTTCGTAGACAAATGTGCGAGTAAACAATTATAGAGGAGCTTTGTTCCCGTAAAAAGTTTGAGCCACACTTTCCTTTGTACGGTAGAGTTAGCCGGGCAAGTTCCAGAAAGATTGTTCTCAAGTAATTATCGGATTAATATACTTGGAACGTCGGCTCGTTGTACTGACGTGAACAGAAGTGTTTTGCGCTCGGAAACAATCAGAATTAAGCAGAGAACAATTAGGCCCACGTCTAAGTTTCTTTTAACGGCACTTAGCTGAGAGCGCTCGCATAACTTCACTCCCAACTAATGCCTTCGATTGGTCCATTTCGTTAATTATTCGCCACTTCCTACGTAAGTAGATTTACGGCCCGCTTTTCTCGCCTTTTTTCCGCCGTAAGATTTTACTTGGGAATCGAGCGGGACGGAATTATTTTTCTAAAATGGCTCTTGTTGGAAATTTAACGTTGATTTGCATTGCCAATATTTATTGTCGGCGCGATCGATAAGGGCGCTTCTACAAATTTCAAATGTAAATTCCTGGATTCCGCTAATGATGTGCGTCACGTTGATGAAGCTTGTCACGTTTAATGCAATTAAACATACTGTTGATATTCAAATACATGTATATGTAGACAATGTAGAAGCATCCAATATGGTTACTTTAACCGTACAATTAAACTAATCACCGGGAAGCGTAATGGATTCCTTTGTTTCGTGACGGGATCAAGAGCCGCCCTCGTATTATGACACGCGGTAAGTGTAATTGACGAAGACAAGCGAATACATTTGCATATTACGATGCGCGGCAATGGCGGGAAAGTGCGTCGCATAAAAAAATCGCGTCGTAAAAAGACATAGAGAGGCGAGATTCGCGGCATGAATACTTTATACGAAAATCGCAAGTTCTCTGATTTACCTAGCTAGTGAATTTTCCTTAATAGCGTCACAAAGAATGAAGTTAAAACAACAAGCCGGGCGGGCAGCCTCACGGAATTTCGCCGACGGCATTTTTCCAGCCTTTTTCGTGTTACAACATCGTGTTTAGAGAAAGGAAAACTCGCCGACAGCGAGAAACTTTGATTATAGCCTTCACGAGTGGCCGTTCCTTCCACGATCGAGGTGATAGACTCAGGGATATTTCTTTTTTATGGGCCTCTTTGATACTAATAAAACAAATTTACTTTTTTCGCCATAGGAAGAGTTGGGATGGGTAGCATGTGGTCTATAGCTTTCCTCGCCGGTCTATTGTAAAAGTTTGACCTTTTATTTGGGCTGTATGTTTCTATATCACGGGACATTCAGTTGTCCCAGTAAACTTGTGAATTTGCTTGTGGCACTTTTTTGCTTTTTGCGAGGGAATCATTTAGAGCCGTACGGGTTTTACTGCTTACTTTGAGACTTTATGTACATTTCGCATGAGACATTCCATTTCTGGTAGCGAGCTTTATGACTTTCTTATTAGATATAACTGCGACTGGGGAGGTAACCAGGGCAAACAAATGTACAGCCCTATAGTTAAGAGTATATCGAGCACGTTAAGGCTCCATGGTGTGTTTAAATAGTCATGCCGCTCGGTGAAGTCAGCGTCTTATTAATATCGCTGTCTGGGGCACAGCTGCTTATAAAACAACAGCTCCTTTTTAAGGTTCCGTACCCAAAGGATAAACACGGGACCCTATTACTAAGAGTCTAATGGTCTGTCCGTCACCAGGCTGTATTTTATGAACCGTGATAGCTAGACAGTTGAAATTTTCATAGATGTTGTAGTTCTGTTGCCACTATAACAACAAATACTAAAAACAAAATTAAAAAACATTACACTGCCATACAACAAACGTGATCGGTTGCGTTAACTTTGCACCTCTTTGTATCCGGCGCCATACATGCTAGGTGCAATCTTAACTTAACCCGGCCATTTAAGATGAGATAAGTGTTTGTACGGAACCCTCGGTGCGCAAGTCAGACTCACACTTGGCCCGTTTTTAAATGTAACTAGAGAAGTTCACAGCGTAAATATCTTTAACCGTTCTATAAAAGCTTTGTAACTCAAAACAAAAATGTCACAAACAATCGAATACCTAACGCGATTATCCGAAAAAACGCGGAAAAAATGGAACGAGCTCACGAAAATACAGCTGAGCACTCAACCGTTAGAATCGCTCGCACAGTGGGCATTATCGAATTAGTCGATCGTGTAGCGAAGCAACTCGCAATAATCGCCCGATCCTCCACTTCCAGACACGGTTTAACCGCGGGGAAATAAAACAAATATTGCTTTTGCGCTGCGATTGTAAATCAAAATTAACGGCCTTAATATAGCGGGGCAGCCGCCTCTAAGCCGGGAGCTGTGAATTATGCTCGCTCAATGTTAAAAACGGGATTAACCCGTGATGGAAATAGTGCTTGTCCACACCGCACGCCATGATTATATTTTAGCGAGCTGTGTGTGGGGTTTCTAAAATTTCTGCTGGTTTGGACATATCCTTTATTTTCGTGCAAATTTCTTTCTTAACGGGTTATGAAATGAAATGAAATAATTTATTCAGTAAGTAGGCCACAAGGGCACTTTTACAAGACAGATTGTGAATCTACCGGCATTACCCAAGGAGAGACCGCTGTTAAGAAGAAAGCCGAAAGAAACTCAACAGTAAGTATTTTTTTTCGTAAATTATACTTAAAACATTCAATTACATTACAGTTATAACTTATTACATTGGTACGCGTAAAGGACATGTATAGACTAATGGGCTTACCAACTCATCATGGGTTTATTAGACTACTTGCAATAAGTGTTCAGTTTTAAAGGAACTAGGGGCTAAAATAATATATAATGCTTAATACCTCTGATTTTCCTTTAGACACGCATTGGGCCACGTTGCTGGGTTCCAAGTTTATAGAATCTCTCTGCAAATGAAATAAATCAATGTAAGTATTTCAACATCCTACACAACAATAAACAAACGTACAATAAAAGTTGCTTGGTAAAAAGTGAAGATATCTTTTGAAAAATCACAATTTTACATCATCTAAATATAATAAAAAAAACTATTTAGGTACCAAGTACAAGTCCATTAAGATTGATGGGCTACTAATACAGTAATTACGTCCATCAACCTAAATAAAGTTTGAAGGATATTTTGAACACTTCGTTCACAAGATAATAACAATAGATTTATAAAGTATGACGTGAAATTTAACAAAGTTTTAGTGACTAATTCTTTTAAAAGTATTAATATTTGAAAAATATCAGTCCAAAGATTAAAGTTTTGACAAGTCTATTAGGCAGGCTGACTTGGTCCCAGATCTGTTTTCTACTAAAATATTCTCATAGTTTGACTTCTCATTGGAATAATATAGTGAAGTTAAACTATTTCCATTTTCATTTACATTGCAGGGACACTTTAATTCCTGTAATAAGCTCTTAAAGAACTGATAGGTTCACTTTATACTTGATGGCTCATTCATAATCAATCCTACACCACTTCGGTATATTTCAGTTTATCCCAGTGGTTGACCGTTAGAGAATGTTTTAAGTCATAAGTCCGCCAAGCGTCTCTGTGTTGCTACTCGTATAATATCTGTTTGTCCTATAATCTGGACATCCAGATTTTTCTCTGCTTTCGCCTACAAGCATTTCTCTATCAATTATCGTCAATTTTTTTTGAACTGGTTAGCAAATCAGTTCGATATTTTTAAAAATTTCGGAGATATAGGTACTCGTATTTCAGCAATTTCTAAACACTCGCTCCTTAGCTTAGCACAGAGCTTACTGTGGTTGTGGAGGAATAAAGTACTTACTTCGCAATGCGATGCGCTGATGTTGTTCATGTTAAGCCGATATAGCCGGTCCCTGGAAAGAAATACGAATATTAACAACATGAATAGGTGTCCACTACTTAACTCGCCAAAATTCCGACAGATGGCGCTGTTCTAAATAATAATTACATAAAAATAATCTTAAAGCGAAGGCGTCTCCAATAACGCTTAAGCTTCAAAAAAGTTTTACGTATTTTACTACGATTGTAAATATATTAAGAGTATTTTACACAACGATATAAGATAGTTACAGATTATAGAATAGATGCTAATTACAAACACAAATTAAACGCTATTGTCGAGATTTAACGGTTAGTAAAAACATTAAGTTTCGAAATAATCGCGACATTAATGTTAATTGTCGGCGTAGACGTAAGCAGTTTGTTTCCACGATTGTGAACATTCCGCACCACTTCGGTGATACTCGGGCCCAATTTCGACGTTTCTAATGACATATATCCGAGAAATTTCTACTTTAGCAAGATCTGTTTATCTTTTGTTACTATTTAAAGGTAAATCTCCGTCATCTACCGGAGCAGAGGCAGACCGAAAAGGAGATGGTCTCGCTATCTCCCTTTCCCGTGTGGCAGACTTGTCCCGTCCCGACTGACCTTACTTAAGTTAGGTTGAGTTTCTTTCAGCTTTCTTCTAAACAGCGGTCTCCTCTTGTGAAATGCCGGTAGACTCAGATTCAGACATGTGAAAGTGCCCTTGTGGCCTAAATACTTATAGATTTTGATTTTGTTACTCAAGGTTACATGTTGGTTTATAAAGCTTACTTGAGCCTAAGAGACCCAGAGATCCAGAGAGAGAAAGTAACCTTGTATGACAGGGTGATTGTACAGGTGTTTCAACCGTCTTCAGTCCCACTGTCATAGATATCAAAGCAATGGGCCATAATATTTAAATAAGATCATTAAATGATATGGTAAGAAGTACGGTTACAGTATATCATTGTATGACTTTTTGACGACGCGGTTGGCTCAGTTTGTAAGCACTTGCCTACTGAGCCGGCGGTCCTGGGTTCGAATCCCGGCCAGGGCAAATATTTGTGTGATGAACTCGAATATTTGTGCTTGGGTCATGGATGTTATTATTATTATATATGTATTCATATTTTATGTCTATCGTCGTCTAGTACCCATAGTACAGTACAGTCGCCATCAGATCGAAGCATATAAGGCGTTCATAAATATCTGAACATGTACTATAGCCCAGTCAATAAGAGTCGTGTTCAGATATTTATGAACGCCTTATATGCCACGATATATCTGATGACGACTGTACAAGCTTTGCTTAGTTTGGGACTAGGTCGATTTGTGTAAGATAGTCCCTTAATATTTATTCATTTATTTTATTAAATTTTGCAGCTGGGCGCAGATCATACATTCATTATTTTTGACAGCGGACTGACGGCAGTTGAAACGCCTGTAGAGTCACCCGACAAAAAGTCAAACTGAAATAAGCAATTTTAAGTAATAAACGCGACTATCGGTTTTGTAATTACCCGAGAAAAGATAACCGCTTTTAACAATGAAAACAACAGTCATTACAGTGGTTCCATTGGAAAAGCGCCATATTTCATAATCGATTTTAAACAATCACGTAAACCCAAGAAATGATACGAGTATATCGCTATTATCGGTTTAAAAATGAAAACCACACTCATTACAGCCAGGCTGAAATTACGCCGCTAGTTGACGTGCTAAGTTAAAAGGTCATATCTTCATATGGATTTCATAGTAAAATACGGCTTTTTAACATAGCAGGGTAGCTATCGTTACAAACTCGCGTTCAACAATAATGAAACGTTTAAAGAAGATCGGTTTACAGCAGAGCCTTTATTACCTTCGTGACACACACGATTGACCTACATCACCCGTTATTATTGCATTACCAATGTAATCTGACCCCCTAATTTCGAACGCGCTTGTTTGCTCTTGGCGAGTAATAATGTATTTGTAAATGTCAGGGGTCTCCCTAAACTGGTAGAGTAACAAGTTAAATAGTTTCGTGTAAAAATGATCGATTCTGATTTGGAGGCAAAAACAGGGGAAAGTGTTTGTCTTCCGAAAATATGTTTTTTGCTTTTGGCTAGGAGAGAAGGAGTGAATTTTATCCTAATTAATATGCATGTCATGTGTAGCACCATCTACCTTAAAGATTCAGACTTCATGATCGGTACCATCGTCTCAAATTATGTTGAGGATCGTTAATAACTATGTGCTACACCCAAACTAATTATTTTTACATATTACAGCAATAACCTCTGCTATCGTAAGCCAAATATTTACAATGACCAAACGTTACATACTAGTTTGACATTAAATAGGTACTATCCGAGAGTAAAAGTTCTTGGAATAAAAGTCTGGTTAAATGTACTAACTAGCCTAAGACGGACTGCTGTTCATATCTCGAACCAAACGATATGTCTCTAGAAACGTCTAATTCAGCCCTTGAGTATAAAAATAAAACAAAATATGCAAACAAGAGAGATAAAAAATAATGCATATCTTTTATTATAAGTGAAATTTTACGATTGATTTCATCGTCAGATTTTCGAGATTCAGTCGAAGTAATTCATTTAAAATATATATCTGCATAATTTATTCCTTTGATGTTGTAATTCAATTTGAGTCTTAGTTTGGAGCAGTACATAATTGACAGTAACCTTTCGTAGAGGTTATTCGAAAATAAATTGACTTTTCTTCACTTACTGAGTGCAAATTCTAGGGAGCTCTGTGATATGTTAAATTTAGTAATATCTCGAGGTTAAGTCAAGGCTTTTGGTCAAAATCTCGGCTTTATTACGTCAATCGCATTCACGACCGCGTAGCGCTACGGACTACGCTCGTAGCCGATAACATGGGAAAAACCGTATGTAGCGAAAACTTACTACGAGCAGACCGCCCGGCTACCGGGTTGCTGGTATCGAAAGTGTTATATCGAACCTTTTCTTGTTGGAACCTTTTTTTATTTAAGCTAATGTTACCCTCTAGAGCCAAAGCCTTACGGTAGCAAAAACTTACATTGCGCCGACATATAGGGTGTCCCTCTTCGAGTCCATGAAGAACGTCCTGTAGTAGAGCGTACCGCACGTGAACTCTCGGACATGATCTGTGAACAAATAAAAATAATATTGTTATTATTTCTCAAGGCATAAATGTTATCAGTCATTATTCAACATTTGGCCATCATTTCAGAGAACCACCTTTTCTTATATTTCTTATTCAGTTGCAAAGTAAAAGTAGGGCAAATATTTGTGTGATGAACACGAATATTTGTGCCTGGGTCATGGATGTTCTATTATATATTTAAGTATTTATTTATCTATATAAGTATGTATATCGTCGCCTAGTACCCATAACACAAGCCTTCTTGAGCTTAATTTGGGATTAGGTTGATTTGTGCGAGGTTGTCTGGTATTTATTTATTTATTTAAAGTCATGTACATTGAGAGGTGTTATATACAATCTGTATGTAACACCTTGATCAGACCATGACGCCCTGTAAGGGCATACAATAACAACTCTTGCTAACATTCGTAATTCATATTTAAATACCAAAAATACGATAGCATTTCGTTAATAATTTAAATTATAAATGACTTCGCATTAGTTTTAATAGCATATAGTACAAGTGAATACATGTTTTTCCATCTTTTTTTGTCGGAAAAGTTCATTTTAGCATGTTTGCTCTATCAACTTCGGTGAAAAAATTGAGATGGAAATATTAAAGCGAGCTTACCCGACAAAATACGATGGAAAACTATTATTTACTACATCTGTAATTAAATTAAATTAAATAGTTTAATTGGTAACATCATTTACATAATTATTGAATATTATAATTAATAATTCAAACATGTTATTTATAATTTATCATCATTAAAAATCGTTTATAAATATTTCATACGGAACAAATCAGTTATTTCGGAAAATATCAGTTTTTTATGTGTACCTATAGCTGGCCAGTATTCAATATCATTTCTTTTTCCAACATTTACAATGCAAACACATATTTTAAATATAAAATCCTGGGTATTGTGTAGGCACTGGCCGCTTACGAAATAAATCTTAGGCCTATGTCAGGCAAAGTAAAGACATGTATTTTAGAAATAATCCTGGGGTCATCCAGTTTCTCCGGAGTCTAGGTCGAGAAAGGTCGGACAAACGAGTCACGTATCGAAAACGAATGCTTGCTCAGTATATATCAATAGATCACACGACTCACGTTAATTTTAGGGGACTTTGAAACTAATAGATTACCCTCAACAACTTGGCAGACTTCGAACTATTTTATAAGTAGTCTGAGATCTTCTGATAAACTCAATACAAGTTCATTAGTACTGTTTATCACTATTTCAGTGAAATGTTCTCGTAAATTATATATTTTCTTTTAACAAGAAAATAATGTTAGTATAATTAACGTCGTTATTAATTAACGTCTGAAAACCTAGTATTTACACTTTTAACATGCCTATTACCTAAATCAACTTAACATTTACATGAATTGTCGTATAGATTAGGTACGCCCATCATTATTGCTAACACTATCACGAGGTCTTGGAAAATAATGTTTACCGAATGCTTTATTTCATCGAATTTTAATTTCACAGACAAAATGTTCCCGGAAGTCATACATTTTTCTGAAATCTTGATAATGTCAACCTATAGATTAGGTTAGGTTATATGTATGTTAAAACATTCCCAAAATTTTATGGTTTCAGAAATTAAATGCTTTCGATGAAATGATATTTCTATGACATTTAAATTCGATGAAACGTTTGTCTATAAAGCAAGGGTAAACCTTTTGAAAGAAATACTAGCATAGTTATGTATCCATAAAAGGGGTTATATTTAAAATAAATAATATTTGGCGCAGTCGGTAGGATATAAGAAGGAAATTATTGAAATATATTAAGAGAATGGTATTGGTCATCATTATTTAAAAGAAATCTAACTATGATATTATAATTTATGGAATAAGATATTATAATATATTGATTACTCTATCGATAAAGTTGAATTTAACAAAAAAGGTATCAGCGTATAAGGATAGAACATTATTCAACAGGTTACTAAGATGGCTACCGTAGCAAAACATTTTACGTGTGTATCTTATTTTCTTATCCCAATGAATGAGTATAAAAATATCGAAACAATACGTAATACGATATTATTATTTCGCAACCTTTGGTAATGTTTCTTACGTATTTATAATACATATTGTTTCACACTACACAATGTAATAATCTCGTTACTTAGTCACGTAAACACATAACAACGTATTGATGGCTCTAATGGAAGCTGTCAGACTAATAACACTCCCATATAATATAACGAGATCATAAAAGACAATGCATTTCGTACGTCTGTCTATCCCGCTAATATAGTAATGTGTAAGTTCATTGCCTGAACTTTTATTAAGTCTATCGCAGATCTAGCAATTTCCACGTTATTAAGATACGTGCTTGGGGACTTATTATGTTTATTTCTGTAGTGTCGCACGTATTTAGTATTTCTATTCTTCCAATATTGTCTTCCATTCCAAACATATCATGAAAGAATAAATGTCTTTTAATACTAGTATGTGTTGTATTTCCTCCTCTTAATATTTATATTTACTATTAAGTCCTCTAACTTGAATGACAACTTGTCAATGTCACTTGTAACTTGAATAACAAAAGTTGAAATATATCGAAACATATGGCCCAAATTGCTGTAATGTCATGTCATATTAAAGCCCCATAATGAATCAATCGATTGGGTTCTTAATAGGTTTTCTAAATTTTTCTACATAATATATGTACCGTATGACGTGTGGGGCCGCCATAAAGACCCCAAAAGATTTCGACATTTATCTTTTATACTATTATAAAATTCTAGATTTCAATTACAAATCAGTTTTCTGTGGAGAGGGATTGCGATTTCAGGAAAATCTTAACAGCGTGATGCAGTATCGTATTTTGTTTTGTATGGGCGCGTGACGCCATATGTCGGCCAGAATTTTTTGTCCTCTCATTGCCAAAACGGCAGGACGGGTTTGGATCAATTTTGGTACCTTGATAGTTGAATATCCAAATTTGGTTATAGGATACCCAGACTACAATAATCTGGGGGCACGGTAGTGCCCCCGCCAAGACGACCAAAAAAAAGCGGGGCACTACCTACCTTTTCTCGAACCGTTTCGTCTAATTTTCAAACCCTCATAGCTTCGTCCCAGTTAAAACCAGAGCGCCCAAATTCACAGGTTAAGATGCAGTTGGGGAACATATAAAATGTATTTAATTTAATTGATCTAGCTTTTATACTTTAGGTTTTATTGGTACGTAAAATACGCCGATTTTGCCACTCACTCACTGACGTACGTATCAAAACCTCTGGGGTACTTCCCGATGACCTAGAAAGCTGAAATTTGGTATGTAAGCTAGGTTTAGTACACAAACAATAGAATAATTCTGAAACTTGGAACTTTTACCCCCCAACCCCTTAAACTAGGGGATGGATGTTTGTATGAGACTTCTGAAAATTTTGATACTAGAGGTCTGAAAATTGATATAGGGACTCCTTGTTATAAATAATAAAATATATATTCTAGGATTTTTAGAAAATCACCCCCCACCCTTTAAATAAGGGGATGAAAGTTTGTATGGGTTTTCCATAATGGGGGCTAAACGTAAACTAAGTACTTCTTAAATACACAATTATTAGGTACTACTTACTTAGAAACGCTACGGCACAAAAAAAAAAAAAAAACCTAAAAATTAAAAACTACTTTACAAAAAGAAATGAGATCCCACCAAAAAAACATTTCATGTAATATTAGCGGCCAAGACTCACATGCTCATAACGCTTTTGCAATTATTACTACTTACTTACAGACGCTATGGCCCAAATAAATGAAAAAGACTAGGGCACCTTACAAAAATAAATGAGATCCCACCAAAAACATTTCATGTAAAAATGGCGGCCAAGACTCATATGGTCTGGCTGTAAAAAAGTTATCAGATCCCTCAAAAAGCCAAGCCCCTAAGCCCTGAGTTTTCTAATCCTACACCTTGGCTTCAAAGGTATGGCTTGGCCGTTTCATAAAGTAACGTAAATAAGTCTAATGGACTGTCCGGCCTATATGGTAAGGAATTAAGTTTATATATATTATCATGGAGATATAAACTTAACTTCTTGATATCGTATGGGCCAGACGGTCCGTTGGACTTATTTACGTTACTTTATGAAACGGCCAAGCCATACCTTTGAAGCCAAGGTGTAGGATTAGTAAACTCAGGGCTTAGGGGCTTGGCTTTTCGAGGCATCTGATAACTTTTTTACAGCCAGACCATATGAGTCTTGGCCACCATTTTTACATGAAATGTTTTTGGTGGGATCAAGATTTACGCGGACGAGGTCGCGCGCATTTTCCAGTTTAATAACACAAATATCTGATGTCAATATATGCACTATTGTTCTCATTCTCACACGTGTGTGCCAAACTGTGTGTGTGTGTGTGTGTGTGTGATACTAGAATGCCAAACTGAGTGGATACACCACCACAGTTTAGGCTTAGTTTGAAATGTAAAGCCCTAACCGTCTGGAAGTAAAACGGGCCTCATCGATAAGTCAACGAGCGGCCCAAACTCAGTTTACTCCGTTTTCCAATCAACGTCTCCAGGCAGTCTTGCGTTAGCATACGTACATACCGCCGCCTGTATGCAAATGCAACAACAAGCTTCCACCGACGCTGTCCCCGCGGCGTCTGTGAGCAATACTGATTTCTGCATCCACACCTGACTATTCCCCACTGGAAATGTCGAAATCCCTATTCGAACTCTATTTTGAGCGGCGAAATATTGCGTTGTCCATATTAATTTGCGAATTCAACAGACGTTGTAATCTATTCTGACGAGCACTTATCCTACCTTGATTGATCGGCTGAAATTTTCTATCTCCTATCGCAATGCAATCTTCATATCTAAATTGATGCTTTTGCTGCAGCAAAATCTATCGTAGCCACCAAATAACATTTGAACCTTTAATCTGATCCGCCTAAAAATACTAGCAGAACCCGGAATAGCGTCGGCTTCTCGCAAAGAAAGATACCCCAGGGACATCCAAAGTGGAAAACTAGTGAATTTATAAAGAGCACATATACTTTCGCGTCTCGTCAAGGTACCGTCGAAACTTGCATGGCTGAGCAGGCGACGGCGTCGTGAAAAATGTATTCTATCAGGCGGCAACGTCGAGCGCAAATAGGAGAACAGTTTAAAAAGTCTGCCAAGAGGGAACCGGTCGGTACTCGATTGCAAATTGACTATAAGTTAAAGTGTCGAAGGAGGTGCGACTGCGGAGTGATTTTCTTGTTATCTAATGTACGGGAAATATGTTTACCCGAGCATTCTTAACTATTGAACTTTAGCAGTTATTGCTAAAGCGAATGCTTTGCTAATTCGGTTTTGCAAGCCACATTCGTGCACATGACCGACGCTCGTGAAAATCATGGAGTCAGATATCGCTATTGATGGATACATCAAGGAGGACGATTTCTATCTAATGCTTTGTGCTTTTTAAACATTTAAAATTGAAAGAGGATTACCCTCATAATGTTACCCAGTGGTACGGTACCCATTTAGCAAAACTCAGAAATTCAAAATAAAATTATTATCGTTTTTTTTTTGATGCAGTTGACAAGTAAAACGTAAAGTATTTTTTAAGACTAAGTTAGTTCGTGGGAGGGATGAAAAAAAAAAATTGGGCAAGTGCGAGTCCGACTCGCGCATGAAGGGTTCCGTATATATATATATATATATATATATATATATATATATATATATATAAATATACATAATCTATAACAAGTTTGTTGTATGGGAGCCCCCTTAAATATTTATTTTATTTTCTTTTTAGTATTTGTTGTTATAGCGGCAATAGAAATACATCATCTGTGAAAATTTCAACTGTCTAGCTATCACCGTTCTTGAGATACAGCCTGGTGACAGACGGACGGACGGACGGACGGACGGACAGCGAAGTCTCAGTAATAGGGTCCCGTTTTTACCCTTTGGGTACGGAACCCTAAAAACACAGGCCGGGATCAAGCCCAGAACCTTTGCAAATATCCGCTCTCACAACACAAAAAGACGTATCTTGGTAACCAAACCGTGTCGGTTACTACTTCTGTCCGAGACAGTTACGTCTCGGCTGCAAATATTTGTCTAGTCGCAGGTGTATTCGCGTTCAGGCTGCGTCCAGGCTCATTCAAACAAATACATTTTCTTTGTATTGTCAAAATACTGAGTAACCTCTTAAAATAACACGGATAAAACCAGGTGGGGTTAATAAAATTCTAAATTAGTTTCACATTAAGCTTTGCTAAGCAGTACCGTATTAAAAAGTACCTAACGCATTTACTTATATAATAAGAATTTATTTTACAGGGTTCAAGAGCCAGTTACCGGTGTATAACTTTAACTAAATATGATAATAGCATTAATTTCGCAACCTTATGTTCCTCACATTCATCTGTTACCTATAACTTAACTATTCAGTTCGATAAAATGGTAAACTAACTACGCAATACCTATGACACATTAGTATAGTTAGATTGACAAACGTTGGCATGAATCGATTTAATTTTATTTTCATTATAATGTGTGAATATCAACTATTTTTCAAATTCAACTTCAGGGGCAGATGATAGTCACGTTCATTACGCGATATATCAATGAAAAAGTATCTGTCACGTTTTTAAAAGTATGTGAGTGTGAGAATTGAATTTCATCACAGTAAAATTTAAAGAATAGACACATTCACGCAACACAAGTTAGAATTTTTATGAGTTCTGTAAATGCTTGAAAATTAAATAAATATCAGGCAGGATTTAATTTACCAAACGAAGTATACCTATTATTTACAAATTAAAACCAACACGTTCTTATAAAGTATTTGTTTTGGGGTCCCAAAATTATTCATCTGTTTGTCTTTCCATCTGTTAATCAACTGCATTTGTAAAGTGCGTCCGCAGTTATGCCTTCCGTCCGGCAGCTTCCACTCGAAAGTGATGAACATTTAATTATTTTTATTCCACACACACATTTTTCATTAACTTATGCCATTCGTGCTAACTCTCATGGATTCGCCTATACACGTCGACGCTAGCGCCACCGGGTGAACAGATAACTTCCCTCTGTACATATTTGAGCGCTACGCCGCTATCTTTCACTGCGGCTGTCAGAATCATATTCAGTGACGATGCATTTTTCATCATCCAATCTCCCGCAGGATGACAATGAACTAAGAATTGTTTTGTATGATATGCCTTTGAAATTGCTTTGTCATCGCTACGTGTCTACGGCGTAGGCTTCGTAGCGTGTAGCGCTCGTAGCGGTTTGTGATCTAAAATGAATTAAGTGCTACGTCAGTCACGTTTCCATTACCATATTTGTTTGCGGTAAATTATGAAATTAATATTGACACACAGGTTTTATAAACAAAAAAATTGCTTAAGTATTCCATAATATCCACTGAAATGTAAGCAGGACTCGAACCTGCGACCATAGATTATATACAAGTTACTACGCTGCGACCCTGCGTTTCCGGCGGCCCAACTATCACAAAATGTTATTTACGTCAATCACACCAAATCTTACAGCAAGTGTAAGAACCACAAAAGAGATGGCGCTATTTTCAATGTTTTTAATAGAATATGTTTATAGATTCTGTTTTTAAAGTGGGAATATTACATTTTAACTTTTTAAATATTGACTAACGGGTAAATTATGAACAAAAAATTTATTGTGATCCAATGCAATGTAAGGTGCAAAGATGCACCTAGGTAATGGAATCTGAAGAATCAATCCTTACTATCAGCGCATGCATAGACATTTTGACGTTTTTCATATAAATACATCTATACGCTTCACCGCCATCCGTTTTTTTATTATTAAAAAGTGATTTTGGTCTAAAACTTTTATGTACTAATCACATTTTTTTTATATTAAACCGTTGATACAATGATCAAAGCCCAAAGAAAATTTAAAATGGGTTATCTGGTGGAAGAGACCGGTAATCGAACCCGGTACCTCTGAATTGCCGGTCCAGCGCGTTAACCTAACTCTCAAGCAACCTATCGAATTTTTCCTTATGCTTTGTCTGTCCATCTTTGTATTGTTTATTTTTGCATTTTGCATCTTTGTATCAATGGTTTACTAATAAATCTACCTCGCCATCCGCATTTTTTGATTAAAAAGTGATTTTTTTTAAACTATTTTAATAGCTAAAAAAATGTAAACAAAACATTACGCTCCCGCTGTCAGGTCGGGTGGTTCCGTTGCCGTGTCCTAAACGCGCGTGTTCGGATCTTGATAGCGCGCCAGTAATTATAGTTTTGCTTATTACTAGACCACTGCCTGCTGATTAGCCGGTTGCGTTCCCTTTGAGCGAGCCTCGGCGAGGCGCTCTGCGGCAGTGAACTGTCTGTGTGGATTAGCGCGATAATCCTGATTTGGTAATATCTCGGCATTTATCGCTATTCGAGGTGTATTCGGTGGCGACATGTTGAAAAAATATATGAACTTGACATTACAAGTGCACGCGGTGAGGACTCTCCTTTATTGTCAAAATTATATTATTTGCTCGTTATTAGCGATATGACTGGAGCTCGAATATTTCACCTGTCAAAATTTTATGTTATCTCAGTGTGAAAGAAAAGGTTATAAGCTTTAAAGCCAAATACTATGGAGTTATAAAATGATTAAAACTATCGCGAGACATTTTTAATAAACATTATAAAATAATCAGCTTAAACTTTCTAAAAATCCTGTTCAAAACGTTCGAAAAACAGATACATTTTATCTTAGATTTAAAAAAAAGAACATAAAAATACAGGTGTACGAAGAAAAAACAAAAGATTGCTATACCGATGAAATACACAGTTAATAACTAGTTCTAAGGTCACAACTTATTACAAATTTGTATAATTTTTTGACAAACTGGACAAACATGGGCGTACGAAATTTGTACAGACTACAGTTAATAATAAAATTAATAATATATGTGGCAAAGTAATATTTGGTTCAGCGAAACAAATGGGTAAAGGTTGAGGCGCCCACAAAATACCTACATCTAAAACACGATTATACAGCGTACAAGTTACAAGATTGCCGACCGAACCCAAATTAACTGCCATGAATACCGCACTATTATTTGTCCAAATGAAGATTGCCTGTCGTGCTTACTACAAATAAAGCAAACAAAGCGATTTTGTTTCAAATTAGGGCGAAATTCCACGTTCTTTGACTCGAGTAATCTGATTCCTATGCCTGTGAAAACTTTCGCCATTTTTCGGACATAAAGCAGTGGTGCTTAAACTTCTGACAGTCTTTTTTTTTAACTGACACGCTTTACGTAACTCCTATAAAGTTGAACTTAATTAACAGAAAAAAAATAGGTTTAAACCCTTATTGTTTTATTTGTAACCGATCCGAAAAAGGTTTTGCGTCCAGTCGTATTTTCAACTATTATTATTTAATCGTTTGTCAAATTTAAAGCCAGCGAAGAGTAATTTTGCGATTAATAAGCCAGGTTGCGTCAGAAGGCACATCCAGATCTTTAGCAGATCCAGCATAGGAATGAAGCTGACAGCATATTTTTTGCGTTACAAGATTTCTATTACATGACTTGTCAGGTTGATATCACTTTGGCAGAAATATTTATGTGATGAACTCGAATATTTTGTTCCTGGGTTATGGATGTTGTCTATACATGTATTTATATATTATGTATATCGTCGTCTAGTACCCATAATACAAACTGTGCTTAGCAGTTACTTTGGGACTGCTTAGGTCGATTTGTGTAAGATTGTCTGTTAATATTTATTTTATTACTAGCTGCGCGGTGTTACCCGCTCATCCCATGTAGTGACATTATATCGGGATAAAAAGCTTACGTGTTAATTCAGGGTGTCAGCTACCTCCATACCGAATTTCATTAAAATTGGTATAGCCGTTTGAGCGTGAAGAAGTACCAAACATACACATAAACACACTCACAACTTTCGCCTTTATAAATTAGTGTGATTTTAATGTAAAAGGTATTACAAAGCTCCTGGACTCCGCGGGTAACACTTTGAGCACCGCTGACCTAGAGGAAACATGGCTTCATTGGGGTAATTGTTTTATCGCATGAGGTGCCCAGGTGCGCACAGCTGGAGCCCAAAGGAAGAAAGTTATAATAAACCGGAGCACGCTCCAAAGATCGTATCGCGCCAAATTATTTTGGTCAAGGATAGTTTAAGCAAACAACGTTCTGTTCGGGTATAACAATAATTTGTACTCCCTACTGGTTGTTTCGAATATTCTATGCGGGTCACACCGTGGTCTCGGCGGAGTAGTGAGGCTTTATCGCCGGTTATAATAAAACAATGTTATTTTGTTCCTGGATTACTAATTGCTGCTGTTTAGAGTAAGATTATCGTCTGTTGCTTATTTTAAACAGTTTCCCAGTTTTTGTTTCTAGAAGTAAAAATTCTTATTTAAAGTGAGGTTTTTGGCTATTGTTTTGGTATTTTCGACGGAACTTTAGCTTGACTTGAGGAAGGTAATATTATTTATCAAGCATTGGTCAATCCTCCGATTTATTATCTAGCAGAGTAGCTAAGCTTTGTCGCCGGTTATAATAAAACAACGTTGTTTTGTTCCTAGATTACTAATTGCTGCTATTTAGAGTAAGATTATTGTCAGTTTCCTTGTTTTCGTTTCTAGAAGTAAAAAATCTTATTTAGAGTGAGGATTTTGGGTATAGTTTTGGTTTTTTCAGCGGAGCAATAGCTTGACTTGAGGTAATATTATCTTTCCGAGGAAAATTGCGATTTCAGGAGGTTACGAAGTTTGCCTCGCGGGGGGCAACAATGCGGGGGATATGTTGTAATTTATGATCATAATATTTCAAACCAACGTCATACGAAATAACGCTTCAATTGCCAATTAACATTTATTTATTTATGAGAGAGACTTAAAAGAAAGGAGTGTGAATAATTTAGTAAAATAAACGTAGCTAGTTCGTTGAGATATTAACGAGCTAAATAAAGCAATGAATGGTAAAATTACAAATAAAACATTTGGCAGAAAATGTTCGGTGCGAATTTCACATAAAATTTTACACAAATTTAATGTGAAATAAGTAAGTAATTAGTATAATAAAATTCAGACCGATATGATCTGATTATTGTAATTATTGTATTAAGCGGTTTACGATATGATCTGTCTGCGATTTGATGAAGCGTTGGTTTTTAGAGTCAAAAAAGGTCACGTGAATCACATTTGACGTCACCAAATCGAAATAAAATAATGACCGACTCCTATCCCCAGAACAGCAAAAGGGTGGAGGAAAACAGTACTCTTACTGTTAGTTGATGTGACCGTGCTTTGCTAGCGACAGCGTAAACGATTTGTACGGAGAATAAAACGGCGCCACTAGCGGTAACTTCGTACAACTACAATACAATACAACAATACTTTATTGCACACCAACAAGAAAAATATTACATGAGATATCTTAAATTAAACAATGGTAGACAATGGACGGTCTTATCTCTTCCAGACAACCTTTGGGTAGCGGAGATAACAAAATTACTGCATTTAAACTACAATTATAGTGCAGTCATTGAAGCATTATGGCTCCGATTTTTTTTACGGTGAACCGAATTGCATACAATTTTGGAATTAGGTTCATCTTACCCTTAACTTCAAAAGTGAAAATGATTTGAACTCCGCAACCACCCTGGGGGTGGTTGCCACCCCTTCTCGGGGGTGAATTATTTTTTTTTCAAAATAACCTCGGATATCAATAGAAGGCTTAATTTTAAGAAAAAAATCATCTATAAAGTTTTTCAAAAAATCCAATACTTTTCAAGTTATTGGCAATTGAAAATTCGCAATTTTTTCACGTTTTTCATCGGTATTTTGCAAATATCTCCAAAAATATACGTTTTATCGAAAATTTTATAAAAAACAAAATTGTAGCAGGTAAAACAATAAACAATTTGGTTTTGTATAAAGTATTCTAAGTGCAATATTAAGCTAGATATTAAAGATCAAAGCCGTTTTTTATTATGTCTGAAATTTAATCGATGTGGTCAATGCCATCTAGCGGCGAGCAGATGCATTTTATGCATTCTAATACAAAAGAGTTTTGTAGTGCTTGAAATAAGCTTTAAAATGAGCTATAAAAAGTCTTTTGCACGTAAAATAAGTGAGCTGTATTGCAAATAAGAGGAGCATCTAATGTTTTTTCTTTCAAATCAATGGGTTTCATAAGTGCCATTTCCACCAAAATTAAAATTAATCGTATTCCGCCTAGAATTAACTTTATTATGAAGAGTTTGATAGATAGTATCAGTTTGGCTGCTTCAGGACACATATTTTTCAAAAAAGTCACGATTAAAAAAAAAAAAAAAAATCAAATTTTAAAAGAACTTACTTTATTTTCATAATATCTCAAAAATGACGACAGATACATATAAAAGTGTACGGATTAAAAATTTAGGTATTTTTCTGACAAACAATTTAGTTTTTTTGTTTTTTCTGTCCAACAAAAATTGACGGAGATATGATTGTTTAAAGAGCGCGTGGCAGCGCAATCACAGCCTCTCTTAAGCCCTTTAACCCTTCACCGTTTTAGAAAAAGGTTTTTTACTATATATTGCAATAAAGGATGTTGTAACTCTCTTAATTACCTTTACAATGCTTTTTTATAAATTGTGATAGCATGAAAATTGAAGGAGTTATGGTCCAAAAACTTATCATATTTTTTTCTACTTAGTAACTGAAAATTTCGGAGTGTGAATATTTGGAGCAATGTGAAAGTACGCAGTATAATAGAGACCCACAACTATAATGTGTATATATATACATAATATGGCTCATATATTTTGAAAACGTAGGCATGAATACATACCGCTATTAGATGGCATTGACCACATCGATTAAATTTCAGACATAATAAAAAACTTAATATTGCACTTAGAATACTTTATAAAAAACCAAATTGTTCATTGTTTTACCTGCTACAATTTTGTTCTTTATAAAATTTTCGATAAAACGTATATTTTTGGAGATATTTGCAAAAAACAGATGAAAAACGTGAAAAAATTGCGAATTTTCAATTGCCAATAACTTGAAAAGTATTGGATTTTTTGAAAAACTTTATAGATGATTTTTTGCTTAAAATTAGGCCTTCTGTCGATATCCGAGGTTATTTTGAAAAAAAAAAAAAAATTCACCCCCGAGAAGGGGTGGCAACCACCCCCAGGGTGGTTGCGGAGTTCAAATTATTTTCACTTTTGAAGTTAAGGGTAAGATGAGCCTAATTCCAAAATTTCATGCAAATCGGTTCACCGTAAAAAAATTCGGAGGTAAGACCGTATTTTTCGCTTCAATGACTGCACTATTATCCATACAAATCGTTTACGGAGTCGCTAGCTCGTACTAGCGAGTCACTGTAAGTGAGTAAGTGAGTCGTGGTAAGGGTACGGCTAAAAAGATGGGATGGTGAGCTAAAACTTAGATACATGGAGGATAGTGGCCTAATACCGAACAATGAAAGAAGCTAGACAAAGCCATTGCCAAGAGGTGTGTCAAATTAAGAGACTTTCTCCAGTTCTACGGGTAACTTATAAAGTAAACCATATTGGCCAATTGGGACATTATTTGGTATCTAGCTTTCACACGTCAATAAATATCGTGACACGTGCCTGTTATTACTCCGCCAACTAAATCACACTTCACAGCGAAAACCCAGTGAAATATAAAGAATATAGCAAGAAAATTGAAACAAATGCCAGCAATTGGTTCACACATCAGTCACAATCGTAAATATCGTGACATCGGCGCCGCCTAAGCAAACCGCGCGTCGTTTCCCTTGATGGATTATACGCCGATTACCGCCGACAGGAAATCCGCGTATTTTTCATTTGGCAATTGTAACCGTAGGTAATGGGCCCGATATGAAAATATCGTTATACACGGCGGCCCCGATTAGATTAGGTACAATTGGCTTACATGGAAACTTGGGCCATTATGCCGCGGCATGCTTAGCATGTTCGGAATAATCGTATTTCGGCCTTGGTGTTGGGATTATCTTGATTTTTTTTGATTCAATGACAAGGTTTTTAACGTCTAGTAATTTAGAAAAAAAATTAACTAAAGTTTCTTCAGTGATAATTAAGGCAAAATACGTTTATAAGACAGCCCAATACTGCTTAAAGAATTATTGCACGTTACTGGTTCAAAATGGGGCTATCATTAGATAAAAAAAAAACAAGATAGCGAGTAACATTATTTAGAAAAGTTTACGTGCGTCTACTCACCGCCCAATTTTAGAACTTGGATGATCCATAGATTTGGGTTCACTACAATAGCAATCCCAAAAACTATGATAACCATTTCATATCAAGTTACCTATTTTCGTCGCACAACGTTATAGAAAGGGGGAACATTATCTCTATCATGAAATCACATGAGTACTCGAATTACTATGCATCCTAATCTCAATTGATCTCAATTGCATTCAGAATTGGGTACCCGCAACTACCTGACTTTGGCGATATTCATCAGTAATGGCCAGTCGAAGTGCCAACAGCGCAGCTTATTACCAAGCCTCGGATTAATTCGGATTCACCCGCCATTTCTATTTCTGTTATCGCTGTTGTCTTTAACAATAACACGGACTAAATTAAATATTTTATGTGAACCTGTAGGTACACCCTAAGGACAAGTTTAAAACGTTTGTAAAATGATTCGGGTTTGAAAGGTTAATATACTTTGTGAAAGTAATAAAGGCATGGATAGAAATTAGAATTGTATATTTTATCGTTGTTGTGTTTTGTTTTACAGTTCTACACGCAGGTATGACTAATTTGGGCAATTTTATTACAGTAAATTTACGTGAATATAAAATGTACACCTAATTTAAATAGCAAAAACATTTAAGTTAAAACAAATTGATCATAATTGAGTTTGTGTTCTATAAATTTCAGCATACCTACTTATATTGTTATATAATCAAGCGTCCATCCTATTTAATTCGTGTTTCGACTAACGTCACGGGGAACTAGAATTGGTAAAGAAATAAACCTAATCGCATTAAATCTGTAATTTAAAGATTTGTTATATTGCGTAACAAAGTTTATATAAATAAATAAACTAACCCCAAACCCGTACATGTAGGTAATAAGTACACGCACGATACAAGATTTGAGTCACGATCGCGAATACGAACTCCTGAGTGAGTTAGCGAGTTAATCGCTACACGTGTCGAGATAATGTACTACCGAGCGCGAAAGGATCGCGATTTTGTTGTACTCTGCACTCTATATACGACTATCGCAAGATGTAGGGGGATGTCTGTACAGTACTATCAACGTTCAACAAGGGAGAAGCATTCGTCTTGTCCATACGAAAGGAGTTCACTATTTTGTTGCAGTTACTATAGCAAGATTCAGAGGGATGCCTGTACAGACTAGCAGCTTCATTCAACAGGGGGAAGCATTCGTATTGTCCATAGACGATCACCATTTTGTTTGGTGGAGTCAACTCGGTGGAGTTATGACTTCCCCCAGAATCTTCCGATAATAATATACCACCTCTTGTCGAAAGAAGCTGATAGTCACCAATATCGGCATCTTTAGAACTCCGGAGTTAAGACTTCTCCCTGAATCTTGCGATAGTAATATGCCATTTCATGTCGAAAGAAGCTGATAGTCACCACTATCGGCTTCTTTCGACAGAAGTTCGTCTTGTCCATGCAAAAGCCGATCAACATTTTGTTGTAGTTTGTACATTATTGTCGCATGTTCATGAGGGCTTAATGCCTTTATTCTGTGGCTACCAGCTTCCTTGAATAACGGGAATGCATTGCTATTGATTTGCTCTCCCAAAAATGGTATGGGAGGAAAAGATAGGGGTGCCAGTTGAGTATTTATAATGTTTGTATAGATATATATATAGATGGGTCCCACTAAGTATTTACGGTAGGATGTATACTTAAGTTATGGTTCATTTACTAAATAAAATTACTCATAGAGAAAAAACCGGCCAAGAGCATGTCGGGCCACGCTCAGTGTAGGGTTCTGTAGTTGCCCATCCTTCACAATAGATGGGCTTAATTTAGATATGAGAAAGATTTCAAGCTCTATAAAAAAGGTCGTAAACGCCAAAGTATCTGTAATTACTTAATACCTTCTGGAAGTTATCGATTATACGCTCCAGATTGAGCGGAATCTTTTAATGCAGTGTGGCAGTTAACTAATATGTGTAACGTTCGAAGTATAAGGACACCGCGCGGCACTTACGTCATTTTAAAGAAAATTATGAAATTTTGCAATAATTCAAAAACGGCTCGACCGTTAATATAGTTTTCATTGAAAGTACTTATAAGGCCTCATTTTCATGATTTTTTCCCTCTATTTTTGACACGTGGTTTAAAAGTTACGGAACGTTAAAGGACGCTATTTTTTTTTATTTTCGGAGCTAATATTTACAAATCTGCTGAGTTTATCAAAAAATATTGTTAGAAGACCCCTATTATTTTTAAAAGACCTTTTCAACGACACCCGGACACACTAGTGTTGAAACGAAAAAAAAATTCACCCCCACTTTAGGTGATAGAGGTAACCGCAAAAAAGTTTTTTTTATTTTTTTTATTTTACCGTCGGCGTCATACGAGTACATACACATACTCATACCAAATTTCAGCTTTCTAGTACTAATGGTCACGGAGCTAAGCCGCGGACGGACGGACAGACGGACATGGTGAAACTATAAGGGTTCCCTAGTTGACTACGGAACCCAAAAAATGCTCGTAGTATGTATAAATAAATATATTATTTTATAAGACATACAATATCACCTAAAGTCTTCAGTTGTACCTATTATTAAGGTCCGTTAAACATAAACAATTCACGACAATAAACTACGAAAAGTTTTTACAAGTCAATTTGAAAGTTAATCAGCGTTTATGACCTTAAAGAAAAAGCTAATAAGTAACAGAAAATGTTGTTAAAACATAAAGTAGCTCTCGAGGCGGCGGGTTCTGCCGAGTCGATGAAACTTAGCAGCGATTAAACCACTGTCGTAAAAGGAAACCGAGTAATCTCATACGAACCGTAATAAAGTATTAACGTGAGGTCCTTGGTCGCGCTTAAGGGACAGTTTTGAAATACCCATATCCTTATCCTTACATATCTATAGACAGGAGCATGTGCAATACATTAGTGAAAGAGTAAAAGTGACTGTAATGAAAAAAAAAAAGATTATTATTACCTATTTATGGTTTTTTTGTCAATCTAAACTAACGTTGAATGATGATAGTAAAATTATTATTACTATTACACATTTTACTGAAATATACATTATCATTTACTCAGACACATTATTTAGCATTTGTCTTGGAATACTAAACTTACCCATATCTGTCCGTGTCATGTGTGACATTAAGACTCGCGTCATGTGTCAAATCTTATTAAAAGATTAACGTAAGTTTTGACAACTTTCTGCTTACAAATGAGCCGATTACAGTCAGATAACTTTGTAGTTTGGAGTATTTAAATTACGGCCCATTTTCTTGCGTGCGCAAAACTTCCTTTAATTAAGCTTACATTTACAGAAATATTTCTAGCAACATTTTAACTTGTAGTTTTATGAAAAGCAAAGAATTTATCGCATCGTAACTTAGTTTATATCTTATCTTATAAACTTGGCTTTTACAGAGATTATTACTCACGCCAGCAGGTGAGAATAAATTAATGTAAATATTAATTAGGCGGTTAGACATCTGGCAGTGTTTAATAGGAAGGCACGCGGCGCGAGGTGTTTCATAAAGCGAGTCTTCGCGAGACTGACAGATTACCCAAATACCGCCCTTTACTGCTTATTAACTTCACTTTATGAACTCACTCTGCTCCGTACTTACAGTTCTGGAGATGCATGCCGACCATTTACAACCCCCGCATTACATATTTACACAGAATTAACGAGACACCGTATTCTGAATTAAGCAAATACTCAGCGAATATTGGTCTGAAGAAATACGGAAAAATGCTCGGATAAAAAGCTAACAATATCGTAAACATTCTTGCTTCTGTTACGGAAAACTTCTGCGATTTAAAAGTGAGCTACATTATTCGCTCGAGTGAAGCTCCGGGTATTGGAGACCGATATTACGACTATACTTTCTGTTCAAATAATCAAAGTTTCACAGTGTTTTTAGAGAAAAAAGTTTTTTAAGGGGAACAATAGTTCGTATAATTTTATGGCGTTATGCGCCGGCTGCTAGGTAGGTAAGCAGTTACGTTACCCCTGGCGACTGGATTTCGATTAACCAATAAAAAGTTTGATATCCCAGCATTGGGGTAAAAACTCACTGTTACTCATTGTAATCCTTTTTTCCATTCATCTTCGCAGACACGGAAAGGCTTTCTCGGTAGCGTGGACTAATTCTGAATGCACCTCCAATCGTAAAAGAAGTCGTAAAGAAGCGAGTCTCCCCTCGAACCGATGCACGGGAATCAGGGAACAAATAGTTGATTTCTTATTGGTTTCCACCCAGTCTCAAGATTGAAAATTCGCCATAAAGACATTGGGACACGCCTGGCCGGATTAAAGGGGAAACTAATAAAGAAAACTTTTGCGACACCGTATTTTTACCAAATGCGCTCTTAAAACTTTGGAGTCTTTATTAGTTTTGCGATGGTAATAGTGGAAAATATCCAAGTGCCTTAAGTATTTTCCTGAATCTCCGATGAAACACTGTGTCTTCATTTATGCAATAAACCAGCGGTCGACTTCAGCGTTTTCTTTCTTAAATGTGTTTTAGGTAAAACGTCCCGGAGTTACCAATCTAAGTGGGAATGCGTAATAGCGCTGTTTGTATTTGGGGAAGCGTACGTACATAAATATCAAATAGCTTTTAGCGCGTGATAAAATGTTCGCAAATCCTCCGCTGAGCGGAAAAAATTATGAAATACTGAGCCTCGGCGACACGGGCGAATAGTGACTTCAAAGATGAGATAATAAAGACAAAACACAACATTCTCGAAAAACATGTCGGAGCGAAGCTTTGAATAGGAGACGGGTAATGTGAATTTTATTTACATAAATTATCTCACGGCGGAATGATGTGTACTCGACGAGAGAGCCTTAAAGGGTTGTTTGTTTACGCAACACTACGGTGATCGCCTATTGGGAATAATTTACGGGCGCCATTTGTAAACAAAAGGTTCTATAATTACTTCACACGATGAGCCGGCTCTTACTTATTGATAAAAAAAAGGAAAAAAAACAGCGTGTTAGCGGTGTTATTCATGCAGCATCCACACGTACATAATTTAGCACACGCCTCGACTCATCGTTCGAAATATTAAGGTATATAAAATTTTATTACGGACGGTACCCCCTTACCCGTTTCTCTATAAACATTTTCAGTGTCGCCCCCCTCGGCCGGCGTTCTTTGCCTTATTCTTCTAATGCCACATTCGCGTCTTAATAACGAATGGTATTATGTTACAATCGCTCGCATTGTTTGATTTTCAATCTCCCGAGATTGCAGATTTCCCTTCGCTAATGGGCCGTGCCGGGAAAATGGAATTTTTGAAACACTATATCGAGAGGATGAGCTTTATTGCGTATTATTTAAACTTCTTATTGATTATTTGAGCGCCACTCACGGCTCGGTGTATTTATAACGTTGCAGTTTTAATGGAAAACTCATTGTGTATTATTGAGTCCAATGAGATGTTTGGTTGTGCACGGTATAAGAGAAAGAGTGGAATATCCGTAAAATATGAGTTTTATTTTTCAATCCATACGTTAAATCGTTATATTATCACATACATTTTTAGATGTACCTACTTTATAAATTTAATAAAATAGAGATATTGAATAGGCGGTCTGATTGACAATGACTGCGTGTTTAGTCATAATTTGTTTTAAGTTAAGGCATCATTGTTTTTTTTTCTGGTGAACCATTCCCAGACAAACCTACTTCGCGATATAATGAGTTTATGTTATATATACACTAGGAAAGAGTGATGTAAGACCTTACTTTTAAAATTGTACGTATCTGTATGTGAGGCTGTCTAAGTATTTAAGTTATGAATGGGTCAAACTCATTTCCTAAAGTGAAAAAATGATAAGTGACCATTCATATCTTACCCAGTTTATACTCATATTACAAAGGAAAAGTGGAACCCAAGCATGAAAATCAGATTAAATTACCATAACTACGAAAACAAGTCGGCATATTGGTTCGACAATACGGCATCAATAGTTATATCCGCGAATGCGAAGCAATAAGGAAAAATAAAACAATACGACGGTACCTTAGCCAATATGGCGGGTGTAAGACAAACAGGTATCGATATCGTCCATAGTCGGCACCGGCGACGCGCGACGTCAATAATCGTGAAGCGCCCAAGAGATTGAAGCCGCGGCAATAGGGTTACCTCTACTAAGATTCATTTCTCCTATTATTTTGCTTTGCCGTCGCCTTGATTTTTAAGTGATGTGTACGAAGTGATCCAACTAGCGGTGTATTATTAATCTTGCAGTTTTCATATTCAGTTATGTTATAGATACAACGTAATAAACTCGTTGTGTAAACCCTGGGTAACCCTGAGACATGCCATGACCTAAGCACAAATGATTATTGATGCAACTTATTTATTTTGTTTATCGTTCTCAAATTGAGACATATCTATTAAACACATTAAGAGCAATGTGTATTTTACGTGCAATTTTAATATGTCACATTAAGAGCAATGTGTATTTTACGTGTATGCCATTGCAGAGCATTATTCACAATTTTCATTTATAATTTTAAATTTTTCTGTGTTATGTGGCAAAATAATGAAAATCTCTGTATAATTTGGCAACCCTAAGACGCACCACATGCAGCATGGATTATCACCGATTGCCGAAAAGATTGCTATCAGTGCAACTTATTTGTTTAACGCTCCCAAATCGAGAGTTTTAGCCGGGTTAAGAGCTATGACACTTAAGGTAGTATTACTACATTTGCAGTTTCCATATTTTAAGTACCTACTGCATCATATTTAGGTGAACTGAATGAAAACTCAATATAACTCGGTAACCCTGAGCCTTGCACAGATTATCATCGATTACCGCACAGATTGCTATCGGTGCAATATAAGAGCCGCCGCGCCCAACACGAAAGCTTATCGTTGCGTCGATGACTTAGGTAAGTACAGTCGGCCGAAGCCCCTTGTGACACATGTGTTACTTCTGCAACTGACTGTAGTATGCTAGCGTGTTGTTATTGATTACCGCTATTTATTGAATTTCTTTTCATCGCACGGAAAAAGTTGCCGTACTTTAAGGCCTCCACCAATTATTGCTCTTAACTAAACTGACATTGCGTTTGCTAGACACGTAGTTATATTGGTATGACGACGCGGTTGACATAGTGGCGGTAAGACTGCCTACGGGTGGTGGTGCGTTCGAATCCCGGCAAGGGCAATTATTTGTGTGACGAACTCGAATATTTGTATATATTTATTTATGTAAGTATGGTATGTATATTGTCGTTTAGTACCCTTAACACCAGCCTACTAGAACATACTTTGGGAGGTAGGTAGAAGATATTTATTTGTTACGACCTGAAACATAAGCACTCATCGATTAGCCTACGATTAGTGAGCCTTCACAAAATGATGCCTAGATGTGTCAGGTACCCATGTACTTCGTAAACTCATGACGTAGCGACCCGCCTCAGCTTGGTGCAATGTTGATAAATGATGCATGGATTATACATATAAACCTTGCTCTTGAATTACTCTATCTATTAAAAAAACGCATCAAAATCCGTTGCGTAGTTTAAAAGATCTAAGCATATATAGGGACGGACAGATAGGAAGCGACTTTGTTTTATACTATGTAGTGATAGTCAGTCAAGTCATTCCAGCTATGTTAAGCTAATTTTCTAGTAGAAAAGCGAGCCCAGAGTACAGTTAATTTACAAGCCGAAAAGTTTTGGTTTGTCAGGCGTTTTTTGCATTTCACCCTAACTGGTTCAGTGATTTTGTAGCAATAAGCCGCGGCCGGATGGACACCCGAACTTCGCTAATAGGGTTTCCGGAATGTACCCTCGAAACGTCTTGATAAAAGATAAAACGTGTTTTTTGTTTGCTGAATAGGCTGTGCTGTCTCTATTATAGCTTAATTTTATTTGTGCAAATTTAATCACACAAAAAATATGTATAAACGATGGACTTAATGCCTTCAAGGCATTCTTTATCAGTCACCCGTAAATAAATTTACGGGTAACTTTTCAATGTAATATTTGTTTTTTACTGAATGTCAAATCTTCAAGAAAAGTGGAATTTAAAGGCGGATATTATGTCACAATTTAAGTTACGTCTACCTTACTTTGACAGTTTCATGGTGGGCTGACTAGAGTCCATTTTGTTAAGAGGCTGCGAAGTACTTAACAATAATCCAATGACCTTGGGACTATGTTAATTTCACTTGTGTGAAAAGCGAATTCTCTCTAGAATTCCCAGAAGCTTAGATGAAAATTTAAATAAAACTAGGTCGATGCAGAGTCAGCCACCGGCTAAGCTTGCACCATAGATTGGAGCGAAGTTGTGCTATCTTCGATTTGTATAACGCAGTAACTACAAAATAAACTACAACAGAAAGTTGAAAGAAATAATAATTTAGGTATTTAGAAAAGTTTATGGAAAATATTAATATAGAAATTAATTTTTGATGATGATTTAAATTGACTGGCGTTCAGATAGCTCTACCAAACGATTCAGCTCTGTGCGATTTTCAGCCAATTTCTTCTTTTCGTTGATTTTTTTGACTCGTGCGAAAGGAAATCCAGGCTCGAAGAATAAACCATTGATGTTTCTGACTCTGGAAAGCGCAACATAAGACATGCCTAATGCAAATTCAGTGTCTCCAATGTTTACAACTGCTTGATCTAGAGTTAAGCCTTGAGAACGGTGAATGCTTATTGCATATGCAATCTGTATGGGAAATTGCTTCTTTGAGAACGTTGTTGAGCCTTTCCTGAATGAAACTGTCACTGGTGGTATTGGATATATTGCAGTTCTGGAGTTGCGGACCTGAATATGATGCAAATTCCACCATAATGCAAATTGGAAAATCGTCACTGAAACGGTTGTCTTCGCGGTGATTGTACACAATGTCTACAACTTTACCAATTGTTCCATTGCACAAACCCGCAGCAGTGAATAAATTTTGCCTTAGTATGACTTGGGCCCCTTCACACAAATACAGCTCAGATGCTAATCCTCTAGCGTCATCAGAAGATGCTGTTGCAGCCCTTGGGTCGTTGTGGATGGCGTTGATTCGAACAACAGGGTGGCCGACGTTCCTCAACTTATCAAGATTGAACGACTCGATTTCTTTGTTTGTTGAAATCAATCGAATTACATCTCGTGTTGAGGATACTGAAGCTTGATGCTTTGAGATGAATCTGGTTTCGATCAACTTGTAGTCAGCAACTGTGACCTCACCTACCGCCAATCTCTGCAAACAATCCCTGAATTGCTTCTGATCTTCACCCACTTGCCTCATGATTTGTTTCAACACAAAAACTTTTTTGATGTTACGATAAGCAATTTGGCCTTGTACTGCGACTGTGTTTGAGCTCCGAGGAGTGCCATATAGGGGAACGTCACCGACAGGTTGAATAGAATAGAATGGAATAGAATATTCTTTATTGCACACCTCAACAGGAAATAAATACAAACAAAATCAGATTACAATAACATTCAATAGAGGTAAACAACAGGCGGCCTTATCGCTAAAGAGCGATCTCTTCCAGACAACCTTTGGGTAGCGAAATTAAATAAAAACGTCAGAAATGAGTAGGCGATGCAAAAGTAATCATGGATTCTGTGGAAAAAAAAACTACTAAAATAATACATAAATAAACGTACATAAAATACCGAAAAAAAAATATATATGCACAAATAAACCTACTTAAACATACATAACATAGGCATATACATATAAAATAATATTAGTAACGAACCACACTTCATGTCGGTCACAATACCAAAAAATTAAAGAAGGGACAAATAATGTTCTTTAAGGAGTGTTTTAAAATTGGCAACGGATTGGCTACGTTTTAAGTCTACAGGCAGAGAGTTATACAACAAAGTAGCCTGGAAAGTAAAAGAGCTGTTGTAGAATTCAGAGGAGGAAGAGGGGACAGCCAGAAGCAAATTTTGAAGTTGATTGAAATCGCCAAAGAAAACAACAATGTATCCACCCATGGTCTTGCTTGCCGCAGCCGATAAAATATATTTGCCTTTGTACTCGTTTGCCGGCTTTTGGCTTTAAGTTAACTTAATTCTCTTTTCGTCAGTGTGTAGTCTAGTGGTCTAGGTATGTTAATTCATGAGGAAAATAAGAATCAGTCAAATACATACGTAAATATTCGCTTTCGGAATAGTCAAAACTTACATGTTACACTAATTGTCACCTTTGATATTGAAGCTTGTCTATGAAAAAGTAGCGCGCGCTTTTCACTTACAAAGTCCATTCGAGTCGATCCATGGGAGCTTTTTGTTTTTTATCATAACTTTTTAATTAAGAACAATTTCAAAATTTTCTCTTCGTCACAACCTAGCGAAATTTAATTTGTGCATTTTAAAACAAAAATTTCTAAAATCGGTTGAGAACTCGCTGAGATCTGCGCATTGTTACAAAGTCCATTCGAGTCGATCCATGGGAGCTTTTTGTTTTTTTATGATAACTTTTTAATTAAGAACAATTTCAAAATTTTCTCTTCGTCACGACCTAGCGAAATTTAATTTGTGCATTTTAAAACAAAAATTTCCAAAATCGGTTGAGAACTCGCTGAGATCTGCGCATTGTTACAAAGTCCATTCGAGTCGATCCATGGGAGCTTCGCTCGCTTCGCTCGCTCCGCTCCAATAAATGCCAAATATTCAAAACAAAAATAAACTTAAAATCGTGAATCACGAGGGAGGTTCTCCATCAAATGTACTGTGTCAGTTGTCTGGTGTGGTAAATTTAGCATTACCAATCGAAAATTAAACGACAATCGATCAACGTCGATTGAGTGGGTGTGTCCACACCCTTACCTTAAACACAAAACAAAAATAAAACTCCAATTCCAAAAACAACCCTAAACATCAACGACATGGATTGATAGTTTTTTTTTATTCAATGATCTCGAGTTATTGGGATTACATTCATTCGACCGTAAAAGAAAATCACTGGCCGAAGTTACCGGCATTTCACACCCTCGTACTAAAAGTTTATTGAAAAATAAATATTTTAATGCTAACCGATCGCCCTTAGGGTTCCAGGTAAATCTCCAAACCTTTTCTCCTCGCGGATAGTGACACCGGCGGTTTCGGGAAAAATATTCGGGACAATCTGCCGCGTACAATCCTATTGCAGTTCATGCTCACTGGGCTGGAAAAAGTATATGGGGAGGCTAAGGTCGGTGCCAATTCTTTTATTGCCAGCCGAATCAATAAGATGCGTGACGCGATGGTGTTCAAGGACCGAAAGAAGCATAATAATACTAAGGAGAACACTGGGGACAGTCGTGAGAATTATAAGTGTGATTATTTACATTTATACGTAGAAGAAGAAGAAGAAGAAGAAGAAGAAGATACATTTATTTTGCAAACCAGTTACATTTAAATTTTACATCTAAATAATTGAACTACATTTTTATATTAAATTTAACTTAAAATCTATACTTCTATAGAAATTCTATGAGAAACGGTGTTCTGGTTGCAAAAATGGAGTCCACTCAGCATATGTCATAGCACTCTTGAGCACCACGACGCTGATCTTCCGTGGATCCAGATCAGGAAATGTGTTGAACAGCGTGCCGTGTAGTATATATCGGTATTAGAAATTTGTGTGACAGAACTAAGTAACTCGCCAATGAGTGTGAAATTACTGAATACAATTAATATGATCGCAATACTCCCGTGGGAGAAAGTACCAAATCAAGAAGGTACGAGGTATGTATATATATCTAGAAGCTTAGCTGTAAGAATGATATAAATTCGTAAATACCTTTAAGAATTGACAAAACCATTTAACAACGCGTTTACACTTTTGAAGGTATGCAGTACCCGTACCATGAGTTAACGTGACCGTACTCGTTAAAACGACAGCGTAAACAATTTTTATGGAGAAAGTACAGGGCCCCTAGTACTTCGTAGAACTACAATTCTCCATATAAATCTGGTCGCTAGTGAGTACGGTCACTGTAAACTCATGGTAAGGGACGAGGGTACAGAAAACGTAACGCAAACGACGAGTCCAAGCGTAAACTAAAACGCAAGCTTCAGTGTGCCGCTCATTTAATATTAAAAGTTACTGATAAATCCTACGGCCATTTATTACTCGTATTGTTACGAATGCAAACGTGCAACGCTGGAGGCACGGCCAGTAATCAATGTAGTAGCTTTAATAACTCCCTGATCAACTCATCGAATAAATCAAAACTTATTGTTTATCTCTAGAGGGCAAATTCAATCGGACCGGTTGTCTGTGCTGCGAATAATTATGCTGAATACGTTATAGAGCCATCAGCTTGGGCCGATACAGCGCAATAAGTTACGTTCCTCCCGGGACTCGAAGCCACTGCCACTCCTCCGGGGTCATAATTGAAAATTGAAATTTGTTTAGGACCGCGCCGACTCCTAATTCGATTTCGGCGACGGTTCGCGCAATCGGGAAGCAATAACAATAAATCCAGAGGTGAATCACTATGTTTAATTTTACAATCGCCGCTTGTGGGAAAATATGTTGTTCGGGAACGCTATTGTTCTAAAGGGTTCTTTGTGCCATCCTATTATTTAGGGAGTGGCGGAGAGAATATGTTAGCAACTGTCAATACTTCGAGTTAACGTACTTATTTGAATAAAGTAAGAATTCACAATTTCTTTTTTTATATACCTATATATAAATCTTCAGCTGATTGAACGCGTTACTCACTTGATTGAAAGTAATTTGATTTTCTTTAACAGTGCCAAATGTACAATTTAAACATAGACACATACTCCTATTTCTAAATCTATCGCTATACGTAGGTAAGAATGCTTCTTTAATAATAAAGCAAACTATTCGTTTTTAATTTTAAGTAACATTCTGTTAGCATTTATGTTGTAGTTTTATACATCAACTTGAGTAAAATTTTACCGTTACTTGCACACAGCACTGTATGTCAAGTATTAAAATTATTAACTGCTGAGAGCCGATGCCATAAACTTGGCCACTATTCCAATTTTATGGATCCTAAGCTCCAACTGGGATGTGTCTCTCGTAGATACGCATTATGAGGGACTTCTCCCCTTCCTTAACCCGGGAGCCATTCTTCCGTCGATCCCACAGGAGTGCATAACTTCTGCAGTATCAAAGGTTACTGGGATATAAAGCGCGGTAATGCTACCTGTGTCTCTAATGTGCTCCTGCTTTATGATAGCGTTATTGCAATTTATCGTTGTTTTGTGCTTCAGAAATATATCATCGAATGTTTCGCTAAACCTTTGAACGGAATACCAGAGTATTACAGATAGTACAATGGAATTATGATGAAACGGTAGAAGTGACTTGTTTATCTCAATAAAATACAATTTCTGAATAATAAGGAAAGTGTCGATGCCACTCTGAGGAAACCATCAGAAAGAAATGTTATAATAATAGCAACTGATTGTGTCGCTAACCAATTTATGGCAAATTAGTTGACGCGTGAGACAAGCATGGTCAGGACAGCTTTGTCTCTAATGGATATTACGCCAAAGCTAATAAAAGGAGGATAATATCAATAAAACCCACATTATCTTACCAATCGCGTGTGACAAGAGAAATGACAAAAACAAAAGTGTACGCACACGTGAACACCCTATATTGGCAATATAAGAAACGCCACCGATACAATGGAGACACGTTCCGTTATTAGCTAGGGGGTTTCTTAGTTCCTGTGCCCCCTTGCTATCACTCACCTATCCGTATCAAGCCCCGCGCCCCCTACACTAATCACACAGGATGTGCCATAGACGCGCCATGCATATTTATCATTGCCTCCTCCGAATTCTCACCGTTCGATCCGACCGAGACGTGGATGTTTTTCATTTGCTCGACTTATTTATTTAGTGGGGCCCAGGTACACGTAGGGGCTTAATGTTTGATAAGCTCAGATTCGACCTCTTTAGTTTCTGCACGCATTCTGCTCTCATTGGACCCCTATGAGCGCGATGTTTGTTTCGGTGTGTAAATTTAATTGGATAAAAGACAAGAGACGAATGACAAATGTGCACGTCAGCGTAACCTAGCAGACACGAGACAATCTATCGAAATCGATATCGATAAAATAATCGTGTATTCCACCTTAATGCTCTAACATTACAGACACATAAAGGTACGAGTAAACCAAACCCACTCCGACCTTAGCAACAATATGTTCCACGTTATACTCCTACACCGTTACCTAGATACATTGAACAAGGTAAACAAAAAAATTAAATACGGTACGATAAATAATGCAGCCATAACAAGCAAATTTACAAGTCCGGCAGCGAATGAGAGCGATATTACGACCGCAACGCAACAAACAATTTGCGACCGATGCGGCGCGGAGCGGCGCGGGCGCGGTTCTACGCTGCTCCAGCGGCACGCACCTCCCGCTTCGTAGTAATTAAAACTTCTCTAGCGAAAATACAACCAAATAAAAACAATTACCTTCCCTTCCGTTAACAGAAGGAGTCATGTGTGAGAGGAGGAATACTAATGCGAAAAAGTGTAAATAAATATTTTCCATTCCAGCCGAATTAAATTCCTGACGAAAACTAATGTTTAACCGGGGAATTCTTGTGCACTTAGATCGGGGGAGGTCGGGTTAATTAAATATGCCCGGGGTTCATTTTCATGGAATTATTTGATCTTGCGAGCCCAATTCGACTCGTTTCATTCGCTAAGATCGAGACTTAGATTTTAATTTTATTTTCCTACTTCGCCCGGAGTTTCTCTGGCGCTGCCTCGGTTAACTTTATTCACAAAGAAACTGCATAAGCGCGTAAAATCAGTTTAATAACTACAGTTTTCTGTCCGAGCTCTCAGTTGACTTTAGCAGAGAGTGTCATTTCGCCAAATGCACCTTTTCACTGAAGCGTGTTTAACTCGACCCGGTCCAACTAAAACTACAGTTGAAGTCGGAGTTTTTGTCGGGTTTTATTTTTATATAGCTGCGAGTGTTATCAATCCAGTTAGGCTCGTTTGCGGCCTATTTGTTGAATAAATTACTTTATCGAAGTGCGGTATCGTGTTGTAGTTAAGTATAAGCCATTGCTACAACAGCGTTATTTTTAATCCGAGTACATATCGCACACGATAAAGCAGTGTAACACAAAAACTGATATAGGGTTAAAAAGGTGGAAAGCTTGTTTTTGCCGCATCAGGCGGCTGAACCATAAGCTTCCTTGCCGCAATAAATAATCATATAATTTGCATATCTCCGGATAACCATACCGTAATAACAGTTTCTTGTGCAATAATGGCCACTACGGCATTACGTAAAACAAACACAGAAGATTTATAATCGCGGAGTGCATACGACAGGCTGCATAATTTAATAACATCACACCCTTGATTAAAATTTCGGAATAGCGCATTAGGGCCAAACAACTTAAATGCCGAAGGGCGCGGACTAGGAAATTAAACGGGCCATAATAATTTTGTTACGCCAGAAGCATGATTAAAATCTTACAATTAATTAGTAAAACTTTCGGTTCAGCATAGGGGATGTTCCACTGGATCATTAATTGCAGCTTTGGATGGTCGCAGCCAAAACCGGCAAACTGTCGAACGCTTAAATACAACTGTTCTCCACTTTACTTGCCAACGACTTCAACTTTAGCATTTTCTTTCTAATTTCTTGTAAAATCAAGTAACGACTAACTAGGAGCCTTACAAAAGAGTTCGGGAGCGGTAGACGAATACGAAGACGGCGAGACGAATTTGATGCCTTTTAACAAGACGAGAGGGCCTTTGCCTTGTAACAGAACATTTTAGCTTACTGGATTTATCAAGCTTAGTTAAACCACTATTGTAAAACCCTGCATTTGAAAGCATTCATGGAACTAAAATTGCTGATCTATATCCCGTAATTAAGCGAGTGAAGTTTAAATGCGGCCCGCAGATTAAGGCGAGTGCAGGCATACCGTGCCGTGCCCTTCCGATGGTAATAGCTGGAAACCTTCATTCAGAGGTGGAAAACTTCCCCGCCGATAATTGCTCAAGTGTGAAGGCGACGCCAATTTCGCCCGAACCGCCGTGGTCGTATGCCGGAGCTCAATTTAACAATTTATCAGCTTTAGCTCTGTTCGCAATCATACTCTAAGGTGTAATTACTTTAATCACAACCTACGGTAGCTTTGCATCAAGACAATAGAAACAATCGATATGTAATGACTGCCCACCTGCTAAGTATACCCATATGCTAAAAATAGCCCCTGTGTTTTCTATGTTGAGCAGTTCGTTAAAGTTCAGAAAGAAAAACAGTCACATACACAACAATGGGTAAAGTGATAAAACATTTGCAGCGCAAAGCGAGTCTATCCCGACTGAGACGAAGGGTCGTTAAACGTCAAACGGCTTAAAGTTTAAAAGGGAACAGGGTCTGAGTGCAACGTCGAAACAAAAACCTGTCGGAGGCCAAACAAGAATAGATCGCCTTAAGTTAGCGCTCGCCGTGGGTACGGTACCTATTCCCGTTCCACGCGATTCAGGCGAGCTCTGAATTATAGATGCGCGGGCCACGCCGACGGTCGTGTGATTTTGAGACAATCTGATCTTGTGTTTTCCCCGTTTTGGCCTTTGAATGTTTTATTAGATCACTCCTCCAGATCGGGGTGCGTCTAATGGTCCTGCGGTTGTCTTATTATCTCTGCTTTGTTTACTCCACGTAACATTATCGCGAGTTCTGTAATTTTCCGATCAATATCCAGCGAGTATACGCCTATACATCTATAGTTGTAAAACGCCATAAAAACTTCTTCAACGAATTAAACCATTCGCAATCTCATTTGGAACAAATTTCGGCAATAAAGGCGAATTTAATTAGGGTCTCAAAATCGAAATCGCGCCATAACATTTCCCAGGAGTCGCGGACATTTATTGGCGTGGAGTGGGCTCGGATAAAACAATAAAGAACGGTTAACTGCGTTTTAATGTGAACAAGAACAGAACTGGACAATGGCCGCCGATTGGGGCAGCGTGGTCAGTGCGGACTTGCTTCGCCCCTCTAGGGACGCGCGCCACTCGATGTTTATCGCTATCGATATTTTGTGAGCATTCGTTATTTCGCTATTTACTTTGGGTCTTTTGTTGGAATTTAATTGAAAGTTATTATATTATATTTTATGACTATATCGGCAGTATAACAGAAATAGCCATTACGTCATTGAAGAACTGTTTTCAGGACCAACTAGCTAAACTGAGGCCGCTAACGGCTTTGTAGTTTTTTTGTAAAAACTCATAATTTATGCGACAAGCACAAGCATAGGACTGGACAATAGCTAGTCGGACAATACGTTTCTTAGTCTGAGTGAATTCGCAGTTGCCTTTCTAGTTTTATATAAATTCCTCGACATTTTGTTGCTAAGCGCATAAGTTTCTGTAAGAAAAATATGTAATTTAAGAAATTTGTGGAGTACCACAACCATCATTTATTAATAAAACAGAATAGCCGCCAACTTAATTGGCTCCCGATTCGAGAACGTAGGTTGTTACGAGTCTTATGCACGCTTTACACCATCTTGTTCGATCCAGCTGCTCCTGATTATCTCAGAACCAGGTTTCAATTTGTGACTGCTCGACCAGGCTGTTCTCTCCGCACTTCTCGTACTCTCACGCTCATCGTTCCTCCCCATCGCACTGGGTTTTTGTCAAATTCTTTTACTATCCAGGCAATACGACTCTGGAATCATCTTCCACTCCCCATCAGGCAAGCACAAAGCAAACCTATTTTCAAGCGCATGCTACGCAAGCATCTTTCTGAACTGTCTGTCTGACACTTCTGTTTTAAGATGAATTATTGGTAAGTATGGTGTTTTCACTGGGTACATGAATTTATATGTATGTAGTATATTATGATTATTTATTTGTGTAAATTTAAGTATGTATATATTAGGTATTTATTTCTAAAATAGTTTTTTTTTTAATTGTCTCCGAACGTAAACTCAACGTTTCTGTTTAGCCTTATGGTTGACTGGTAGAGAATGCCTTGTGGCATTAAGTCCGCCATTTGTACTAGTTTGATCTGTGAAATAAAGTTTAAATAAATAAATAGCATTGCACACAGTAAAACGGTTAGTTTAGTTAAAATGTTTAGCACTTCATTTATCGACAACTTTATTACATAATTGGTGCAGCACCAGTGTAGGTAAGTAATAAACGTACCCGCATAAACCTTTGAATTGCTGACCACGTTACGGTATCGAACCTGGGCCCTTTGTCTGTGTCCGGCCGCAAATTGTTTAAGAAATAAAATAAAATCTAATTTACCGCTTTAGTGCGTTTATAGGAAATGTTTTACGAGAGCCGCTGACTCAGTATTGTTCGCTTTCAATACCTGCCCGCCCTTTATATGTTCCGAATGTAGTTGGAGTTCGTAATCCGTGTGATTTGTTGAAACCAAGAGCTCCGATTCAATCCTCACCTTAACTTTAGAGTTCAAACCGTATTTGAAATTATAGAATTCGGTTGGAATGAATTTTGGAGAGCTAATTCTTAAGTTGAACATTGGAACACAAGAAATAAATGAAAACTGCGTTATTCAACTGTAATTTAATGCTGACAGTCAGAAATAAAAACAGGAAATTAAAAATTCTATAATTTAGATTAATATCAATCAAAATTATGTATAGAATAAAGTATTTATGTTAAATAAATAACGCGACAAAAGAAGTATAAAGTCTGTCTCAAAGTAACATACAGGGTTTAAATCCCTATATGTTATGTATGTTTAAGTTTTTTTGTGCGTATATATTTATTTTTGTGGTATTTTATATACGTTTATTTACGTATTATTTAAGTAGTTTTTCTATAAATTCCGTGATAACTCTTGCATCGCCTACTCATTTCTGACTTTTTATTTAATTTCGTTATCCAGAGGTTTTTTCTGAAAGACATCACTCTTTAGCGATAAGCACGCCTGTTGTTTACCTCTATTGAATGTTATGCATAATCTGTGTTTGTTTGTATTTATTTCCCGTTGAGGTGTGCAATAAATAATATTCTATTCTATTTTAAATCCGACATTTTGAATAACATCTGTCCAAAATGTTATCTTTTTTTGTATTTACCATGTAATGGCAATCTATTAATGTTATTTAATGCAGCTCAAATAGTACCTAATATTCGAAATATAAGAATAATTTCCAAATATCTGAAGATCAATGTCAGTCCAATTAGAGCTTCACACGTAAAACCTTTAGACACGTATTTGACAGAGATTATGGATACAAAATACGCACGCGAAATATTACTCAACAGATAAGGGCGTCCCAGCATGATTCGCAAAGTAAGATGTATAGCGACACACTCGACAGACTCTTGAACTTATATCTCTTATTTATGTTCATTACATTCGTTCCGCAGCACTCTCATGCATTACACTGGACAATAGAAATTGGCAACATATTTGCAGATAATACGGTTACTGGACGAAGGGGATTGACGTCATACGTACAGAAAAATAGCCCCAAGCAAGCTGCAAAATGTCCAAAAATACATTAGCCGCATTAGAGGCGCCATTAAGGGACGCCCGATAACAATTAGGGTGGTTCTGGGGTCTTAAAGGGAATTAACAACGCGTAGCCAGTTAGCACTGGTTTAAAGAATTTCGGGATAAACTAAATTGTATTTGGCACCTCTGTATAATTGCCAAAATAACACTAAACCGGTCTATTCGTCAAATAAATATTAGAATCCGTATTACGATTAGTCCGTCCGTCCGTAGTACTTAATGTACTAGAATATAACCTTACTGGATCTCAAACCCAGGATCGCTAGATTCGTAGGTTACCACGAATCTAATCCGCTTTTTAAGATACTTACTTGGAAAATATGAATTTATTTTCTTTGCCAAGAATGTAAAAAACGATGTCTGATGAGATTTTAAATATTAAAAATGTAAGGAACCTGAGCGATGAGATCGATGTCAAGAGACTAGAAAAAAAAATATCAAAATGCGAAGCGGAAACCCTACAAAATGCATAACTTGTTGAGAGAGTAATCAAAAGACTATATAAAGTGAGGAGGACAAGGCGAAAGGCTAAAAATGTAAACCCTCTCTTAGATTTCCTTCAGCCAAGACTGGCGACCCTCGGGCAAAACTTGCTGTAAGATGGGAAAAATTACCGAGCCCCGACAAACTTTTTTCGATTTGAATTATGAATCCTTATTTTATGCTTCGTCCTTAGGAAGTTTGTTTTACATTGCCTGCGCTCATTCTTTGACGTTACAGGAATATTAATATTGTACAATAGATAACACTTCATGTGCTAACCCTACGCAGATTTCATTGACACTTATATTTTTTTCAATGATTATCTCTTTTAAATTAGGGTTGCTTAGTCACGGATAACTTTTGTTCGAAGAAATTTAATTGCGAGTCATTTCCATAGCCTTATTTGACCAACCCACCGTCGGTTTGAAAGTAAGTTGGCGATGAAAGACGCCTGGGATATTCAAGACTTTGACTTTCATTTATGATTTAAGTTTAATGGAAATAATTGGACACAATCAAACAAAATTTACCATATCGGACCGGAAAAGTCTACGAGCATTTCAACCGTGTGGTTTTGCCGTCATTCTGTCGGTCTGATGATTATTACCGAGTTATTACCACAATGTAAGAAATAAGACGCTCTAACTGTGATCAAACTAGAATAAGACTCCAGTGTCTTTCGGATTCGGTTTCATAAGAACATCAAAACCATAACATATGAATAACATCAACTGAGCCCACATTTGAGATAAGGATGACGAAAAAAATGCCGTAGAAACGCTGAAGATACGCTAAAGGGCAAATAAGGCCACAGAAAAACTACATTTTCAAAATACACATTTTTCTACTAGAAACGTCCGACCCATTCCATGCCACGCCGATGCACGGTCAGTTTAAGACGGCCGGTCCCGTAGGCGCGAGCTCTTTCTCGCTGAGAAAATATGTAAACTTATAAATTGTATTTGCATTTCATACAAGCCGGGAAACATTGGCTTCGTGCTCGCGTGCCTCCCACAAAGACTTGCTAGATACGCGTACATAAGGGATCCTTTTTTAAAAAAGCTCCTCGCAATTGTATTTTCACTTAAAGTGAGTCTTGAGCATGAATTCAAATATACCTACAGACGCTTCGGAAGATACTCGTTTTTCTTCGATAAATCTCGTTCAACCCTTCAGGAGTAATTTAAAAAAGATACCTACGTTTGGGGTGACAATCTTACATTTTTTGGGGAGATTTCCTTATCCTGAATCCGTCTTTACAACTAAAAATCCTCCATTAATCCTTCAAGTTGTGAAGATATCTTAAACGCGCACACCAATTTCGTCGTTTAGATGGGTATTAAATGTTTATCAGTTGGAAAGGGTTTTCTGAAATTTTAAACGAACCTTCGGGACGGGTCGAGCCCTGACCTTCTCGGCGCCCTTTCGGTGACCATAAACGTCAAGGAACAATAAACGACTAAGAGTGACCCTGCCCTAGCAAGTTCTTAGCCCGGAGTCACCCTCGCTGTCCACCACCCCTGTCAAAGGCCAGCCAGAACAACCCCTAGGGAAATTATTGTCGGGATTTAAAGGGCATTGCTTATAATAAAAAAAACATTGCACTTATAATCGAACTTTTTGTATTTTGTAATAGATCGTATCAGGTATCGGTCGCGTGGCTCAGTGACACCGATCGACAGCTTAATTGATATTAAATTTAGCACACGCCTACTATATAGGTAAAAAGTTAGTGATAGCTTAAATTGACAAATAAACGTGCCTCCTGTATTAACTTAAATCAGCAGGCATTTTTTCATTCCCTTAAACATCAAAGAAACCAAACACATGTACTCGTAGGTACTGATTGGAAACGCGACGAACCTTTTAAAATAATTTTACACAAATTGTCGGTGTTTACATACTACCCCTGTTCGATCATCCCTACATCATAAGCTTATGCACTCACCGGTTTTTCAATAATTCGATTCACCCCACGTTGTCAAAAACGTTCGTGACGTCTAAGAAAAACTTTGGTTCAAATTTATTTACTTGGATGGGATAAGTTCGTCAATCAGCATCAAACAGCTCTCCCCACACTACGAGTACGAACCTGGAGAAAATTCGCATCGACGCCCAACGGACGAACTTTTTTTCTAAATCATTGTCAATGCCAATAAAATAAGGCGAAATTAAATAAACATCCCTTGGCAAGATAAAAGCCAGGTCTAGACGCCGTCGCGTAAGACCGCACTTTTGATGGTGTTGTATTTTAAAAAGTTGGGGGAAGTTGACACTTGGACGAATTTAACCTTCCATTGTATTAATTATTCAGGGCGGTGCTTTCGTTTTAAGGTGCGCTGGCAGGGGCAGGAAAATTTGTTTTTAGAAAAAATCCGAGAAAAGAATTTGGGGAAGTTGCAGTCTCGCCCGTGAGCATTACCGGGGCGGGTGAAAGTTTAATTTTGTTCGGGAATGCAGCCCGGGACAAGATAAGTTTTAGATGTATGTATCCATAGATCCCAGAGAGATCAAGAAGTGCACACCCCAAATAATTGGATAATATGAACTGATCAATTATCCATCTATTGAACCCTCGACTGCTTCGATGATTTTGGTCTGAAATTAAATTTTGCATTGAACCTGCCCAAAAAATATTGGCCCTTCAAAATAAAAATCAGTCAGATATAATTAAGTCTCCAAGTGCTGCACGACATCGGGTGTGTACACAATGGAATATTCCTACACCAATCTCATTTGTAGATACTGGGGAGGCTTACCGTCCCACCCGGAATACTTTAACTTTTCAATTGTAACTTTTGATGGGTTTTCGAACGTAATAATAATCGCTGTATCGTCATGATGGGGTGCGAGAATCAACGAATGCTACAAAAGAATGCCAATTTTTATGCGGAAAATTGAGTTATAGCTTGACTGTATTCAGAGTTTGTTATCCGTCTCCATTTCGTAGTTAACTGCATATTCAGGTTTTCTCTTTCAACTCGCAAATTTTTTGCAACTGAATGATCCTTTCTCGAAAAAAGTGAACGAAATAAAAGTGAAATCGGGGCGAGTCAAAGGTGGCTGTCGTTAGTGATCGATACTCGTTACCATTCATTCTGGCGCAGACAAGCCGGTAACATTCAATTTTTGAACACACATTTCATGGTAGATAAAACTCATGAATCAGAAGTCCATATGTGAAAGCGAAAGGAGGTGGGTTCGTTTCCTTAAAAAATCCACTCTCCGAGGCGGTACGCGAGTCGAATTTCCTGTCTGATATGAATCTTCCCTACTCGCTTTAAGGTGATGTATTTTCCTATTTCTACCCTCTCCGTTACTAACAGGTCTGTTTCTTCCCGACGTCGCCCGTCTATTTCATAGAGGGCCCCTTCGTTAAATTGATTTTCAATTTGTTTGAAATGTGGTCCACAGTACCTTGGGCAATAAGGAGGCGGAATAGCGGAAAATTATGTGACTGATGTTACCCTTGATGAGATTTCAACTGAATTAGGTGGTTTGCAGTGAGCACTCGAGTAGTTTCATTGTTATTTAATTGGAATGCTCATTTGTTCCAATACGAATACCTTGATAATTAACAAAGGAAACTATCAAAGCCGAATCCAAGTAATTGATCAAACGGAACGTAAATAAATACAATCGTCGACAAGACAGAGGGAACAAAAATAGACTTCCAAGTCGAGTTAAAAAATTCATCACAGTCTTTCTTTCCGAGACAATAACTTTCTATTAACTCTCGAGATGTCTTTCATTTTATTGTCAAGTGATAGGGATTATTTCGTCTGACTTATAACTGCCATATATCTGGTGTCCTGTGGGGGCTGGGTAGGTAGTATAAAATAAAGCTTCCTTGCGATTATATTAATACGTCGGGGGGTTCAGTACAAAATGAGCCGGGTAGACGCCTTAAGCCGCCTAAGTGGCGGGTGAGAGGTGAGTGAGCCTAACACATAACTTTCATCCGTATGGCGACAAGACACCAAGGACCACATAAGCACGTATTTCACATAGAGCAAAAGATAAACTTCTAATAGATAGTTAGAGATAAAAGAAATGTATAGTCTTTCAAAACTTATTATGTAAAACGAAGATCTGAAAGCTCATAGATAATTTAGACTGATGATAGGACTTTGTAATCCAGTGGTCTACTCAGCGTCTTGATCAGTTACTTTTAATTGATAAATAAAAAGAGTGAATATAATTTTTGCCTCATAAAAATAGAAAAAAAATACAAAAGAAGCGTACGCATTGCTTCCACTGGACACTGTCACTCGACAGTCTGACTTTACATAGAAAACAGCCGGGAGGACAGATCTATGGCAAGTATGGCGCGTAGTGTTCGATTCACCGCCGCCGCAACTGATCGGCACTTTAGATGATGAATAGTGAACCGATTCGAAGCATGTCGAGCTATGTTATATATATAATATGTGTTTTAATAAATCTGTGTTTAGTCTGGGATTGTGTCGATTCTTACAAGATTCTCAGATATTTCTTCCATTTAATATTGCTTTAAACCGTCATAGTCTAGTTCAGGCTACGTAGGTACACTAGGTAGTAGGTACGCGCCTACGCTCGTTCTGTAAGATAACCAAATACCATCATTACACGGTTGAAACTGTGAGCCCTATTGTAATATCACCCAGTAGTTACAACATTCAATACCATCTCAGAAAACAATCGCCCACCGAGGGTGCGCGAATCGTCGATACGACTTGCTCTGATTAATTTCGAATGATATTTGATATGTTCATCCAAGGGGAGGCCTGACAAATTGGCAGATTCTCGTCTACGGCTCGGGTCAACGTTAAATGTCTTCCGTATTAAACGTATCGGATTCGGAATATGAGGTCATATCGACGGAACGTCATATGATAAGATGGAGAAATTCGATATTAAGTATATCTAAGTCGGTTTGAGCGTACCCGAAGACTTGCGTGTGAATGTGAAAGCAACTAAATACATAAAAAATATTTAGGTTAAAATATTGTAAGCACAAAGTCATAATCATAGATATTTTTGGTTTGTATGCACACAATAGGGTTTGTTAAAACGATACAGTGTGCTTGCAGTAAACTCCCATATTATCTTTTTTTTCGATCATTCCTCGATCAATTCCTTTAATGTGTTCGACAAGAAAAAAATTAGAAAACAAACCCTTTGAGAACCACTCAAATGCATGGCTAAGTTATACCGCGATAATCATTTTAATATATCAAAAACTTGTGCTTTTAAAAACTTGTACAACGCTTTAGTACTGCGTGATAATGAATACAAAATTAAATTCGAATCGCTTCTTTTGAAACATACGGCTTCATAATGGCGACGAAATATTATGTCTAAAAAAACAAATCGCATGCATTTCAAATTCTTAAGCTGTATCAAACGAGAAGGCGGAAGAACTCGTTTAGGACGAAATATAAATGAAAGCGAAATTCAAAAAGCAGAAAGCGGGCTCATTCCTCTAAGCACATAATGTTTCGCATTTTTTCCTTAACATGGATGATACAAGATGAGGCGTCACGTGAAATTTTTAAAAGTCGTCTGCGCCTTTTGTGCTAGACGGTGCGATTATGGGTGATTCTACAGGCGTTTCAAATGCCTTCAGTCCGCTGTCATAAATGTCGAAGCAATGGGCCATAATATCCTTTAAATTCGCTCAATCCTGGTAAGAAGTACGGTTGCAGTATATCATTGCATGATTTTTTTTAGCTCGATGTAACTCATTATTTGATTGTTTTTTACAGCGGACTGACGGCGTTTGAGAAGGCCTGTAGAATCACCCTTGTACATACATATAACAATAACGCGACGAGTGCTGAAAAAAAGAAGATCTGTTCTCTAGCTTGAGACCTTGGCTCATTATAATAAGGTTATAAAATTGTTAGCTGGACAGTACCTAGTTTGAAACCAACCCCGGGAAGTTAGTAAGCATAGTGTCATGTAAAATTACAGTCCGTGAGCTCTCAAATTGCTATTCTGATGTGGCCGAAAACTGAGAGGTTCTTATCTCGATCGTGTAAAAGCGAGCGAGACAGGAGCAAATTGTACAAAGTTTTTCGTTTGAGCAAAATAACTAAAATACTTAGATATGAATTTAACAAGGTGTATAGTGCCTGTACTATAGTTTAGAACTTATTTGAGAACATTATTAATACGTAATATTGACTGGGCAAAAGATGGTATGAAGTAGAAAAGCTTGGTTATTATACTCAAAATTAAAGTGGATACCACTTCTGACAACAAACAACCGAACTCGTCTTAAATGGTTACAACTTACATCAGGTTACAATATTTAAATACACTTGAAAAATCTAAAGAAATTTCTCGCAAATGGACTGCGACAAATCCCAAAAAATAAACCCAACTCTTGACAACTGAGAAGGCTTCATAAAAATTGAAATGCATAAACCTGTTGTTGCCGCCATACTAAACTAATAAAAATCCTTTGATTGCCGCTCGAGGTATTATACTGCAACGTTATTAGACAAATGCACCGTGGAGCAGCCCATTGTCTTCAGTAGATCTTGACTCTTGTAATTCAACGGTTTACTTCAGTTTGTCTCGTGTAGGGTTGTCAGGTAATTTTCTTTTATAGGACAGATAAATAAATAAATATCGGACACCCTCACACAAATCAATCTAGTTCCACAGTAAGCTCTAGTAGGCTTGAGTTATGGACAGTAGTCGGCGATAAATATACATATATAGATAAATACATACTTAAATGCAATAACATCAATGGACTCAAAAAATATTTCTTTAATAAAAGGGCTTTTGGAAACTAGATCGACATTTGATCATGTTTTTTATTTTCATTGGAATGAAGTAACAGATGTCGAAGGAATTTACAATTAAAAATGAGTAAACAATAACAATAAAAAAACAAAGTTTTTCAAATTATTGATACTCCTCTTAAATGCCACTATGCTTGTATTTGTCACTCACCTAACTAAGGACTCTTTTTAAACCATTCGCGTATAGAAGCAAAGTTCACAAGTATTGGTAATAGAATGACATCGACAGATACGTAAGAATAGAGCGGTTACTTTGAAGTTCGAAAGTCAAAATATATGGTGCCGTTACTTTCGCTCTCGCGAATATTTGTATGAATGCGACGGCGAGACCGGATATTCGAATGTCGTTCAACGCCCTTAGGAAATAGTAAGAACATGTTATCCATAAGCATACCATCTGCCAACCCTAGTGTCATACCGAATTCTTTTGTCGTCCGCTGGAACATCTTTATGAATATCTTATTAAGAACCTAAATTGAGGAGAAGCTTACCTAGTCGTTATTTGCGTTGTAGCAATTTTTGCCAGGATTTACCCAGCCATTCGCAAACAATTTTAATTGGGTTTTTCGTGCCTGTGTAAACTTTGTACTGTCCACGAAAATGAAATGAGTTTTTATATATTTCAGTGGCATATTCACCGTGTCTAATTTATTTAGCAAGTCCTTTTTTTAGGTTATCGCGAATGCATTGTAGCTTTATACAAAAAAATCGAGTTAATATTTAAACAAACATATTTTTATCTTACTGAAGAATTGCTTCGGTTTACTTCCAGATGCAGTAAATAATGTTTTGCCATCATTTTATCGATAAAATACCATAGAAAGCACCCATGATCAAGAATACCGTATTTTCTTGGTTATTACACAAATACCTTTCCCGGATTAGTAGGCAGTTGCAATAGCACAACCGCATAGACGTCAAATTTTACCTTTAGCTTCACGTGACATAGATTATACAGTGTGGAGAAAAAGATGGGTTCTGGAGGGAAAGTGTCTTAAATCCTAGTCAGCTCATTCATTATACTTATAGGAAACATAAATTTATTTTTGATTAGAATAAATTACAATCAAAGATTTTCTAAAATTCGCAAGCCTAGAATCAAACCAGCTAAAAATTTAAAAACTACAGGCTTTTTTTATCTTAATCGATACGGTTGTTGTTCAGAATAAAATCTCTAATAAAAATTAAATTTTGTCCCAGAAATAGAAAGGATCGTGAAATCTCACGTTAATTTTATTTTACCATCAATTCTACGACGGACACATAAACAAAAAAAAAAATATACGTACCTAAATTAATAAAACCTTTGAGGGAAAGTGGGGTAAGACTATCACCTGGGGAAAACTGCCACAGTCCTATAACTAACTAACTGTTAGTCTTACCCCATTAGACAATAAATTATACCACCTTACCTTAAATTCAGTTTTTTGTCATTTTATAAGTTAAATAATGTTTACTTTACGTAAATTGAGAAAACTTAAGAATTTAAGGCAGTTTCTCTCCAGGCCCCAATTTTTTCCACACTGTATAGCCCTAGCCTTATCAAAGAAAATAGTAGCATTCGTCATCATCATCACCACAAAGCACCCTTATCAGTTATCACACCAGCTCATTTCCACCCAATCCACCACGTCCCATCACACGCTCCACACTCGGGGGGAAACGACGTGGAATTTATCAAAAGTCTCGTTCTTTCCATTAGCATCTCGTGTCAGCATCTCGGATTGTCGGAGTTGTAAGCGTAGTAACGACGTAATATGCGCGGGATGTAATGATGCCTTTTGACGCCTCCTGGGGCCGTAATTACCCGTTGCCATGACAACCGGATTCGAGATTGATCTCGTCACCTGTGAGGCGATTAAATCATTTATGTGTTTAAGGCGACGCGTTTGGCTCGGTTGGTAGACACCTGCCTACTGAGTCGGCGGTCCCGGGTTCGAATCCCGGCCGGGGCAAATATTTGTGCAAAATATTTGTTCTTGGGTCATGGATGTTATCTATATATGTTTTTATATATTATGTATATCGTCGTCTAGTACCCATAGTACAAGCTTTGCTTAGTTTGGGACTAGGTCGATTTGTGTATGATTGTCCCTTAATATTTATTTATTTATTTATTTATAAGTGAGGAGCTATAGACCTAGGGATAAAGTTTTGCTATCGTATTTTATCGGACATGCTCGTATCTATATTCCTACTTCAACTATTTCACTAAAGTTGAAAAAAAAGCCTAGTATGGAGTCGAATATAATATTCACATTTATCTAAGTACTATGCATATCGTCGTCTAGTGTCCATGACACAAGCGTACTAAAGCTTAATAGACTGAAATCGTCCGATACCTGAGTAAAAATTGTCCCTAAAATAACTTGATAAGAAAGTGATGTGATTTTACCTGAGAACGTCGCAAATATACGGTCTATCGGCAACGCATCTCATGGTTCTAAGTTAATTCACTGTAAATTTAAAAAAATATGAAAGAAACATCAAAGCTAAGGTCGGCACTAATAATATTATAAAATGAATCGTGCGTTTACTCGTAACGTTGTAAAAGCTAGCTAAAATATTTACATTTCAATCCAAAAACAAGTTATATACACAAGGTTGATTATGCATCTAAATACAAAAATAGTATTTTAAAATCCTATTCCCAACTTAAACGCTATAATAGCGTAATAAAAAGCGAAAGCGGGTTGTTTACATCGCGGCTGCACCGAATGCAACATTTGGCGTCCCCATGTATTCCTCAGGGCATTTCCGCCCCACTCATTATACCCGATAGTTATTACTGTCATTTTTCAACTCGTTATTTACTCTGAGGAGAGCTGATAGCACGACATTTGCTTCAGCCTAACTTCAAGATTAGGGTGAAGGATTTGCTGGCTAGAGGGGGATTTCCGCGGACTTACACCAAAATTGAAAATGGACCTTTAAAGTTTATTTCCATTTCCCCTGTTTACTCGCTGAGATCATTCGAGATAAGTCCAAGGACTAGGACTGTAATTTACGGAGAGATATTTTTAAATTGAATTCGAAATTAAACAGGTGAGTACCCTCAGGTATACAGGTAAGGCGATGCTTTGATAATGACTATCGAAATAAACTTGCATAAAATGTTAAATGAGAAAAGTTGTATTTTCAGCGCAGTACAGAGCCTACCGCAAGAGACAGTTTCGTGGAGGTTTATCAGTGTCACAGCAGATAACAACGGAAATGTCATCTTGATAACGAGGAATGAGAAAAGTTTTCTAGTGCTTTTTAAAAAATATGTATTTTAGATTCAGTGAGTTTAATTTCTTATCAAAATATTGGTACCTAAGTAATCAAAATAATTTGTTATTCGTTTTCAATGTATGTAGGTATATTTTTACGTCTTAATATTCTGTTCAGTTTTTGCAATTATTTATTATTCACAGATTGTAAGCGCTGCCAAGGTGGGAATTGAAATAAAATATGATAGGTAACAATATAGTCCGTGTCGTCTTAGTATAGTTGATTGTGTATATCCATATATTGCAAACTTTATTTTGATGTGTTAAGTTTTGCTAGTCAATTTGATTCATCTACGCAGCGATCAACTAACTTTAACAAACTAACAACAAGATCAAATCTAGTATCTAAGATTGGATAATATATTTAATTAAACTCCCAATCGATGTACAGTCTAGAAAGTGAAATTCAAATAACCTCGATTGATATTGCCGGAGCCGCAGTCTACTTTCAAATCACTCCGAAATTATCGATGGAGAATTAAAATTACCCCTGACTTTGGAGTTGATGGTACATTAATTTATTCTTTAAAAGCTTCTCAAGTTACTTCAGGCGGTGACGTCACTTTGTCAAACATCAATTACGTTTTGACAATGATCAACGATGAAATGGACGAGCGCACAAAGCGGTCGACTCATCACTCAATATTAACTCGACTTAATTTTAGGTGTAAGATCTCTGAGGAATCCTGACGAGAGATTTAAAGGAAATTTACAAAATAACATACCGAAATCACGTTGTCTAAAATTCCAACTTCATCAATTTTAAAATCGTGAAACCCTAATTTCCAGAACTGTACGTACGAATATGTGTGATTTTCTTACATGCAACCTGATTCATGTTCTAAATTATTCCATAAATACTTCCTTATTCCAATGAGGGACTAACAACGTAGGTACGTAGAAAGCAAACTCGAACCCTTCGAACACACGTGCAACTGCATCTAGCCAGTAATAATTGATTTGTTCGTGACCACAAATACGGGAAAACTTGAAAGAAAACTGAACGTGATCGAGACTGTCATAAATACGTAACGATTACGCGGTAAGAGCGGCTTATTAAACCTCACCCCCGGCAATATGATAGGGCGAACATTTGTAAAAGGCACGTAATGGATTCGCGGCCGCTCAGAATTAGGTTTGTAAATATTTTATTCCATCTATTGTGAAGTGGCGGCCGAGTGATTGACAGGAGCGCTCCCCAGTGGCCGAAACGCATCACCCGGCAAATGTCTGCAGATACGCGTCATTCGGGAACATGTTGCGAGATTTGATCTTATTATCGCACGAGGGCAACAATTAAAACTGTATTGAACGCGACATGTAGGGAGGTATCTAACCAGCTGACATTTATATGTCGTGGAATAACAGTAAAATATTCACTTTTAGGCTAATAGGCTTACTTTGTTATTTCTCGTGAACTGTGCCTCTTTGTCAAGCATAAGTCAAAGACTCAGTACATAAAAGTCATACAGAATTTAATTTGTTCTATACATTTTCAGAGGATAAGTGAAGACAAACATTTCAAGCATGTCTTTGAGAAAATAAATACTATTTGTTCTTATTTGGTTAGGCTAGATCCACAATTTCGTTTCGTGATGTAACGAGTCTTTTATCATTTAAAATATGCATGTAAAAACTGGCAGTTAGCATCAATGCAAAATGTTGCACGGAGTGGTGTTAGCTAACTCGAGTAATGAATATATGGCTCAGCTAGGGACCAGCGGGCCGCCGTTAACTAGTTTGTAGTTTCAAAGTGGCTCTAAATTGAACACCTGAATGGGTTTCCCGGGCTTCAGACGCACCGCGGCCCTAAAATGCACGAAATTAATCAACATTTAATTCCATATCGTGGGCGACCTCGGCAAAGGCGTTGCACGTACTCATACGAGCACCGAGGGACTCCTACGAAATTAACCTACAGTATTAGCCCGTACGAAGCTCGACCGTCGTTGCAAAATATGCAAATGAGAGGCGACTCATTTGACGAATTTTAATGGATATTTAACTGTGTTAATTATAAAGTTTCAAGTTGACTTAATTCGGCGGAAACGTTCAGGCGCGGACACAAATGCATGTTTAAAGAGTTTTACTGAGCGAGCGTTCGTGTGGACACGTGCGATCTTCGGTTCGACCACGGACTAAATTAAATACATGTTAGTTTTGTTTCTTCTGAAAAATATCTCACAGCTTTTCATTATCATTGTTTCAGTCCACAACTGCTCACTGTTGAGTAATAGCTTTTTCACTTAATAGTCTATACAGATTTTGATTGTAGCTAATTCTTCATAATAAAAGTCATACACGTTTATCGGTAAATAGAACATACAATATGTTCAACTAGCACTAGATTTGTTCAGTATTAAAATTTTGTAATTCGTTCTATATACCTAAAATGGTTGTAAAAATAGATTGACTTATTAATGAAACCGTGCTTTTGTGAATTCCATTAAAAATACGCCAGTTTAAATTTGACAAATCTTACCAACCAATTGTTGAAGATGCGGATAGCTTACCTGAAAAAAAAATTGTGTTCGTTAGAAATACAATCGCTCATTTAAAATATTATAAAAATCTATTAAGTACGAGTGACACGATCAATTTATTCAATAAGGCAAGAAAAACAAAATTTCAAATCACGTTTTCCCTTAAAGAAGAGCTTGTAAACTGCAAGCCAGACGGGCCGTGACAGATTAACGAAGATAATATGTAAATATACTGCCCTGTTAAAAATTGTTCTAACACAATTTGGGTTAATTGAATTTTTGTTCGTTAAACTTAATGTGAAGCACACCTCTCGCTTAATTACTCCGAGGGTTAGTTAATTTATATCGCCGGACTTGCACCTACTCGAAGGCCACGGGCCAACATCAGAACTCCCTTAAGATTAATTTGCCCAGTACCTACTCTTAAACTTTAACTCGTTTGCCTCTGACCGAATTCCCAGCAAGCCACCCTTGGAGTTGTTGAGAATTAAATTTAATGAAATAAAGGGGAATCAGCAGTTGAAAGTTGTGTCTGGGGCCGATGGGCAGTCGGGGATAGTTGGGCTTGCGGCAGACAGCGGCCGCGGGCTTGGTCGTCTTTTGCATTCTCGCCTCCGATAATATCCATTAAATGATTGGGAAGTAAACATGGACTGTTGAGGAGATCTTTCTAGATGACTATTTGTAATGACGACATGGTTGTGCTACTTGTACTCCGTACAGTTGCCTACGAAGCTGTAAAGGGATAAATATGTGTGTGATGAGCATAGTACAAGCATTGCTTAGTACCTATGGGATGGCACTAGATCGATTTCAGTACCATTGTTTCATGTTATTTATTTCTTTAATGTTTTTGGAAGAAAGAAGGTGGGCGCAATAGAACTCTACAAATAAGTATAATATAAATATAGAACCTGCGCAGTGCCTTTACAAGTTCTGTTGACTTGAAGATCGCATAGTTGGTTCAGCAAAGACGTGAAACTCCCCTAGACCACTTGATCGTCGCCGAGCAAAGCTATCGCAGATGCATAGTCGAATGGGCCGAAGAAAACTTACCTTTACATACGAGTGAGATGTGCTCTCAAGAACTCTTGTGAGAAGTGATTTCCAGAGGACGACAAACTCGCACGTCGGTTATCTAGCCTTTTAAACTTGCTGCAGAACTTATACCGAATTTTAGAGTAAAATCTGCATGCAAAGTACATGATTTAAATATTCATAAGATATCGACGTCTGTAGATTTACATGTTTGATATCAATTTTCGAGCAATTAATGTGTACTGTTTGATGCGTTGTAGATATTTCCAGGGATGATTGGTAGGTATTAACACTAATCTACAGCCAACCTCGTAGGTATGGATTAGAGTTCTAAGAACCTCCCCCGAATTAAAAACTGTCGGCCATTTTGTCAGCGGCCTCTGAAGCCCTATAAATGACTTTTGGGCGCGTATTTAGCGGGTAGACGGATGAAGCCGTATTAATAGGATGGGGCTAAAGACAATAAGTCTACATTGATATTCGGTTGATCTGCTGGATCAAACAAGTAGATAGCGCTAATTATAAAGCCATGTCAAGGATATTAGGATTAGTCGATAAATAAAAAAAAACCCACGATGTTGTTGTGAGTAGCAACTTGGGCTGGTCGAGAGAAAACCCGAACGTCACGGTCAGAGTCAGAAGTGAAGTAAATGAAACAAGATTGCCATTAGCAAGTTGGTGAGTAGCGGTAGGAGCGATGAGTTACGAACTTAAGTGTCAATTCAGGGAGTGTTTGTCAAGTGCCACCGCGGTGTAAGAGGGAAATTAAAAATTGAAAAACTCGCCGCCATGATGGCAGTGGCGTTAATGGCTGTACATAATAATTAAAGCGGGCGGCTTGTAGGCTTATGTGCGAGTCGAGTAGGGGGTGTGGCCCGGCCCCGCGAATGGGCTCTCTCAACGACATCTGAGACGCCCGGGCCCTTTGGAGAGCGCCTCACTCGCCTCGACCTGTTTTATATTGCCCGGCCTGCTGCCCTGAGAGCTGCTTTACTTTGATTTAAGAGAAAAAGCCGTTTTGACGCTACACTCGGTAAAACCCTTTACAAGTTGATTTGAAAAGGGACGGAGAATGCCAAACGTCAATGCTACATACACAAAAGAGAAAGCATTGCTTCAAACGAGATACACGGGTGGATAAGGTCCTTTACTTTTATCTTGACTTTTGTGACATAATCTTAAGTTTGAGAGTGTGATTGCTCCGATTTCACGATTTAGCCTCGTGAACATAGTACTATTATAATTATATCGTGATCATAGTATAGTACCCACACATTTCAACAAGAAAAATAAAATTTACTTAAACGTACCTCCGCCGTCAACGTCAAGTTTGTATCAAGAATGAAACTGACAAACAACGAGTCTATTTAAATTTTCCTTCACAATGGCTATACCAAAACTACTTACCCCTTGCGCGGGACGGACGGCCATGTTTTTTCTTGTTTCGCGCGTCAGACTGACGTCTGACATGCCGCCATTTTGAAAAAAACTGGAGTGCGGCTTCCTTCCGCATCGGTGGGCCGTTATGAGAACTATCGTGGTGACTCCCCCTGCGTTTTACATACATCGGATTCATTGTTTTAGGAACGCGGCGTACATGCGAGGAACTTTTGTTGTTTGACGCGCCCCAGTATGAAACCCAACCGCCATGTCAGATTCGATACTCAAATTCGCGTACGACATCAAAGACAAGTCGTATCGTCGAAAACTCTAGAAAGTTTGATCCGCTTTGGCAGGGGAATCTTTTTCGTAATATTTCCTGTGTAATTTGCAGAAAAATATAGGGAAGACACACGCGTCGTATTTACGGGGGTTATTAAAAATTCAGAGGCTATATTCGATGTTTCTAATGACAGGTGTCCAAGATCTAGCCACTATGCATTGTTACTGATGGTATTCAAAGCAAACCTCATTGTTTTCTTTCTCCATTAAATTGGTTACCTACTCTATTTTAATAAAACTCAAGATGGCGACTCTATTCTATTGTTATAGTTCAAAATGACACGTGCGAGGAATCTTTCTAATTTTTGTTAGTACAGTCAGTATAAAAATTAGCTGACAATTTTAATATGCAATTGGACATATGCCAGTAGTAAAATTGTCCGCTGGTTTTGACGGCCGTACGATTTAGGTCAATTATAGGGTCATAACATAACAAAGCCTATATATTTCTAAATCGGTGATATCGCAATGTCTCACCGAACTAGGGCTCAGTGTACGTACGTGTACACATAATTTACCTAAGCATTTTTCTACCGTGCGACGGAGGCAGCGAAGCGAGAGACGTCATCGCTTCCACTTAGTAGTTACTCCCTTCGCTCCCTAGCCCTTATTGTTTTAATTGTTGCCCCTGAGAGGTGGGAGGATCAGAGCTCTCAGTCTTTTATATCTCAAGCGTAACTACGGTACAGGTACAGCGTACACATATTTTTACATAAAACTGGCAGCCATTTTAGTGTAGGCGTAAGGTGTATGCATTTTATACATGGTTGTGTTAGGTAGTCTGAGCTCATTATAGTAATTAATATATTAAAAAATTAAAGAATAAATTATTTTTATTAAAGCAGTAACGTCTGCTAAGGTAAACCAAATTTTTATAATGAAGGGAAAGATTGAAAATTTTAATGGTTCATGCAGGATTCGAACCTGCGTCTCCAACGGCTTTCCGGGCCAACACGGGCATCCTACCAACTGGACCACCGAACCAGATGCCAGAGCCATTGAATTTTTCAACCAGTTGCTTCTACATGCCTTATGCCACCTTAATCTTTACGGTAGATGGCGCTACGATGCCACCCTAAGGCATGTAGAAGCAATTAAATACTTTCACATTTCTTTAGCATATTCACAGAAGAAATTAGTACAAAGATAGAAGAACTGCGTTATTGTATATATATATGCCATCGGCACAAAATGGCTGGACAGCATTGGTGCAAAAATTGCTAGCTGGGCATCTATGAATGTTTAAGGAGATGTTACTTTTAACTTCAGGCTACAAAATATAAGTAGGTACCTATGCCGACTTTGACTTTCATACGAACGAAGTTTCAAGCAAAGTTTAGACTTATAATTTATAATAGAAACAATCGGCAACTAATTTTAAAAACAATTCGTAACCAGTTAATAGTTTTTACTGGATAACTTTTCGATACCACTTTAAAAATGAAATTCATTTAAAGCTCGACGCAAAATGACCGCCCACAATCACAACGAGGGTAAATAAAAATTGGATCAACAGTAGAAACAAAAAGCAAAGTAAAAACGGTTTATTTCGACATCATTCTGTGAAACTGTCGGATAAACAAGAGAATACTTGTAAATCGAATGTAATTACAACAGAACGATGTGTAACAAAACAAACGAAGCCGGTACAAAAATATTAGGGTGCTTGCAAAAACAGCGGGTCAAGACCGAAAAAAGGATACATCCCTTCGTAAACAGTACAGGCTAAATATATACGTTTTAGGGGATTTTCCCACTTAATTTGTGTGAATCAGGGACCAATTGTTTCTCGAGGCCCAATTATTTTGTGAGTCTGAGCGTTTCAATGATTTTATTGGAGACTCGATTAATAGACTAATTAATAATGAAGCATGATTTCAGGGTAAGTAATTACCTATTATCAGACGAGTGATGTCAAGAGCTTAACCTCGCTGAATCTGAAAGTCACCAACAATGTTCTAAACTTGTTCAGTACTTACCTAAATTCCAAGTGTTAACAGTAGTTGTACTATAATCGGAATTAAGGCCTAACTCTTAGAAGCCAAATACTGGTCATAATTAATCTCACAATCTATTACCTACTAACGCATCGCTCGTTTGATCAATAAAGAAAATTATATTGAATAGACCACAACGCTAAAGTTGATAATATATCTGAGTGATATTATTTAAAAATGTGTAACAAGTAATAGAGTATGTTGATTTTTTTACACGACGATGTTGACAAATAAGCATGCGGCATAGCAACATACACTATGAAGCTTTATTTATGTGTATGCTAGTACAACGATTCATTCCCTTGATTATATTTCAGCCGCACAGCGACCGCAACGCAGCGGCACCGACATGTCTGCCCTGCCCGCAGCGAGCCGTATTGAAATAGTTTGCATTATGTTAAACTTACTGTTATCTTCTATATATAACGGCTTATAGCTACGATTTGCTAGGTTCTATTAGTTGATTGAAATTCAAAGTTCTCCTACATATTAATCTAATCTACATTAGAACGTAGGGTAAACTACATATCTAATAATGCTTTGTTACGTCTGCATAAATCATCTTGAAGCATCTAAGAACATCGTCGATCAAGTGACCTTTAAACTAAAATCCAGTTAATTCCTTTAAAAACAATGCTGCGCAAGCCAGATCAGAGATCAAAAAGCAGTCATATTAAAAAACTTCCTTATTTTTCCAATCAGTTTATTGAAAGAAACAATAGCAATAATAAGCTTAACAATAAAATCAGATAACGTAGTATTTTCCTCTAAGAATGTCTTTATTTTCTCCGCAACACTAACTTAACACGTAACGTCAACACCACCATCACAGGAGGTGACACTCCAAAGGGACTTTAGAAAAATACTAGTGACAAATAAATTGGGTACATCTTTGTTGTCTATGTTTCGTTTGTTTTGTGTATTGACAAGCAATTTGTTTTCTAAAAGAGCGTGTACACAGGCCCGGGCGCCGTGATTGCGTCAAGGCCGTGGCTGTTTGGATAATCCTCGACGTTTGTCGTTGATTAGCTCCTTTTGGTCTCACTGATGAAAAACTAAGCCAAGGAAATTCAATATGCTTGTTCAGAACTCAAGTCTCGACTACAATTTATACGTTTCTGAGGATTAAACATGCGTAGAAATCGCCTTATGAATTCAAATTTCGAACATGCTTTTATTTTTGGAGATATTTGGTGGTCTTTGTTTATAAACGTTATAGACTGTAATTTATTAAAGGCAACCTATAAATTTGAGGGTAAATCTACTGTCTACCAGTTGGTAAACTGTCAAGTGTTAGGCACAGACACATTACACGCGGAGAGATATTTACGAGCAGGCCGAATAGTTTATACCTCTGGTGAGCAACTGCAAACAAAAAAAGGTGGTCGGTTGCACCGCGCAAGTTTCAGCTCAAAAGTTAACTCGCCGGCCATAAATAAACCTTCGGTTTTGCTGGGACCCTCGCCGATTGCAAATTTCCACTGAAACCGTAAAGTCGCATAAATTACAGTTTCAGACGGTCGCAAAGAGAAAAACAATCGGAAAGTAGCACTTAACAGCTTGAGTAATCGCCAGGCCGCGATGACAGCCGGGCGATGTGGGTTTAGGCACGGCACCGCAAGCCAAGTCGTCCACCGCAACCTTAATGCGTTTGCTGTTACTGAATTCTGTGACAAACTGCTTTTGAATAGCCAATCGGCGGCAGGATATTTGGCAAAGCCCTTGCCTTGAGTTAGATTGGCTGAGAAGAGATTTATTCCCTTGTCGTCGCTCTGTTAAAACCGAAGTTCCGAACCAAGTAATTTCATACTTAGATATACAAAAACCAAGACTCCAATTTAAAATAAGAATGAATGTAGATTGTGCTCCGAATACGAGCATACATGACTCTTGGTCGCATATAACGTGTGATGCAATTTGCACAATCCCAAACAAACAGATACGAGTCCGTGTAGTTGGTGGTAAATAGCCTCGGTAAATCATGAACTTGGTTTAGCTTTTTGTTCAGAAACGTCTCTAGCAGATAATTTAAGAGCTAGCTCTAATGCGCTGGGATGTAGATTTATTCAACAGACAGGTGTATGGAGTGCAATGAGCGCTGTAACAATTAACATACGCCATTAAAGACCGGTCCCTGCCATTAGGGCGACGCGTCTTGGAGAGGAGCATTCAAAGTTCCACAATTATCATTACACCTCGGGGTCCATCTTTTCATGTAGGTAAGTGAAATTCAACCCTGGATCTTTTATTTCGTACTGAATTCTAAAAGAAATTGATTATAGGTACTGTGTGATTATATTTTGACTATACTATTGCGTACATTCCTCTTCTCTCTCTCGTTTGTATTCGCATTCAGAAAAGTTGGACCCAATTTGTTACTTGAAAGGAGCCTTAACAGTATCGGAGACATTATAATTTACCGTAATCTTAGGAGAGATATAGACAGATCGCATTTGAACTGCAACCCAGCTGAAAAATTGCAGTTCTGATGCAGTTAACGGAACTGTATGTAAACTGCGGACCAATTGCACAGTCCTCCTCAGTCTGTCTGTCAGTCCATCCGTCTATAACAGGGCTGCATAATTCCAACTGTAATAGGTTGAGAATTGAAACTTTCGTAAAATTGACTATTGTTGACTACAAACGTAAGTCCCCATACAAAAAACATGTTTTTTGGGTTTATCAAGTACGATATTTGCTCTAACGGTTTAATGAAAAAAACTTGAAATTTTAAATTTTCATAATGCTAGGCGGGGAGAAAATCTCACTCCCTAGCCGAGGCAAGACGTAAAACTTTAGACAAGCCACGGGCGGTAATTCGTAAAGCCCCAGATCGCATATTTATGGCCCTCACCTTCGGTTCGGGGTACAAACACCTGCGAACTAGTACATTATCGAATTCACCGCCCTGGCCCTAGGTATGTAACGTACTTGATTATGGAGCGACACATTTAAAGTCCTAATGTGGCTGGGGTCTAGTTAAATCTATGCACTCATGCTCAGTCGAGCGCGCGGTCCGGCCGCAACCTTCTTTGTAGGCGAGCTCATTGTTTGCAGTTAAACTTGCTCGGATACGAATGGACAGAGCAGCGTCCGCGGAATTGTTTTGTGTGAGTTTCGTCAAGGAAAACATTATGCCAGAAGCTTAGGGCTGCCCTATATCAAAACCTGGTAAGTGGAAATTTCACAGAAACAAAGTGTATCAGCCTGAAAAAAGTTCCCATAATTGGGTAAAAAAATAAAAATGAAACAGGTAAAAGATATGTGAACATTCACGTGAAATTGACAGGAACGGCCCGACATGTTTCGAACTCATATGGAGCTCTTCATCAGTGGCTTCTACCCGTACTGTCATGCGGCAACTTTGTCACTTATTTTGATTAAAATCGCTAAACGATTTTGATTTAAACCACTTCATACAATAACTAAATATGTCTCACGAAAGTTTTTATACGATTATGTGAACATTATTAGAATGTAATACCTACAATGTAATAATCACGTGTTTACTTTTAACCACCAAAAAGGTATAAAGTACATACCATAATAATATGTTAGTCCTTACTAGGTTTTGACAAATTTCAATATATTATGATGATTTTTAAGCTAATATCTCTGTGATAGCCTAGGAATTACGAAAAGTGTGAGAAAAAGTTATGAAACGTATTTCCCAAAATTTGCCACTTACTAGGTTATGGCATGAAGCACCCGTTACTCCACAAAGGTCCCGCAACTCGCCCCGTTGATAATGCGAGTTTAATAGTTCCGGCGGCCAAGGTGTGCTCTGATACATTTTTAAACCCGTTCCGGTTGGGGTTTGTTGTTTCGTGTGTAGTTTATTTTGCGTAAGTAGTGTGGGACAGGGAGATAGCTGGGATAAAAGGTTATTCAGCCGGCAGTTTCGTATTACGGTAGTATTGACGAAGTAGATACAACAAACTTTATCTATTTGCTAGGTGAGTGAGAGAGGTTTAGTAGGTGAATATAAATGCCACGTTTGTATCACCACGTGGTTCACCAATATAGAGGACTGACAGCATTTGAACTGCAACCTATCTACCCAATGGCAGTTCGTGGAAGTTCTGACAACTGCAAACCAACTGCCCAGCGTAAGAGATTTGATACTTAATGGTCGATAGGTTAAAATAATCTTCCTGTAATTTATTCGCAAATATAATAATGCAACAATTTACTTGTTGGTATTTCTGAATAACTTTCACGCTAATGTCATTGTTATAAAACCACAGTGGGTATTTCTTTTAATTGCTGAGCTGACAAATATGGTAAGTGTATTGTTAATATTAGCAGAAAACATGTCAACTCACAAAAAAATAAAAAAGTTAGTTTCATTGTAACGACAAAAATAATCCAACTGGACTAAAGACACCCTGGTATGTTATATTATTACACTCAACTAATTAATGCTGCACGTCTTAAGAGGCATACGCACACGGGACACCGTGCTCCGTACGTACTACTGATTTATTAGTGAGCATGAAGCGTGAAGCAAATGAACAGCCCGAGACGTAACGTCCGACCGCGCTATAATTCCTGTGGCTCGGAACGCCAAATCAGGAGGGCATGCAGAAACTATGCAAGACAAATATAAACGTGTTGACAAACAAAATAGAAAAGATAACCGCCGGACTATGTCATGTTCTAATACGGCTCAAAGATATTAAATTAGTCAGGATCGGATCCCACCACATCATTCTCGATCTCGATACTGATTCATGAACATAGGGAGATTATCTTATAGTTAAAGATATGTGCGGTGTGACCCGTCTTGCGTACTGATTTATTCGCGGGTATGAGGCGTGAAGCAAACGAACACCCCGAGACGTACGGCCCGACCGCGCAGTAACTTCTGTGCCCCGGATCACGAAATCAAGATTTGTAGAACATGCGGAAACTAATGCACAACGTCGTTCCGGGTCGGCGGAGTTGCAAAAGTAATCAAGTTCTTGCAGGTAGGGCCGTAAAGATATCAATTAGGTGCCGACCAACATGTAGTCATAATACTGGCATAAAATGAGAATTCATTTGTGGTTTAAGAATTAACTTTTTTATTTTTTCTTGTGCTAGTGTCGTCCCATACAAACGCACAGTACATTTAGGCTTAAAGTCGGGATTTCTAATTTGAAAATAAAGTACTAACTTTTTTTTTGTTTACTAGAGAAAGTGCGCCAAGTTTTGTTTAAAGACGCAACCAAATTAACGTTATACTCGTATTATATACATGCATTATAGATACAAAGTTTTAATCTAACGATTATCATGCAATTTGAACTTCTTAACATTCATAAAACACCATTTCCGTTCACCATCTGAGCCCGGAAGATTTTCTAATTTATATACACTTTAAAGAATGAGTCTTTAAATTCAGGATCACGAAGTATTGTTTTATGCAAATAACCGCGATGACTAAGCTGCAAGAATAACTTCGGCAAGGAGTATTGAAAGTCGAACCAAACTCGGCCCATAAAAATGTTTTGTTTGTCCTAATTGCTCCAAGTGGCTGGTAAGCCGACTTTCCGACAAGTCATTGTTTTCGACGTGCTTGTGCCGTAATAGGAATATTTTCGGGCAAGACCCTCCCGAGAAATTCGTGACTTTCAAAATTATTTGTAGTGGTAACAAGCGGCAGTCGGATAGTGGCGTGTTTGCCATTCCGCCTGGTGCCATCTCTCACCTCAATAAACCCCTTAAAACAATATAACAATAGGTGACGGTGAAGTTAAAACTCCATTATATGGATCTTCTTTTATTGACGTTCGCTCCGGTTGCCGGAACTTTGTACTTATGTTAGTCCCTAAATTAAACATTTGCTCTGAACGATTGAAAACCGTGTATTCACAATTTCTCTCAATTAATAATATTTAATTGTTCGAAGCCTACCGCGATCTATAGCCGGCCTACAGAAACAATCACTCAAATAGGCTGTTCAAATTGAATATTAATCACCATTTTCACTGAAGAATGGGAATAATCTGAAAGGAGAGTCCAGAGACTGAAGGAAATAAATTTGTAATGCAAAGTTAGAAATTCCATTCCTGTGTTACCGATAAGTAAACGCTTTTACGAAGAGTGCGGCACAAAGGTAAGAAAGAAAACGTTTAGCATTTCTGCTTTCGATTGTATTTGTGACAGTTACAAGGCGCGAGAACCAGGGTCGGTGGTGGAAAATAATCCAGTCGGGCTGAACGGTTAAACGCTGAGCCAATAAGGTATTCCACAATTTATTAGCCTTGCAAATTCGATGCCGCTCCCCTCTATGAAATATTGCAGTAGCCGCAACAGCCTTCTCGGTGAGCCATTCCGATTTCGCAACGTTACACCCCTATTTTAGCTCTAATTAAAAAGCCATCAAAGAGTTTTCAGTCATTAATCATGAAACTGTTAACGGTGAATGCCGGTTTCTCTTCGAGTCCGAGCCGAGGAAAAAAGGAGGATTAGGATATTAACAAAATGCCTAAAATATTCAGGGTTAGTGGAGTGGCAAGCCGCTTGTAAAAAACACGGCTCGCTGGTACTGATTTCGCAGGTTTAATACGGATGAATCTTAAGTTGTTTCCAGCGGTTTAAAGGATTGAGAACCCTTCTTTTTAAATACTGCGAAAATACCAGCGATATTTTTAAGCTCCATAATTAACCGCGGTTATACTTTTGTGTTTTTCTTTCCTCTTAAATGGTTGGGATGAAGAAATTATATTTGCCTTTAAATAGGTATTTGTATTGGAAGATAAAAAGAGAAGTGGATTTAAATAATGTAATGAGTTAGTTGCTAGAATCGAGGTTGAATAATTGTACCGCCAATCATTATTATTCGTAGTTGCAAATCACATCAACTCTGCTCCAAGTTTGTGAACAAGTTAGGCACCTAATTGGTAACGCGATTGGGTCACAAGGCACACAAATCCGAGTAGCGGGATGACTCGTCTGACGGTCGCATTCGTAGGTTCCTAAGAGTTCATTTCCACTGAAGCAAAACTAGGCAGAGCGGTGTACAAAAAAAACAGTGAAAAGTGAAAAGTGTTACTTTCCGCAGAGCTGCCCATAATTTGAAAATCCACTCAGCCTCGTTTAACTTCGCTTACACTGTTTTCGCTAACTGGACAATTTGTCCACTTTAACGATGTGCTCTATTCAATATTTCGCTTAAATTAATGTTTAACATCATTTTGGTAGGCATAAAATCCATGATAGCGAATTATATCGCTAAAGTAGGAATTAAAGAAAAGAGTAAGAGAAGTACTCTAGTGCTCGTAACTCTATGTCGGCGCTAACTGGTCGCCAGTTATCTAAACAATCGGTGCATTGATTTTAACACCGCTGATGAACCGCCCAGCCCTGTCCACGCCTCTGTATTTAAGATGGTGACTGACGTATATAGCTAAAGTAGGAATTAAAGGAAAGAGTAATAGAGTATTAGTAGAGTATAGAGTATTTAGTGTAACGCCAATACCAAAGTTTGATGCATCCTTTACAAAGCTGCCGCGGTAAGACCGAGGTATCCCTTAGGGATGTCCTCAATTTGGCTACGAAATATATTCAAAGCCTCGTCGAATTAATCAGTCACGTCTAGCAGAACTGAGACTACGCGACTCTATGTCGCGCGACAAGTACTACCTGTCACATTCCTGTCAACGTCGTGCGAGCATGACAGGTGATGTTGAATCGCGCGACAAGCGAAGTTGCGGCTATATAATTTTGTAACTTCTTTCCAATATTCTAACGTTAGCGCAACTCCAATACCAAATTTTGATGCATCCCTTACAATGCCGTGGTAAGAGACCGAGGTAACACTTAGGGATGTCCTCAATTTGACTTAGGAATATATTCCTCGTCGAATTACTCTAGTACTCGTAACTCTATGTCGGCGCTAACTGGTCGCCAGTTATCTAAACAATCGGCGCATTGATTTTAACACCGCTGATGAACCGCCCTGTCCTGCCCCGTACACTGTGCATTCTGTATTTGGCTACAAATGTGATTTGCTCTGTTGCCGTTTATGCGGTTGAGCTTTACAATTGATTTATGATTTAAAACTGTTGCGCTTAATTTTAGTTTTCTGTTCATCACTAGCGATTTGTTATTTGTTTTTATCCGACGACGGCGAAGCAAAAGAAGGGTTCTTATTAGATAAAATCGAAATACTTATGCTTTTATCTGACTAATCCAATATAAAGTTAAAACTGTTGTAGATAGTAACCTTAGTTGTGTCTAGACTTTTTAATAATTAAGTTTTTTATAGTTATGTCATATTTTAAATTTACTGTTACACTTTCGAATATACATTTTAACCGTCAACATCTTTTTCTAATTTCTATTTACCAAAATCCTTAAATAAATATACTCTTCAAGGCTCTATACCCCGCGTATTACAACACGTTATCAGCACGAAGACGTAGATGAGTAAAAGGTTTGTGTAAAATTTGTGAAAAAGTTGTGGTTTTCATTGTGACTGAAAATAGTAAAAGTAATCGAAATGTCACATGAAACTGGAGACTCCTCGAGTGTCAATAAGTCGAATTCCCCTACGAGTTCATCTTCTATTCCATCTTTTGGTATAAGAAATAAGGATGGATATCCTACCTGGAAATTCAAGATGAGGAATTATCTTTTACATGAAGACCTGTGGGAAACAATATGTGGTTATCCGGAAGATGACACGACCCCCGCTTCGAAAAAGGTACGAAACGACGCAAAAGCGCTAGCAAAAATTTGCTTAACAGTTGACGGTGCAGCTATCACTCATGTCAGATGTGCGAAAACTGCTGCCGAAGCATGGAAAAATTTGCAAAAAGCTTTCGAGGACAAGGGAATGGGTAGAAGACTAGCTTTAGAACGAAAATTGTACAGATTAAGCTTGTCGGACTTTGAAAATATCGAACTGTACATTAATGCAGTAATGTCAACCGCACAGGATCTTGCGGATATAGACAAGGTTATAGAGGACACATCGCTTGCAGCCATACTTTTAGGAGGACTCACCCCAAAATATGATCCTCTCATTATGGCACTAGAAAATTGTAATGTCGACGTGACCACTGACTTGGTGAAGACAAAACTGCTGAACGAAATGTCTAAGGACGCAGCTGTACCTAGAGATTCGGTTTTACTCACCAAGAAGATGCCTAAGTCAATGAAGAAGGAAGTTATATGCTACGAATGTAAAGTGCCTGGCCATAAGAGACCAGACTGTCCGTTAAGGAAGAATAAAGAGAAGGTTAATGTAGTAAAAGTAAATGACGCCACATTTACCGCTCTTAACACTTCTGGAAGCTCAAACAAGGACCAATGGTACGTAGATTCGGGTTGTACAAAACATATGACATCACGACGTGATTGGTTGCAAGATATTATGGCTCTTGATAATGGTAGCGTAACTGTCGCTAACGGTGAACAAATTAAATGCTGTGGAATTGGAGAAATTTCTCTAAACACACCCAAAAATGTTATCAACAAGATGAGTGATGTTGCTTTTGTACCTGATTTAAAAGCTAACTTGATTTCTGTAAAGAAAGCTGTTGATAAGGGTTTTATTTGTGTTTTTGATACTACTGGTTGTAACTTTTATAAATCTAATACTTTTCGTTTTACAGGTGATTCCGTTTTACATGCCTCGCCCTGTGGTGGATTGTACGTTTTAGACGGTACTGTTAATGTTTCCGAGAATGTGGCGAATAATAATTTGACACAAGATGTGCACTCTGGCTGTCAGGACAATAGTTATAAGCTCTGGCACAAGAGGTTAGGACATTTGTGTCGTATAGGCATGAATCAACTGAAGAATCACGAGGTAGGCGTAAAGTTTAGTAAAGTAGACAAAAGTAGTTGCATCGCTTGCGTGGAAGGTAAACAAGCACGAAAACCTTTCAAGAAAGTAGCGCATAATAGAGCTACTTCCCCTCTTGAGCTGATCCACATGGATTTGCTAGGACCGGTCTCTACAACCTCATTTCAAGGTAATAGGTATATGTTGACAATTGTAGACGATTTTACGAGAAAGGTGTTTGCTTATTTTGTCCCTTCCAAAACTGAAGTTAAAAATAAATTCTGTCTGTTTCAAACATTTGTTGAAAATCAATTAGACAATAAAATAAAAGCGGTTAGGACTGATGGCGGAAAAGAGTTCGTTAATAAAGAGTTTGTCGATTACCTCGCTTCAAAAGGTATCGAACATCAAACGACGACGCCGTATAGCCCTCAACAAGTTGGAGTCACAGAACGTACTCACCGTTCCATTACTGAGAAGGCGAGGACGTTGTTGGCTGAAAGCTCACTGCCAATAGCATTCTGGGAAGATGCTTTCCAAACTGCCGTATACCTGAAGAATAGGTCTCCTCATCGAGCTTTAGGTGGACAAATTCCTTATGACAGATGGTGTGGTCGCAGGAGTGGTCTGGAACATTTGAGAGTGTTCGGATGCAGAGCACTTGTCCACGTGCCTTCGTGTCACCGGAAGAAATTGGATGTCAAGGCAAAGGAAGCGATTTTTGTCGGTTATTCTGAGAATCCAAATACATACATGTTTAGGGATCCAGCTAATCCTCGAAAAGTTATTATTTCCAGAGATGCAACCTTTTTTGAAAATAGTTTTACAACGTTGAAGCAGATGCAGAGTGAGCCTGTGGCACAGTCCGACTCCGTACTGATCTTTGAAGAAAATGAGCTCCATACTGAGCACGAAGATCCTCAATTCTTCGACTGTATTGGGAATACCGAACCTGAGGCTGGACCATCTTCACGGGTAAATCCGGAGAGCGCTGTAGAATCAGCAGATATGGAAGATAGCGAGTGCGAGTCTCTCCATGAGTTACCTCATAGTGTCCATGTGGAGCCAGCAGATGTGGAAGAGGAACAATATATTCTTGAGCAGAGGTACCCCTCAAGAAGTAGGAAACCACCTGATTTCCTTTCATATAATGTGTCGATTGATGATTCCGACCCTATGACTTATTATGAAGCTACTCATGCTAATGATGCCGAAAAGTGGCACCATGCAATGGCTGACGAGTTTAAGTCGTTAATGAAACTCCATACATGGAACCTGGTGGATAGGCCGAACAAGAAGGTTATACCATGTAAATGGGTTTATAAGAAGAAACGGGACGCTCATGGAAACGTCATCAAATATAAGGCTAGACTGGTTGTCAAAGGTTTCAATCAAGTCCAAGGTGTGGACTATACAGAGACGTTCGCTCCAGTTCTTCGTCATTCTTCCCTCCGCACGTTGTTTGCCTTAGCTGCAGAAAAGGGCTTAAAAATAAGGCACTTAGACGTGGATACGGCGTTCCTAAATGGGGACTTGGATGAAGAGGTTTTTATGGAGCAACCTGTTGGTTACAGAGAAAAGGGCAAGGAAAACAAGGTTTGTTTGCTGAAGAAATCTCTTTATGGCCTTAAACAGGCGCCCCGTGCTTGGTATAAAAAGTTGAACGAAACGCTTTTAGAAATTGGTTTTACAGGAACTCCTTCCGAGCCTTGCGTTTATACGAAACTTTTTAGAAATGAACTTATTATTTTGGGTATTTTTGTCGATGACATAATTGTCTTTTATAAATCAGATTTGACTTTTGACAATGTCAAGAAAGATTTGTCTACATATTTTTCTCTGAAAGATCTCGGACTATTAAAATGCTATTTAGGTTTAGAAGTGGAAAGCAATTCCGAGTATATAAAAATAAATCAGAAGAATTATATTCTATCTTTGCTCGAAAAGTTTAATATGAAGGATTGCAAGACTGTGGACACTCCTTTAGTAAAAAAGACTATGGAACGACGAACTGATGGTCAAGTTGGTGGGTCTTATCCTTATCAGAACTTAATAGGATGCCTCATGTATTTGACGGTAAACTCACGACCCGATATTGCATACGCAACAAGTTATTTAAGTCAGTTTAATACGTGTTTTACAAAGGAACACTGGAATGCTGCAAAGCGAGTCCTGCAGTACCTGAAAGGTACTTTAAACTATTCTTTGGTTTATAGGAGAACAGGAGAACCTTTACGAGGTTACTGTGATGCAGATTGGGCGAACTGTGTAATTGACAGAAGGTCATACACTGGTTACACTTTTAAGTTAAGTGGCGGTCCAGTATCCTGGGAGTCAAAGAAGCAACCGACAGTTGCCTTGTCGTCCGCGGAAGCCGAATACATGGCACTAGCGTCTGCTACAAAGGAAGCTTGTTATTTACGTCGCTTTATTTATGAAATAACGGGTAAGTTTTCTTCAATTAACTTAGCTTCTGATAGCCAGAGTGCCATGAATCTCGTTCGAAATCCTGTACACCACAACAGGACGAAACATATAGATACGAGATTTCATTTTATTAGGGAAAAAGTATCTAGTAATATTGTTAATTTAGAATATGTGCAAATCAGTGATATGCCTGCAGATGTCTTAACAAAGCCACTTGGGCCAATTGTACATAAGCGATGTATAGTTAAGTTAGGACTAGGAACTTAATTTTGTTTTAGTCTTTTTGACACAACTTCGATTAAGGGCGGCTGTTGTAGATAGTAACCTTAGTTGTGTCTAGACTTTTTAATAATTAAGTTTTTTATAGTTATGTCATATTTTAAATTTACTGTTACACTTTCGAATATACATTTTAACCGTCAACATCTTTTTCTAATTTCTATTTACCAAAATCCTTAAATAAATATACTCTTCAAGGCTCTATACCCCGCGTATTACAACAAAAACAAAGTCTAATACCGATTGCTTTTAGGATAATAATTAATGATTCACTATTTGTTAGGCTTTTTATTTATTTCAAGCAGTGTTGTTATTACCAATTTTCGACTCATTAACCTCAAGTTTTAAAATCCAATTATAACATTTTGCGAATCGTACCGAATACATGTTTATATTTAAGTAATTTGCGCTGCGCAAAGGTATGTACTACGTATTTGTAGATTTTATACCATGAAGCATTTACTACCAGTTAAGACTGCGCCGAGCGAAATGTGAAAAATAGGCAGTTGCCGTTAAGTAGACAACGTCAACACTAGTTGTTTAATCCATTTCTAAACTATATATTTAGCACTTCGAAGAATGTGTTAACAACTTCTCCGTGGAAAAAATATAAGATTATTAATATTTTACCCTAGACAACCAAGTAAAGTTGGACGAAAATTGTAAAATCGTAAGCAGGCGTTAAGTGTTTTTTTATACTTTAACAATGGAAATGTATTCTGATTTTCAGTTCAAAGAAAAGATGAATGTTTACATTACAATTTGTCCACATGAAATATTTCAATTATTGTTTGGTATTAAAGGTGCAGATTTATCAAAAAGTGTCTTATAATTCTCCATAAATTTTTACTATGGCGGCCGCGCACCGATCTAAATCTCTATGGTTAAGTCTGGTTAAGTCGCTAACGCTCGGCGCAGTCTTAACCATAAACGAAACAGAGACTTTGATGCGGGATTGCGTGATGTTGACGCCGCGGTTGGCATAGTTGGGCACCCGGCGGTCCTGGGTTCAAATCCTGGCCAGGGCAAATATTTGTATGATGAGCTCGAATATTTGTTCCGGGGTCATGGATGTTATCTATATATGTATTTATATATTATGAATATCGTCATCTAGTACCACTAGTACAAGCTTTGCTTAGTTTGGGACTAGGTCGATTTGTGTAAGATTGTCCCTTAGTATTTATTTATTATATATTGCTTCTTGCCGCGACTTCGCTTGTCGCGCCACTCAACGTCTCTTCATATATTATTTATTTTGAGTTGATCCCAGAAACATGACGCATACATAAAGTGTAGGGACCACATAAAAGGAATGTAATTTTTTCTCAGTGTCACGGAAATTTTAGTGGACGAGTCCAACTCGGGCTTTTTTATTGAGTTAATTACTAATGTCGTTCCCGTATTGAATAACGATGGGAATGAATCCTACTCCTTCATTAAATTACGCCGTCCCCCGTACAAAAAGGCAACGTCGTCGGCCGGCGGCCCTAAATTGTATTACTTTATTGTTATTCTTTTTTACTTTGTTCCCCCAAACTAACGTAAATTGGCTTGGGATCACGCTACTATAACGATAAACTATACTATTGGACTGTTTTCATAAGGTTTAATAGCAATTTTGCGACTGAGACCTTTTTTTATTGATTTATCGTAAAAACATTATTGCCCGCTATTGATAATCATTACGTTTGACAACTCCAAATGCTGGTAAGGAATTGATTTATGTTTTATTGGAGATACCGTTTTATTTACCGGTAATGTCGGTGATAACAATATATTTTCAACTTATTCCGTTGCTCTGAGGTAAAAAATTATAGATATATTATATGTATTGTGACAGGATTTACTATGTTTAGTAATGACATTATAAAATATCGATTGTGAATGATTTATTAAGTAATAAAACATGAGCTTTTGTTAAGAAGAACTTTCACTATTCCAGTTGCGTCACCGTTAAATGTACTAATCAACGTTATTTACGTATCAAAATGTCTAAATTTGAAAACTCGGTTGTGCCCGAGATCAATCGACTTAAACCCCCGATCAAAATGACAAAGTACACAAACAAAATATTTGATAAATAAAGAATCCCGCATAAATCCTTCACATAATACATACAAACGTACTTATAATCCTGTTATAATCCAGCGTGAATTTCGCCGACAATCGTGATAAAGAGCCCATTGTTTCGGGGATCAACGGCTATAATCGATATCAGTCGTGATTCCGATTCGGTTATGGAGTGCCTGAAGTGCACTTGAATGCGTCCACGGACGTATTCGATTGCCGAGACATGGGCCGGCAGGATTCGTGTCATCCACATGAAAGGAAAGAATTGTTTCTATAGTTTCGGAAACTAAAGTTTGCAGTCTCCTGCGATTGCTAGCCTCAAAAAAAGGCTGGATGTTTGTGTTCTGTGCTGTGTTAAGCCTATCGCACGACACAAATGACGATAGCATTTTTTTAACTATACAAACTATTGTATCAATCATATCGATACCTTACAGCACAATCGTACAATTGTTTTGCAATTAGGACGTTAGCGCACAGCTCTATGTGGTTTAAATTGAATTGGCAAAATAATTGTAATTAGTACGAATGTGAACTAAGGTATCGATATTTGGAATTCGGAAGTATTAGGTTTAGTCTTTCGAAACGATACAAGGATAATAATTAGGAAACGATAAGATATTCAACTACATTGACAGCAAAACGCTACAAAGTAATCACACGGCTTTCTGCTGGAAAAGTGACCATTACCCTATTTTAATACTAATTAAACTAATTTTCTTTGTGATTGTCCAATAGATTGATATAGGTCGCGTCAGAATACGTACGGAGCACTTTCCTAACCTGCTACCTGCGGTTGGTTGGATAATTGAAAACCCCACTTCTATTCCAAGTGGCACCGCAAGTCAGCTATTTTCTGTATTTGTGCTAAATGATACTTTTTACCTATTTTCATTTAAACGCAGAATAAAACATTACAGATGGTATTTTTTTCTGATTTTCGCATAAACCTACTTAAGCCCACATGCTGCAATGTAATGTCCGTTTATTGACATAAACAGCCCAAATAAAAAAAAAATTGTTTTATTACGTAAACCCTAACGTTCCTATTATTTTATTTTTTGCTTAATCCAGGTAATGTTTATAATATTATTTTCACGATGCTAAATATTAAGTTCCCGTGTCAGGTACAGGTCGCGACACACGTCAGCTTTCGGAAGTTTGTCAGAAAATTCATTACGTGCCTTCATAGAGCCACATGCCACATGCTTGCCAAGGCTTGATAAGCTTTCAGGACGCAGTTATATGTGAGAGTGAGACGGAACTACATCGTGCTCACTTTCCCGAGACTTTGCCGAGACTTGGCAAGCGTGTGGTCCCGGCATTAGGAACGAACAGAAATCGCTTGACCGTTGCTCGAGCAAAGGCGGAAGGTGAAGCAAGCAGTCAGGTAGGCGTTGGTGCTTAGAGGTTGAGGCGTTGGTTGTGGTCCATAGGTACTGAACACGTCTTGGTGATGGAAACGTTGTACTGCTATACGGTCAAATAAAAGGAAACCTATCGATGAACGTGACTATCATGGGTCCTTATTAGATAACGCCGACCTTTTTATAATTTTACATTTTTCTAAATCAAGGTAAATTTTACAATATTTTTACGAAGCTAAACATCGAGTTCCCGTGTCAGGTGCAGGTCGCGACACGTGTCAACATTCGGGAGTTTGTCAGAAAATTAATTACATGCCTTCATCAGGTACACCGCCTTGGGCTACGGTTTAAACGGACTGAAATCTATGTATTTCCGTAGATAATTTTTATTTTAAACAACGAAAAACTTTTTTTTTCTGTCACATATATGCACATGATTGAAAAGGGCCTATAATGAATTTAATGCAGAGAGCCTAATACTTTAAAAACTAACGTTTTCTAAACGTTTTCTAAAAAGGTAAGTTTGACAATTCGAGCGTTTCAATCGCGTCACTTCGTGGACACATTTTTATCTAAGTGCCTGCCTTTTTGTGGATTTTCGAGTTATTTGGTGGAGATGAAGTGCAATTCCATTGCCATTCATTTTGAAAAAATCGCGTCCACCACAGTAATCAGAAACAAACACACAAATAATTACAGCATGTATTTGTTTGAGTTATGCTTCATTGAGTGTAGGTATATTGGTTAAAAATGCAGCTTGTCCCTGTGACTTATTTTTAATGATAACCTTACATTTACACATAGTCCGTTTGCACACATTTAGTGACCTATCTATCTCTCACATGATTAATGCCCTAGTGCAGTAAACCTGCGACGTGAACCTTACTTTTACAATGTCATTAGGGAAATTGGAGTCGTTAATTTGTAAAGGCCTTGCTATCGGCGTATTTAAATCGGTAATCCTGCGGTTTGTTTTACGGCATGATATCGGGCCATTTATCGGCGGTCGTATAACGTACGTTAAATGCAGAGATCGATGTTTAATAACCGAATTGAATGAAAACGATCGGTTTTACGATTGAGTTTCGGTTTGCTTGAGATACTCAATTTCGATTCAAGGTGATTAAGCATTAATGATGTTACCTATTTGCCTAGTCTAATGCTTAGCCAGGATTAATATTCGAATAGTCCGTCCGTCCGTAATAGTTTACATACTATTGGCGCTGACCCGTTTGATTGGCTTATCATTTAATTACCCAGCGAAACGCTCTTTAGTTACCTTAACCCAATAGTACATATTCTAAGACAACGGTCTAAACAATTTACTTACCTAAATGATTAAATAATCTACAGTCGTTCCGGATTAAACCTTTCAAACTAAGCTTAATAAATGTTGAAATTGGGTTAAACCCTTTAAAATCAGCGGACCATTATTAAAACGTACGAAATCCCGATCATGAACTACGAAAACCTTTTAATTCACCGTGTTTTGATGGGAAGTGTCAATAGTGGCGCGAACGGCGTGTAGAGTTACCGGCCAAACACGACAGTGCTTAAGTGCGAAAACAAAAAGGAAAGAACTCAATATGGATCAAATTACGAGTACGTTTAAGCGGACTGCATTCGGATAAAAGAGCGTATTGATCGTGCAGGCGTTGGCTTGTTAGTTTTTTTTTCGCCCGCGAATTGACAGATGTTTGTATTTCTTTTTTTATTAGGGAAACGAGGATTAAGTCGGAAAGTGCTAAATCCGCTGTTTTTTACGATAAAGCAATATAAGCATCTGGTAGGGTTAAAATTACCGCACTACAAATTAGTATCGTGTACGTAAGTTACACATCATTACATTATTTTTTCATTGCTTAGTGAAATAGGGTGAAAACTCGGAGATATTATTGTAATTCCGTTTAAACATGGCTTAGATAATATTTTAGGTCACTTACGACTTAATAGTTTTCTTGAAGTCAATAGCAACATCTACACCTCGATAATTTCATTGTTACTATGCATTTTTCAATATTAAATCCGACCTCTATTATAAAATGAAAATATCATTTTCTAATATTTAGCATTTCATTGACATGAATGTTATTTATAATTTCTGAATAAACTGGTATCCGATCCCGTATTTTCTGAACTCTGGACATATCCCTATTCCACATTTCTCAGAATCCTTGGCGTGCATCGCTCGCCGCAACCAGCTGGCAATAACGTGTTATATTTTTTACTGTTTAATACTGAGCACAACTGCTTAGCTATCTACTAATATTCTAAAACACGAAAATTGGGAAATAGTGCAGTTAACTTGAAAACATATATGACTTTTAAGGTCGAAAGCAATTCGTCACAAAACATGGCATGTAGAAATATGACAAACCTTGTAATTGCCGCCTTAGCTTTTAACCTGTGGTAAAAAAAAAGTCCTGCATTGTAATTGCTTAGAGTGCAAGCTTCTTATTAAAATAAAATATAATAGAACAGAACATTCTTTTTTGCTTACCTCGACGGGAAATAAATACAAAGAAATACAGATTACACGTAACATTTAATAGAGGTAAACAACAGGCGGTCGTTAAAGAGCGATCTCTTACAGACAACATTTTAAATAATGAATTCTAAATATTAAATTAAATTAAGCTAAAGTAAATCTAGAAAACTGTGCCCCCGCGGCATGGTCCCGAAGACGCTGACAACATTAATTCCTCGCTGAATTGCAATGCTGACGCGTTGGGCAAGGAAGCTGCCAGCTCTTCGGTCACCAGTTGACTCAATGAGATTTATTTTAGCTTAATTTACCTAATTTATTTTAGATTTTAGTTCTTTAGTTTTATTTTTTTAAGCTTAATTTTAATTTAATTGTTCAATGTTGCAAATTGTTTCGATGAAAATAATTGAAATTGCCTTTACGTAGGATAATATTATGTACAAAAATTTATTCTAAATGGAAAATTGACTTTCACAGTAGGTGTATGTGTCAAATAATAGTAATTGTTTCCACATACCCGAACATTGAAGTGTGTCTTGAACAATCTTGACGTCATTAGGGGATTATTCATGAGATAATTGAGTTCCGTTACGATATTATTGTACATAACATAATCACACAGCGTTTATGTGTATACTCTACACGTGTACCCAATCGAGCCCATTATATACATAGTTACATAATAATACAGTAGTCCAATATCCCGCCTAACATGACTTATTTTCGCCCTTTACAATTATATCGCTTTTCAGCATAGGTATATCATGGATTTGTCGTCAATTGTTTTTACCATATAAGCTGATCGTGCCCCCAGATTCAAACGACATAAAGACGATTTTCAACCCAGTTATGAAGAAATAACAAAAATATTCAAACTTACCTCACTTTCAACTTAATTTAGACATTTAAAAAATATTTAGTTTAGGTTACACTCAGTTAAACAACCCTACAATACATTATACACTGAAGGGTCATTGAAACGGTACGCAATATTAACATACGTTCCTAATATTATATATTTCGTGAGTCAATGTGAACATTATTAAATTAATCACATTATCACATTACAAAACCAATTTTAATATTTACCTACTAAACAATACATTTTGTTTTTTATTTTTATATGGCCGGCTGACCGGCCGGCATGCGCGCGTCGCATCTCGTCGCAACGGAGTCATAGCTTTTCAGCCGAATAAAAAAAAAATATGAACTCAATATTTATATAGGTAATTAAAAGTGTTTTTTTGTTGAAAACTGTTTATTTGTTGAGAAATTCGTAATTGTAGAAATTAGGAAATTGATTTACGCCCCATAACTAATTTTAAATTATAAATGTTCATAATTTTCAGAGTAAAACCTATTTTAACAAAAATTTATTAAAAGTAAACCTGAGGAGAATCTTAGTTAAGAAAATAAACTCGTTCATGGGTATTTATAAGTTTAAGAAAAAACTACACCACTTAAATGACGCATTATCATTGCTCAAAGTCGTTTAAGCCGGCCGAGAAAATTAGTCTGAAATATTTTCTAAAAAGTCGTATCTTACTATGAAATTCAAGTGAACTGTTACCGTAAGGTCCAACATTGTTGTGTTGGGAGCTAACATAGATATACAGTTTACAAATGAACATATATAAGCAGTTTTGTGTACTAGATTCTGGTAATCTATAACCACATTTTCGAGCAGTGTCGTGAAATAGTACATTACATCAGAGGCCGGGAAAATGAGGATTTCCGGTCAAGTAGGTATATACCGGATAGTGATACGAGGCCGGGAATCCGTTTTCACGACGAGGCATGTATAGTGCTTTTCTCAAACATACAATGAAATAAAAAAATATACTTCAATGAACAACATTTTATTAATTGACAAATAGGACATTTTAGTCTAACAACCAACCTTTAAAAACAAAACCTGCTTTTTGTCAAACCAGCCAGCTGTGTGAATGACCTTGTTGTTGAAACCAAAAAAAAGTTACTTTGCAGGCCTAGGCCTGAAAAGCAGTATGAAATCCCTTTACAGTCCTCTCGAGTTGTTGCGCCCAAAAAGCGATACTTCCGAGCCTATTATAAGGAACGTAAAGACAATATTTCATTGCATGTTTGAGAAAAATAATTTGTTTCATTCAGAATGATGATATTATTAAATTAGAGTTTGTGCGATCTTCTATAGTTGCCGGGTGTGCGATTTGTACGGGCAAAGAGCAACGAACATTATGCCTGAGAACAAATCTTAATTAAGTCTAGGGCACCTCTACAACGGGAACTAATTAAACTTATTCCATTATTTCTGCTAACGAAATTCTAAGGACACCCGGTTGCCGGAAGGATTTGTTGTTATTACTTGACGATTTCATGGAGGTGCTTGATTTTATTAAGCTTGGTTGTTTAGTGTGGATCCTAGACTAATTCGGTGTTTGGAATTTTAACAAGTGCCTTTATTTTAAGAACTAGACATGTACCTGTAAATTGTTGAATATTAACTCGCCATTCGAAAAAAAATATTATTAGATACTATTTTGTGAAAGATCAAATGAAAATGTATATTTATATGGAATGATTCGGTTTACGTACAAATATTGTTTTATTCTCTTGACAAATGACAGCATTATTATTGTGCTGGTTGGACCAATATTAAATATGGCGTTGGCATTTAAAATTCTTTTCAGCCGAAACGCAGAGCAAAAAGTTAATCCTCCAGTCGATTGCTCATCGTTTTCGTCATTCCCGATGATCACGCTATCAGTTGTAAGTTGTAAGACCAAGTCTACATTAGTAGAGTACATGTACAATTAATTTTAATTATTACTTGGACGAGTAATGCAAAGGCAAGACCGGTAGTCATGGAGGTTCTTGGCGGAGGCCTATGTCCAGCAGTGGATATTGTTTGGCTAAAACGATGATGGTGAATTTATAAAACACCCATCTATAGCATTAGTTGGATTTGGGGAATATAGGATCATTATAGGATTTAAGATGCACAGGCAGGAAAACACCTTGGTGAAAGGAAGCCACTCACAGAGGAAAGTAGAAGATTCTTTCATTCAGGAGAATACCCGCAATATCAGTTGTAGCTTCATCATCTAGCAAGCTAGTAACTTCTAATTTTTACTCAGCCTATTATCAAATTGAAGTTAGCGAGAGCGCGCAATGGTTGGTAGAAGTGAGTACTAACCTAACATTCTAGTCCGCGTCTACTCAGCCCGTGTACACTCGGCTTTACTGCAATTTGGAAAAGTATTGATGATTCGAGCACAAAGCGCCGCTTGGAACAGAGATTAAGTAACTTGTGCGGCTTCGATTGTTCGAACGTTCGACAAAGGCACAATTTTCCGGACGGCAAGAATTTTGATGCTTTCGGCGACAATGGTGAATCCTGCTGTGTGCTTTGGGGCTTGGAATCTACGCATTGTTTTAACGTGTCATTACGAAGTACTGAGTAACTGAGAATTTAAGGATATTTAAAATGCATTCTACTAGCAGTCCTTTGATTGATTTTAACTCGTGATAGATAAATGACAAAGCACATAACACTTTATTGCGTCCTAAATAAATTTATTAATCGCTTTTTGGCGTAATTATTTCCTAAAACTGTATCACTAGTGAATCTTTTAAATAGTTAACAATTAAATATATTGAATTTACCTGAACTATTGAAATCTATTAAATTAGCCTGTCTGAACAAAGAGAATATAATAGGTACAAAAAGATTAAAGAACAACGAGTCTGAAATAAACCTTCAACATTCCACGAAGTATATCTAATTATTCGACTACACCGCAGGGAAGACTAAGCCCTTAGTAAAAATATTTAAATTAAAACTGATTATCCTAGCTTAAATTCTACATGCATGATGCACTGTTGTGCACCACGATAGAACGGTTTACTTTTAATTAAGCTTTTCATTAAAAATAATGCCACGTTAATTAAAACGTCTTTAACGTTAGAAATTTCCCATTATCGTCGACAGACTCAGGTATAATACTAGGTACGGCTCTCTAATTCGACGAGGCTTTGCGATATCCCCAATTTAGCCATATTTCGACTGTATAACGGACATTTATTTGTTTCTGAATGCAGTTGCAATCAGTAATATTGACTAGTTGACATTTTCAAAGGGAAATGGCTTAACATTTCAAAATTATGTAAAAAACATAGTCACGCCTGTCATTTGTGCTTTAGCGATTCATCTGAATGACTTGAATAGGAAAGACACTGTCATAAAAGTTACTCCGAAAAGTGCTGATTGCTAAAATATATATTTTATAGTAATGCATCGAAGAGATAATATTAGAAACGTTGCAGTTACCCCCAGGTTATATTAATACCGCCCCTAACCCGTTAAAAGACGCGTCGGTCACGAGGGAGATGACATTACTTATTTTAACTGTAGGTAGTACAAAACATTTCTCTCGAAATTTGGTCACGTAGACGTGAGGCGGGGTTGTCCCATATCGCATCTCCGAAGCATCGCGACTGTCCATTGTATTCCTGCGAGACAAAGGGTTGAGGACTACGGTTACCTTCGTCAAACCACTTTCGGGAGCCGAACGTTTAGCTATTCAGAGCTGATCGACTCGTTTTATCTCTTGTTGTCCTTTCGCTTGGACGAGTTTAAGCATTTGTCAAAATAGTATTTGACTACGGTGATCTTAAAACATACGTGTTATTTGCTATCACAATAGATTCAAATATATATATCTATACTAGTATGTTTAGTTGATTGACAGTATCGTCAGCCTTATACACGCGAAAAAGTTACTCGATCAAAGAACCTAAAACAAATAGTCTTCAATAGATCGTTGTCTTGACATAGATAGTCTTAAAGCTATAAAATTAGAACCCCATCTAATGTGGCAAATTGTGGAGAACAAAGAAAATTAGATTATTTTAGTTTATAAATTAACCACCTAATATTTTCTTAGGGCAGGGCTTAATATTTTCTATTAAAACTACTCCATAAAATGCAGTTTAATATTTATAAAAAAAAACCTAGGCAATTTAATAGTACAGGAAGATATTACCGTTAAATAACCTGTAGTGAGAACAAGGCACGATGGAAAATAGAGATTTTGTTTAAGTGTTATTTTAAGCCAAAAGCCACGTACAATGCTGCTGATTGCACAATGCTGGGTGCTCAAAGATAAAACGCGAGCCAGCAAGCTCCTAAGCAGTTTTTAGTTGCTGCCCATATTCTTTTTTCCTTTCCATTACTCGCATAATACTCGCATTCAAAGTAGAAGTGTATTCCTTTTACTTAAACACTGCAGTGGACTCGGGCGAAATGACCGCTTTCATACGCCAATGCCAGTAAAAGGTATTTCTGTTGTATATGTATTTATTTGTTTTCCCGGCTCCGGTAATGGAATGTCAACGATAGAAAATATTTCACCGGCACCAGATTTTGGTGCCTCAATATTTCACTTTTGACTGTTTTATAGATTGTAAATATAAAAAAATATTGAATGGTAATTTAAAAAAAAAATGCAATAGGTGCAATATTTTCAGTTTTTGCTGAATGCCAACGAGCTGTTGGGAAATATTCGTTGATGAAACTGCGGTGATAACGGGCCAGGCGGGGAAAATAATGCGTATTTTGAAAGCTTAATGAATATTTAACAGTGCTGAGCTGACCAAAACTGACATAAGTAATGTCTGCGTGAAATTGTTGTAGAGCTGTTTTTATAATAAGCTTATGTCTGCCAATTTTGTATTCGTAAAACCTATGCATTTTTTAACGTGAAAATTTGATGCTTTTAATTTATATAAGATAGGTTAGATGCTCATTTTAAGAATGTCAAGTCTGTTTTACACTTTATTTGAGTAATTTTTTTAAATGTTTTTTGGTGCAATATCAGCTTAGTCTATTCAAGCATTTTAATTTCAAAATTAATAGGATCCAAGGATACACACTGGCAAAATTGTAATAGATAACAAATATAGAAAGAAATATTAATTATTTTAGGGTAGGTGCAATTATAATTGTATTTGGAACCTTCCAAATAGTGCTGCATGTGAAATGTAAAAAAAACACGTATTTTTAATTTAATTTAAGGAGGTAGCTCAATATGGACGGTGTTCATTGAAATAACTATTTGGATAGAAAAATAGACATTTCGTTGAAACAGAAATGGCTGGTTAAAATTTTGTTCTCAAATCTGGTACTAGTGTGGCTTATAACATAATATAACACAGATATGATAAACTTTTCGCCGCTACTGTAGATTACTAAAGTACCTAAGCATTTTTTTATCATATAAAATCATTACTTTAAGTAAAATACGATTTAATATCTCTTTGTGCGAATACTATATATTATAAATCAATAAAAAAGTGGTCCCGTGTAATTCTCAGTAATGATTCATAAAATTTCTATATGTCGAGAGAAACACTTTTTTCCTTAAACTCAAATACAAGCAAACGCGTGCGTAGCTCCAGAAACACGCATACAAACGGCCTAAGTAATGCAAAAATGATCCAGCATTAATATCCGTTAGTTGGTTCCATTTCAAGGGCCTGGTCAACCGGTCAAAGGATTTGTTGGAAGTTTTGACTAGACCGGAAGCCGTGCCGTGGCTCCTTCACTTATTGTGTGCTCTTTCTGCCTTTTTTCACTTTTTCTCAGCCCGAGTGTGCTTATTCTTTGAACTCTGTATATTTTGTTTGGACATTTGCGTCTGATCCCGCCTGCCCTCGACGTGCTTAAGTTGTTGGTAATTTTAGTTTGTGTTTTGCAGAATTTGTTTCGAGTTTCAACTGTGCGAGGAAAAATGTTTAACATTTTCTGTTTGTGGTTGGAAGTAAATTTGCGAAAAGGATCCAATTCATATCCCTACAAGACTAAATTTTATTAGTCTAGAACATTAACAACAACTTATTTGCTGCAACCGAAATAGCTTAAAGCTTTTTGGTGTTCTGATGATATTTTTGTGGAGATTCTTCCGTACCTACTAAATATATTATCTTATTAATATTCAGTAGGGAGAATATCCTTTTTTATTCACACTTATTGATAGGCGTGATAATAATTTATCGCAGGATACAAAAGCACATTAGCACAAAACGTTACATTAATTTAAAAAATACTTTGAATTAATGCACCACACACCAGTATCATCATGTATAGACGACATACCGTTTAAATTGAACATTCATGTAGTTCATCAAACCCTTTCATTAAGCGTATATCGTGGAGTTCACAAAACACTGCCCTACTAATGACAGGCTGGCCAGAGGCGTTTGTCCGTCCGTCCGGCCTCGTTGCCAAAGAATCATCCCAAACTTATTCGGCCCTTTCAACCCGTTGCTTAACCCTCTGTAATTAGCAACATACTAGTTATGTTGCCAGTCCAATCGCCACATGAATCGCCATTTGAAGCTTAATGAGAAAAACGGCTGTGACTAAAATGAAAAGATACTGCCATTAGTATCCTTCGGGAAATCTAAACAAAACCGAAGGATAGGGTTGGTTGGGTTTCCTAGGGCTAATAACTGGGTCATTTGTTTGCGATTTAAATGAGAGTCTTATTTTAATAAGTGCACAAATTCGATAAGAACAACTTAGATAAGAGAACATACTCGCTGTATTATTTAAAAAAAGTACTGCAACATGGGCTGCTACATGGGCATGGGCATGGGCTGCTACATGGGCTGCAAAAAAATAAACATTATTAAAACGTTCTTGGCTGCCTGTCCGTTACACGCCAATCCCGAGAATTTAGAATTCGAGTATATCCGAAAGCCAAAAAAAGAGGGCTACGTAAATTCAAATTTAATAAGAACTCCGACAAAAAACCTTAGCACAACTACAGGGCGTGCAGGATGCGTGCAGCTGACGCCGAAAATATGGCATATTATGATGTCCCTAATCTACTTCATGGTCGGATGGACGCCTGTCGATAACAATAACCGACTTAATACGCCCGATAATCGGTTTTGCTATTCGAAAACATCCGTGATTGACACTTTTGATGACGTCTGAGTTGAACCAAACGCCCCGAGTTGGGAAGCAATGGATTTATATTCGGAGGGGGATGCTGAATAAAATAAATCTTAGGTGTTTGGTGGCCCTGAAAATTGTAGTTATGAAAGTTTGAACAGTGACAGCGGTTTGAATTGATTTATCAAAGTCATTTTTATGGAGGTTTTTTATAATAATATAATTCCACTTTTCTTGGCAGAGTGAGCGTGACTATCATTTACTTCGTGGCTACTTGGCTAATTTAACCACATATCATTCTTCTCTCACAGCCGTGCCTCTGGTGCTTTCGTGCAGAGGCCAGATTGTGGCCGACCTGCCCGTTTAACACAACTAAGCTTCGCAATTCTTGTTGCGCGACAAAGCATCTCCCGTCACTCCTTCACAGAACAGCGAAGAAAGAGATAGGTAATATTTCTCGCGCGAGAAAGAGTCGCATGTCAGTTTTGCTAGAGGTGCTCACTTCACGCCGTCTCATGGGAGACCTACCGCAGGGTCTAGTACCGTCTACTTAGCTCTCACCCAGGCCCTCAATTAACAAAACTCCATGTCACGTGCAAGTAAGAGAAAATGATGTCTGTCTCATAATATTCCACATAAGATAGATGTACTAAGAAAGAAAATTGAAGCTAAATCCTCCGACGCGTCTTGCTTAGCCGTTAATTTTGTCGATGAATTAGCAGCTTTAGCAAGCTGCCTTACTGAGCGAAGTCGATGCTAAATATATACTCATATCAATCCATATATATTAACATGTATAAAAAGACATACGTCCCGGCTGAATCATTTCCAATTTACTCCAAAACCCATGGGTCTGACATTGATAACAGATTTTACCTAGACTAAGTACGTAGATAAATTATGGTCAGGCTTTTGAACCCGCTGGCGAAAACTGCACACTCTCTTTGTACTTAATGAACAGGTTAAAATCATACAAATTCAATTTAAGCAATTTGCACACAAATTTAGTGTCCGATTGAATCCGTAATTACTAACACCACAAACAGGATTAGTTTATGTTTTGTCAAAACAATCCATTCGAATAATCAAATTGAAAGTGCATCCAACACGGTATCCATTAAGTGTGGTCATGTTTAATGATACAAGTTGCCGCATTCATTTAGCCGTGAGCAAACTGTTTAAGCCCGCAATGTTTAATGGAAGGCAAATTGCACATTAATATCGCTATCCTAACCAGGTCTCTAGTCCCGGAAAGCCTATAACTGTAATAACAATTACGAATTGTAGCAACTGCGATACTATTATGTGCCGATATAATTTACCGATATACGGTTTGCTGAAAGTTTTGGTTTCGTACCGAGCAGTTTGTTATACGTATAATAATATAATTATTTTGTATGAAATCCTAATAATATTATAAACGTGTCAGTTTGGATGGATGGATGGATGTACGTTCCACTTAATCTCAAAAACTACTGAACGAATTATGATGAAACTTTCCAGTTATGTACCTTATATATCAGAATAGGACATAGGCTATCATTTATATCAAGTTTTATCCCTTTTAGGGACGAAAAACGGGATTAAACTTTGTATGGAGAGCAAATCATTGTAGTTGCAACAACTCCCTACATGTCATCGTTTTGACGTTAACTAATCTACCTTCGATAGACCTTCACGAAACGCATAACAAACTATTCTTTGTAAAAAAACAATAAATTCTAATATGGGAACATGTATCCGTAAATTTCGATTAATCGCGTAATTTCAAGAATCAAATACATAAAATTTTACAAATTTGAATCAATCACATTTGATTTGACAAACGTCACACACCCATCTGGCAAGACATGTCAAACCAGTGTTTGCAGAAGGGCTACTCCAATGTTCAAAATTCGACTGTCGAATAGTGCCATGCCTCTCGATCTCCTGTCAAGGTATATTTGAGTGAATTGAATAGCACTATACGAAAGTAAAATTTCGAACATCGGAGTAGCCCTTCACGTTCCGTTACGCACATCATCTGAAAATAGTGCCTACGAGCTTTGATTATGTACCTCCGCTCTTGGTAACAGAGTATAAATAAAGTAGTAAATAACTCAGTATGCAAAGATCGGATACTTAACATAATATATAAATAATCCTAATAATATTATAAACGTAAAAGTAATAAATATTCGTTCCTCTTAATTTTAAACGATAATTGATGGGCGGTTGCCAGTGTTCGGAAATCGGCGTAAACAGCCAATTGTTGAACTGCCTCTTTCTAACCCTTAATTTGGCGTGTATGGCAGGGTGAACAAATTCTTTGACCATCTTTTTCCATATCTATATTTTTTTCGAACCAGAATATTTTGCTCTATTTTACTATAACGAGGCTTGAACCAGCGACCTTCGTTATCTTTTGTCAAATTAAGGGCTAAAGACCGATGTGCAATATTTATCTCCGAGTACAGTATTAGAGCATAAAGTTTTTGTATTTTTCGGATCTTAGACTCGGATACTCGACAAGACCCGAATTGTCAATCAATTATTATGCTACATCTTGCTACATAATCGACGTGCTTAAGTCAAGGGCCTGACATGCTTTGATGGAGAAGGATAGCCTTATTACGATACTTATAAGAGGAAATAGAAAAAAGTGGCATTTTTTGGCTCTATCACCGACCGAGCAATTTTTCATGGTGGGTTTATAGGCACACTTATATTCATGACGAAAACTGGCTATGTGAAAGACCCATATTGGCACCAAAAATGATATTGTTTTCAAAATCAACAAAAAAAGTACCAGTTTTGTTAATGCGCAACTTAGATGCACCCAAATTTGGCAACGGCGCTAGATTGCGAATCACCTAATTAGGGAAATACATTGTGAAGGGCACGATTTTAACGGGAGAAGCCAAGGGACAAAGTGTACTTATACCACGTGTTTCAATTATACCGAATAATTTACCATTTAATTTTAAACGTCTACAGTTTCCATTAAAAGTTTTTAACATTTTCTATGACTATCAATAAATCACAGGGGCAAACATGAAAAGTAGCAGGATACATGGGCACGAAATGTTTTTCTCATGAACAGTATGTAGCTTGCTCATGTCTCCAAATCAAAAAAATTACATGTTTTTACTGACAGAAATAAATCATTTTGGATAATTTATTGAACTATACTTCAATAAACTAAGTTGTAAAAACGAAGTTAGAAAAATAATAGTAGCTACCTAATAATTATTTTGTCCCAATTTCATAATGTGACAAAATTCTTTGGTGAATAGAACCATACCTTCTTCGTCAGTTGATTATGGACCGTCACCATCTCGAGCCATTTCTGAGCATAGCTTATGGAATCGAATATCGGATAACTTATTGAATTGCAACTCCAAAAATATTCAAAAAAAGGATGTTTTGCATTTTGTCCATGACTTGCACCCAATAGCCCAGAACTAAACTACTAACTAGATTCCATTCGAGTATTGAATACCTAAAAGGGTTGAAAGTCTAATTGTTTTTTTTTAATTGTCAATATCATTTAAAGAGTTCTACGCGTACGAAGTCGCGGGCAAAAGCTAGTGTATATATATTTTTATGTATATATACATTTTTTATATGTGACAACCTCACACAAATCGATCTAGTCCCAAATTAAGCTCAAGAAGGCTTGTGTTATGGGTACTAGACGACGATATACGTACTTATATAAATAAATATATACTTAAATACATAGAACATCCATGACCCAAGCAAAATTGAATATGGTATGCATTAATTTTGGTTAATATTAACTATAGGTCTACTAGAGTAGTTAGGTATTAAATAATATGTGCGCGTGTAAGTTTTTCCACGCAACAGGTGGAAGTGTTTTTTTTTCACCTACTGAAGTAAAGACATGCCCGCGTGACCGCAACGTAATGTTAAGCTACTTTTTCATCCCAGACAAATGCAACTCCCAAAGAAAAATCAGTATTTATTTGCCCTTAGCGGCAAACAACCAATAGTATGCTTGCGACGTCTGTTATTTTAGTCTGTTTCTCTAATTCGGTGGTAAGTAACAATAAACCGCTGCACTGAATACTTAAGTTTTCAATTAAGTCATGTTAATTTGCGGAGCGCGAATTTTTTATTTTGTTGTCATGAAAAAACAGAAGTGTATTTTCTCTCCGAAAACGCCATAAGCAATTTAAGGCAGCTAAAAGGTCGCTATAAGTCGTACCTACTGATCTTCCGTTAGGGCCATTCAGCACCTATGGCGGGTATGGCCTTATTTATATGGCCGTTTTAACTTTTTTTAAAGTTTGTATTTCTCTAATAAAGGAATTTTCTACAACATCATGGTCGAGCAAACCGAGCCGGTAAGGTTTTTTTAAAATTTTTGACTCACCATGAACTATGCACCTCGTATCTTGATTTTTTATCAATTAAGTGAACATTCCCTACTGTTTTGAGAAAAATACTCTTACAAGTAAGCAGGGTATGAAAATAAAACTCCCGCCTCATTTTATAGTTTTCGTTTTCGACGAATTAATTATTTTTTAAGGAATATTCACTTCCCGGCGGATGTGTATAATTTCAGTTCAAACTTTCTCTAAATTAATTCTCTAAGACGATTCGCTTATAGGTGTTATAGGTTATCATGTCGAAATTCTGAGATAATATTTTTAACATCCTTTGTTTTATTTATTTTAAAAATACATATGCCTTAACTCGAAAGTACCATTTCGTAAATTAATATAAATTAATTTTATTGTTTTTATAGTGTTACAAAATTTGTGGTAAGTAATAAACAAAAGTTCCAAGTAAATAATTACAGAAACGTCATGGAAACCGTTAAAAAGTTAAACAAAAGAAAGCTAACTACCACTTCTTCTAAGCTACGCCTATACCTACATCCCAAACTTGTAGTGTGTACGGGCGAAATATTAACTACTCGTTCTACAACTGTATTAAAATCCTCTCTCTCGGCATCATTGTCGGGAGGGCAATGAAACAAAAGAATTATTCCGTCTCACTTCCACACACTGATATTAATATTTCCTTCTCGCAATACACCGTGGACCCTTGAAAGCGTCTCACTTTTGAATGTGTTAGTGATAGTAGCGTTTAGATTACACGTGTGTGTACCTTGACGTGAAACGCTGGTTTACAAATGCATCTTAGCGGAATTCACAAAGATTCCGAGAACCGCGTTCATATTCAAAAGATGCGTCAAAAGATGTTGAACAAAGATTTTAAAAATAAAACTTACCTTTTCTGTGTCTCATGTGATATTTGCTTTTGGTGTTCGTTGGGGTACAGCAGGACTGTTCGTAGTAGAAATTGTATGAGCTCTCTACTTCAGAGGTTTGTACTGCTTGTGATCTGACTTGCCATCCGACCCCGAGGAGGAGAAACACCAGCCATCGGATGACCACAGCAAAGCCCCGAGTAGTCCGCACATTTGTATACATTGTTGTATCAAAACTCACTGTCACTACACTCAAGTCAAAGTTCTAAAAGTCTGAGGGCTTAGCAACGGCTACTATTCTGTAAAACAGAAATTACCTTTAGCCTGAATATAAATAGAAACGGTGGGTCGTTTGAATTTTAATGTTGATGGATACAGATTTAATCAACAAAAATTGTTTCGATGTATTTTTTAGCTAAACGCTTCACAGAATAAATTTAATTCAAACGTAGTCTAATACTAACTCAAACTGTGTAAACTAATACAAAGCGCCATTAATTATAACAGGAACATTTCGGATATTTTGATAGTTACTTCTACATTACAAACAAAAATGTAGATAAGATATCTCGTGCGTGCTAGGGCATAATTACAATAATTGTTCTGGAAGGCACATTGGTATCAATCACTGATACTTAAGTCCGAGTCCGGCACATTTCGTTATTTTATTTCCTTTCTTTTCTATAATATATTATTAAGGAGCCACCCCGCCTTGCGATGTGGAACGATAAGTAGGATCGTGAACAAGGCGACAAGCACTGGGTATTATTTTAAATTTGACGTATAATTGTAGTGTTTTACTCGACTTTCTTTTATAGATCGGTCTTTTAGTTAACACGAACTGTTTCTGAAGCGTAAACTTAAGGCTACATAAGTTATGTATAGTAGGGGTATTACGGATTTGTCACATTTAATCATAAATGTATTTAAGCTTTAGGTTAACAAAGTTTTTACCTATTAGATCAGGTAACAAGTACCCCGTAATTAGGATGAAAATATAGGTATAATTATGTGATTATTTAGGTAGTTTCTTTTGGTACTGTTATAAATATAGTTAGGTAGGTACATTTTTTAGACATATTTAGTGATAAAAGTGAGGCAGCAATCGCCAATAAACATGTTTTCCGAAATTACTGAAATCGTATCAAATAAAATCATCACTGAGATAAAAAAAAAACTGTTATAATAATTGATCTGCAGACGTATGATGGTTGCGTTTATCATGCGATAAATCATTACATAGTATAAAACAAAGTCACTTCCTTCTGTCTGTCCCTATGTATGCTTAGATCTTTAAAACTATGCAACGAATTTTCATAGGGTTTTCTTTAATAGATAGAGTGATTCAAGAGGAAGATTTATAATATCATTACTTGACTCACTATTTAATACATGCATAATATAGTAGTATTGCACCCGTGCGAAGACGGGTGGGTCGCTAGAAAATAATAAAGCAACCGTTACTCTCGCACAGTATTTTGTCAGAAAGTGATGGGTGTTTTGTCGTTTTAATTTTTTTATTAATTAAAGTATACAACTAAGTATAATAGAGTTCCCTGCAAAACTGTTTGTCTACAGGTGTGAGTCTCTATATAATAAATAAAAAATACCTACCTTTAGATGGCATTCTTTTTAAATATCATGAAGCTAAATGAGATCTATTTTATATTCACCATTCCAGTATAATGTAGAATAAAAAGTTAGTAGAACTTATTATTAATTATGACCTAAGCAATTACATGTAATGTATTTACCTAGGTTAGCGAATTTACCAAAAAGAAACAGAAAGCCTATAAATGTATGTCTATGCCTGGCCATTTTCAATTAAAGTTTAATATGTATCTACTACATTATATTTTATGTCGAGGGAAACCAATTTCAATTATAACTTATTTTACTATTAATTGGATCCACGGAATGAGTAAATATTATTAAATTTTGCCATTCAGCCGCGCAGGCACAGTCTGTAGGCCTAATTTGTCGCGTGCTGCGGCGGGACCTAAGTCTAGATTACTAATAAAGATCCAATGTGATTTTAATTGTGTGGCCTCATAATTCAAATGATACATAGATTTTAGTAAAATATTAATAAAAATATCGCTATTATTTTCATGACGATGGAATAGTTGTGTCTGTTAGTAGAATCTATTTTTTTTAATAATTATCGTCATAGTAGGATAATGGCTTTAAAATAGTCATTTAATGCTTACATTGTATGCATAATATTTGATTCACTTTTAATTTAAATACTAGACTTTGTTATCAAAGCAATTAAACAATACATTAGGAATATCCCGACTTGTAAAAACTTCAAACCTGTGAATAATGTGAATATATGTATGTAACGTAGTAATGGCCAAAATAAGACAGATGATAAAAAATTTAACAAATATAAAAGCTGGATAACTAATTACCTACTCAGGTTACACGCCATTTGGTGCCGGCATCAAATAATAAATCCAATAAAGGCCCAAAAAACAACAACATCCACATGCCCATTTTCACAATAAGAATGACAATTTTGCTTGTTGATTTTACATTAAAAAAGTGTATGGTTGTGGGGTTGCTTAATGGCTGTATGTGCCATTACGACCCACAGGCTAAGCACACCTCTGTAATGGAAACCGCAGGATATGCAACAAGGGTATGGCGACATTACATAGCCACCCTTTATTTTAACCTATTATAGGACACGTTTCACAGGATTTAATGACCACATTCGAAATAAAGTCCAAATAAAATTAGCTTTAGGAACCATTGGAAAAGGTAACGGGTTTAACCTTCGGGCGGACAAAGAAAGGGTACCGTTATGGCCAAGATAACCGAACGAAAATACATCCTTAACCGTGGATTTGTTGTTAGCAAGCTAATAATATTATGAGGTGTAGGAAATGACTCTGTTGTATTTTATTCAAATTAAAAAAAGGTACGCCCAGTATACTGCCTTGAGAGACTCTATAAACATAAAAGGAACATTAAAATGTATGTTAAGTTTGTTACATTATGTTCGTAATTCAAATAGAAATTCCATAACGGTTGCGTCGCCAACGTCAATCTACTTCAAATAGACTGATACTAAATTTCCATATTGATTTAGTGATTACGTGGTATATTTGAACAAACGGTATCGTCTAAATTTACCCTTAACCGTTTCAAACAAATGAGTATAAAATTCATAAATAATGTTGTAAGAGCGGAGATTACGTGGGATATCACTGAATAAGTAAATATCATCCAGTAAATTAAACTCAAAGTATAGGACGGGCCCTCGTCACATGACCGATATCCCACTGAATGTTATCAGGGATCGCTGGTGAAAGAGTCCAGCGATGAATTAAATAAACGAGGTCTAAAAGGGATAGAGATGTTTACCCTTCAAGATGTTTTTATGTGATAAACTTCAGAAACCTGATAAAGTTCCTCCGCAGAAAAGGAAATGGGTTACGTATTCTATTCCTAGAAGAAAATGGAAGAATAAATGTAGATGTATCAATATCATAAAGTGATGGAAATATTCCCACTCCTGAACCCAATACTAGACGCATCCTATACGTATAGAATTTGGATCTAACATTATAAGTATAATGTTACAAGAATAGTACAAAAAGTTACTTGTGATAATAGTATTGGATATAAGTGAAATGTTAGAATCATATTTATCTGTGGTAACTATTTCTGTAATTGGCGAAAAGTGCCTTGTCATATTTTTTGTCAAAGCGAATAATTGTATATTCAGCTTTTCACACATGAATATACGAGTAATCGTAGTCACAAAAAGTGCGAGCGTAGGGTTATCACTTGGAGAAGGGTCCTCTAAATTTTAGTTGAAATGATTAATGATATCGGGTTAGCGCATGAATGAATTTTGTTCAATTGACAGTAGATCTTTCTGAGTAAACATTTCCAATCTCCCCCATTTTCAAATAATACTTAAAGAGTATCAACATTAAACTCGTTTCGTATTTTGTTTGTATCCTTTGGGATCAAGGAGACGCGCCGTGAGATATGATTTCGCAAAAGAAATGAAAAATACATTAAAAATCATTCATCATTTTGAGTCAATATCTGACTAGATGTTTGAAATTGATTATCATCTGTATCCACCAGGATTTGCGTGGAATTTTGAATAATGTATTTCATTTCTTTAAGTGACTTCCTAGTCTTCCTACGTCGTCTTTAGGTCAAAGAAAATGTTACGTAGTAGGTTTGTCTGAACATAATTTCTCAATTGTTTTGAAGGAAAACCAGTCGCCTCTTAAACTCATAAGGAACCTACCGGTTTTTATGTCATCGTTACAGTACGGATCGTCAATTAAGATTCACATAGAACATTCTGAATAGCTATATTATCCAACGACATTCAGGCAACATAACTGGACCCCACGTTTCGAAGAAAAAAGTTGTTGGACCATCTCGGGCCGCTCTCGGTCATTCGAACCGGTTCTATAATGATGTCTTCATCTTCATTACCGGTGATTCACTGCGGCTCCACTTATTTTTACTTGGCTATGAAAGCGGAGGTAATGTTTATATCAGGCTTGTGTGAATGTTTTTTGTGCGCTTTAACACCTAGCGACTGTCGTTTTTATCAGTTCAGTCTAAGATTTCTATTTATTTTCATTTGTCGCTTTTGGACGATCGTGAGGCATTTTTCTATTAAAACACAAGACAACTTATGTCTTATTCTCTAATTATATTTTTATTCTTTCTTTCTTTCTTTGATTGAACTTTTGAACTTTATTTTTAAGTTTCAAATAATATCTTGAATTTAAACTTCTTTACATCAAGCCACAGTGATTTATTACATTCAATTAGAATAAATTTGTTCCAAAATTTTACTTTGAATATTTTTTCCAAAATTGATAACGCTTTATGACGAGGACTCATTAAGCAGATTTTAATCTGTTTTAATATCAGTCGATCTCGTCTCGCAATACAATTATACCGTTACTGCCCATTTCACGACAGGCTTCGCTCATTATGAGCGAAGAATGTTAAGAAATTTCATCCGACAACCCATTGAGGCAACCCTCCCAATTGTACGAAGGTGTTCCAATTGAATGGTAGGTGGAATGGGGGTACGAGTATAATGAAATTTCGCCTCGATAAAGACCACTGAGCCCGTAATACAATACTTGATGTTTCCTCCACAGTCCGTATCCATATCATACCCATTAAACTGCATAAATATATCTACGGTACAATCTTCGTTAACCAAATTAACACTTGCGTGCATTTCAAATAAAACATGATACAGGGGTAGGGCAATATTTTTAAAGCTTTGATAATTGTTCAACATCTGGAGGTTTATTTTAGCGCATAAATTTGATATTTAATTAGATATGAAATGCTATTTCATCTGTTAAAATCAATATTAATGCTTTGGTTTCTAATGACATGCAGTTTTTAGAATCTTTCTTTGTGCCTTATCAGATACAGTTTTTCGCTATAAGTAGATCAACATCCTCCTCATTGGGTTCTATTCTATAAATATCTTGATCCCTTCCTTAATTTATGATATGATTATGCAATTAATAAACAAGTCGTCTGCAGAAACTGGGATCGTAATCAATAATTGCGTAAATGAGAAGTAGGTAATCCAGGCGAACAAATGGGCTGCCCAGAAGAGATACGGTTCGGTCCCTGGAAATTGGTTCTGAATTATTAATTAATACAATACTGTAACGCCAGCGAATTGTAAGCTTCTTAACAAGGGAACTGAATAAATATCAGTGAGCTGATAGTGGAACCAATGGTTAATATATAATTTATATAGGTGTATAACAAAACACGTAGTTTAAACTAGGACATATGAAGCACAAATATTATTTGAATAAGTACAAAATTTAAGTAAAAATTACAAACTGTAGGAGTGGTTTTAATAAATCGTTTTACTTCTAGGAATATCTTATTGTGAATTTAGTATTTTAACCCTATCTCTATTTTTGTTATTTAATTTGTTACCATGGATATTATGTTATACATTCTAAAAACATAGTTTTTGCTTTTTTACGATTTAACATAGTGTTTAACGATTATTTTAGGTGCAATACATGTGATATCATTTTCTTTTTTGTAATAAGTGCTTATAATCTGAAAAAAAAAAAACACCAGTATTTTCCCAGCAGAGAAATATTTTTTCTAGTGTATTTGTGGTCATTTTAGCCACGCCAATTACTAAAATTTCACGTATGACAGAGGTTCACCAATCCCAAGCATGAATAGTTAATAATCAAAGTAGATTTTGTCTCCTATGCAAACAGCTAGAAATATTAATTATTACATTAATCAATATCAAGGGTGTATTGCTGAGATTGTGTTATGACTAACACACGACAAGTTAGTTATTAATACTACTCGGTTACATAAACCTCAAGTCTAATTAGTTTATGGAGTACAAAAACAATTAAATGCGGCTGTCGGTACAATCGCTCCGAGCCACAACCTCAAGAAATGGAATTGTTCTGGATTCGCGTACGTGCATTAATTAGCCACCTGCATAATGGTTCCCCGATTAGTCATATTACATAAAGTATATAGTTTTTTTTTTTGCAAAAAAAGTATTTACTCGTCTCGTAAGGAATACATTTCCTAAGAGAGAACGTCAATGACGTGGTAGTCTTCATGGCAGAAGCTGTCCATGGAGCTGGTGGACTAGGATTCGAATCCCGGCAAACTAATATTTGTGTGAAGAGATGGAATATTTGGTGTGGAATAAATGATGTTTCTATATATTTTAGTATTAGTCTATATTGAAGAAACATTTGTATCGTCGTATAGTACTGATAACCACGTTAAGATTTTACTAATTTGGGACAACCAGTAGGTTGATTTGTGCAAGATGTTAGATTAAGATAAGAAAGTTAGAGGTAGTTTGTATCTTTAGCGAAAAAAATCGTCTTATTTATATAAGATAAAATTAATGTAGGTACCCAAATGTTATATTTGGACATAAACAAACAGACATTAAAGATTAACTTCTAGAAATTTGATTAGACAATACTCAACGTATTTACCGGTTATCATTCATCTATTTAAACATTCCAAGTTTTTAGAAAAGTTTTGAGTCATTCAATATCTATTGATAAAATAAATTGTAAACGACTTTAACGTTAAAGGCTATTTTGTAATAAAGTGCTTGTCAGTAAGCTCAAATAGTGTTATTTGGCACCCAGTTTGTATTTTCTAAACCAGATAAATGTTACGAGTAGGTGGTAATGTTTACGAGAAATACAATTTCTTTTTTCTCTATTACTAATATAGAACAACAACATACCGGTGCGTTATATTTGATTATTACTAATCTGGATATTGAATCATTTGATCAAATCACCCATATTGTGAGTTACTCGTAAGAAATATTTGATACCTGCTTCCCCTACTACCATATTACATATTTTACCCGTATGAATTTGGGGATCGCTTCAATAGATTCTGGCCACGTACCGGTGCACGTAAATATCAGCCTCTTGTATTATTGATACAAATAGAGATATCAATTGTTTTGGACAATAACCTTCAGACTATTGTGTATGTGTAGGTATCATGGGTGGGAAAGTTGGGATTAAAGGTATGGGGGAAGAAGCATGTGCCTTTGAGTTTATTACATCTAATTTGAACTATTTGGTCATATTTGTATTTTTATGCGCTTTTCCTTTTATTTTCATTGGCATTCGTGTTAATTTTGTCCATTAACATAAACCAGTGTAGTTTTATTGTACCCGATGTAAGAGCTTACTTTGAGAAATAAATTATGTTTTTTTCTTGTTTTATTTATACCTGTATTTGAGTCGTGTCTACAGAATTGAAACTCCGAAGAAAGTTAAATGTTTTTGAATAGCAAATTTATACCTTTGCTTTGGATAGTTAGGATCAACAATTTTTGTTGAAAATTGCTTATCTGGTAAGATATCCCCAAACTCACTAGTTTTATTTATTATCTCGTTATTTCATCCAGAACTCCTAGTCTAGTTAATAACAGTCTATTTGGTCATACATAGGGTATCAGCAAGAATTTTGCTTTGCATTTCTGACGTAGGCAGAGGATTATTTTCAAAGGGCTATGTTTACGGCAGTTTTCTGTGTGTTAGTAGCATCTGTATCTGCGTCTATTTATACTTGTGGGTTGATGAACCCGGTGCAGATGGACGAGGTTATAGAAAATGGGTGCCGGGAATAATGACGCCTACTTAATCTATTTGACTAATCGTTTTTAAGATAAATTTGTTGTTAATTACTTGAACAAATGTACCTTAATTCTTGTTATGACATTGCTGTCCTGTTGTAAAGAGTTAAGTTTGAATTCCAATCGCAATGGCTTATGATTCATCTTTTTTTCAAAAGTAGTTTGTTTGTTTCTTCACTAGCCGATATTTTATTTGTTCGAATTAATTTTCTTACTTATTCTTTAGTAGTAGCATTGCTCCTCTATAAATGAGATTATTATGAATCAACATAATATTTGTATTGTTTTATAGTCACGAACGTGTATTTAAAGTTAGGATTATCGTTTTCAGATTTTGATTTGTTTATACAACGAAATGTGCCGGAACAAGACGAAATTGATCCACAATAATAATGTAGCTTTGCCCAGAACACGAGAGTGGTGCGTCGACCAACCTCATCCGTAATCCGTTGAACCAAACACGTTGCAGCACAGAAAAACAAAGAACGCACAGATAACCAAACCACTATTTATTAGGACATAAAAGTCACGTATAAAAATATCAATTTACAACTTTAACATTGTTTCAGAAAACAAGTTTTTGTACTCGGAATATTTACGAAGAAGTTTAACGCGGAGGTCTCGCACACGTCCATCGCGCGTGCCGGCCGGCGCTGAACTAACTGGCTGGTCCCATTCCATACAAAACTTTTAAGTCACGGAGACGGCAGAGCTATGTCGCGCCTCTACAATTCACGCATACAGACGTGCGCAATGCCCTATGCACAAACACGAAAGCAGGCTCCCAAGTTCACTAAATAAACGAACACCAACACAAACAAGCGCGAACACCGTCTACCCCCTGTGCACGAGACTAGAGCAGGACGCGAATATAAACAATCCACCTAAACCCTCTTGTCTGAGCGAGAAGCGGATACCGCAACAGATGTATATTATTTCACTCAGGTAAGTATTGGAAATGTTAGAGTGTGCGACGGAGATGACGCAAGTATTTAGCTTATGGGAGACCGGCTGAGTGTGAGAGGGACGGAAACTGTTAAAGTCACCCACTACATTCCTTGCTGATACCGGCGCGGCGCGCCGTCGTCGTACCTTTCGATCGTTCAAGTGGCAGATCAAGCTTTTAGGGCTGTCATATGATGGAAATACGTTGCGTACAAAGTTAAGTGGGCAGATAATAATTATCATGATTATTTACATATTTTAAAATTAGGTGTTAGTCTAATGTTTATTAATAAAGTATTTAATAGATTACTTCCGGGACATAATAAATGCGACATTGTTTATTTTTAAATTACTATATTTGAACGCAACAATTCCACCTTTTGAGCGCACAGCTGACCACGCTGCATCTTCCAATGCGTGAATGCCACTTAAGAGCTCATCCTGTGACCTGCCCATTACCACTACACAAACAAACATACATTATAAATAATTACTAGCAAAAGTTATTGCAAATATTTAAAGTAACGAAAGCGGCACCCCTACATCAAGATGTCACAAAGTAGCAGGTAGCGCAAGGTCCTGTGCGCTGCGAATTTTTGGACGCGTGTTTTTTGCATACTCCACGGGCCTTTGTTCGGCGCAGCGCGCCACACTGCGATGATGGCTTTATTAAATGTAAGAGTTTTTGTGAGATCACAATTTTGTTAAAATCTCATCTAGAGGTGGTGTGAAAGTATCGCAAATTATTATAACGAAACGGGTCTTTATCGCGTGAAAGGGTGCTTATTTAATTACCTCGACGTTTAGGACGTGATGTTACGTCCATGGTCTCGAAGGGACTTCGTCTTTTGTTATACTAATGTGTGAAAATCGTGTAAGATTAAGTCAATATAAAGTACTTAAAAGTTAGTTATTGAGTTTACTTCATTAAACAACAAAAAGGCAAAATAATAGTAAGTAAATAAAATGTTGATTGGACAACTTCATATTGAAAATAAGCTTATCTGGGGGCACGGCAGTGCCCCCGCCAAGTCGAGCAAACGCGCTTGCCGGCACGCCGTAAATCCTTTTCTCGAAGCCATTCAGACCATTTTCAAACTCCCAGTATTTCATTATGGACAAAGCTAGAAGCCTGAATTTTTATTGACCAGGAGAGCATGATATAACCTACGCATATTCCAAATTGCATTCAATTTGAACCAGTAGTTTAGAACTTAATTTTGTCACTCACTGATTCACTGATTCACTGACTCACTTACATATGATCATACGAATTCTAAGTTACTTCTAGCAGACACATGAGCTTGAAATTTTGAGCTTTATTACGGTTTGGTGTACAAATCATTAAAAAACCTAAACATTACAAAATTTCCGTGTAGTTTTCCAGTTATGCGAGCTGCATAGATAAATTTGTATTGCCTTATGAACCCTATAAAAATACACGATTACAAAGTTAACTTTGCGGTTCATATAACCTTCGGTTTAGATACTAAGACCTCAGGCACAGAATACTTATTACCTAATACATACAGAATGGACACGCTCATCGCCGTACCTACTGAATTGAGTTACCTAACCCCGCAGGGGCAGTGAGTTGGAATCGTGACGGTAACGATGATGATGGTGATGGTGGTGGTGGTGGTGATGAGTGTGCTGGTGATGATGATGATGATGATGATGAAGCTGGGGACTGGTGTTGGTAATGAGGGTGTTGGATTGTTCAGATGATGATGGTGACTGGTGGTGGCGATGGGCGTGTTGGTGATGATAATGATGATGGTGGTGGTGTTGACTGATTCTAATTTCTAATAAATGTGGTATTGGTGATGATGATGATTATGATGACGACGATGGTGGTGACTGTTGAGTTGTTATGTAATGCGGTGAAAATGTATGTCAAAGTTGTCATATAGCTATAGGCGAAGGGTCACTTTGATAGGGACTAAATAAATTAACCGACTTGGTTTTATATTGTATCTCATAACTTTTTTCGGTAGAAGATTGCGAGACTTGCAATTTTTTTACATGTAATGTTTTTGATGGGATTCATTATTACGCAATACCATGTTAAATTTGAAATATTTTACAAAGTAAGATTTTAATCCCCGAAACTATCGAGTTGGCAAAATTGGCCTCAAATCTTAATTCATAGCAAGAGGTGACAGCCAAGCTATCAAATAGTACAAAGAAATGTTTAGTATGTCAAAGTTGTCCTTTGTTGAGACTTTTTATTCTGTAAAAAGTCATGGTTCCCGTATAGGATCGATTTCAACGCTATTAAAACTGCGGGCAAAATCTAATAATTATATAATATTTGATATTCATCTACTTTCCATCGTGGCATTAAACTAAATTAAATATATTTTATTGCTAAGAAATTGCTCATAGAAGAAGGAAAGGATATCTAGTTCCTGCTTTCAAAAACATAGTTAAATTGATTTGAATTTCTAAACATGTATCACTAAATGAAATTTAAAAAATGTTAAGTATGGGTAAGCCGTTCAAGGACAAACACGACACTAAGTATCAAATCGATCGTAAAAAATATTTCTCACAAAACAAACACCTTCGCAAAAAGAGGAAAAAAGGTAACGCGGCGTCGAGCGAGACGCTTCTGCGAAACCGGAGCCCGCGGCCTCCGAACACTAATGCGACGAGACACCGGATCACAACACACTACACTTCCCAGCTAACACACAAATTAGTGTAGCATCATGTTTTCCCTTTATTTTTACACCCTTTTCATACCTCACGCGAAATGACAGCTCTCGAAAACAAAAACTGTACGAATTTTGAATCAACCCGCTATCCAATTTCGTAATTCTAAACGGAATCGACATGGCGGACGCTTAAAAAACACAAAATGCGTGAAATATGATGTGTTTCTGACAGTTTGACACGGGTAAAGTGTTCGCGGTACACTTCATTAACTTTCCGAGGCCCAGATATTCTAAACATCGATGGGATCCTCGAAAATACCAGTGGATCATGTTATATGTTGGATTTTAGTAGTACAATCCGCAAGGTTATAAAATCTTCCAGACATGCATTACCATTCACACTACATAGCTCCGCGATAAAATGTACATTTCGAGGCATAATTGTAAGAAATACTTCCTAAAAATAGAAGCTTCTGTCAGTTATGAATGAGGCTCAAACAATAATTTGTTTTGACTTAACTCACACGAGGTGTACGAAGTGAAAAGAGGGCCAGCTCTATAAGCGCGAAATAATGACGATGCATTGTGGCTTCTTAGGATCAAGTAAGTCGCTATTATATTTCTTCGGAGGAGCCCGACAATGGCGTACCAAGGCTTTGCTGTCAGCGATACAATAAGCAGCTGCTCAGGGTTTATTTTGTACGAGCTGCTGAGTAAAGCGTGCGGCAGATGACGTAATGTTACCTGTCTTTAAGACTGCCCGAGAGAAATACGCCGACGTTGTCTCTTTAGTTGGAACTTACCGCTTTGTGTCTGCCACCATTGTGTTCGTTGTGCATGAGACTGTCGTCATTTATTAAACAATTGAGACTTAAGAAAAGGATTTCGTTAACATTAAAAATAATAACATATTCTAAAACTGTTCCATCGTGGTATTTTCAATTCATCATATTGACCTTTCGTGGCTTAGGTGTGCGTATATTTTTACATGAAAACCACAGGCCAGTTGCACCGGGATCAAAAAGTTTCCGACGAGCGGAAGCGCGACCAAATGTGCAGAATACTCTAGCAGCAATAACAAAGGTGAGTCGAGATAACCTTTGATTTAGATTTCGTGTTAGGCGAACAAAAAGCGAATGGCTTTATGCGGTATCTGCAAAAGTCTGACCACTGCACGGCACTCGAACTGCACGCTGGATATGAAAACTGAATGGAATTACGTATTTTGGGGCGACAGGTGAATACTAAAAGACATTCCATTGTTGCGAAAGCAAATCTAGGCCTATTGTTGTTGCTTCGGCAGTTTTGTTGCATTGCCGACCGCGGGAATAATCAATAATAGTGTCCAGGATTGAATTCCTATTGATACAATAGTTTTAAAATATAACGACTACCAAATCACCATTAATTTCAAAGATAGATGAACGAAGTCACACAACATTTGCCAAACCAACTAACCCTGTAAAAAGTAAACATCTAGTTTGTATCTCCTCATGAAGTTATTCAGAAGTATTTACGAGAGCAAACGTCACTCGCTAAACGCTGTAGTGGTACAAGTTGAACTTTACAGAGCGGTTAGTCGGCTCTTTCGTATTTCCTACTTAATAAATGTCCAAACGGCGAGTGGCGGGGCAGGGCAAGCCCCGACACTAACCCGACGGCAGCCTGACGGCACTGCACACAGAGCTAAAAATGATCGAGTTGCTTCACTTGCTCCACTTGACGTTTTACTGAGTTAGCAGACCAAGTAGGATTGGGATATAGCTGTTAATATTAGAAAAGTCTCCGCGTATTGGACAGATGGCGAATGAGAACTGATATTGCGGTGACATGAGCTAAATTACAAACGAATCTTCATTTCTGTACGACATGATATTGAAATATTCAGTACCTAATATGTTATTTAAACTGTATGAATGTGAAATACATCAAATTACCAAATAACTTTCTGGATTAAATTGATCATGTAGCCAATAAATGTCTAGCGAAGGTTCGCTTTTTGATTTCCTTAATGTTCGGTTGTATTGTGTTGTGTATTACATGCGTTTTCGGATTCTCATGAAGAATCGATCAGGTGTAACGGGGATTGAATTAAGTCGGTGGTTCGGCGATCAATCAGGCGTCAGTGTTATTGTTGTGATTTGTTGCGGCAAGCGCGGCCCAATCGCGCGCCTGGCCCTCCAGCGGCCATTAGTTTGATTAGCTCGTCCGACCCACGCACGCTGATTGTGCGAACGTTTGGCTTTGATTGATTCCTCAAATGGCACCGTTTCGGGACTCGCTTTATTTCCATCGATACGTTGTTGCCGGTTGTGATACGGCCTCCTTCGTTACACCACTTTATAAACCCCCGACGTGGACGCGCAGACTTATTTAGCGGCAGAAGGGTAAACGTGGATTACGGTGTTTACTCTATTGCCTAAAACCGTTTCAGTGTCAATGCGAGGTAAATGTGTTTGGACGGAGCGACATTCCCAACAAAATGTAGGCGAGGGTAAAGATGGGGAAGACTGACAAAAACTCTCCGAATAAAGGAGGTCGTGACGACGGACCAGAGGTCGCTTAAGGTGCCCGCTTGAATGACGATATTATGTTTATTTAGCTTAAAAAGGGAGAGACACTTTCTTACCTTTGCTCTTTAGAGGTATGTCGCTGTGAAAAGCGTGTAACATTGAAAAGGAATTCTAGTATGCATGTTAAAAAATAACGTGGGATGGTTTGGGTGAACTGTCTTCAATGTAAGACAGTTCAAGCAAGCTTTGTTCGCTTTAGTATTTATGTCTGTTCTTGAGAAATTTTATTTGCAGAACAATCCAGACGAAATGTATTATGAATATTATGTTACGATTTATCCTACATTTCTCGGAACATATAAAAGGGCCTGTGTTGTCCTTAGGAACAGAGGGTAAAGATTTCAGTAATTCTTGCTAAAACAACTCTGCGGCAAATTAGTTTTCGTTCATTCCTAAATACGTGACCGGATTATATAATTACATTATCCTCCGGTATCCACGGCAGAGATGCGTATCTATCGATTGAGGGAGTTTCGGTAAATCGAAGCCACCTACAACTCACGAAGTGGACCATCAAACTGCAGGAAAAGGACAAAACAAAATGTATAAAGGAAATTGCTTCCACAAATCCACTCGTATCTTGAACAATAAACGTGGAACCGGTCGGCCGCCCTAATAGCAATGAAATCACGAAACCAAAACTGTCTCCCATGTCGGATTCAGCTCGATATCGATTACTCTCTTTCGCAACCTCTGATCCGCCTGACGCATTGTTTTGCAATGTGGACTTTATATCACAGAAGAAAGTATCGTTTTTACAATTAAGCGTGCCAGGAATCTGTGTACGTTGCAGAGGCATTGCGATATGACCGTAGCTTAAGAATTTCATAGACAACCTAATCTGTAATGTGCTCGTAAAATGATCCTACGGAAATTGTTACTGTCCGGTATTTTGCAAAGTACATAAGAATATGGAAACTGAATAAATTGCTACATTGTATCTTGGCTAGCGTTATGTCTTAGGCATTTTTTTGACTTGTTTCACTGCTATTAAATTTTACTTGTAGGATAACGCACGTTATCTACGTTTGTTTCGAACCTTCACTACCTTTATTATTATATCCTATTTATATTGATAACTCAGTCAAATAATATAACAATTCTTGCACACAACGTATAGGTATACGTACGTTTTTACTAGGAATACAATAATTACATATAGTAGGTAACTAACGTACAATAGAAAAAGCGTAGTGTAGAATGAGCTGGAAATTACTCCACTGACCAGAGCCTTGCTCTTACATAAAATATTATGATGATAATGAAATAATATACCACCCAGTTTTTATTCTTCTATATCTTGGGGTTAACCAGTGAATCTGCTCCAAGAATTGTATGGAAAAACCACATTTGAAGACAAAATAAATATTTCAGTTTATTTTACTCACCGACATTCCCAAGTCTATGCTTAAGAACGTCGAATGCTCGTGTCACTTTGATCGGGAATCGGTGTAGTTCACAAAAACGTGTCCAATATACAAGCCGTTTTTTTGCACCGCAGTACACTGCGTGGACAATGCTACGTGACACAGAAGAGTGAAATGACGTGTACTTTTCTTAAATCCTACATATTGTCATTTAATTCAGTGAATAAAGGATTTTGACCTTACAAACGGTCCGGTAGTTTTGAATTTTTGATATGTTGTCTAGGATGGTTAGTCAGTGCTTAAAATGCAAAATGCACAATTCCCCCCCCTCCGCGCCCGCCGCCATATTGAAAAAAACGGCACTCTCTTCATATTTTTGCTCATATCTTCCTTTAGGAGCATTTTAGCTAAAAGAAAGCTTCGACAATATTATAGAGAGTTAAATTTACTACATTTTCCATTTTACATTTTGTTTCTAGAACAGATAGTTACGGAGATATGCACATTTAAAAAAACTTAAGAAATTGCAATTTCCAACTCAAAAACAAACTTCTAGATTATATCTTCGTTTAGGAGCATTTTAGCTAGAACAGTGCTTGGGCAATTTTGTAGAGAATTAAATTTACTATAATTTACATTTCAAATTTTGTTTCTAGGACAGATAATTACGGAGATATGTAAAAAATAAAGTCACGTTTTCCGAAAATGTATGTAAAAATGGACATGAGTTTTATAAGCAATTATATTTCCTACATGTTTTAATTTGTCCTAGACTAGTCCATAACTGAATGACAGCGTTCTAAACCAAGAATTTTGAGAAATTTTCGGAAAATTCGACTTTTCCTGTTTTTTAAATGTGCATATCTCCGTAACTAACCGTCCTTGAAACAAAATTTGAAGTGTAAATTATAGTAAATTTAATTCTCTACAACATTGCCAAAGCTTTGTTGTAGCTAAAATGGTCCTAAACGAAGATATAATCCAGAAGTTTGTTTTTCAGTAGGAAATTGCGATTTTTTACGTTTTTTTAAATGTGGATATCTCCGTAACTATCTGTCCTAGAAAAAAAAATATAAAATGGAGAATGTAGTAAATTTAACTCTCTATAAGATTGTTGAAGCTTTCTTCTAGCTAAAATGCTCCTAAAGGAAGATATGAGCAAAAATATGAAGATAGTGCCGGTTTTTTCAAAATGGCGGCGGGCGCGGAGTGGGGGGGGGGAATTGTGCATTTTGCATTTTAAGCACTGACTAACCATCCTAGACAACATATCAAAAATTCAAAACTACCGGACCGTTTGTAAGGTCACACATAGTACTTTAGTCTCTATTCACCGTATTAATTTGGTTCTTTTAGTGTTCGGTTTTATTTTAAAATGGCTGACCCGAAAGACGTCGTTCTGTCAAAAGCTAAGCAGTTTGTTCGAAAAAAAAAAGTTTTAAGATATTTTTTCGGACAATTTTAGATATTTTAATTTAAGAAAAAAAAGTTGCTAAATCGGTCCGGTTCTCCTGTTGTTGGTTAATTGGCGCTGCTACAGTTTTAGCAATTCGTTTTTATTTATTTTTACCCACATACTAATACCACTATTTTAACCCGTAGAAGTAAGTAGGTATACTATTTATAGTTTCTCGGCCGCAAGAGAGATCAAACACATGAATAGGCGTTGGAATTTTATTAAGGAGACATAATATCTGTTTTTTGGTCCAAATTTCATGTATTTATCTATCTAACAGCAAATTCTAAATATGGACGAACAAATGGTGAGCTAAAGTGGATTTATATTATGCCCTGTAAATGTATTAGATTATTTGATCAAAACCTATAAAAATACAATTTTGACCCAAATAACTTCTAGGCTAAATTATTAAAAACTACTATATTTATAAAAAAATACTATTACGGTATGAAATAATACTGTAGAAAATTGCCTGTCAGACGCACTACGCCCGTGGTCAAAGAATAAGGAAAGCTTTAGTTTAGTTTAAAAAAAACGCTTAAGTGATTCTTGCACATTTAACTTCACATGGGAATAAGTTAGAAATATCAAAGGCTAGGCAAACAAACGCAGTGAAAACATGACATTAAAAGTTTTAAAATAAGTATTCTAAATGATAATATTCTTTATTGCTGCGAGTCGCACATAATGTTATCTTATAAAACGGTTCAATTTTAATTTTTGCAGTTTAATTATAAGTTTTTGAAGCATAATTCATTGGGTATAAATTAAATTCATATAATATGTTGGTCTCGCAGTTCAGCGGGGTAACGCAGCCAGCATCTTAGGTACCATGCCACGAGGGCCTTTTTAGATTTAGGCTAGTTAACATGTAGGTATGTATTTAGGTTAATGATAGTTTTAAGGTGATTTGTATGTTTTGTTTTATTTTAAATTTGACTCATTTTGTAATTTGATGTTGACATTTTGTACGGTTTTTTTAATAAATATATTTACTATATATTGGTGCACTTTGACATAAATTACATTTAACAAGTACCTATTGTAAATATATTAATAATAATAACCTTTAACAAATGCAAACGAATTTTTAGCGTGATACTGTATGCTGCTTTACGCCATCTGCCGGCGATTAGGGGTAAACTTGTATACTTCGGGTACAATATTTAGATGTCGCTAGTAGTAGTTGGCACAGACGAAGCAGGGCCGCACGCGCCCTACCAGAGGGTTATTTTGACGTTTGAAATTCATAGTTTGCTATGACATCTTCATCACAAATCATTGGTACGGTGTGTACTTCAACAAAAAATATTTCAATTGTAGATTTTTATGCGGTATTTGTAAATAAAATAATAAAATAAATAAATATTAAGGGACAATTATACACAAATCGACCTAGTCCCAAACTAAGCAAAGCTTGTACTATGGGTACTAGACGACGATATATATAATATACAGGGTGGAACGAAACGACGTTATTTCCTTTAACTGTGGCATTATACAGGCTTAGAATATTATTTTCTCCAAATAAACTTTATTAATATCTCTCACCGTTTTCCAGTTATAGCATGTTAAACTTTCATACGAAAAAGTGTGTGTGTACAACCCTATTTTAGAGTGCAATGACCTCTTCATAACACAGTTAACTTTTGTAAACAAACTTTTTACAAATTGCCTAGCCATTTCTTATCGGTTTAAAAACCTTTGAAAATACCCTTAAGATTGTTTTTAGACTTTTTAGTTGACATGATTGATAGACGTTACATTGACTTTTTATATCGTATGCTGTGTGCAAAAATGCCGGAATTAAACGCTAGGGGCTATTTGAATTTGCTTCTTTTGTACGCGGAGTGCGATTACAATACTGGAGAGACTTTGCGCCAATACCGGAACAGGTATCCTCCTCCTCACCCAACACACTCTAGTACGATATTACGCGCTCTTGACCGTGTTGGTAACAATCGTCCTATTGTGCCACGAACGGGTCAGGATGACCAGCGCGGAGGACGCGTTATTCAACATGATGTCAGATTGGAAGAGAGAGTGCTGCAGTACTTCGAAGATTATCCGAGGTCAAGTTCAAGACAAGCGGGCCGACATTTTCGTATGACTCATACGAAAATACTCAGAATACTAAAACGTGAGGGCCGTCACCCTTACAAAATACAAAGAGTCCAGGCATTACTACCAAGAGATTGCCCCGTTCGCGAAGCCTATTGCCGGTGGCTACTGCAAAAGGTGTTAGAAGACCGAGACTTCATCAAACACGTAATATGGAGTGATGAAAGCTTGTTCACACGGAACGGTATGTGGAACAGGCATAACGAACACGTGTATGCCGAAGAAAATCCGTTTGCCTACCGTTATACGGGACACCAGTATCGTTGGTCTGTTAATGTTTGGGCGGCGATACACGGGGATACAATAATAGGCCCTGTATTTCTGCCTCAGACTTTAAACAGACACGGATACATGGCTCTGTTGAGGATAGAGCTCGACGACTATCTGGATGAGTTGACGCTGGCAGAAAGAAGACGCACTTGGTTCCAACAAGATGGAGCACCAGCTCATTCAGTAGTCGAAGTACGTGAAACACTGAATAATGTGTTTGAGGATCGCTGGATCGGCCGATATGGGCCGCACCGTTGGCCTCCTAGGTCTCCAGATCTCACACCCTTGGATTTTTTTCTGTGGGGCACCGTAAAGGACATCGTTTACAAGACTGAGTGTGAGACGGCTGAAGAGATGAGGGAAAGGCTAAGGGTGGCCTTTGAAAGTCTTCGCAGAAGAAATAACCGACACAACATCTTGTCGAGGGTGCATCGCCACACGCGGGCACGAGCAGCGGCGTGTATCGTACGCCACGGCGGTACTTTCGAACACCGGATGTAAATGTAGGTAATTGTAAATACTCCCAAACGTCAAATAATAGTTTAAAAAAACTAGGGTTGTACATACATTAAAAAATACAATTTTAATCGATTTTCGTTTTTTTATTATTAAAAGAATTTAACTATTGCAGGTCGATTCTACATGAAATACATAGCATTATAGTTTCAGGAATGAACATCGCTTCGTTCCACCCGGTATAAAATACATATATAGATAACATCCATGACCCAAGCACAAATATTTTGCACAAATATTTGCCCCGGCCGGGATTCGAACCCGGGACCGCCAACTCAGTAGGCAGGTGTCTACAAACCGAGCCAAACGCGTCGTCAAGTATATATATATTTGTATGTGCTATTTAATAATTTTGAGTAGTAATAAAAGGTCAGATATCTATAGGTTAAATATATTGATAGATGTTGAATTCATGGTGATAGAAACATTCGGTGGACGACTCAAACATTAAGTTGATCGGGCTAAAGGTACACTTAAGCTATATTCAATCAAACTGGAAAAGAGCTTACTCAGAGATTAAGAGACAAAAATGCCATTATAAACATGACGTATATTCTAAGAATGAACCATAATTTATGTTGCCCAAATCTTTGAGCTTTGTCACTAGTTGTCGTTGTAATTTAATTTATTATCTATAGAGAAAAGGCATAGGAAACTTTTCTTTGATTAAGTGCTATCTGAACGAAAAACAATTCCTGTAATCATTATCAAATCAGCCCGATTTCACCTACCAAACCAGTTAGTGAATTCGCAAATAATCTTAAACGCATACAAAGTCCTAACTCGACAAAGCCTTTGAGTGTCAACCCCGATCCAGTGCCTTAGTTTTTAACAATTGAAAGCCTCGTACAAAGGAACAATACGTGTCACGCAACTTTTAATCAAAAACCTGTCTACACATGGATGTTTTCTTTGTCAACAGAATAGTATAAAGTGACTTGAACATATCTTTTGGATTTCTATATAGCGACTGCATCAGACTAACCACTCTAACCGTGGAAATAAATCTGAAGCTTAAATCGGTTTGTGAAGATTTCTAATATTATGCAATGATTAGATAATATGTAAAAAAATAGTTCAGTAATTTCTAGATAAAGACAAGTGTATAAGTAAATACAGTGTATCTAGAAATTACTGAACTGTTAGATATAGATTTACTTGGATCACAAAGGCTTATAATATGAGAGCATAAATCATACATCTGTATAGCGTCGATGCTCACCAGAAAAGTATTACCCAACGTATAAGTAAGGTGGTATGAGAAAACAAGGTATGACACACGTACTTCGGCTAGTGAGACTTTCTACGTCAGTAATTAGTTGCCGGTTTATGGTAACAAAAAATTGTAAGGAAAAAGTGTTTGCCGCCAGTAGTACAAAAAAATCATCAGTCGTGTAAATCGATTGCCATTTTGCTAATATATTAGCCCAGATGTAAGATGTTATTTTACAAAAAAAAACACCCTATATATTATAGATTATTAGATTATACATGATATAGCCAAAATTGGTCCCTATCTCGAAAATATATAAAAAATAATATTGTAAAATTAAAAGTGAAAATTTCACTACTTATAAGGATATTTGGAAATCATTTTTTTTAATAATACATCTTTATTATCTACATACCTAATATGTATAAGTTACAAAAAAATCTGTTGAGTAGTTTAGATAAAAGAAAATGAAAACCATTTTTCGTTTTTTTTTAATTTTTGAAGCATTTCAGGGTGTTTTTTTTGTAAAATAACATCTTACATCTGGGCTAATATATTAGCAAAACGGCAATCGATTTGGCTTCTGGGGCCGATGCCCCATACAAACACGGCTATACCCTTTATTGTCATAATTATTGATTTAAAACACTCACGATTTTATAATATTCATACAGGTAACGAGGGAATCGGGGGATATCATGAAAAACAAAGCGGATTGACAGAACCAACCAACCAATCATAGCGTGATGACGTCGAAAGTCTACCTGTCATTTCGGATACTTTGTTTTCTTATACTATGGTAGTGCCAACACTTACGCCTGCGTAAAGCTGACGAAGAGTTATCTCTTCTTATATATTGTCTCTGAATAAAAAAAAACTATGACAGCTGCCAAAAAGTCCATTACCGCCATTACCGGGTAATATTTGTTATAATGTGCGACTTCTGAATGCATCATGGAGGCATATATGATTTAATACCCTTCATTATGCATAGACACATAAACTACTATTATAATACTACATACATACCTACTTATAGATTATATTTAAATACCTATTTATAATTCCAACAAAACATTGGGCCGCAATACTGTTACATATTATTTAATATCCCGTTTACAAGCGCCTACTCGCTACCTAATCATGTACACTTCGTATTCGCAATCGATATGAACTTGCCTTGCCTTTCAATTCAAAGGATTCAAAGGACTTATTTAGACTAAGTTACATTTCAGGAAATTGTTGCTAAGTTTTGAGTGTAGGTACGTGTAGCAGAAGTTCATGATTACTTGCGTAGTCTTGGAAGACTTGGAATACGTGTGATGAGATAAAGTTTTAGAAGCTAATGACCACCTCCGCGTTATAGGTATCATTATTGTACGACTAAAATTATGATTATGATTGCGAAAACGAGTATGTGACAGTGTAAAGGGTCCATTGTTAGGGTTTCCATGGAAACGAAATGTTGGCATCTTTATACCAATAATCTGTCAACGCGTCCTTTTGCAACACATAATTATGATCACAGAGGACGCTTGATCTACATTTGAGGCAGAATTGATCTAAATTGATCGAGGAAATTGATTGGGTACGTAAGTAGGAACCAACCGTCGATGATTTTGATTTTGTCAGTGAAATTAAAATTGAAAGATTAAAGTACGCGAGATTATAAAAAAAAAAACATTTTATTTCGATAGCTCTTGCTGTAAGGATCTGCGAACTGCAGTCATTAATTTTTTTACCAATGTTTTTAGTAGTCAAGTCCGTAGTCAACTAGGAACCCTTATAGTTTCGCCATGTCCGTCTGTCCGTCTGTCCGTCCGCGGCTTAGCTCCGTGATCATTAGTACTAGAAAGCTGAAATTTGGTATGAGTATGTGTATGTATAACGCCGACAGAACGGTAAAATAAAATAAAAAAATAAAATTTTTTTTTGGGTACCTCTCGAACACCTAAAGTGGGGGGATTTTTTTTTCTTTTCAACACTGGTGTGTGGGGTGTCGTTGAATAGGTCTTGTAAAAATAATAGGGGTCTTCTAACATTATTTTTTGATAAAGTCAGCAGTTTTGTAAATATTCGCTCCAAAAACAAAAAAAATAGTGTCCCCCCCCTCTAACTTTTCAACCACGGGTCAAAACAATTCGGAAAAATTTATGTTAATGAGGCCTTATAAGTACTTTCAATGAAAACTATATTGAACAAAATCGGTCGAGCCGTTTTTGAGTTATCGTCAAATTTCATATTTTTCTTTAAAAGGTCGTAAGTTGACTTCCAGAAGGTAATAAGTGATTACAGTTTCTAGGGCGTTTACGACCTTTTTATAGAGCTTTAAATCTTTCTTAACGTTAACCTCGGGCTTAAAACAGCAGTGTATTTATTGTGAAAGATGAGCAACTACGGAACCCTACACTGAGCGTGGCCCGACATGCTCTTGGCCGGTTTTTTTTTATTATTAGTAATTTGACAGTTCTCAATAATAGTGGCTGAAGAGATTTTTGCCTTCGAAACTTTAAAAAATATATATTGTTGATAGCTGGCTGAAATTTTGACACATACTTCAGTCTTCAGTGCCAAACCATTCATATTCTGAGACATGTCAGTGTCAAACCGTTGATTTTTTTATTAAGTTTTGAAGGCAAATATTCCTTGAACCACCATAATTGAGAAATGACAAATTGACAATTTAAAAAAAAACCTTTTGAAAAGCCCTGGTAAAGAAAAATTAATGACCTACACCAAGAAATATCGAAAAAAAGAAATATAATTTCATGGTCATCCGAAAATTGTACAAAACCCTATTAAAACAGTAAGGAATAATTTATAATCTACCTGTAAAATAAACGCTACTATCAAACTATCAAACCAGCATAGTTTTCCAATCGGTAACAATAAACCCGATAGGAGATTCAATATTAAAACTTGGACGCGAGAAATATTTTTAAACAAAAAGCTGACACTTGTGTTGTCGGGAATGGAAGTGTCAAAGTTAAATTGAATATTAGAGGAGTGATCCCAGTTCAGCTAAAGTTTAGCCAGTTCCCGCTGAGTAGTTAATCCAATGCCACAATTTACTTCAACTCGAATGTTCTAGACTTGAACAATTGACTGTTAGCCGCATTGTTTATTCATTTCATTCGGGTATGCGGATTATTTGCATTTTAATTGCAACTGATTTAAGTAGGTTTTGGTATTTATTATTCGTTGGAATCTCAATTATTTTGAATTATTATTTGAGAACTTAGGTATGTCAAGTGCGCTACCTTAAAAATGTAGACAATTAACAATGTAATTAAGTTTGCGGAAGTAAAACAAAAATATTGCTTTATCTAAATTTTGCCGCGACATAGGTAATAACGTGCGATATGTTTAGGTGGAACATTGTTAGATATTGTGAATGTGCCCTATTAAAAATAGACACACTGTTATTGTCGGCTATGTACCTATTTAATTTTGTACCGATAGATTAATTTGTGCAATCACATCGGCCGAGTTACCGTTTGCATTTAAATACATGTGATTTGAAGGAATTAACTATAGATAGTTTCAATTCTTAACAAAAGTTGTTATATCAATAGTTGTTATAGTAACATATAATTATTTTACAAGTGCTAGCTATTACATAGATGGCGTATGTTTCTATCAACAATGACAATGGCCTCCTCGTTGAATAGATTTTTCCCGCATACAATTTCGACAATAAAAAAGTACTCAAACGTATACTAAGACTTAATGCAGTATTAAAAGTGTATACTACAGTTAACAGCTATACATAAATAAATAATAATTAAATATATCCTATGCAAATGATATTACCAATGAAACAATTTTTAATTCAATTATATTGTATAAATTCTATATAAACTAAAACGAAACAAACTGTTCATAATTTAGATGTCTTAGTGACGAAATTCTGTCCTATTTTTGCTATTTAAATATGTATTACGCTTACGCATGCTAGTATTAAGTTATTGTGTGCCCTTACAGGGCGTCATGGTCTGACAAATCACTATTATGTAACACCTTAATCTGAATGTACATGACTTTACAACTGAATAAAGAAAGAATAAAGAAAGAAATATTAAGGGACAATTTTACACAAATCGACCTAGTCCCAAACTAAGCAAAGCTTGTACTATGGGTACTAGACGACGATATACATAATATTATAAGTAGGTACATAATACCTATAGATAAGATCCATGACCCAAGCACAAATATTCGAGTTCATCACACAAATATTTGCCCTGGCCGGGATCGAACCCAGGACCGGGCTCAGTAGGCAAGTGCTTACAAATTGAGCCAACCGCGCCGCGCCGTCAGTTATCAATAGCTATGTATAAAAATATTAATGTATTTAAATCATCCGACATTTAATCTAAAATACCTCATTTCAAAACGTCCCCCGACCTATAAATATCTAATACATGAACTATCACGTAACACCCTGTCACTCTTGTTAGAAAAAGGTAACAGCCGATATCACCCACGTAAGCATTTCACTGGGGTCACGTAAGACGTTGTATTAAAGATTAAATACACCGGCTGATTCTAGAGGCAGGCCACGTCCAATTAGGGGGTGGACCCAAGGGACGGCGGGATCATACGCGGCCTGACCACTGTTTAGTGTCCGATGCGGAGATAGCTGTATTTTTTTTAATCTGTCGGATGATACAAGTGATTGGATACAAGGGTCGGGTGAATTTCAAGCGTTTTTACGGCGGTTTTTTTTTTCATTAGTGTCACAGCAAATATTGACAAAATAGATGATGGTTAAAGTTGAATTTGTATGAATCTGAAAAGGACTCCCGAGTCAGATCCCAGTTTCACCACAGTTATTGCGACTTGCTCTTTCGTTTTGGTAAAAAGCATGTGACACTAATGAAACTAAACTGAAATTCACCCGGTCACGTTTAGGTGTTTTGTCGATATTGGAGAAATGAGTGTTGGCTGGTTAGCTAGTGTCTTAACTTAAGTAGTGTTTTTTTGTAATAACATTTTAATGTGACTGTTTCGTGTGATTTATTTGACTTTGCCACTCTGTATATCCTAAAATTAAGAAAACCAATATGAAGATGTTTATTACTTCTTTTACACGCATGCTAAACCGAATTTCAAAACAAAATTCCATCCGGTATTATTTTTAAATTCTTCTGTAAAATCTCATCGTACGATGAAAAATTTTAGACCCTGGAACTATGTAAGTATATGTTTGTACTTTTATGGGTTTTTAACCTTAGCGTAAAAGTAACGTTATCTATAGATAATTATCTGTAGATATAGATACATCTACATCGCAAAGAAATTAAATATTACCCACATTCCATATTGGGACACTGAAAGAATTATGTATTTCACTATTCTTGTAAAAATCTCTGTCTTATTATTTCACCCAAAAACCGCACAGAATCTAGACAAATCCATCTTTTCGAATTAAATGCATCGTTTGCGCTATTAGAAATTTCTAAAAGGAGAAGCAGTAGCCTATTTTCAGTAGCAATAGGACCCGGTTTAAAATAAATCTTATAAAACCCGCTAACGTATTCCGTACCGTACCGTAACCTGACCTTTCAGTATCAATCAAATGGGAAATCTACGGCGCGGAAAAAAGGAGCTGATTACGCGTGTTTACGCACAAAATGAAGTTTTCTTCTCATTGGCTCCGAGATAAAGCTGGGAACAGATTAAAGTCGGGTCGTGTTTGCAGTCTTAAGTGATATCGTAAGCAATCAGATTTCATGTGAAAAATTAAAACCTTTTTCTCGCGATATTTCCCCGATATACCAGTAATTGACTAGGAAATTTAGTGATGCGCTCTAATCAAGGTAATTGTTAATGCAATTTGTCACATGTCAATGTCAGTTGGTTAGTCTCATTGCATTTTTGGCAGGCTGGTTTTCCTTTAAATGTCAACTTGTCATTATTGTCTTTAACTTTAATACTGAAGTCAAATGGGGAAATCAATCAAATGAAGAATCTACGGCGCGGAAAAAGGAGCTGATTACGCGTGTTTACGCACAAAATAAAGTTTTCTTCTCATTGCTCCAAGATAAAGCGGGGAACAGATTAAAGTCGGGTCTTGTTTGCACTAGCCTTAAGTGACATCGTTACTAAGGGATCAGATTCCACTTGGAAAATTAAATTTATATACTCACGATATTTCCTCGATATACCAGTAGGTAATTGACTGGGTACTAGCGATGCACTCGAACATAAGTAATCGTTATGCGATTTGTCATATGTCAATATCGGTTGGTTAGTCCGATAGCATCTTTGGCTTATTTTTATAACTTTCGTTTTGCTGTACAATGTCAACTTGTCATTATTATTTTTAACTTTAATAGTGACGTATCAAACAAATGGAAAATCTACGCATAAAAAGGAGCTGATTACGCGTGTTTACGCACAAAATAAAGTTATCTTCTTATTGGCTCCAAGATAAAGCTGGGAACAGATTAAAGTCGGGTCGTGTTTGCAGAGAGCCCATTGCCGTAAGGGACACCGTAACTAAGGAGCCAAATTCTACTGAACATTTCCTTCATATAATGTCCGCGATACATCCAATAGTCATTCCTACTATGTATTGATTCGTATGGCAAATATTCTGTTTACCTATAGGAAATTATAGGTATTGACTATTATAAAAGTACATTTTCATATATCTACTTTGGCTCCGCGCTATATGCGAAGTAACGTCAATATTGCTTTGTCAGTCTAAAATATTTTTAGGCAGGTATATTGCTTAATATGTCTTTGCTTAATTTATTTTTAAAAGTCAGTGTTACTTAATCCAGTTTGAATAGAAAATCTTATCTATCTCTCTGTCAGCCATGGACGTTTACTGCTGAACATAGGCCTAACCTAAATCTATTTAAGTACAAAATAATATTTATCCTGCGCAGATTGCATTCACTGATGCTCCTGCAACTCTCATAAAGTCATCCATACACCTTAGCCGGGAGCCATCTTACGCTGAAACTGCTCCTGCACAAGAGTTCAGTGCTTCCACAGCCTACCACATATAATAAAATCATTAAATATCGGACCCTACACAGATCAATATCCTCTCTGTACCATCAGATTTCTAATTTGCACCCACTTTTAGTATCTCTGTTTGGCCCTATGGTTGACTGGTAGAGAATGCCATTTGGCATTAAGTCCGTCATTTCTACTGACTTTTGTTTTGGGCAATAAAGTTTAAATAAATCAATCTAGTCTCACAGTAAGCCCAAGTAAGCTATGTTATGAAGACTAGACGGCGATATACATACTTAAATAGAAAATGTCCATAACTCAGGAACATTCGAATATAAGCCCTTGCGCAGATTCGAACGCAGGACCGTCGCCTCAGTCGGCAGCTGTAATACCGATGCACCAACCGCGTCGTCAACAAATAACAATATATCTTTCCAATGGTTGTACACCAGTGTCAAACGGAATTTAGCCGAAGGCGTAAGATTCGGCAGTTCGGCGTGGAGTAATGGGTCTCCAGGAAGCGGTAGTTTACGACTTCGCTTGTAATGACTTCTGGTATTACAAATATTTTGATTACTTTCGTGTCATGCATAACAATTTTATCTGCAATATGAATGTAACTGATATTTAAGTTTCTTGTTTATTAGGTAAACAGCATTAATAAAATAACTGTAAGGAAAATGTTACTTGAAATAAGTTAGAACACATTTCTGGAAGTTATTTTATTAAAGCAGTAACGTCTGCTAACGTAAACCAAATGTTTACAATGAAGCGAAAAATTTAACTACTGCCGTGTTGGCCCGGAAAGCCGTTGGAAACGCAGGTTCGAATCCTGTCTGAACCATTAAATTTTTAATTTTTTCGCTTCATTGTAAACATTTGGTACACTTATTAAAATAGGGTCTTCTTCTAAATCTCTAACAACGTTTGTGCCAAAACTAATGCCCTAACATCTTCGTCCTAAACACTTTTGACCTTACGTTTATTTCCTATTAAATGTTCTTATGCCAAATCGATCTTTTGTCGTAATAGTTAAAAACTAATAATTATCATTATTAGTATAATTAATGAATTAAGAAATTTCTTCTTTGTTACTCACAAAAATCTATTAAGTACCTAATTGCCTTTTCATTTTCCGAGAGTGTAAAAGACAGGTCGTCATTGCTTGTCTTATCGCGCAATCAAACCTAACCTAAACCTAAAAATGTTTAGTTTTTACGTAAGTAATATTAGATTTTTCCTATTCATGATACAGTGTCTCCCGTAGTAAACTTCTCTTGTGAGGCCTGCGGTAGCACATGTCGATCTCGTATCGGTTTAGTTTGCCATCAAAAACGATGTCTCCCGAACATAACACCATAAAATTGTCTGCAATAGAAAATAACAAGGGCCTTTATGATGCATTAAGTGGTATTGACAAGTCATTTTAAGGTACCTATGTAGAGCTCATTCTAAATACATTGGAAAAGTCGAATTTAACCCAAAAGCCAGATTTACCAGATTAACTTACGAAGCTCACACAACCTAGCTACACTGAAAAAATTAATAGCTAGGAAAATAACTAGTTTAACTACTTGGGAAATATCCAAATTGTGTTTAGTAGTGACCAAAACTATGCTAATTTTACATAACTTATTTTGGTTACCAGTATACCCCTTAATTTGGCGTGTATGGCAGGGTGAACAAATTCTTCGACCATCTTTTTCCATTTTTTTTCGAACCAGAATCTTTTGCTCTATTTTACCATAACGAGGCTTGAACTAGCGACCTTGTCTCCCGGAGCGGGAATTTGCCACACGAAGGGGTAGTAGTCCTCAGTTTGTCAGTCCTCCGATTTATTTTTATGATTTTATTTTTTGGGCTACTGTTACCAAGTCTTTGTTTCTTCAGTGACCACGACTATTCTAACAAAACAGCCGCATATAACGATGTCGTCAAACAAACTCATAACATTCCCTCCGTAATGCAGTAGCGAAGTAATCCTCTCAATTCGAATTCCATTTATGTCCTTACTTACCTTCTTCTCGCCTGTGCCCTTGTTTACTGGCGAAACCAACGGACCTTTTCTTGGCCTTTTTCAAGCGGATACACACAGTAAGATGTCACTGTCGTCCTCGTAGTAACAAGAGAAACATTTTAATGCTATTATTACAGGACTAGGAGATGCCCGCAATTTAGTTCGCGTATAATTTTCTTTACCGTAGACATGAAAAGTACCTATCCTATAACCTTTGGATGTCCAGATATCCCTGTATTAAAATTGGTTAAGCTTGTCTAGCCGTTTCGGCGTGATGTGAGGATAAAGGAAATTACAAAAAAAGATGTCTTCTGGTTGGCGCGGCGCGGCTCGCCCATACAAAACAAATGACGACCCTGCATCACGTTATGAAGATTCTTCCTGAAATCATGATCCTTCTTCTTCAACTTAAACCTAGAATTTTATTATAGTATAGATGTGGTATACTTACTCTTATAAGCGGACTTTATTCACATGAAACCTTTTCACCTCAGCAGCTCAAACATGCATGTGACACCATAGATATCCGGCATAAACTAAACTGGACCTAACAGTAATGTGAAAATGTTGCTTTAGGCAGCTCGAATTGCAAAGATCGCGTTATAATAACAGTCAAAGGCGATATACCTGACATACCTGAAACATCGCTCATTTGGCGATATCTCAAAGAACACTCGAATTAGCGCCCAGGGCCCCAATTAGGGCCTGCAAATATTTGAACATTTTAAGTATTCGAATATTCGTTTCTTTTTCCGCAGATATTCGAATTATTCGAATAGTTGAAATTATTTTTAAAAAGTATTAAAAGTCGCTTTTTTTTTAAATTCCAGTGTTAAAATTAAACGAACAGCAATTCGTGAATACCTAAACATACGGTGACGACATGCAAAGCGAAATCAACGATACTTGACCCAGCCAGATGGCTCGAGAACGAGATCCTCTTAAGGTGTTTTAGCGAAACCCTGTAAGGGTCCTGTAGAACAACCCGTACTGCTCTTTGCTCTTCCATACGTCCTTGCGGTCATCGGTGCTACGTAGCTCTGGTAGAGTAGAAGTAAAGGCTTTGTCTACTGCCACATATTTTCTACTACTACACTGCGCTGAATTCCATACTTGTTGTTTAGGAAATACTCCCTGAGACTGTACATCTCGCGGTTGTGGAGATTCTTGGCGTTTAAAGTCACGGCCTCGACTCTTACCCAGAATTAACAGTCTCATAAATGATGGCTTTAACCCATATGTAGTGAGTGGCACCTTCCTGTCCAAAGCGCCTAGCTTAGTCTGAGTTCACTTCAGTACGCCAAAGGAGTAAGTGAACAGATGCATCTCCCAAACACACCTTGTAGCCACCCGCCAAGAATTAAGTAATTTTGTCAAACGACAAAAGAAGCGCTCCTTCGAAGCCTGCTTCATGTCCCCGCAATACCAAATAGTAGTACTTAGATTTAATTTCGGAAAGAGATCTAAGGTGCTATCGCCACTAATTCTTTCTGTGACTTTCTGTAGCTTCACCACGTTTAAGCCTTCTGGGGAACTTAGTTTAGGGTTGTCAACGTACAGAAAATGAGCAATGGCGAGGTCGAGGCCCCTTCGAAACCGGCATTCCAATCCTGAAACCTTCAGAATAGTAGGTTCAGGGCCAGGCAGAACCACGGAGCTGAGCCCTAAAATAACTTTCTCAATCCCTATCAAATTCTGCGGACCAGGAGAAGAAGACTTATCATTCATATTCACATACATACATAGTTCTAAAATTATTTTTATGGATATATTGATTATTTACGATAATCTACAATTTTATACATTCCCTATTTTTCCGAAGTGAAAGGATTACATTTAATTTCTTACATTTTTCATTAATAAAAAAAATATTCGAATACTGCACACGGTATAGTATTCGAATATCAAAACGAGTCGAATATTCGTACTATTCGAATATTCGAATATTCCAATTGCGGGCCCTAGCCCCAATTCCACATTCCTCACTCTGATATTTCTTAAAGATCTCCGAAATGGCGATTTACTCAATATATCGCCACTTCGCCAACCCGGCGCTTTAAGTTTGTACTGTAATTTTACCGGGTAGTAACGTGAGATCTCACTTTCTACAAGCGTCAATGGCAAATATCACATTGTAATATCAGTTAAAGGCGATATACCTAGGATATACCTGAGGCATCGCTTATTTGGCGATATCTTAAAGTACCTACACTTGAATTAGCCCAGGTCAGACTAACGTAATACAATGAAAAATTTCTTTTTTGTAATCAAACACTCGAACAAACAGAAGCTCTACGCATCGGCATTGCTTCGAGTTTACTTAGTCCATTATCGGATTTCACGAGAAAACAACAATGTTGATGTTGATTTATTTCAGGCGCTCTAAGACTTCGCTTTTATATCATTTCAATTTAAATTTACTGCTATTCAAATTTCACAACAGGAATTTTCTAGAAATATAGTTGCAAACGGAGCTTGATTTTATGAAAACAGTTCGAATTGTGTATTCAGTAACGAGCAACTTATTATATTGAAAATAATAAGTAGGTAAATAGCAATAGTATTGACGAGGCGGTTGGCGCAGTGGTAGTGCAGCTGCCGACGGTCCTGGGTTCGAATCCCGGCAAGGGCAAATATTTGAGTGATGAACTCGGATTTCTGGGTCATGGATGTTTTCTATGTATTTAAGTAGGTATGTATTTAGCTGTGTGTGTATACATATATATCATTTGTAGTATTTGTACTCATAACACAAGCCTTTTAGAGCTTATTATGGGACTACAGTGTTTTTTTTTCTTCTTTCCTTTATCAGCAATCGGCTATGAAGCCATAATCTGATGTGATCATGGTTTGGATGAAAGTTAAATGGCTGATATTCCAGCGAATATCATCCCAATAGTTAATTTCGATGGCCCAATTCCAATATTTGCCACCTCTTTAGTCGGTTTATATTCCCTGTAGTATCCAGGAGCTTTTGCGCTAGGTCGTTTGTGTGATTTTTAAGTCGGTTTCTGTATCTTATGCTTGCGGCGCTTAGTAGTAACAGTTTGCATTCCCAGGTGTTCGTGTATTTCACTGTTTCTTGTAAACCAAGAGGCTTGGGATATGGTCCGAAGGGCTATGTTTTGGAATCTCTGCAGAATTTCCACGTTGGAGTTACTGGCTGAACCCCACAGTTCAATACCATAGGTCCATATAGGCTTTATCATGACCTTGTACACTACAGTGATTTGTGTGAAATTTTCCAATATTTATTTATTATTTGACGACGCGTTTGGCTCGGTTTGTAGACACCTGCCTACTGAGCCGACGGTCCCGGGTTCGAATACCGGCCAGGGCAAATATTTGTGAAAAATGAAAAAAGTATTTATTGTCTCCACCACAAAGTATACAAGTAGTTTGTACAATAGTTGTAACACTAACAGTAACTAGATTAACAAAACATAATATTAATGAGCTTATGAGTAGGTATATAATAACTTGTGCGGTGGAAACTGGTGCCCGAACTAGGCAAAACCTGTATGTCAGGTCACCAGGTCCTACCCTCAGATATCTATAGCAACATTTTTAGGGAAGGAATACACTTTTAATAACTTACTAAGTAATAACAATGAACTCTTTCGAGTACAATCAAACATGCCTTTGTTCAAAATAATTAATAAAAATAATGACGAAATAAATAGATTTACAATAAATAGAAAGATAAATATACCATAAATAAATAAATACCTACGAGTGAAAATAATTAGTACTATAAATAAATAAGCCAGAGCTTTACGAAATTGGGGTAATCAGTTTCTCGGTGTTGTTATAATCGAGACTGAGCAGCCATTCCGTGATACACTTCTTTGAGGATGTTTTTGTTTTGGAGTAAATAAAAACTACACTGTTGGCTTTATTATATAGAAAACTTCCAAGGAAGCAAAAGAATCTTTGGGCAAACCGTGTGTTAAATTTTATGAGTGGACAGATCAAGTCCTTGCGGCGCTTATTTGTCAAATTACGAGGATCATAAGTCAACATCGAGTGTTTTCTCTGTATAACATGTAAGATGAAGAGTTGCCGAACTGTTAGAACTTTACATTTTTTGTAGAGGTCTGAAGTGGGGTAGAGAAATGGAAGAAACATGCTAACTTTAAGTATTGTTCGCTGGGCACGTTCCAATTTAAGCAAGTGAGTTTTGTGTGCCCCACCCCAAGAGGAGATGCAGTATGAAAGAATGGATTGAACCAGAGCAAAGTAAACCATTTTTATTATATTTGAGTCGGCAATGTGGCGTGTTTTAAAAATAAATATCAGCTTTCGCGTTCTAGCCGTGAGTAAATCAATGTGGCGCTGAAAGTTAAGGTTGTGGTCGAGCATGATCCCTAAATATTTAATATGAGATGTTTTATCCAGTTCTAGACAGTGGCAACTACTCGTATGTAGTTTATTGTTTGAACATGAGTGTGCTATAATGGAATGCGTCGAAAAATCTGTGTGATTGTCACTTTTCGAGGAGAAAGTGACGTATTTGGTTTTCTGGGTATTAAGGGTTAGAACATTATTTGACAACCATTTTGTTACTACGTTGAGACCATTCTGCGCACACTGAAAGGCGTCGTTCCATGTGTTACCATGAAATATCAAGGCAGTATCATCAGCATAAGTAATGATCTTACCGTTTGTCAGATTTAAGTTACAGAGTTCATTAATATATGCTAAGAAAAGCGTAGGACCGAGGATACTGCCCTGTGGGACGCCATGTGTCACATTGGCGTCGTCACTAACGCTATCACCTATTTTGACACATTGTGTGCGACCGGTCAGGTAGCTCTCAAAGAGTTTCAGCTGAACACCGCGTATGCCGAGCCTTTCTAACTTTGATACAAGGATGGGGACAGAGACGGTGTCGAAAGCTTTGGCTAGGTCAACGAAGATTGCTAGGGTTTTTTGTTTTCCATCTAAGTTCTTCACTACTCTATCGGTTAGTTCGTGTACTGCGTCAGCGGTCGATTTTCCCGCGCGAAAGCCAAATTGTGAGTTGGAAAGCAGGTCGTTCTTTTCTAAGTAATTGACTAGGCGTGAATTGATAATGCGTTCTAAGATTTTAGACAAGGAGGGAAGAATAGAAATAGGTCTATAGTTGTTGACACAGCCTCTGTCACCACCCTTGTGAATCGGGGTAATTTGAGCTTTTTTAAAAATACTTGGGAATATGCCGGTTGACAGTGCCAGGTTGCACACATGTGCGAGTGGTGGGATGATAATATGCTTGAACTGCTTAATGAAGCCGCTAGATATTTTATCAAAAACTACGGCACAATCTGTTTTAAGGTTGTCGATAATAGTGTTAATTTCCGTTTCGTCAGTGGGAATTATGGCCATCGAGAAGGGTGTACTATGTGTTTTACTTGGTGTTCTTTCAGAGTCTGCACTAAACTTTACGGCGAGCGATCTACCCACATTTGCAAAAAACTCATTTACCTTATTTAATGCAGTAATCTGCGTGTCCGTCGAAATGAGTTCAGTGGGGGTATCTCTTGTTTTTGATGTATATGTTACGTCTTTTATAATACTCCACAGTGTCTTATGGTTTGGGCCTGCCTTCTTAATTTCGTTTTTTTTAAGTGTTCTCTTTTTATTTTATTTAAAAATGAATTACAAAAATTCCTATACCTTTTATAGCTAGTTTTTAAAATTTCGTCGTTCGGTGTTTTTTTAAGCTTTTTATGGAGACTATCCCTATTCCTAATGCACCTTAATAACCCTGGTGTGATCCAGGGCTTTTTTATTCTTTTGCGGCAGGGGATTTTTATGACCTTAGTGTTAGACTCAATTACTGCACTCAACGACTCAACAAGGAGCGTGGCTGCCTGCATCTACGTTGTCCATTTCCATGATTGAATTCAGGTTAACTTTTTGCATATCGATCTCTAATTGTTTGTTGTCAGTGCGTCTGGTAACGGTTGTGGCTTTTTAAAACATGGAACGAGGTCTAGAAACAGGGCGACACAATCGTGGTCGGTCAGGGATGAGTTGATAACGCAACATCGTGCATTTAATTTAGTTTTAAGTATCATGTGGTCTAAGCATGTTTTATTGTGAGTCGGAAAGTCATGGGCAGGTAACATACCGTGCGACGCCAGTAAGTTTAGGTATGACATTGCGCGAGAGTCAGGGCTTGTGACTTTGGGATTTGTGTGATGAACCCGAATAGTTGTGCTTGGGTCATGGTTGTTCTATGTATTTAAGTATATATTTATCTATAAATGTACGTATATCGTCGTCTAGTACCCATAACACAAGCCTTCTTGAGCTTAATTTGGGACTAGATCGATTTGTGTGAGGTTGTCCGATATTTATTATTATTATTTATATTTTACTATGTTATTATTTCGGTACACAATTATTTATCAATCAGTCAATCATTTATGTTCAGGTATCTGGGGACATAGTTGAAAACTTTAACGCTAGCATACGTAATAAATATAAATATGAAAATAAAATAATAATTATAATATATTGGATGTTGTGACATCACTTCTAGGTGTGAAAAAACTTTTAATTTTTGTCATATTAACACAGTATAAAGCCGGTTTACAATGAAAAAAACCGGTTTTGAATACCGTCGTGTTGACTAGCCGGCCGCTAAAACTCCGATGCGACATTTTTTCGGCCAGAATCCCTTCTGTATGACTCGTTACTAAATAATCAAAATCAAACTACTACTAGTATATGAATGAGTCATAACCAAAATAACCGTGGTTTCAAAATATTTTTGACTAATTTCAAAAGTTAAATATTTTACGCTTTTTTGTTTGTTTAAATATCTACTAGATAAATTTCTCAGAGCGAAATAATCAACAATTGTCCAAAACTGTTTTAAATTGGCGTTAAAGCCAAATAATGCTAGTTTGACTTTTAAGAAAAGCTATTTTATACTTCACTGTTTTCTTTTATTCCTAAGTATTTTTGAATAGCTAAAAATATTTAGCATAACAGCCGTTCAACCAAAAGAAAGCAACTTGTCACAAATTGAATATTGTAATGACGTCGCATTCATTTCAATAAATTAAAATGGAAGATTACTTCTTTCCAATATCGGTGAAGATTTATTTTAAATTGTACCAATTGGAAAGGAGATCATAACATAATAATTATACAGGGTGGAACAGATCGAAGGACTTTTAAGCAAACAGGGAATCGTTCAGACTGAGTACTTCATTTTTCACCAATGAACTATGTAAATATTTCTATTCATTTTTGAGATACAGTTAAACATTAACTAGTGTAAAAACCTGCACATATCAAGTCTAGCATCTTTTGAACATTTAAGTTAAAGACATATGTCAATTTGAAATGTAAATAAAACCTTTGAATTAGTAGGGTTGTCACTGATATTAAAATATTCTATTTTGATGACTTTTTTTACTTTTAAATCCAGCTTTATAATTATGTTGTAAATCACTCAGATGACACTATCCTGTCAGCTCAGTGTTTACAAATGTTCCACCCGGTATATAAAAAGGCTCAAAGGGGTAGTTATTTCTGTTAAGAATAATACAAGTTACTTATATTATTCAATGTGAGGGATTTATACATAACAACTCTTGGCTTAAAGGTTCTCCAGTGTCAACCGCGTCCCGGAAAATACCTTAATTCTGGAATTTTCGATACCTACTGGCCATACAAGCCAATTCATAACAGCAGCGCATAATAAAATTAAGCCCACACTCGTGTTTTTAGATAGGTATCTCATTATGTAACAGTTGCATAAACATCTACATTAGTTACGCACACAACTTTACTAAAAGTTGATGAAACAAAATCTGAAATTCTTTGTTATAAATTCAATCGAGTTTCGTTCTAACTTGCTAAACGTCAATTACTGTTTTCGTCCGGCGCACCGGCAACGAAAAACCTGTTTGCATATTGATATAGATGTTAAAGGTTTTCTGTACGTCGAATATTGGTACGGTTTACGCAATCCGTTTGAGCCTTTTTATTGAATATCGGAAACGTATTTGTGGCTGAAATGAGATCTTTTGATATTGTTTTAGAGGCCTCTTGTTCTTTCGCGTTTGAAGTTTGGGAGGAAATTTCCGACAGTTTTTCCGTGATTCAAGTAGAAATTATCAGACGATATTGCACGCAAGAGGATAAGAAGATCTTTGTATGTTACTAGCAGCTTTTGCCTGCGGTTTCGCTCGTGCTTAACGATGAAATGTCGCCATACAAACTTTCAACTGTCCTTTATCCCTCATTACAATGAACATCCTTGTAAATTGTACCTACCCTATGTTATCTCCTCTCCTCACCTCTGTTATCTAATCTTTATTAATGAAAAGCTTTATGGAAATCTGTTACGTTGATTTTGCATGTAAGGGAAACTAACCGCAAGCAATCGTCTATAATGTCATAACACTTTCATATCATTTTGTTACGTTACAGACAAATGCCATTTGGCATTAAGTGCGCCATCTGTACTGACTTTTGTTTTATGCAATTAGGTATAAATAAATAAATAAAAATGCTCGCGGTGAACGTATTCTCACAAACTTTTACTATTATCATTTTTGTACATAAGTATTACGCTAAGCCATTCAGTCAGTTATTGCAGATAAATAACGTCTCGAAAATAATGTGACGCGATATCAGAATCACATTCCCATTAGCAAAATTAATTAATAAAGGGCCCGGTAACAAAACAACTAGGTACATATTTTCGTAACAACAAAGAATAACAGATAACGTGTAAAAGACGTTAATCAGCGACGCCTGTCCTCTGGGAAGAGTTTCCCTTGGATTTTCCCTTCATTTCCTTGAGGACATTCGTGTTTCCGAGGCTGGCAACATAAATATTATCAGATGATGACATTGCCGGTGGAATGAGAGATGCAAAGAGATAGGAATTAAATCATGTTACTAGCGAAATGCGTCGGATTTGTTCCGCTAATGCATTACATTTTTCATGCGGTTCATTTCCGTGTCTGCAGTGCGTAATGTAGACATTGTGTTATCATTTTATGACTAAGGCTAGGGAATTTGTGGTGACTTATTTATTTATCAAGTAATGTTTCACACAATATGTATTATGCAATAGTTATTTGTGCAACAAGAGAGCAAAGTTGTTTTTTGTTGCGAGTGCTGATTTTGAGTCCCGAGCAAGCGAAGGATTCTACGTTTGAATCACGAGCGTAGCGAGTGATTCTATGTTAGAATCCTGAGTGTAGCGAGGGACTCAACAGCACGAGATGCAAGAAACTTTGCTCTCGTGTAGCACACACAACTTTTCACCTCATCAGCGAGAACATATTCGACATTTTGTGCCTTTTCTTCCAACGGTTGTTTATAGTCTTTGTTGCCGATTTCAATAATATTATTAATCAGAAAAAAGATAAGTGCTACTGAAAAAGGAATAACAATATAATTTAATTGAAATTATAATCAACCAACCAACACGTAACCGTGTCATTTGATCAAATTGGAAGATTTAGCAGATTTATGACGTGTTTATTTATAAATACATATTAGATTACGAGATTTTGTTTATAAATTGATTAATATTTTTACTCATAAAACACACAAACATAATAAATTCAAAAGAAAATAACAATTACAATATGAACTCGATATTTTTTAAGGTGTGTTTCGAATATGCATCTATGATAAATCGCGAAATTATAAATTACTATTATATTTACAATAAGTAATAAGTTGAAAAATCTTATTTTATTTGAGCAATGGTCTATTGTTTTATATAAATAGCACAATAATTTTAATATTCGGTTGTTAAATAAAAATATAATAAAGAAAAAAAAAATACGTTGCAATAAAACTTTTTCGGGTGTTTCTAATGATTTTTTTGGTATAACGCGTATCCGAACTGTTCTCAATCGAGGTCGGATTCGAAAATCGAATTTTAAATTGATAAGTTTCTATCCCTCTCTTTTATCTACATATGAAAGAAACAGAGCTCATCGAGATTCAAATGATTAGAATTTTATAATTAACCTTTGGCTGAAGAATGACAATTCGTGGTCATATATTGAAAAAAATAAAAAGCTACTTTCTACTCACGCTCGAAACAAAATCGCATTTTGTTCACTGTTATCTGACAGAAAAATCGCCATGTTTGAGCTGGTGAGGTGAAAAAAAAATTTACTCACTTGTCTCAGATTTTGGACCTTTTGGACTTGTTTCAATTAGAATCAAGAGATAACAATAATGGTAAACGCATTTCAACATCTTTCATTATTGATATTTCGCTTGGAAATTAGTTTTCTATGAACACTTGAGTTCTTACTGAGTCCATACTCCGGCGCGGTAACTTTGTCACGGGTAGCAGTCCCTGATGAAGAGGTCCATATGAGTTCGAAACATGTCGGGCCGTTCCTGAGACTTTCACGTGAGTGTAAACCGCTTTACAATAATTAAGTATGTCTCACGAAAGTTTTAATAGGATTACCTGCTTGAGTCCTAGACCAAGTCAAAATCTGAATTTAAAAGTAATGCTAGCCAGAGCAAATGAGTGCTATTATGCCAAGAATAGCAAAATCGATATACGAACTTAATAGATTAATTCTGGTTGCATTAATCCTCATAACTATACAATATTTGCCGATGTTTCACAATTATTTAATGCATCAAAGTTACCCGCATTTGTAAGTCATCGATGGCAGCGTTGGTTATTAGTATTTGACCGTGGCGGTAGGCAATGGGGCGTAGAGCGCGCGTCATTAATTTATTCAGTGTTGCCATGGTTATAAAGCCATTATGAGACAGTGGAAAAGTCAGAAAATTATCAACGCATAATTATTAAATATTTCACTTCTTTTTGATAAAACTGTGCGATTTTCAAAGTTGCGATTTTACTTGATGTCACGGTTTTGTCGCAATGTATTTTACGCAATAAGTCTCGTTTTTGCTGTGTGTGCGAAAAATTGTGTAAGTGTCTGCACAATAATTGGCGATGTTTCCCAGTGATTGAATGCATCAAAGTCAGCCGGTTTTGTAAGCCATCGTTGCCAGCACTAGTTATTTAGCGTATTTGACCGTGGCGGGAGGCAATGGGGCGTAGAGCGCGCGTCATTAATTTATTCAGTGTTGCCATGGTTATAAAGCCATTATGAGACAGTGGAAAAGTCAGAAAATTATCAACGCATAATTATTAAATATTTCACTTCTTTTTGATAAAACTGTGCGATTTTCAAAGTTGCGATTTTACTTGATGTCACGGTTTTGTCGCAATGTATTTTACGCAATAAGTCTCGTTTTTGCTGTGTGTGCGAAAAATTGTGTAAGTGTCTGCACAATAATTGGCGATGTTTCCCAGTGATTGAATGCATCAAAGTCAGCCGGTTTTGTAAGCCATCGTTGCCAGCACTAGTTATTTAGCGTATTTGACCGTGGCGGGAGGCAATGGGGCGTAGAGCGCGCGTCATTTGTTTCAGTGTCACAAATCGCCCCCTCGCGCGGACGGAGCGACTAAATAACCGCTTTTAAAATCTATCTGTTTCGTCTTACAATGTAAAAGATAAGGGAAATATTGCTGAATACTTGGGGAATAGGCTAGTAGACCCCGTTTTGAAATTATTTGAAATGGTTAATAATGATCTTACTAGCTCGAAAAAAAAAGTCTTGTATTTTTGTGAAAGCTAGAAAGCTAAATTTTATCAATTGAAAATTAGAAATTTCATGAACAGTCAAAAACGCCGTCCGCCATTTTTGCCTTTTGCTAATCAGTGGCGTGACTTAGTATTATTAATTTACCTATAAATATTCGAAATTCGACCGTCGTATAGTGCCATTCCGCTCACTCCAATATACTTTGACAGGAGATCGAGAGGGACGGCACTATTCGAAGATTTTAAGTCGTCAAAGTAATAGACTTTCAGTTTTCTTTACAGGACCGATGACGTCACTATCATAAGCGAAAATGGCCGACAGCGTTTTAAGCATTTTAAAATACAGATTAAAAACCATATTTTCAAATTCATTTTTTTCAGCCATCTTTCACTTTTATGAATTGAAAATATATATTTAGGTTTCCATTGCTAAATACCATACGGAATAAACATTAGTTTATTACAATTTGACATGAGTCAACTAGCCTATTGAGGTTTCATCTAATGGACCGGTAGTAACAGAGCCGAAGATATAGAATCTACCTATTATGTAGATAAACTTTATCTTGAGATGTAAAAGTTTTACAACTTTTCATTACTAACTTAGTACACTTCAAGCATCGACTATGCATTCTTTAAAATTAATCATGTCAGGAAAAGATAATACTGACAGATAATATTGTGCCTACTTAAGGTACAGCGCTTTTCTCTTAGTTCCTTAATGAAGGGATTGTATATAAACGTAATCAATAGAATTTTTATATTACTTTGGATGATAATTGAATTAATTATTCAGGGTTACTACTTATTTGAAACCGAAAATAACTATTTAGTTGTATTAGGAGCATTATACAAGTTATACCTAATGCAAGTTAGTCGAAACTTAAGTCAAATATTACCACACAGTAATTAAATTGTATAACAAATTAACATTGCTCCATGAAATACAGATAAAAACGCTTCAATAAATGTCACCTTCGTAAAAAGGCCCAATATTAACTTTGAACAATGTAAGCAAACTGTAAAGGAGAGGAAATTACTGCGAACGGTACAGATGTAATTAAATTTCGCAGTTAAAGTTGGTGTTCAGAGTAAACGACATTTTTTTAAATACAAGATGTGACAAAAAAATACGACTTCAACGAAATAAATTTTATTCTGGGAGCATTTGCGATGCATAAGTTTATATAGAAAACCTTAAAATGTCTATTAAAAAGTGCTTATTAAAAAAGAGGATTTCTTCTTAATCTCACAAAAAGTTGTCTATCCCGCAGTTTCAAGCTTTCAGATAAAAATAATAATTTGCAACAAACTTTTACGCATAGTATAGATTATCCCTCTGATCCCATTTGGTCGTGCACTCGAAACTCGACTTGCACATAATTTTAGTAAGCGAAATATTAGAAAGATTAGTTCATAAACATTTTTTACCATTTCAGTTTATCGTACATCATTCTGAATTTGCAACTGCGATTTTTTTCATTGTTGTCAATAAACACATTCAAGACTGGCAATTGAGCGACACGCTAACCCGGCACGCAATTTTTTAATTAGTTTCGCACAACATCGGAATATTTTTACTACATTACCCGATCGCGGCTACCATACAAACGTGCGAATATTCTGTACCTTTACCGTGAGTTAACGTGACCGCATTCGCTAGCGACAACGTAAACGAGTTTTATGGAGAATACCACAACGCTACTAGCGGTTACTTTGTAGAACTACAATGCTCCACATAAATCGCTAGCGAGTACGGTCACTGTAAACTCATGGTAAGGGTATTGGTGGACGGTGTCCACGTTACGACACAAAAATGCAATATACATATATGATCATCAAGAGATCAGGCTAAGTCATTTTGAGCAAGCCATTTAGAATTACATTCTCGATTTTGAATCCAGGAGAGGGTTTGTAAATTTGACACTTTATAATATTTTGCTCTGAATTGTATCATGTGACGTAAAAAGTAAAATAAGGACTTTGTGAGCTGATTCTAATTGCATTATTTTTTTCCATCTGATTGTCTGATATGTCTTTTTTAGGGTTCCGTAGTCAACTAGGAACCCTTATAGTTTCGCCATGTTCGTCTGTCCGTCCGTCCGCTGCTTAGATCCGTGGTCATTAACTTACTAGAAAGCTTAAATTTGGTATGAGTATGTGTATGTATTACGCCGATAAAACGGTAAAATAAAAATAAAAAATAAAACTTTTTTTCGGGTACCTCTCTTACACCTAAAGTGGAGGTGATTTTTTTTTCGTTTGTACCCTAGTGTGTGGGGTGTCATTGAATATTTATATCTAGAATAGGATTGCTATTTGTATAGCCAATGGCCAATAGCCATGGATGTTCATGCTTGATGATAAGTATTGATGTGACACGAGCAGTCACAAAATGCCTGGACATAAAAATAATCGGCTTATAGGTCAGACTTACTGTCCACTTGTATGGAAGCCGGCCACAGTGGTCCCGTATTCAGGATGCAGAGGACATAAAGCGTCCGGCGACTCTCGGATTTTCGTTTGGCAGCGCCATCTATACTTTTAATTGGCAGTTCGTCTGTCTTGGAGCGACAAGTTGATGAGGACAAGTCAGCTCTCAGCGCAACGGTCCATCTTGTTCGAATATTGAAGCGTCGAACTTTGAAAGGATTGTTTGAATGTAAAATTTCTAGACTTCATGTAAGTTAGTTAAATATAACGACAGGACAAAAAAATAGTCCTTATAGATATTTTAATAATTTAAATATATAATTTTGATGTTGTATGGACATTTAATACTTTTTAACTTACTTAAAAATTGTGTTTGTTTTTATAACTGCTAAAAATATATTTGGGTAAAACATATATTTTAATAGAATAATCAGAATCACGTATTAAATTCAGTAAAAAATATACGCGTATATTAATTTCACGTTCATCCAGTTTTCCAGAAACTGGATCAGGAATCGAAAACATTTTTTCCTGTTTTGTACGAGTTCATTTTACAAAGATTTTTCGTGGGTCACCATTCACCGGTACTTTAGAACCCAGGGCTAAATAGCTGTGTCATTTACAGAAATTGAATAATGAATTCAACTTTATGAAGTTTTAATTATCACCGCGTTGACTTCTCGGCAACTGAACACCGGGAAACAATACCAAATCCATTCAATTATATAAAACTTTTAATTAATATTAATAGGAGCTCAATTTCAAAGCAAAGAATACTGCAGATAAAAAGTTCTTAGAAATCTCCGTTACCCACAGCTGTGCTGAATTAATGCGAAAACAATAAAGAGTCAGGGAGTCCGAAAATGGATGATGAGCGGAGGCGAAGGACCGCGAATAAAAATTAATTCCAAATGGTTATTAGTGGCTAGGAACAAAAGGAGACTGGTGTGAGTGAGCGAAGCTGCAATAAACGTCACGACAAGAGAGATAGGAAATTAAACGAAACTAAAGCGAAGTCGCTCGTGCGACATCTGGGGGAGGAAGTTTGGGGGAAGCCCATTCAGCGAGACTTAAAAAAAAAACTAAATTAAGCCCGGACGCCTGATTCTGTTTACTCTGTACTATGCTGTGAGCGACAGGTTTAAAAAAGTGCCGCTTTTGTTTCTGTAGTGCTTTTTTTTCGCTTTGTTTATCAGGCTTCATTGGAACTTACGAAAACAGACGCGGGGCGGACAAAGGAGTTCTTAATTTATTATACGGCAGCATCTATGACTAAATTATATATTCACGATAAACGAAAATGTTACGTACACTTTTTGTGTTGAAATTCCTTCCAATGTTTCCGAGTTTTCTTTTCTTGTGAGTGTGTTAAAGCGCAAGCCTTTGTAAGCCGTTTACACTTAGGTACATACATATAAACGATAAATTTTCTTTTGACTACCATGACTTTCGCAATTTTAAAAGTTAATATAATCACCATTTATTGTAATACAAAAACAAAGATAGATACAGTGAAAATATTTTTGACTAAATTTGAACTGTTGACGCCTTGTGATATCAAAAACATTTGTTTGTCTAAAATCTACCTTGTACCATAAAGCCCTGTTAAAACCTTCCACATTTATAATCAGAATTTACCTGGTAGGAATAAATTCAAGCTAGCAAAAGCCTGAAAGTTAGTCACAAGCTGCACGTAAACTTTGCCGGATTGTCCAGCGAAGATCAAATGTCGAAAGTACCTCTTTGTTACAGCCTATGTGACCGTGGCATTTTCTAACCCAATTTTACCTGACTAGGTTGCAATGGTACAAAGAGAAGAGTGAAAAAATGCAGATTCGTTAGGTAAGTGCACTGCAATGTTTCTATGTCCACTTACCTTTGGGCAGGGGTTCTATGACAACTTTGACGGCGTCCACAGCCATCAAAGCCGAACACAGCCAGGCTAAAAGCATAGCCCGCGAACGCAAACACGTTTCCATCGTGATACTGGGTCAGTCTACGTGGTCCACATCGTTGAAACCTGTAACAATACGTAACTGTTGCATAAACTGATTTTAATGACACTGTAGTAACTAATAAATTACATTTACGGGAGTAAATAGGTTCTTAAAAAGTCGGCAACGTGCGAGTGATGTGTGATGCTCCTGGCGTCGCAAGCGTTCATAGGCGGCGGTAAATGCTTAACATCAGGCGCGCCGCATGTTTGTTTGCCACCGTCGTAGTATATCTGTTTCCAAATCACAACGATTTGTGTTCGTTGTTTTTGAATATGAAATTACTTGAAAATACTTGTGTTTATACAAAATAGTATCAGATGGATCCTATGATACCGGCTTTGCGTAATTATTAGAGAACCGCAAGTGAGTTTGTTGAGTTTTATGTACATAATTATTACCTATTAATATTGTTTTACTTAGGTGATAAATTATTAATCATAGGTAGGTATATTAATTTTGAGGTTATTAGGGTAAACAAAGTGATTTAATATCCAATGCGTAGGTATGCCATGTTTTTGTTAGACGCCATGTCTAACACAAATACACAGATACACATGTTAAAGTTATAACTAACACCACTCTTTCTTCGTCGGGGGTTAAAAACGAAATTAAAATGTCAAAGGCCGCAAGACGTTTGAAAGAAAGAAGAAATTCTCGCGAACAGATCCAATCTCTGTCATAAATCCAATCCTTCAAGTTCGGCAAAGTGAGTGCGCCTAATATCTAGCGCCTTTGCATTTATGAATAATAACTGGAAAAAGTTAAACTTTGAAATCCGTCCCCATCTGTAGACCCTTACTATGAGTCAGATATGGGGAAAATGTAATCGATTAACGATTAAGATTAACCTACTCAATCTCCGTTTTTAATCGTTATTAAAATGGCGATTAATTAATCGTAGATTAATATCCAGCGAATAAATTTTGAGTCGATTTATGAATTTGATTAATTAATTTAAGATAGAAATAAGATATTTTTGTAAGTTTAAGTCTCGCAAGAGTGGGACTCTAGGGTAGGTAAGGACTTAGAAGACCTAGAGTACTACACTATAAAAACCACCTTGTACTACCGAAACAAGTTTATTTCACACAAAACCTTGATTTGTTTTTCGAGTAGCAATACCTACACGACACGACGAATTGCATTTTTATAACAATCGCGATTAAGTTAACCCTGATTAATGTTGCGACGATTAATTGTTTAATCGATTAATGCTCATCTCTGCCTTGAGTTGACGTGACCGAACTCGCTAGCAACAGCGTCAACGATCTGTACGGAGAATAACACAGCGCCCCAATAGCGGTTACTTTGTTAAACCATACTTACGTAGTAACTTGTATATAATCTGTGACCATACTCCATACAAATCGTTCACGGAGTCGCTAGCGAGTATTGTCACTGTAAACTCATGGTAAGGGCACTGAATATTGTAGAATTCGAAAGATAACGTGCCAAAAGAAAAAAAGGCTTTCCTTTTTATTCTCTGTGTTTATTCTCGCCGGGAAGTTTCAGAGGTGGATTAAGACTGTATCTCAATTCTATCGGATTAGCCAAGTAATTTCAGTTTCGTATAATTGTATGTATAATCTTTTTCAAAGTGAGACTTTGTAATAAGAACAAGCCATATTTTATGACAGGTAATTATAATGTTGAATCACTCCAGCCATCTTGCCTTTTGGATACTTTTGGGAATTACTTTAGTAGGTATCTAGAACAAAAATAAAGAATGAGGCGTGTTTCGTACTAAGTACCTATAACGTGAACATAAAAAGAAAGTTACCTACCTAATTTTATCTTGACGTGATCCTCTCTTCTCTTATAACGTGTTATATCCAAGAGTACCTACCTACATTGCCCTTATTTCAATAAAATAACTTAAATCATAACTAGGGCACCCTAGGGCTATAAACATACCTAGGGCGGTGAATTTGTGAATGTCCCGGATCGCAGATGAGGGCCATAAATATGCGATTTGGACTTTACGAATTATCGCCCGTGGTTTGTTTAAAGTTTTGTCTTGCCTTGGACAGGAAGTGAGATTTTCTTCCCGCGTAGTTGGCACATATTATACACACGAGGTTTGTATGCCATTTACACTCACCTCACTAGCTTTTGCCCGCGACTACGTCCGCGTGGAACTTGGAAGTATGGAAGCAACCTCGTACAACACGATAGATATCCACATAATCACCTTAAATAATAAAAGGGATTATTAAAAGCGCCTAAGCAAATGTAAGAGCAATTGTGCTTTTGGTCTAATCATTACATTTCCTACAGGGTCATCAATGTCATCATGAATTACTTACTCACTTTTCAATCTTTTTAGGGATAATTTCCAGGATGAAAACTATCCTATATCCTTCCTCGGATCTTAATCTCCATGCCAAATTTCATCAAAATCGATTCAGCGGCTTAAGCGTGAAGAGGTAACAGACAGACACACACACTTTCGCATTTTATAATATTAGTATGGATTTACTCAAAGGTTAACTGTATATCCCTTAAAGGCATAAGTCTGCCGTACGAGGGGCACACCGAAATGATCGGGAATAGAGTACTTTAAACTGAGTTACATTAAATCCTTTTTTGTCACATGCATACTGGCGACTTACAATCACGATGCCGTTTTTACAATTTAAAAAAAGAACGATATATTTTTTTAATTCCATTTTTAAATTGACAACTCGATGAACAAAATGGAGCTGACGCGTGAAAATTTTCGTGCAATTATTTACCATAACTTTCGTCGTGGCTTATCTCCAGATGAATGTCGCAATGAGCTTGTTACTATATACGACATTGAAGCACCTAGTCAGACGACAATATATCGGTGGTATGCTGAGTTTCGACGGGGTCGTGCCTCTCTTGGCACCGTACCTTCATCAGGTCGGCCGAAAACGGCGGTTTCGCCTGAAAACATCGCGGCTGTGGAAAAACTACTAAAAGAAGATAGACATGTGACATACGAGCAGATTCGGGCAACCATAGGCATTGGAATGACTGCAATTCACACTATTTTGCATGGTGAATTGGGTGTCAGAAAATTGATTTCCCGATGGGTACCCCATAATTTGTCTGAAGAGCAAAAGGCGGCTCGTGTTGATTGGTGCCGATCTATTCTGAAATGCTACAATGGAGGAAAGTCAAAAGCCGTTTATAATATGGTCTCGGGTGACGAATCCTGGATTTATTCTTATGAGCCTGAAAGAAAGCACCAGTCGGCAGTATGGGTCTTCGATGACGAGGTCAAACCAACGAAAGTTGTGCGTTCTCGAAGCGTGTCGAAGAAGATGGTGGCTTCGTTCGTCTCAAAAAAGGGGCATGTTGCCACAATTCCTCTAGAAGAACAAAGAACCGTTACCGCTGATTGGTATATCACAGTTTGTTTGCCGGAGGTGCTGGCCGAACTTCGCCAAGGGAACCCGAGACGCCGCGTCATCTTACACCACGACAATGCGAGCTCCCACACCGCCCACAAAACAACTAAATTTTTGAACGACGAAAACGTTGAGTTGATGTCCCATCCTCCATACAGCCCTGACCTGAGTCCAAATGATTTTTTTACGTTCCCTAGAATTAAAGATTTATTGCGTGGTCAGCGGTTTGAGAACCCAGAAGCCGCTGTGGAAGCCTATAAATCGGCCATTTTGGCAATGCCTACTTCAAACTGGAATTATTGTTTTAATGACTGGTTTAAAAGAATGCAAAAGTGCATTGAATGTAACGGAGAATACTTCGAAAAACAATAAAATATAATTTATGTATATAGTGCACATAGTTTTTTAAATTCCCGATCATTTCGGTTTGCCCCTCGTAGTACATACTTCTTCTGTTAAAATGTATTTAAATGATTTGTTTATAATAAAGTGTCTACATACACACATACATAGTGTATAAATATAGTGTCTATACACATACACAGACTGGTAAAATTGTAAGCCTTCTTTTCAACTTTGCCGTAGACTGGTGACGCTCTGACATAGCCCAAGGCTTCGTCTGAGTAAATAAAATAGCCCTATGACTATTATTAACGAACCGATTATCAAGACATTCGCGATTCCCTTTATAAATCCGCATGTCAATAAATCCATAAGTTTACTACACTGACTATTAATACGTATTGTGATTGCACATGCTGGAAATAACACGATACGTACGATACGGCATTACTAATTCCGTTTCACACTAATTGCCCGGCGTTATTGACCCGACTTGATATCATGCCTTCTCTACTATTCATATTGAAAACTAGAAGTTGATAGTTCGGTCACGGAACATTATTTCTTTATTGTAGTCGAGTTATATTTTTTTGGCAAAAATTTCAGTTTTATGACAAGCTTCTTTGAAAATCCATCGATTGCTCTCTGAGACGATTCTAAAGACCCCAAACTCGGTCTTCTTCTTTGGCCACCCCTCTTCCCAGTTTATCTGGGGTCGGGTCTCCTTGTACGTCTGCGCCAGAGTGCTCTGTTCTGGCTTGTCTCTATGCTCAGGTTCGCTTGTTGGATCTCTTTTTGCATATTCGCCCACCAGGTGGCAGGCGGTCGTCCTCTTCCTCTCGGTCGGTCGGGGATATTAAGGGCTTTCTTGACGGGGTGGTCATCTTCGCGTCTGATTGCTTTATCCATTACAGAGTTTCCAGGACCAACTGCCGGCTCCATCATCAAACCAGCCCCATGATAATATATGTCATCAAAGTAGGTATGCAAAATATCAGCTCAAGCGATTGAAGATATCTGCTTCAAAATTGAGTTGCAAGATTCCACCCGAACAAACATAGTTACTTACATACATTGTAATATAAAGCTTGTTTCAAAAAATATTTCATTTATTTTCGCTGAACACTGAAATCTTGTTTGATTTTTTTTGACCAAGGGGGAAAAAGAGCAAACATCAGGGCTTTAATTTGGAAGAAATAAAATAGTCACGAAATAGGCTGAATGACGTCCAACTATTCATTTACTTTTTATTTGCGATTTGGTCAAAGCTTCAACTGGTTTGGCCTAAATTCAAAATGGGGACATAGCAGTTGTAAATGGACGAGAACGAAAACATAAACTCGGTCGGCCAATAGTAAAATTACATATCAATTAACTATCTTCAGATGTCCCTGTACAAAATTGTTAAATCCGTTCAGCTGTTTTGGCTTGATGACGTGACGCAGGAAAGTATTTTGATTAGGAAATTGACAGGAGATGGCATTGTAATAAATATTTGTGCAAATCAAAGAAAACTTTTAAGTATCGCGGTGTTAAATATTTCCTCACAATAGTGACTTAGGTTTTGCTATCTTAACAATGCAATGTCCGTTTCATTTGTTTCGCATGAATATTAATCACAAACCCCATAGAAAGTTTCCAATGCAATTGTAGAGTTTTAGTACGATGGTCGATAATAAACGCCTCCTATGCTGCCCTGTCCCAAAAGATGAACACCGAGTTTTAAACATAGGTACATGTTTCTAAATATGGCAAGATCGTATTCTCATGCACCTTTGCGTCGCCCCTCCGCATTGTGCAGCACTAATGATCCAACTGCAATTACTGCAGCTTACCCGACAATTCCCAACAACCATCTATTATTACTGGCCTTACGGAACACGCATTTGCTTAATTTCACTTCAGTGTACATTCACTTTAACGGAATTTCCACGTTTGTCTCAAGATATGCGGTTTGTGGAAATTTCCTACAAAGTGGTTCGTATATGCTCAAACTGTGAAGAAATGTCTCTTGAATTATGAAATAGCTAGATGCGAATTATCCCGCGTGGGTAGAAAAAGTCATCGTGTTTTGTGCTCCACCGTTAGGTAAATTTTTAAAATGTCCTATTTTGAATATTGTAATTTCATCTGTCATATTTTGTTTTTAAGGCAAATTTAACACGTTCACTGCGGGTTGAGTCAAATCGGCCTCAATCGCGACCTTACCTTGGTGCGGGGCTAAACGTTCGTGTTATCTCTCTCGTGCGGGAGCTGCTGCCGTTTACTTATAAGGCGTACGACAGAGTCAAATATACATTTATTTATGTTTTCCAAAGCCGGACTCGTTGGTACAAGAAAAACGTTTGAGGTCTTAATAAGCCTCAAACGCACTGGGTATACTTTGTTTTCACTCAGTGCGGATTGAGGTTTATTAATATCTCAAAAAAGCGACCTCAAAGCCGCACTGAGCCGGACGCGGGCGGCGCGGGAGTCGATAGCTTCACGTTAGTGCGGCCACAGTTATCGATGCAGAACCACGTGTATTTCACGATAATCACTTTGCTCAACCTCAACATTGCCTCATTAATTATATTTAAAAAAATCATTGTTTCTACAGATGTTTTTAATGTAGGTATGATAATGTTTTGTTTAAGTCTTATTCTACTACTCAATGATAAATTAATAAATCTATAAACATTCATTTAACTTTCCTTAAATATACTGTTACTTATAAAAATTGCTTATCGTGAAATTAACCTATATAAAGAAACATATATTATTTACACAAGTAAATCTGAAGACAAGTGTTTTTTATCGTACATGTGACTATATTGTTATCAGAATGTCATAAATCAACGGGTTTGTTTTAAATAATCGAAAGATTTTTATCTTCCTATTAGAGTATTAAAAAAAACCTTTCAACTAAGTAAAGCATGTAGGCAGGTAGTCTAGTTACAAGGAAACAAATAATAAACTTATCGATAATTTAGCGATAATTGCCATTCTCTTCACTAGGTTTAGATAAAATCTAGTGCGTTTTGAGACCTGAAACGCCTCAAAGATTCTGAAGGTTTTTTTTCTCTCGCTAAAAGTCAGAACCAAGGGCGACGCTAAGGGTATTTTAAGCATTTACTGACGAATGTAGAGCACATGAAAAAAAAATCCTAGTCCGAGTATAGGCAAAGTTATGGAGGATTTAAACACCTACTGAAATTCGAGGTTGATTAGGCCTCACCCGCACTGAAAAAGAGCTTAGGTTTGGGCTGATTCGATCTCAACCGCACCAGTTGAAAGTTCCTCAAGATTTGTCCCGCAGTGAACGTGTTAACTTAAAAAGGTGTACAAAAAACAAATACTGCAAGCGATAATTGACAGATCTCCGTACTTTAGTGTTTTCATTTCAAATTTTGAAATTACATACTACAATTATCTATCGGAATGGACATTTTAAATTTGTTTAAACCCATTTCCTACTTTTTGCATTCATTTAATTGAAATAAGTCCTATTTAACAATCCCTTGTTTCTTATTAACAGCTATCAAACCTGCCAATGTCTACCTTCAATAGTCCAACTGTCTACAAATCAACCATAGTGATATTGCGCCTTGAGTTCATATCTCCAAAAAGCGTTATACGTGTATACGTACCTATATTATACTTATTTAGGAGCACTGAATCAATTATCTGGTTTTCAATTCTTTTGAAAAAAAAAATACATTTTTTTATAGGTAAGAATGGCCCCCTCATTCCTAGAAAAATGTTATAGATTATTCTGTAGCTTAACAAAACAAAATAGATGAAAATGTTTTATCCCTCATTATACGAGCATCACAACGAGAACCGAACACAAGTGTTAGTTTTTAAGGTTCCGTACCCAAAGGGTAAAAACGGCACCCTATTACTAAGCCTCCGCTATCCGTCTGTCTGTCTGTCCGTCTGTTTCGACTTGGCAGGACGAGGCTGCCGTGCTCCTAAATAATATAAAATTCAATTAAGTACTAAGCTATTTTTCTACCTAAACAGATATCTAGATAGCCCTCTACCGTTGCGATTCCCGTTACAAGGCGGGAAAGAACATTTTCATCTTTTTTTTTAAGCTACACAAAATCTGTAACTTTTAGAAATGATGGGAGTTATTCCTATCTATAAACAAAAAATTAAGATATTTTGAAGGATTTCATCCATTCTTCATTATCTACGAGTATGACGGCTTCCGATAACACCACACATTTCATGTATACGTAATTTGTTCCCATAATAAACCACCACTATCGTCGCCAAACTATATTTCAATTAGGAACGTTTTTAAGGTGTCAATGCACCTATCGACGTCGGTGCTTAGCATATAAAGGTGACTGTACACTGCAGACTTGAATTAAGGCGTGGGCGTGGTCGGCACCTGATTAAGGCATCAAAGATGCCACCCTGAGTCGGTCTCGTAATTATTTGGCCTTTACAGTGACGCTTTTATGCGACGAATACAGGGAAGAACCAGGTATTAGTACTTAGTATTTGTACTGAGTATTTTTAACTGGGAATTATACTGAGTATATGAAGCTAAATAAGTACCTACTGGGAAGTAATTATAATTTTGTTTCATGTGTACTCTTATTTTACTATGCCCGTCTTTTGTAAATTATTCATTCAATGGTTTTCATTAAATTACCTATCAACCTACGTCATCAAAATAATTCGTTACAAACAATACTCTTATAAGTACCTAATACGAGTATTGTTTGATACCTCCCGAAAACCGTTATTTATTATGGACATTGATATGGCATTACATATAGATTATGAAAATAATATCGTATAAGAAAAAGTCGCATTGGGTATTTATTTAAACTTAATTGCTCTTAACAAAATGTAAGGACACTTCAATCTAAATGGCATTATCTACCAATCAAAGGGCCAAACAGAAATACTAGAAGTTGTACTTCTTTTCTAAAGGAAAAAATGTCCAAAAACGAAAATAACGTTTTAGTACGCAACTCAACAAAAAAAGGTATCTTTTTAACAAGTATTTAATTCTTATACTTCAACCTGTACCTCATACTAAATTAAAACTGCTAATGCCGCCCGATCTCTCAATGCTCTAACCCAACCATGGGCCAACCATCTGAAAATTAAGAGCAAAAAACCGCAGACTGTGCAAATTGCTTTCAATTTTATAATTAAAGCAAAAACCGCCTTTGAAATTTAGAAACTTCTCTTGAAAGTTGAGATATTATTTTACATTTAGGCTTTACTTATTGAACTGAGATCGTGGATATAATCTATATAAATTAGTATCGACTTGCTGTTTTGTAAAAGAAACAAAATACACACGTAATAGTATTTTATGCAATAGTTGTATAAGAGGGGCCAAAAAAAGCAAGTGGCATAGATTTTGAGCATTTTCGACCTACTTATGCAACGTTGCATACAATACTTTAAAAGTAAAAAGTAAAATGTGAAATGAAAAAATTAAAAAGTTGAAAATGAAAAAGTAAAAAACACAATGTAAAAAGTTAAAAAAGTGAAAGGTGACGGGTAAAAAAGGAATAAAATATAATATATAAAAGTGAAAAGTAAAAACGATAACATGTGACACGCACCGGATCGGATAGCAGTGCTAACGATATCATTCAGTACTTTTTTGGGTAGCAGACAATAGAATTTTACAAGGCTCACAAAATGCATGTCTTTATATAAGACTTAGTAACTCATAGAAAAAAAGCTGGAGTAGATAAATATAATTTTAGTATCGTTAAACATTGTTAGGCTGCCTGACTACTGGAGCGGAGCGGAGATATGTAAAATCGACCAATCACATTCCTCAGATAAAAATGTACTTCTTTTGGGCTTCACAAAGACGCAGCCTGATTGGTCCATTTTCTCCGCTTCTCTGCTGAGGACAGGCAGCATCCTCCTCCTGATGAGCATCGTGACTCTTTCGACGTAGTCTAGCAAATATTTCTCTTCATGAAGCTCGATTGGTTGCCAGTTGAGAAGCTGCACTAACCGGAATGTCGAGGTACTCTGACACCTGGTTTACCGATCGTTTAGGGCTACAGGGTCTCTTCCCTTCAAATGTGCCTGTTACATTTCAGCATCTTGAGAGTCACATGGCCAAAATTCAGACAGCCTCAAAAATCTAGGAACAAAAATAATCTTTTTTGTTTTTTAACATAGCTAATTACATACTTATATTTGAACACACTAACACTAACGCGATTTAATAAACGAAAACCCACGCCGCATAAAGTCGCACACGTACCTAATCGAAAAAAGCCCTCAAGTGTCAACCATCCTGGCTGCTGTATCGTAGCTTCTAAGACCCTGTTCTGAAATTATAGCAGTCTAATGAACAAAAAAAACATTATAATCGCCAAATTACTTTTACAGGTAAATGGTAACAGGCACACACTAACAACCTCAAATCGCAAACATAATTCCACCTCCGTCGGTCGGTCGCGATTAAAATGACTTAATGTCATAGCGAACAAAAAAATAATCGTCATTAAGAGGCCGCACGTACGCTGTGCCGTTCCTCGCACCTCTTTCTTCAAATCCCATGTAATAACGAGACAAGCTCGAGTCCCTTTGAAGGAAATTTTTAATAAAACGCTTTAAAAGGGTTATAAAAGCCTTGCTATCTTAAAAAAGTAATTGAGCCCGCTGAGACGCTGTTATATCTTTTTTGTTGGTTAATAAGTTTTGAACCTTAATTTTTTACGGTTGACGAAAGTTTTATGGCTCGGAATCAAGAGCTATTTTGCCAGGAAAAGCATTGTAATATTTGTAATCTTAGAAAGAGACTTTCTAAGTTATGTAATCTAGGATAATTTGCTTGCGGTCAACGTCGTGCATATTCCATTTATAGTAGATTGCTTAAGAAAGAATTTATGCAGGTCCAAAAAAAAACTTTTTTTTCTCCTTGGATGATTAGCGATTTTTGGTAGGTCCACTATGTATTGCAATCAGTGCGACCGTTTTTTACGTAATGAAGTCACAAAAAGTTTCATATGCAAACGATCCAAAGTCTATTAGATTCTGACTGTGACATTAAATTAGACGAATCCACATTTTTTTCCATTTAGCCGGCTTTTGAGAAGTCAGTGGTTTCCTCTTGAGAAATTACAATAAAGTCAGGCTAGTAAAAGTAAAAATACCTACTTCTATACATACTGTTCTTCTATACTGTATTTTCAAAATCAGTTTTCTGTGTAGAAGGGTAGTTATTTCAGTTAATAGGTAAAAAATATTTGTCCACCCGCTTATCAATCCGAAACGGCTGAACGAATTAATGAATGTTATATCAGGGATAACTGGATATCCAAAGATAGAATACGATGCTTTCTACCTGACTACGGCAAAAGAAAAAGTTATACGCGGACGATGTTGCCTCTTCTAGTAAATATAAAAGTAGGTACATTACTTATTTCATTTGAACGCAATAAACATTAGTTAGAATCGTAATTTTCTATTTAAGTCGTTGATAGCAAACAGAATTAGCGGAACGGCCGCGGACGGGTTAAAAAGTGTTGTAATTATGCCCTCGGCGGGTCGTTAGCGATAGTTTAGCGCCACCTGCGGAGCCGGCGAGCTTGCTAATTGTGTTTTATTCAATATACCCTGTAATTACGAAACATACTATAAAAATACATTACGTGGAAATGTTAAGAATATTTATACTTTCAATTACTTCTTATGAGTCGTCAAGAAATTTACCGAGAGCCAAACAGGTTTCGCAGCATATTGTGCATATACCTACTTAAGGATATTATGTGAACTTGTACTGTGGGGAAGTTTTGATGAAATCTTTATCATGTGAAAGAAGCGTCTTATAGAGTAACATAGGTAAAAAGACTCTCTCCTTTCCCTAAAGTCGGTTAAAAAGTGTTGTAATTATGCCCTCAGTGGGTCGTTAGCGATAGTTTAGCGCCACCTGCGGAGCCGGCGAGCTTGCTAATTGTGTTTTATTCAATATACCCTGTAATTACGAAACATACTATATAAATACATTACGTGGAAATGTTAAGAATATTTATACTTTCAATTGCGTCTTATGAGTCGTCAAGAAATTGATCGAGAGCCAAACTGGTTTCGCAGCATATTATGCATACTTACTTAAGGATATTATATAGACTTGTACTGTGGGGAGATTTTGATGAGATCTTTATCATCGGAAAGAAGTGTCTCATTGAGGAGCACGGGTAAAAAAACTCTCCTTTCCCTAAAGTTGGTTAAAAAGTGTTGTAATGATGCCCTCGGCGGGTCGTTAGCGATAGTTTAGCGCCACCTGCGGAGCCGGCGAGCTCGCTCTATGTGTTTTATTCAATATACCGTGTAATTACGAAACATACTATATAAATACATTACGTGGAAATATTGAGAAAAAATATACTTTCAATTGATTTTTATGAGTCGTCAAGAAATTGACCGAGAGCCAAACAGGTTTCTCAGCATAATAATGCATGTACTTACTTATTATATGGACTTGTACTGTGGAGACATTTTGATGAAATCTTTATCATTGGAAATAAGCGTCTTATAGAGGAGCATGGGTAAAAAGACTCTCCTTTCCCTAAAGTCGGATAAAAAGTGTTGTAACTATAAATAAAATAAATAAAAAATAAAATAAAAATCATTTATTATCAGATTACACAGATCCATAGCTTGTTAGTTAATTACTTATAAAACTATGTTAGTACCTACATTAATTGTAAAAGGTTGCATGTAATTACCGTATAACATGAAGGTCGGTATATCGGCGAAGAATATCCGAATCCCACCTCCCTGCTATCATTTTCAGGATGCTATTTGTGCACCCTCTCAACTGTATCATCACAGAGGCCGTCTTTTTTCGGAGTATGGCATAAAAATCTTCCACACTGGCCTCAGCAAACATCCCAGATGCGCTGCAGAATCGAGGGAGCCTAAACAGCATCCTGAAAATATTATTATATTGGATTCGTAGGGCATTGTAGGTCTTACTATGCACTCATCGGGTCGTTAGCGATAGTTTAGCCGGTTAGCGGCACCTGCGGAGCCGGCGAGCTCGCTAAATGTGTTTTATTCAATATACCCCGTAATTACGAAACATACTAAATTAATTTCTATTTATCTTTTAAATTAATTAATTACGTGGATATGTTATAATTATAAAACATATATTTTCAATCGCTTCTTATGAGTCGTCAAGAAATTGACCGACAGCCAAACAGGTTTCGCAGCATATTATGCATATACTTACTTAAGAATATTACATGGACAAGCAACGGCTTGATACTAAAATGTACGTGCGTACGTGCGACTAGTAAATGAGCACTCTGTCGCTTACATTTTGAGTTAGCCTTGATGTTAATGATTGTTAAGTGTCAAAACAAAAGTGTCTTTGTTCTGAATTTCATCCACATTTGTGTAGCCGTTTTGGCGTTTAGAAGTAATAAACATACGCAGTCACACACAAACTTTGACTAATAGTGGGATGAAAAGTGTGTGTTTTGTAACGTTAATAACAGGGTTATGATGGCTTATTAGTCAGTAATAAGTTTTTATTTTAAACATACGCTTATTGCTGGTTTTCTCATTCTCATCAAAAACTCCAAACACGATTGGTTTGAACTCTTCTGTTTAAGAGTTCCTGCTAACTTCCGTCTCCATCATCTGATCAGCCCCAAGATACCAAATTATTGTATCTTCACGAGAAACGACGTGTACACGCAAAGTTTCATTTCGATACGACTAATTAGAAATAGGTAAAAATTTACTTCAAAGATTTGATTACATTGCTAGTTAATTACAAACTTAGGTACATACCTACAAGTGAAGCTAATAAAAGCGTGTCTTAGAATAAATACGAGAACGAGAGTTCATGCAACAGATATTTGCGAAAGATGAAGCCGCTTCTGGTTTTATGTGTGCGTGTCTACGAACCAATCATAAGACGTGTTGCCTGTGAGCTGGGCATTGTGACAGATGAGCACACGAACTAAACTTAGCCCGTGGCTAACCAAAACTGGCTTCACTTTCAAACGCTGACTAGGTTTCTTGGTAAATTTATTCTAAAAAGCATGTATATAAAAAATAATGTCAATAAAAGAAACCAGACAACTAACCGTATTGACGCGTATACAAATAATTCATGGAAATTTGTAAATTTTCACAAATCTCCAAATTAGCTCTGTCAATACAAGATTCTTAAATGTCCCGGAGAAAGTTCAACAACCCTTCTTATTGACGTAACTCAACAGTCTGACGGCTATGATCTCCAGAGATTCTAATTCCGCTTAATTTAAGCAGTGTAAACAAAGCGGGATATTTGGAAGATAATCAAGCCACGGTTTGCCATTAAATACAAGAATTCTTGGCGCCTTTGTCAACTTATTGAGGCTATAAAAGTGAGAGCCTCACGATAGTCGAAGGAGTTGTGACCAAGTTTTATAGGCTACGGTGACGACACGACAGATATGAAACGTCACAAGTCCCTAAATAACTAAATGTACCCTGCAGTGTTACCTGCTCAATATGACAAGGGACACATTTTTTTGCGGGGTAATAAGTCTGTGTCAATCCAGGGTGTCTGCTACCTTCAAACCTAATCATAAGGTATCTAATCAGCCAGTGGACACAATATGAAAAAAAAACGTAAATGTTATTGATTCAAATTCGGCTCTGGCACTCATAGGTCTGTTAGTGATACATTTTGTAAAAAAAAAATGATACGATAAATTAAAAACTGCACACCGAGACACCGATTGTCATGACATTATGCGGAGATTGATGTCAATTTTTTTTTTTTCAAGATTTTACTATGTTAAAAAGATAGGTAATTTGACGTGAAATAAAGTATTTTTCTTATATTGTGCATCTCTTAAAAAATAATAACATATTGATTACCACAGTTTTTTTAAATACATTTTTTAATGTTTTTTTCACGAAAATATTACAAGTCTTTGTACTCCGACCCACAAAAAACAATTAGCAGAGTAGAATACTTCTGTGCCGATACTGTCGCTCCCATTACTGACGAAGAAGTAGAAAAAGTACTTTCTACCATGAAATTTAACAAGAGTCCAGGAGTAGACGGAATAAGCACAGAGGCACTTATTTTTGGAAAACGTAATCTTCTACATCCTCTAACCAATTTCTTTAACAGCATTTTTAAAACTGGCCATATTCCTGAAAAGATTCTCCATTCAAATATTATACTTTTACACAAGAAAGGCGATAAAAGCGATATTAGCAATTATCGTCCTATCAGCCTCGTCTCTCACCTCTATAAGGCATTTATAAAAGTCATCGAGAGTCGCATTGCGGGGCAACTAACTCGACCAAAACCAACCACCCGAACAGGCCGGTTTCCGTCCTGGGTTCTCCACAACTGACCACCTTCACACACTCAATCAAATCATCGAGAAATTTACCGAATTCAGCCAACCACTTTATATAGCATTTGTTGATTATTCGAAGGCTTTCGACAGTATCACCCACACCGCCATTGAAACAGCACTTCGGAACCAAAACATTGAACCCACCTATATTAATTTAATTACATCTATTTATAACAACAGTACAGCTGATATAAAACTAGAGTCCACTGGGCAGACATTCTCAATACAGCGAGGTGTTAAACAGGGCGACCCGTTATCCCCGAAACTATTTACGAGCACCCTCGAAGAAGTTTTCAGAAGCCTGGCGGTTTTCTGGGAGGCGAGAGGTATAGTCGCCGGTGAAAAAAGGTTGACAAATCTTCATTTTGCCGACGACATTGTTCTGTTTGCCTCATCAGCATCCGAACTCCAACAATCGCTCCAAGAACTGAGCGTAGCAAGCCTTCAAGTTGGACTAAAAATTAATCGAACTAAGACTCAGATCATGACAAATAGCACGAAACGTAGAGTCGAGGAAGATGGGCACGTGATACACTATGTCGACGAGTACATATACTTGGGCCAGATAGTCTCTTTCAGCAACAGGCAGGATAAGGAAGTCGAATGATGAATCGCAAACGCGTGGAAGAGCTACTGGTCCATGAAGGACCTTATGAAGGGAACCCTCCCGCTAGCACTCAAGCACAAACTCGTTGACATGTGTATTCTGCCCATCCTAACCTACGGTGCTCAGACATGGTCACTTACAGAGGGTCAGAAGTCCAAATTGAAGGTTTGCCAAAGGGCTATGGAGCGCAGCATATTAGGTGTTAAAAGGAGGGATCGAGTCCGGAACACTACGTTGCGCTCCAAAACACGTATTGCTGATGTTGGAGAAAAAACCGCCAGGCTGAAGTGGGACTGGGCAGGCCACGTATGCCGCATGCACCCAGACAGATGGGCTCATCAAATAACAGTGGGTGCCGCATGATGGGCGGCGACGACGTGGCAGGCCAAGACGGAGATGGCGGGACGATCTGGACGCGTTCCTAAATGATTGGCCAGAAAAAGCATCGAACACGGAGTTGTGGAAATCAAGAGGAGAGGCCTTTGCCCTGCAGTGGGACACCAATATAGGCTAATAAAAAAAAAAACGTCAGGAGAGCAACGCAATCGCAGAGTGTAAAACGCGTTTTCTCAAGGAATAATCGGAAGACGGTTTATCAGGCAGATAGTCTGTTCGAGACAAAGGAATATTTTCTAGCCTATTATCAAAATTATAGACGGTTGGGAATAAGCCGAGACAATGCCGGCAGGCGGTCCTCCGCTTCTTATTTTAATAGCGTCTCGTTTGTATGCATTTTATGAAGAATATTGTTGGGTATCGCCGCTGACGCCAACATTGTTCCAAACTTGGAGTTTTGGGACTTTTAATGGAGTACCATGAAACACTAGAACGATAACGTCGTGTTGGGCCGAGGTAGGAACATCGGAAAATACTCTTGAAAATTCACAGTTGATAAATATAATAAATAAATAAAAAAAAACCAAGGAGATAGTTACGTAAATCGAACTAACATAAAAAACAGCATATCGATTTTATGAAGACTCAAACGGACTCGCTACGTGCTACGATCAGTGCTAAATACGAGTAGCCTACGTACCAGCACGCACCAGGATGGTTTGCCTTCGGCCTTGTCCGGACAAATTTGGCGCGCGTTCTTAGGACACCTATAGGCGCACATTCGTCAATCAATAGAAGAGAAACTTATTTAGTTTTATCTGTGGTTGTACTAGGAATACAGTTTGTCACGGACAAACGGAAGCAATACGTTTTACGATACCGTTTGTACAGTCAGCATTAAAAGTAGCTGGCAATTTTACTAGCGGATTAATGTCAGAACTAAAATAGTTACTGTTGCTACTTTTGATGCTGACGTACATCGAGAACCGGTGTCCGATTCGCTTCAGTTGCCTTACCATAGGTTTACGGTAACAGTACTCGCGAGCGACTGCGTAAACAATTTCTATGGAGAATTGTAGTTCTACAAAGTAACCATTAGGGGCACTGTACTATTCTCTATACAAATTGTTTACGCTATCGCTAGCGAGTACTGTCACGTTAACTCATGGTAAGGGTACAGGTACAAAGTGCCCGCATGATGTGGTTGCATCCGAATGTGACGTGTAGATAGAGGAAGGGGTAGAGATTCGTTTTGTTTTAATAAAGGAAAAACATAATGAAATTATGTAAATAACCTATTAAGGCTGCCTGACCACTGAAGCTGAACGAACCAATCAGGCTGCGTCTTTGGAAAGCCCAACTGAATTGTAAATCTGAGAAGTGTGATTGGTCCGTTTTAAACAATATCGCTCCGCTGTGGACAGGCACCTATTAGTAGGGTTGCCAGGGTGTCCTGATTTGAGCGGGATATCCCGATTTCGATTTCTATTTGGGGCCGAAAAGTGCTCGAGTGGAGACCTCGGACCAGCAAGCGCAGCGTAGGACGTCCACCTACAAGATGGACAGATGACCTTATAAAGGTCGCCGGAAGGCGCTGGATGCAGATGGAAGTCCAAAGGGGAGGCCTATGTTCAGCAGTGGACGTCCTATGGCTGAGACGATGATGATGATGATCCCGATTTCAGGGATCTATTAGGGACGCGCTCCAATTTGCAACTGATCGGGACGTTAAATGTCCCGACAAATCGATAAACTTATTAAAAACCATTATTATCGATTAAAATAGAATTTACTGGCAAATAATATAAGCAGGGATCGATACCGGTATTCATGAAAACGCTCTAATTTCGCGTTTTTTTTCGAATGTGAAAGGCTTGTGTTATGTAGAATTTCGTTATAGATATAGATCCTTGAAATTAGCCCACTAAAATATAAACATGTGTGATAATGAGCGAAAAACCGGAATATAATAACGTTATTTTGTGCTATTTTGTATGGAGCAAAATAACGGTATCGATCTCTGAATATAAGTTCCGAAAAGCAATAAAATGAATCATTTATAAGAAAGTAAAAAATATTTTGTTTGTCCCGATTCAAGAACCTAAATCCCGATTTGTGTAACCATCTGTCCCGATTTTAAACCAATTGGACCTGGCAACCCTGGCTATAAGGCTTAGGCAGCCTTAGTGAACTACGAGTATGAGTGTTTGTAAAATAATAGGATTAACTAGATAATGTCCGTGAATTCCGCGTCCGCGAGGAAATTTACAACATTATATTAAAAAAATATATGAAACATGTAGTCTCATTATTATATTTGAATGTGGGTATAGACACAGAATAAAGACACTAGTACAGATCACAATTTTAAAGCTAAGATGATGCTAGGCTAAGCCTTTTAAATAAACAATGCAAAGATCGACACACGAATCATAAAGAAAAATCGAAAGGTAATTCTAGTGTTGGGTAAAGGTTAACACGCTAGACCGGTAATCCAGAGGTACCGGGTTCGGTTCCCGGTATCTTCCGCCAGGTTACGCTTTTAAATTTTTCTTTGTGCTTTGATTTTTGTATCAATGGTTTAACATTATATTTTACGCTTAGTATTAAAGTGGAGTTGGTAAATTTATCTCAATTGGAATGTAATTTTCTGTAGCAAAATTATTAAGAGGCTTTATTGGTTTTAATTTTTTTTTCATATTATGACTAATTTATTGATAATTTTAACCAACTTTTTTAAGTGAATAATACTTTTCCCCGAGTCTTAGGTACTGACATAGCTATTTCATGCTTTTATTGCGTGCGGTCTAAAATAAGTTGAAAAAATTTCGAGTAGTTTTAGAAAAAAAAAATATCAATGAAAAATTCAAACTGTAGGTTTCAAATATATACCAATAAATCCCATTAGCCCTGTTCTAGGTAGTAACATCAATAATTTGTTAAGAAACATGTTTGATCATATAGAAAAATGTCTAAAACAATCACTTCTTAAGAAAGCATATCGCTGATGTGACTAAATAGATCTCACTGGATGTTAGGTCAAAAAATAAATTGAAGCTCAGTATATTTTTTGCAGTTAGAAAATAATTCGATCTAATAAGTAAAAATTTAAAAGTAAATGTACCTATAACTATACAGAATAAAGATGCGAATGGTATTGACGGGAGCCTTTTGAACAATGAAAACCAGTTGTGATGCGGTTACAGCCGCGGAATTCAACGTGGTTGGAGATATGGAATGGGGGCATAGCTTGGATTCTGATGTTGTGTGTTTATAAAACCGTAGGGAAAAATCTGCGAGTTTTTCGCGTATTTTTGAGGGTCGTTTTTATGTCTACCGGCTTTTGGAGGGAATTGAAACAAGTTTAATCACACTATTTAATATAATAAAGGTGAAAGTTTGTGAGTGTGTTTGCGGGTATGTTTGTTACTTCTTCACGTTCAAACGGCCGGACCAATTTAGGTAAATTTTGGTATGAAAGTAGCTGTCACCCTGGATTAACGCATAGGCTACTTTTTAGCCCAAAAAATTTAGTGTTCCCGTGGGATGAGCGGGTTACACCGCGCGGCGCAGTTAGTTGTCTATAAAATGCTACAAGAAGTTGTCTTACCGTGCTAAAATTAATTTGACCACCTTCATATTTTGTGTATGACATAAATGCTGCAAGTATTTTAGTTATTACTAGCTACCCACCCCGTCTTTGCACGGGTGCAATGCTGATACATTATGCATGTATTATACATACAAACTTTCCTCTTAAATCGCTTTATCTATTTAAAAAAATTGGGCAAGTGCGAGTCGGACTCGCGCACCGAGGGTTCCGTACAAACACTTTTCATCCTTAAGTGGTTAAGTTAAGTTTGCACCTGGTATGTATAGCGCCCCATACAAATGAGGTGCAAAGTTAACGCAACCAACCCGTTTGTTGTATGGGAGCCCCCCTTAAATATTTATTTTATTTTTAGTATTTGTTGTTATAGCGGCAATAGAAATACATCATCTGTGAAAATTTCAACTGTCTAGCTATTACCGTTCTTGAGATACAGCCTGGTGACAGACGGACGGACGGACGGACGGACGGACGGACAGCGAAGTCTCAGTAATAGGGTCCCGTTTTTACCCTTTGGGTACGGAACCCTAAAAACCGCATCAAAATCCGTTGCGTAATTTTAGAGATCTAAGCATACATAGGGACAGATAGACAGACAGACAGACATCAGGAAGCAACTTTGTTTTTTACTATGTAGTGATTTTAATTGAAAATAAAAACTGTTAAAATACGACAACCGCTAACTATCCTGGTATTTTTAGCCAGCATAAATTAACAAATTCTAGTTTAAGATTTAGCATCCAACTATTTTAAAACATGATTAAACCCTTTACTCCTGTCACATGCCGAATCGCCAAAGAAAACATAATGGAACCGCACGGCGCTCCGTAAAGGGAATCTATACGCTACGCCTTTACGAGTAGCGGACGGTAGCTCTGACTACAAAGGTGACGCAGTCTTTGAGCCGTTTGGCGCAGACTAAAATGTTGAAAACAATGCTGGTACTAATATGGCTAAATTGAGTAAATATGAAGCTTTTTCTTACGTAATTATAGTAAACAGTAACGGTATGGGCATTGGAATGATGATAAAAAAAATTATATGGTTAACGGACCCGACTTTTGCTGTTAGATTTCAGTTCCGTTAGTCATTAATTCTGGTTGAATATTTTTTTGAATTTAAATACTACAGATAGTAGACACAACAAATAGTAGACGCTACACTTTTTCACAAAAAATAACCGAATTTAATGAGCGATACATACCTAGGATAACTCGGGGCACGTTCTAGGGATAGAATATCGATAAAAAGGATGTCGATATAATTAAATTAATATATGTGCTCAATGAACATTCTGGATTACTATAAAGAGGTTCGATGTCATATCTGATCTGATATCGAGCCTCTTAAATTAAGATAATAAAAGTATGAGGATGTAATTTCAATCAAAATGTCAATTTACGTATATTATGAAAATTATTTTAAAATAAACATGTAAATACACGTTTTAATATGTTTATTTTTTCATTTGAAAATGTGGAGAAATAAAGTAATATTTATTTATTTCGATGACATTTAGATGTTGACAGTAACATCGATATATTTTTTGTCGATAAAATATTTTGCTACGTCACTTTCGTATAGGTGCCCCGAGTTATCCTAGGTATGGATGGGTATAAATTTGTATATAACGTGTCCCTGGCCTCTGGACAAACATGAATGGTACGTGTCGATTAGGGTATTTCTAACCGATGTACAAAATCCCATGCCAAACGGCACAGTATTTACGGATAAATGACTGATTTACGATGTATTACTTCGGAACAGCCTGTATGTAAATACATTGTAGTTCATATGTCATGTCATTAGTGTAATTTTAATGTAATGTCAGCGTTATTGACGGCAAACAACTGATACAGTATGTTACTATTTCTTGTTGATTTGCCTCAATTAAATTTGTTATACTTTTTTATCTAATCAAATAACATATATTATTACAGCATCCCTGAGACATAACTATACTCGAGATTTCTGTTTTTGTCCAGAAGCCGAGGACACGTTGTATAATAGATATATAGTAGATTAGATACAGATATTTGATTTAAACTCTAATCTAATCTAATCTAATTTTAAAATATGGCTTCCATCAAAGTTAATGATGATTTCGCCAATTTCGAGTTTGCTCGTAGAGCATGCCGTTGTTCGGTGAGGTCTTGCTTTTTGTAAAGTGATGGCTGAACTTTACAAATAGCCACGTGGGGACTGCCGGGTGTTGACTCAAAAGTGGCTATACGCGTTTCAAGTTGCATTCTTCATTAGTTTCCCACTGAATCGTTAGTTCACTGCACAATACGCCATCAACACTATACGTTGAACAACCAAAATGACAAAAATAATAAACAAAACAACCTTAAGGCGTCCGGCCATTTTGGGCCTCACGCCGGAAGTCCGATTTAAACTCAGTTTTCTTATTCAAGACCAAAAAAACTACGACAGATACGTCACTGTCAAAGTTGACAAAATTTAAATGACATCTGAGCTTGTAAATTATTGCACCAAATGTTTTGAATACCTCAAGTTTTACAAGTACAATACCCAGATTTTGTACCAAAAATCTCCGATGTTTAAATTTTTATTATCTCCCGTTGTATTTATGTAATAATAAATATTATTAATAATAATTATTTTGTTAAAACATAGAGTTAAAGTTATCAATTAATAAATTATCTTAGTGTCTAAAAAGAATAAAGATTTTACTAATAATTTATTGTAAGAGTAACATTGTGGTAGTATTTTTGGTCTTGAATTAGAAATCGTAGTATAGTTGAGATATATAATCAATTTATTTACAATACAAATTGATGGGTGTCAGTTATAAAATGTGAGACGATTGACAAAATTTTGTAGTGCTTACTCGTAGCGAAGCGAACTGACCTTTTTTGTGTAGGTAAGTATAGGTTATCAGTATCGGAGATCGGAGGGTATTTAGGTCTAGGCCATTAGCCTTTAGAGCGATCGCTAGTGAATATTGATAAGATGTAGGCTAAGTGAATTACCCTCTAGTATATTGGAAAGTAGGGTGTTGCTTATATGGCGAAAAAAGGAAAAAAACTGAAATCTTAAAGTCTCACCCCCCCATTTTGTTCTACGACCCCTATTAACGGATGCTAGTTTTTTTGTTTTTTTTTTAAACCAATTTTAGGGGTCGCTACCAGCTGTCAAAGTTTTGGAAAAACAATAAAGACATGTTCAAATAAACAAATATAATTTACATACATTCTTATTAGAATTAATTAAAATTATGATAATTAAGTAAAAGAAAATTAAAATTTCAATTTTGATGACACTAAAGTAGATTTTTTCGCATTAGGGTGCAGTGCACTCTAAACTCGACCGATTGCTTATCTTAACGCGGCCTGCCGGGGGGCGAGGGGTGTGTATCGATCAAGGGGGATTCCCAAGCAATCGACAAACGTTATAGAAGTAAAATAAATATAAAATAGTGACTGCCAAGCTTGTCATATTGACACCTAAATTATGTTTTTTCCAAAACTTTATCAAGCGGTAGCGACCTCTAAAATTGATTTAAGAAAAAAAAAAAAAAAACTAGCATGCGTTAATCAGGGTACTAGAACATAATGGCGGGGTGAGACAATGACTTTTTGAAAGTTAATTTTTAAGCAACACCCATGCCATGAAAGCCATGCAGTGTATGTACATCCTTTTTAGGGTTGCGTACCCAAAGGGTCAACACGGAACCCTATTACACTAAGACTCCACTGTCCGTCGGTCCGACCGTCCGTCTGTCTGACATCAGGCTGTATCTCATGAACCGTGATAGATTGAAATTTTCACACATACGATATAACAACAAATATAAAAATTGGGCAAGTGCGAGTCGGAATCGCGCACCGAGGGTTCCGTACAAACACTTTTCATCCTTAAGTGGTTAAGTTAAGTTTGCACCTGGTATGTATAGCGCCCCATACAAATGAGGTGCAAAGTTAACGCAACCAACCCGTTTGTTGTATGGGAGCCCCCCTTAAATATTTATTTTATTTTATTTTTAGTATTTGTTGTTATAGCGGCAATAGAAATACATCATCTGTGAAAATTTCAACTGTCTAGCTATCACCGTTCTTGAGATACAGCCTGGTGACAGACGGACGGACGGACGGACAGCGAAGTCTCAGTAATAGGGTCCCGTTTTTACCCTTTGGGTACGGAACCCTAAAAATAGAATAAAATAAATATTTAAGTAGGACTCCCATACAATAAACGCGTTTTTTTACGCGTAGGTACATGCTATATCATATGTACATTGATAGCTGAAATTTTTGAAGGATAATGTATTTCTGTTGCCCTGTTGCCGCTATAACAACAGATATTAGAAACAGAATAAAATATATATTATAGTAAAATATGGTCCTTTTAAAAAATCATTCTTGGAGAAAATTTGCGTTTACTTTGTACTACCTCATTTGTATCCGGCGCCATACATACCAGGAGAAAACTTAACGGACACGAGTCAGACTCGATTTTTGCTGACATATTCTTATACAGCATGTTTGCTAACTGAGAAGAGGGGTTGAGTTACTCGTACAATGAATTTGCGATCGTCTTTTCCTACCGGCGACGCGGACCGCACGGGCACTATGAACAAAATCTAGTAGTAAATCGTAGTGAGCGGTCCATTGACAGACAGACAGATACACAGTCATATTATATAACACTTTTCTTTTTTATCACGACAAAAAAGTTTTCATTTTAGTATTATCTGTCTTTTATGTCTATTTCTAAACTTGGCATCATTAACCGCGCCGTCAACAGAATGGACGGAGCGTAAATCGAGACCGTATTTCGGCCCCCAACATAATAGAAGCGTCAGATAAAACGGAGTGACAGCGCCCGACAGTGCACTTTTCAAATATTTTTGCCTTTTAATTTGCTTCTGTCGTCTACCCTGCAATTGTTTTCTGTTTCCCCAGTTTCATTAAAAAGAAGCCGAAACGTTGACATTGGCTTTGTGTGATAACTATGTCGACTCGCAGTTTCTATTTAATAAAGTTCTGGTCTATTTTAGGTACCTATCGGCCGAAAGCGTGTAGAGTAGAATCAGAGACTTAAATATCTGTGCTAAAGTATGAACTCATAGATACCATACCATGAAATAAAATAACTGGCCAGGTTAGGTTATGTTTGCACCGGATAGAAATGATGCAAAGTTAATGCAACCGTCTGTTGAATGGGATCCCCACTTAAATATTTACTTTATTCCGTTTTTAGTTTATTCTATTTATTGTTATAGAGGAAACAGAAATACATCATGTGTGAAAACAGACAGACAGACAGACATATGGACACTGGAGTCTTAGTAATAGGGTCCCGTTTTTACCCGTTAGGTACGGAACCCTAAAAACCTTTACATCGGCATGCGATGGGCTCAAGAGTAAAATACGATAGGTACTCCTTATTAAAAATAGAATTTTATGCACATTTGTGAATAAAGTTTCGGGGACTGTAAAAACCATGTATACCTACTAAAATCAAACAGCATAAGAGAAATCCAACAATTACTAAACCAAAACTATTATAAATAATTTTTTCTACTCCAGTACTTTTTTCTGTCATTTATATAGTTACTAACTCTAATATAAAGACATAAATTATGAAAGTCTGTAATAGTCTATACTCTACTGCCCAAAAACACACTGCTAACCGATGGTATAATGTCGCCAAAAAAGCATCACTTAGTACCACAGATTACAAGATGAACAGAGCTGCATTCACACAATTTGCAAATTAAAAAAAAAACTTATTGTACTAAGGCATTGCTGCCAACTTAAAAAAAAAGTTTTATCTTCAGTGCATGGATGTTTAGTATAGTGAACGTAACCTTTATGTATAAGTTTAATTTTTTTGACAGATGTTTAGTATGGTGATCGTATACCTTTATGTATAAGTTAATATTTTTTGAGAGATGGATGTCAATAAAAAAAAGTTTATCAGAGACAATTTTTCTTTTTAATTTTATTGATTCCGAGCGGGAACATGTAGTTATTTTCTTTGTTGTTTATTTGCATTTTATTTATGAAATGTCGAGTCGTAGAAAAAGTATTGTACCTATGCAACGTTGTATAAGTAGGTCAAAAAACGCTCGTGGCATCTTTCTTACGATGTTCGCTACGCTCACATCGTAACCCATGCCACTCGCGTTTTTTGGCCCCTCTTATACAACGGTTGCATAAAATACTATTCAACTACGCGGAATCAAAAGACGACCATTAAATAAGTACGCTAACAGAATCACACCCCATAGCTTTAGGCAACCTAATTAAAACATAATACTTTTCTATATTAATTTTCTCCGACGATTCCTAGTCCAGACGAATTAAACGCTAGTACTCACACTTCGCCTATTTAGACATCCACAGTCTACTTGTAGTTACTGGAAAATAAGCAGCGAATTTTCACACCCCAGCTTTTAATGGCCTCGTATCGTATACCGACGGCAAAAAAGTCAGTCTGCGTTCATTTAAAACCTTCACTGCTTTAGTATAAGTTCGATCTTTCGGTTTTGCCATTTTGAGAGTCTTAAGTGTGTGTTTGGATAAAAAAAAAATACTGAGCGTCCGTCCTATTGAAAGTAAAAAAAAAATATATAAAAAATATAATAAAAAACAGGTCGTCACATTTATTGTTCTAAAAGTAGCATATAACAGTATGGCAAGTTCTAATAACGAAAAAAAAGAAAAAAAATAATAGAAATCAATTTAACCTAAATAAAATTAACTAACTAACCGATGACCCCAGAACATGACCCTGCGGCAGTTCTTTTCTGTCCCCCAGTTCTAATAAATCATCAACAAAAAAACTTTTAAAGCTAATTATCTTGCCGTGCTCTATTAGGCACATATATAACTTTTATGTTAACAACCTGTACAATAAAAATAATAAATTAAGTATACAAAACTTAATTTCAGTTTTATTTTGATCTCAGCAAACTCTTTTCTAAGCTTTGTATGGCCTTATAATTAAACAATACGCTCCGACTCCGATGTCCCAGCCAAATTACACAACAACAACCAAAAAGAGCCAATTTTTTTTCCAATGTTACGATCTAATTTCCCGAGCCGTCTCCTCGAGCTCTCCATAATCTACAAAGTAGCGAAAGTAGCGCCTAATCCGTGCACGCTATTGTTGTATTTCATTTAGCCACCACTGCTAACAAGCTCGATCGAGAGAGATAAGTTCCCGAACCATTGCGACTGTCCTCAGAAAAATAACTAAAAAGCAGAAGTCTGTAGTATAACCTCATACAGCATCTCATCAACTCAGAAAAATAACAGCAAATATAAAAAAATAACCCATTATTTTTCCAACGTTACGATCTAATTTCCCGAGCCGTCTCCTCGGGCTCTCCACAATCCACAAAGTAGCGAAAGTGGCGCAAAGTGCTCACCGCGGCAGACAATCCGTGCACGCCATTGTTGTCTTTGATTTAGCCACCGTGTGCATACATGTGCATGTCTACTGACGTCACAGTGTCAGTAATTAACGTGGAATCAATAATAAACACGTTTTTATAAAAAAAATATGTTTTTGAGACAAGCTCTTATTGTCCACTGTACTTTTTGTATAGACTTTCATCGCTCGTTAAGACTAATTTAACGATCCCAAACTCGACAGGGTTGCGTTGTAGTGTAGATGGCATGACTACCATTCAGTGCCATTACCGGTCATCGCTAGATCATAATGATATTGCATTATCAATTATCATGCTATTGCAATTATAGACATACAGACAGACAGACAAATACATGTAGATGTTTTCTTCAATAAAACCGCCGAATCCCAATATTTAACACTTTATTTAACCGACACCAAGATTATTTACAGAAATAAGAAAAATAAAATAAAATTCAGTAAGCGAGATCACAAAAACGTCTAGTCTTCCATCTGTCATTCGTCCATCTCCTAGTCCTTAATTCATCCGTTCCGTACGTCATATTCACTCTGACATTCAATCAGCTGTCACTCCGTTATCAATACTCATTCCTACATACATAATTGTAACTAAATAAATTGCTTGTTTTTTTTTTTTATAATTCTGTAAACCGTCCACGTGCCTAGGTAGGTATATGGACACCAACATGACGTGACTTACCTCAACACAAAAACAAAATAAGATCGTTATCATTCGAAACACGATCTCATTATTTCCACGATCGGAAAACAATCACGCATCAAATCTCCAATAAGATCACTCAGAATAAATCGTCAAAAAACTGGAACATTTTTCATTTCATCACGTCGTTCATATTAAGTTGGAGAGGTAAATATGCACGCAATTTTCATCCATTCCATTCCTAATGACTTTCACTGACAGGACGCAAACCCCTCATTTTACACTTTGACGCGTTCGCTTACGCTTAGTCCTGTCGCGGTGACATTTTCCTATGGAAGCGAAAATCAAACCACTTACAATTCGAGCCCCTTCTGCTCGAAATAAAGTTGGAAATTGAATGGTACGGCGTCGAGCGGGGTGACTTTTGTCTATTCCGGGTCTCCAAGGATAAGTTTTCGTTTCGATGGCAGTAAAGAGCAACTTACTTCGGATTTATTGTGAAGAGGATCTTGAGTTTGTGTAATTAAAGTTCAAAACATTATCACAGCCATGTGGAGTTGCCACTAGCTGGATGGGGAAGTTTCCGCTGTCAGATCGTTTTGTCTATTGGTAATGTGAAACTCGGTTCGCACCTTTGAACAACAGTGTGTTACCTTTTTCACACTTTTTATGTGGGGATGACTCGAGAGATGGCAGCGCGTGTGAATATTTTGAGCTAACCGCGTGTCGCGTTACGAGTCAAGGCTGGTTTTGATTACTTTTGATGTACTTATAATTTTTTTAATACTGAGCCGAGTTATTACGACGCACTAAGACATGTTTTGCGAGCTAGTTAACGGTAGATCATTGAATGACGCCATATTAATTAGGAATTTGAGTATGTACCTGTTTATTTATGTAATGTTAATTTTAAAACAGATTGTTTAGGTCATTTCGGATTGCGTCTTTATATTAATAAAAAAAAACGCATTTCTAAATGACAAACCAAGTTTAAAAATTTGGCTTTTATTTGACTTTAACTAAGCACTCTTCCCGGGACAGTTCTATGGAATCATTTAATGTCAATTTGCACATCATCAAAATGTTAAAAATAAAGTATAAAATAGTGATGTGCAGTTTCCTAAAAAATCTGGAAACTTTCCTTATTTCCCATACAAAATGAAAAAAGTTTCCGGATTTTTTCTGAAGCGCACATCTCTAGAATAAAATTATATTAAATAAATAAATATTAATAATTATAATGAGGAATACTAGGTCGATGCAGAGTGAGCCACCGGCTAAGCTTGCACCATAGATTGGAGCAGAGTTGTGCGATCTTCGATTTGTATAACGCAGTAACTACAAAATAAACTACAACAGAAAGTTGAAAGAAATAATAATTTATTCAGAAAAGTTCATGGAAAATATTAATATAGAAATTAATTTTTGATGATGATTTGACTGGCGTTCAGATAGCTCTACCAAACGATTCAGCTCTGTGCGCTTTTCAGCCAATTTCTTCTTTTCGTTGATTTTTTGATTCGTGCGAAAGGAAATCCAGGCTCGAAGAATAAACCATTGATGTTTCGGACTCTGGAAAGCGCAACATAAGACATGCCTAATGCAAATTCAGTGTCTCCAATGTTTACAACTGCTTGATCTAGAGTTAAGCCTTGAGAACGGTGAATGCTTATTGCATATGCAAGCTGTATGGGAAATTGCTTCCTTGAGAACGTTGTTGAGCCTTTCCTGAATGAAACTGTCACTGGTGGTATTGGCAATATGTTGCAGTTCTGGAGTTGCGGACCTGAATATGATGCAAATTCCACCATAATGCAAATTGGAAAATCGTCACTGAAACGGTTGTCTTCGCGGTGATTGTACACAATGTCTACAAGTTGCGCGCGCTTTTCACTTACAAAGTCCATTCGAGTCGATCCAGTGGAGCTTTTTGTTTTTTTATCATAACTTTTTAATTAAGAACAATTTCAAAAATTTCTCTTCGCCACGACCTAGCGAAATTTAATTTGTGCATTTTAAAACAAAAATTTCCAAAATCGGTTGAGAACTCGCTGAGATCTGCGCATTGTTACAAAGTCCATTCGAGTCGATCCATGGGAGCTTTTTGTTTTTTTATCATAACTTTTTAATTAAGAACAATTTCAAAATTTTCTCTTCGTCACGACCTAGCGAAATTTAATTTGTGCGTTTTAAAACAAAAATTTCCAAAATCGGTTGAGAACTCGCTGAGATCTGCGCATTGTTACAAATTCCATTCGAGTCGATCCATGGGAGCTTCGCTCGCTTCGCTCGCTCCGCTCCAATAATCTAAACTTACCGACGTGCACCACTTTACTATTTCTAAAATCAAAACGCCACAGCAACCACATAACCAAAATAGAACGGTCCAGTCCAATCTTGAATAAATCGAGCTAAGGAACGTAATGTATCCATTACTGTACCTTTCCTTACTTCAAATTTAGATACCGCCAACACATCGATGTCGCTGTAAAATAATAATGAAGCCAGAAATACCAGGCCTGACCAATATCCAGCGGAGATCGCATGCCGAGCATTCTCTGTAACTATGAAATACGAAGTTGGCGACATAACGCACGGTCAGTATAGCACGGAATTCTAAAACTATGATCCACGTGAGTATCGACAACTATGCGAGGGCATTCTAATGGAGTGTGCCGCCATCGAGAGTTAATCAATTTGCTTAATAATTTATCTATTATTATATCTTATTTTTATTTTTATTTTTTTGATGATCATAGTATAAATGCATGTAAATTGTCTTAGCGTAATTTATACGGACATTTTATGTTATGAAATAAAAAAATCTAATCAAATCTAATCTTGAAAAATGGAATGCGAAATGAAAACGGTTTTAAAGTAATAGATAGCTAGAGGTATTAGAAACCAGTACTTAATTAATATTACCAGAATTTTATGTCTATATGATTTATACTTTAAGCTTCCTATTATAAAAAAAAGTGAAGTAATATAATGTGTGGTTTATTATATACCTACTGTCGCATTATTCTCATTTTTTAAATTAATAAGTCACAATCTATTCATTTTACGCTATAGAAAAATCAGCAAAATAAAATATATATATATATATAAATAAATATCAGACAACTTCACATAAATCAACCTAGTCCCAAATTATTATTGATATTTATATATAATTACATGCGCATAGGTATTGTGATACACTCTTAGGCGCCTCTGTATTAAAAACCATCATATCGATTTCACGGTACAGTGGTGGCCTAATTTTACCCCATACTAAGGGCACCGGTGAAGACAGTATCGCCCGCGGGACGAAAGGCTCCCCTTTCGTCCCGTTTGCATTTACGTACTTTTACTACACGCTTTCACACTTTTCGACGGCCGCGAAACGGGGAAAAGTCGGCCTATTTGAAAACTTTACCAGTTTGCTTTGTTGCGTTTTTGTACTCGCAATAACTTTGAATAGCATCCACGTGGGCTATTGAGGTGGTAAGTGAGTTTTGGCTATTTCCATACAGGGGTCGGTGATACGTGACTTTGATTTTAGAATTTTATTTTTCAGATGAGGTGGGGAAGTGGGTTATTTTATGGCTTCACACGTAAAGGTTTAAAGTGAAATATATATAGATATAACCTAATTGTACTGACATACTGAAATCAGCCGTATGAGTAATTCTATTCGAATGTATGTTATTCTTTAAATTAAAATACGTTTATGTTGTGTTAAGTAATGAGTTGAGAAACCCTAAAGTAACCAGTTTAACATTAAAATTTAGTTACCTACTTATTTACAACTAAGCGAGCATACCTAATATAAGTATATATTATAGTCTTATATAAGTTTATCAACTTATGTTTATGTGAAAAAAATATGATAAAATGTAAAAAGTTTCACCAACTAGGTACGGAAAAATGACTGATATCTCAACTCACAGCGGCATAATACGAGCGAGATATAAACGAGCTTCAGAAAGCCGCATCTTACTATGAAATCCGTATTAAGATACGACCATTCTACGGTAAAGAAATAAACGAGCTCTAGAAAGCCACTTTTTTCTTTATTCCGTGGATGACAGTCGTGTGCAGTCTGTGTGAAATAAGGTTTTTGTTTAAAATATTATGATCACATTACGTCGAGGCGCTATCAGTCATTCTGTAGTGTTAACATGCTAGTGCGTCGAGTTTCCTTGTGGAAATAAATGAACAATTTTAGGTTTGACTTGTCTGGAGATGTTGAAAAAAAAAGATACATTATATACCTGAGTTATTCGCGTTCGACGAATTGGAAAACATATAATTTTCTCAAACATGGAATGAAATGTCGCCATAGTTATAACGTTTCGGGCTGAACAACTCGAGATAACTGTAAAGAAAATTCATACGAAATTGACGGCCAAAGGCTGGGAAGTATTTTTATTAAGGTCAAACAGCTGAATTCAATTTTTTTTGAGTGGTGTATATTTATTTCATTTTTTGAGAAAAACACCTTAGATGCCTTAACGTATCACTATCCGGCCTCCCTACGGTCGGCTGTCTACCTACTCACCTGGAAAGCCCTTCTTTCCCGGCGTCAGCAGTAAAAAAATATTATATGAACCGACTCGATACCAAAATAATTTCATTAAATTATGAGATCTTAACCTAATAGAACTTTCGCAATTCTTGAAGGCGCTTTAAATGTAGGCAATAAGTAAATAACTAATCCGATAATTATATTGAATTTAATATCATACAAAACAGTCCAACGTCGATACGCACGCATGGGTATACAATTCCAGGTATACAATTACAAACCGAACATTAGTCAAATTGTTACCGTCGCATTCCTATAACTCACAAGTAGTATCAAGCCTGACTTCTATTGTTTTCAGCTATCGCTTCAAAACACAGAACGAATAGAATAATAGGACCGCTCCAAGAATTCGAGCTATGCCATTAATCATCTTCGAAATTCAATACATCGACACGCCAGCGGGGCGATTATCTGAATTCCACAGATTTTGTGTTTCAGTTTCTATAGTGGAGCGGAATAATTCGAATATCACCACTTAGGTATTGGAATATGCAGTCCGATCGGTATGCTAGCTCGGCCCTGTGTTTGTGTACGGGTGTTTGGTGTTTCAAGATTGTATGCTGTTTGCTTTGGCTTGATTGATAATTTATTCATATAGTGTGATATTAACGCCCGTCGAATACACTAGTTTGTATATTATGTACGGATGTTAATTTGTAATCCGAGATTTGATGGGTTGGCCAAAGTAGTGCCATTGTGCCTCGTGGAAAATAGTATAAGACAACATAACTTAACTATCTGAGGTTAGTCGTCATTGGTCAATTTATGTACCTATGTAAATCGTGCATAAAACCTACATATATAGCAATACTATTTTATTAAAACAATTCTTTAATGCACACAAATAAGTATAATGTTATAATAATGTTTACGTCATCCTAGGCCGTAAGTAATATTTTATGCCCGCTATGCGGGGACTACTCACTACCTGGTCAATGCAAGAAGTAAAACTTTTGACACACCACAGGCGGTAATTCGTAAAGCCCCAAATCACCTTCGGTTCGGGCCACATACAACTCCGATCTGGGACATTCACGAATTCACAGGCCTAGGTATGTTATGTACAGTAAACCCCAGAGAAACCATTACTTATAATACCGTCATATTCTTACAGTCATGTTCTCTTACTCGAATGTTTAAATTTTTATACATTTTGTTACAATGTTTAATACATAAACATTTAATACAGAAGACTAGAAACAAGAAACTCAAGCACTTGTAAAAATTCTACAACATTTTTACGATCTAAAAATGTATAACAAGTTATTGAATAAAGGTTCACTTTTGCCGAGAAGTTTAATCCCGCTGAACCTTTCTATTAGGCGGGATACTGTTATAGTATACGCGGTTCAAAGGAAATACTGAGGAGGAATAGTAATACTTTCGACTACTTTATGGATTTAACCGTCGCATTTTTAAGGCGACGAAACGTGACCAGCCTCTGCGAACACTCATTGTTCGGTTTCAAGCACTTCACAAGAGTTGTCTAAGTTTTTTTTCTCTACAAAAGAGAATTCACTTATTTGAGTTACAGCCCCGCAATAAATTCAGAGGGTGGAGCTAATAAAAAGAGATAACAGCGAGTAATGCCTTCCGTTTCTTGATGAAGTATTTTGTTACTTGTCTTAATTCAAGGATGCATTGCCATATCCTTAGTCTAGCAATATCTTTGTTCTTACCGCGGTCATATTGGTAATTGGCTATGTGCAGTGTGATAGAGTAAACGATCGAACGGTGAGTGGGGTAGAGCAAACGAATGGCATCGCACGTTGAGGCAAAAAAAAAATACTATAAGGAGGAATGAAAAGTGTTTGTCATGGTCTTAATTAGTTTAGCATTTCATCAAAATTTCATTGTTTGACAGCCCCTCTCGTTACGAGCTATTGGCAAGCTAGGCCACGCTACAGTAAAGGACAGACAATAAGACATTGTTAAAATGACAAATTTAAAATTGAACATTGTTAAATTTTAAAGAGGAGTGCCGACTATTTAGGCTGTAGTTACATACTTGCCTCCCCATTTAGAAATTTACATCTACAAAAACTGTGTATCTTAAAAACAATATGGTCGTAAAGTATTAGTGTTTGCTTCAACGCCCATCCTTACATGGCGACCCTGCCAGTGCTCCTTATATGGGGGCACTGGCGGGCATCGAATTGCCCACCAGTGTAACCTTGAGCCGATTTATGAAAAATAATAATTTTATATTATGGACTAATGTGATGTGGCGTTTTAAATAACTTCAGAGAGAAGCTAGCGTTTTTAACGGACTACGATGGAAATTAGCGACTTAGAAAATGAAACAGTCGTGATTTGCGAGTCGCGAGTACACACCAATAAGTAGGAGCTATCTATCAAGAATCGGGAAATTTTATAGAATATTTTCTATATCACCGCGCTGACAACAAGCCAACCCCAAGAGACTGCGTAGCCTTGGTACAGTGAAGGTACCAGGCTTAGCGACGTGACGAAGACAATAAGCACAAGCGTCAGTGTCAGTGAAAACAGTGCGGTTAGGAGTGTTTTGACGTTACTTTTTCTAAAACTATTACGAAGTGATTAAATAGGAGTAAGTTTCTAGTATTAAGATGTCGACTTTGAATTATTATTAGTTTTAATGGGTCCAACTAAATCTATACATATAAAAAAAAATATTTTATTGTAAGCATTAAGTACTTAATATTTTTAATTAATTGAAGTAGAGATCGAAGACGGGTTTTTTTTTTTGTTTTAAATGTTGTTTAAAAAAAAAAATACATTCTCATTATACATATTTGTTAGTGTAACAACATAAATAACATATTTTATAGCATAAATGTAGCAAATCTACATTTATACAAATCATAAGGAACGCTGTAGATTGCGGGTGGTCTAGTCCACAAATGTTATCCTATATGGAATGGTATGCAGGCGTCTGAAATTACGCGTCATGTTACGCGGCAAATTGTCAGCTCTGTGTACTAATTTTATCGTCTTTAATAATTTACGTAGTAAAATCAATGTAAGGGTTCTTACTATCTTATTTTGTATCCATATAGTTAAACATAATTTAGTAGTTGTTATGGTTAAGTAAATCGTTAGTAATGTATACGGGAATTGACATTTTTTCAAGGATTTTACGTTTTTTATAGGATACTCGGAATTTACAAATGATTTTAAATCTATAATAATCTAGAGCATGTGACATGTTATCGGCATGGCCCGTGGTGTCGTAGTGCCGATCACTGAATTTAATAAGAATAATAAAAGTTTTAGATAAATTGAAATAAATGAATATTGATAGTGGAAATAAAGAAACCGTGAAAAAAAAATAGTATGTTTGGGATGGCGATATAAACATGTTTGGGAAAGCTGACGTAAATAAGTTTTTTGACTAGCAGTTAGCCTGATCACCTAATTGTTGTTGAAACTCTTATTTACTGAAGTTTTCATGGTGTACGAGAATTTGAAAGATATTATGAATGGGTTTAATAAGAGAAGGTTACTTTTATAATAATGACGACACACCTTTCGTGATCAGCGGTGACCCGAGCGGCGCCGTTGAACGAATAGGTAAGTGTATTTAGCAAGGTACACCAGGGTACAAGACAGGTAGGGAATCCTTGAGATCTGATCATGATTCGATCGAGCATCAATCGTGAAGGTCCTTGGACACATGGTAAGTTTTAGTGAAGGACGTGTTAAAAGAACTGCCTGAATGTATGATGAATAAAAGTTAAATGTTTGTGCGCGCACGTATTAAATAAATTTCTTGTACCCTGAACTGTTAATACATAAAATATGTACAAGGTCGGCCGACCACAAAATAAAGTGTTGTGTACCTTGCAATGCGAGTTAAGTGATGCCACAGTCGCACACTTAGTGAATAAAATGTTGTAAAGGAGAAATAATGAATTAAATAATAAATAATATAAATGAGAAAGAAATAAATAAATAATTATGCGCTTTTGACTAATAATAAATATTATAATATGACGTCATGGATACGACTTTCCAAATGTAGTTCGAGGACACGGACATATAATATACCTACTAGTAAATGTAATTTAAAACACTAATGAGAGTGAAATGAGTAAGATACTTTAACTAGGTACCTAGGTAAAAACTGGACTGTGACAAATATGTTTTTTTTTTTTCATGAGTTAAAATATTAGTTTATGTTAGAGAGCCTATTAGAGGTTATATTTAAGACTTTACGTATTGTTGGTATTTGCTCCATATTGATCATTGATTCATATGATTTTTCGTATACTCGTATAATATCTACACGTATACTCGCTTCATTGTATTCCTTAGTTTATCGTATCGCACATAATTGTTTCGCGTTCACACATTTAGTTAGTAGGTATAGATAATTTTATCATATCTTTTTAATTTGTTTATTAAGTAAAATTAGGATTGTCACAGAAATGTTTATATAAGCAATTATGATTCAGATTCAGATTCAGATTCATTTATTTCATGTGAAAATAACTGTATACATTTGCATTAAATATTCAAAAATATAAGTATTCACATCATGATCGTCAAAATAAAAATATAATAATAAAACTAACTATAACAATGTCAAGCACAAGAAATGATAACCATAATAATAATAATCAATATAATCTCCCAATAAGGATCGTCATCACAACTTGTCATTAAACTAAAACAAAGCAAACAATAGAAAATAATAATCAGGTGACATCTCCTAATAATACAAAATAAAATCATCGTCGCAATACAAAATAATATAAAAATAGGCACACAACAGATATAAAAATAATAATTAGAAGTTTAGTTCCATGTACTCTTTCACGGAGTACAGAGGGTTTTCCAACAAAATGTCTCTCAGTCGACGCCGAAATATTTCGTAAGATGGCTCATTTCGTAGGTTTTCAGGTAAATGCTCATAGTAAGTTGGGCCTATGACCCGTGGGTTTTTGCCTGAAAGCGCCATGCGACGAGGCACGGTTCTGAGTCGCCCGGTAGTGCGGAGGTGTTTACCTGCAACATGGACGCGCGCGAACTGTGAGATGTTAGTTCTTACAAATAGAAGTAAGTCGAAAAGATATTGTGAGTAGTGCGTCATTATGCGTTGCGATATAAAAAGTTTTTTACAGGGGTGCCTAGGTGTAGCTCCGACAAGAGTGCGAATAGCTCGTTTTTGCATTATTAGAACCCTTTTTGCGTCAGTGGAGTTACCCCAAATAAGTGTTCCATATGACACGAGGGAGTGGAAATGAGCAAAGTATACTTGTTTTAACGCGTCTCCCGAGATTAGTGGTGCTAATTTTCGAAGCGCAAAGACAGCACTACTCAACCTACCACAAAGATTGTCGACATGGCACTTCCAGTTCAGGTTTGAGTCAAGCGTGAAACCAAGGAACTTACTCTCATCGCACAATGACATTGGACAGGTGGCCATGCACGGAGGCACTTGAACCTTTCGACCAGAAAAGAGCATCGTATTTGATTTGCTAACATTAAGTAAAAGCCCATTTGCTGAGAACCAGATCTGCAACTGCTCACAAGCCTCAGCAACTTTTACACTGAGCTGCTCGTATGTCTTCGCAGAAACCAACACGGTCGTGTCATCCGCAAATAATACCGACAAACCAGCAGTAATGCTTGATGGTAGGTCATTAATGAATAAAAGAAACAGAGTATTTCCCAATGCAGATCCCTGGGGAATGCCGACACTGACAAATCCCGTATCAGACTGTATCATTTTGCCGTCTGCCGGTACTTTCACGACTTGTTTGCGGTCTGACAAAAACGAACTGAACAATCGGTGGGCGTTAGTCTCCACCCCGTAAAATTTCAGCTTGTATCAGTTAAAAATGTATAGGAATGTGTACTGTTTTTGTTTAAAATTATACTTGCATTGAAATGTACCTAATTATATTGCATCTCTATCAGTTATGTAATCATGATAATTTTGAGAAACATGTATTTTTTTTTTCCTTTTATCTTTCGTCTTATTGTTTACACCATGTTTTTTTTTTTATTTGTTTAAAATATTGTGAACTGTAAAATATTGTAAACATAAAAACTTTAATTGACAATTGTATTTTTGGTCAATATTATAAAAAAAAAAATTGTTCTGTGAAAGTGCAAAATAATAATATTAATATTTTGATGTTGTAGAACTATTTGCATTAACTCCAAATTTGATTATATGTTGATAATTGTTTCGATTTAGTCTATAAAAAAAAAAAACTTTTGTTATGTTTAGATTTAAGTTTTTTTTTTTCACTTACAGTGGAGGTGTAGTGTGTAGCGCATCACGCACACACTCATCTCTCCTTTCCTATATTATCCAATGTATCGTATGTTACAGTTAGTAATAAATCATACGTAGAACCAAACACTTGTTTGCATCAACGCCCATCCTTACATGGCCTTTTTGGCTCAGTTTGCAAGCACTTGCCTACTGAGCAGCGGTGCCGGGTTCGAATCCCGGCCAGGGCAAATATTTGTGTGATGAACTCGAATATTTGTGCTTGGGTCATGGTTGTTCCTATGTATTTAAGTATATATTTATCGATATAAGTAAATATATCGTCGTCTAGTACCCATAACACAAGCCTTCTTGAGCTTAATTTGGGACTAGATCGATTTGTGTGAGGTTGTCTGATATTTATTTTATTTTTTATTATTTATTTATTATCATAACGATTATTAAATTTGGAACGGATCATGTCGATCGATAAAGACCACAGCGCTAGAGGACATAGTGGCGAGATCTCGGGCATATTGGCCGCAGGCTTCAACAGTAGAACATGCGTTTTACAGTCAATTACGCCCCGAGGTGGAACTAGGACGATGTTTCCGAAACTGTTATCGTAACTTGCGCGGAAAGTAGGATGAAACTCGTTGCATACCTGTATCTTTTCAGGTGCATATGTGTTCTGAAATGTGTTGTGAAAAGTTATTTGGAAAACATCTACACTACCTACTTATAAAATGCTTGCACATTGCGGTATTTTACAGTTAAAAGCTGATGAAATTATTTGTAGGTATGTTTGTATTACATTTATTCGTATGGTGTCTTACGGTCTCAACGTCGACTTGACAGATTTTGATTTTCGAGGATGCGAGGCATTCACAAATGGTTACATATCTGATATATTTTATCTGACTACGACGAAGAAAAATGAGGGCTACAACTTTTTCTTCCACGCAAATTAAGTTTTTTAAACTTTGTATAACATTTCAGTGTAAGCGTGGTTAGACAAAGATGTATTAAGTACCTCAAATGATTGAAAGTATGTGGTAGTTTTCTATCATAATATAGGTACTATATTACCAGTCCAGTTTTCTAGTGACCATCACCAATCACGAATATCCTCACCCCATTCGCAGCTGTAATCACAAAAGGGTATCTTTTATAATTGATATTCGCAGTACCAAAAAAAAATAAGATCATTTTTTATCTGCTCTGTGGCGCGTTTCATTTCCAGCCGAGATGGGTCTAGCCACGAGCTGTGATCTACCCGCAATCGCAGACTAATCTCTGTTTGATTTCAATTAACGTGGCTCGCTGTGCCACTCCACTGCCACTAACAAGAACGCCGTATGTGCCATTGAGGCTCTTACACGTGCACGCTCTTTTGGAGTAACACATCACTAACGTACAGCATGTCCAGTGAGGTTATTCTTAAATTTTCCTGTAAATGTATTTGAATGACGGATTCATTGCAATTTTAGAATATTATCTTTTTCAATTGAAATATGATCGATGGGTTTTGCTGCATTGGACGGTTAGATATCTCAGATATGCTCACGTTAATATTTTGTTCTGGAAAATGAATACATGAATCTATTCACTTTTACAGAGGTTGAAAAGAATTAGATAGAAAAGAAGAGACAAGAGAAAAGAGAAGAGCTAAGAGCAATCAATTCAACTAAATTGAAGAACATGTTTCGATTAAAACGGTAGAATGATAATAATTTGACACTATTACTAATAGAAAAAGAAAATTATTATTAAAGTAACGAAGCTCAAGTTAAGAGCGTATTACTCAAACATTTTTACATACTCACAAAAACTCAAACAAAATGCAAACTGCAAGAATAATTCCCATAACAAGTATTTATCCTGACGTATCAACAGAAGTTGTAACGCGCAATAGTTTGATTTCCATGCGAATAAGCATTTACTGACGAACAAACAAAATACTCCAAGTGCTGCTTTGTTCAGACCAGAATTGTAAACAAAACGTAGACTTAATTGAGATAATGTAAACAAAGAATTTCCATCAGTGAGCGGAACAAATAACTGCGCTGCATTGGTCTTGTTTGTATGACTACTTATTTACGTGAAACATTTAATTTTGTGAGTACTTTGGGAAGTGGCATAGTAATTAGCAGAAGGGTTGCAAACATAGTCAACATATTTATATGTAAATACTAGTTACTTATTGGTTGACGATAATCTGGCATCTTTTTCTTCGTGGTACTATGATAATGATACCATCAGCGTTAGAGATATCATATCTATTCCTGTTTTTCTTGTAGTTTCGACAGTGGGTCTGTCATTTCCTAATTTTTTACATCAGTCATTGAACCGTTTCATAATGATGTTCTATTCAATGAAGCAGTTGAGAAAACATAATCAGGCTACTATTCAGTAGGTAATAAGTTTAGCTTGTGATATAATACATACCATAATAGTAGATATAATAGATTATTATCAAATGGTTCTGTGCCTGATGTAACAAATAACAGACGCACTGACGAAACTACCCGAAAAACAGGAATTAGTTGTTTTGTTCCTAAGAGGTTGGAAGCTGAAAATGTTTTTTTTGTAAAATCTGCTTCTAAATGGATAAAAAGGTAGATCATTTTGTATGAAACAAGTTAGAAAATCCACGTTGAAGAAGTCCGCAACGAATCTTTTAACCTTTTATTTGCCATCTACTTAATTGTTTAATAGTTTTCACAATACATCAATTAAATTTTCTAGCTGTTTTTCTATATTAGAAATATTGACATTGTTCTTTGGACACAATTTAATCGTGGTCTTACAAATAGAAAATCACTCTACTTTATAATCATATCACCCCTTTATTACCCCACATTGAGTAAAGAATACTCACCGAAATTGCGTATGTTAGGATAATGTTATCAGAATTCCAGATCCAAGTTTTAATGTTAGATATATATTGAGATTTGACCGTGGGCATCCATTCACTTTATAACCCCATACCTTCGCACTGAGTAAATATTTCTAACAGAAAGTTAGTATAATTATAGGAAGGCCACCCTCGCAGACAGCAACGCAATCATCGTACAGTCCGTTTTAGCTCATTAGCTTGGTATCGTTGCGAAGATTGGACTTTCAAACAGTCTATTAGAAGTTTTCTTATTAGAAGTTACCCTATTACAACTTGTCTAGATGCACCTAATTCCGATCGATGAGAAATCAAATGGAAAATTGGACATATTAAGCTGGTTATGATAAAAACAAACAAAAATTCACTTTATTGTACACATCAAATTCATCTGTGTATTACAATACAATACAAAACATGAGAGATATATAGTAAAATAATAAACAGAGGTAAATAACAGGCCGTGTTATTGCTAACTAGCGATCTCTTTCTGACAACTTTTAGGTAGCGGGTTAAATCAACGAACATTTGTTTGAGTAAGTGATGCAAAAACAAGTTTTAGCAACATAATTAATAAAATAACATTAAATTATAAAAAGCAATGAACATATTAAAATATCAATATACAGATACATCTAAACTCTCAGTTTTAATTCCGTGGAAATCTGGCGTTTCATGGTATTACCAGGCAAAAATAAACTCCTTGTGCCTGTGGTAAGAATTTCAAAATAAATAAAAAGTAGAACTTGGCTTCTGTATTTTATATATGTTAAATTACAATACCTTTAATATATCATCTATTACAACATAGAAAGCAAAATTTTAAATTGCATAGTATGGACACAATAAATTACAATGTTCTTTTCTGGGGGAAAAAAAAAATGTTGCTGGTATCACTCTGATGAGTTTCATGTATCACAAACCATTGGTTCAAAATTATAAGTTTATATTCTTGATTATTAGTAAAATTTTTTTTATATTGGCAGAGAGTGACAACAGTAGCTCTGATGACACAGATGAATATAGTATTTTTATAAGTCTTCTTTTACTTATTACCCATAGGAGAAATCCACTCCAATTTACTAACTGTAAAATTATTTTTTCAAATACTTAGCAATGTACCTTTTCACCTTTCAGATTTTTATTTCATAAGAAAATTATAGCCCTCCTACTTGTTATTTCATTATGGACGATATAGTTTGTGGATTTACTTACATATATCACTCAACGTAAAGCTTTACTTATTACTTATTTTGTAGCTTTAGATACCTATCCTAGAATATTTAATTCCCTGATACAAATGTCAAGGCAATCCATAATACAAAATTATTAAAACAGCGCATTTTAAAATATAGCTTGTATAAAAAATGTTTCTTACCTCTGAAACGTCAAATTATGACAGATGTCCGAATTCCACGGAATTAAAAATCAGAGTTTACATGAAATACTTACAGATATTAAGTACATACATCAAGATAAATAAATAATATTAAATACCTATAACGTGAAGTCTTGAGATCTGAATTTTAGTACGTTTTAATTTTTAATCGTTTAGTAATAAGAACTATTTAAATCATTCCTTTATTAATGATTTTTTAAAAATAAATTACCTCGATCCGATTATATTAAAGTTCGATTGAGGTAAGTAGAGACCTATATCGTTTACAATAGGAGACAATCTTTGTAACGGAGACAACAAGCAGTCGAAATACTCGATTATACGATACATACGTAAAAGCAGTAAAAGTAAGAACAAAATATATCCTGAAATTTTTTGGAGTATAGATCACGTAGTTGTTAGGAGACGTAGGATCGAGTTACACCGACCGATGTAACTTTTTCTTGTTCCAATTAGTGAGATTCTAGTTCTGAGAGAACAAAGATTTTACTTTTTATTCGATGCATAAAGCTTAATGCGAGATTCTAGATACTTGTTATTTTACATTCTAATGGTAAAAATACACTCGATAAAGCTATATAACAATACGTTACATGAAGGTGTATCAATCGGTTACGAGTATATATTAAGGTGTTGTGTTGATAAAACAACAGACGACAGAAATTTAGCAAATCCGTGGAATATTAATCGAAAAGACAACAAAAAGTGGATCAAGATCGAATTACGATAAATCAAGACTGCACAAATCCTATACAGCACCATGTAGGTACAAATGTCATATCAACGATGATAGGCGTAATATATATAGGCACACGCAGATACGATCATTATACATGTTTTATAATGCACAGGAAGGGGAGGGTACAGTTCAGCGAGCATATTAAATCGTTAAGTGTTTTGATAAACACAGACAAGGGGGCTAAGCGATGATGCGATTCAGTTTGGAATTCGGAAAATCATCGTCGCTCGGGGCACGTACTGATTCTACATAACAGCTATATGTATAGTGAAGGGTTCAACATTATAACCCCACTCAGTATTCATTATCATGATTAGTTATGTCCTTATTGCATTGCGTTAATTTAGATATTCGTAACTTGCCCGAGCTTACCTTTGGTTTACATATAGGAGTATAATTAGTTCAGTTTAAATTGTGCCATTAGTATTCCGTACAGTTGGGGTATGCAATATCTCATGTAAGATATTTTTAAATAAATCTGAATTAGGCCTTAAATTCCAGCTTAAATATTCAACTATAATTGGATTAGAAGTAGACACAATTTAATTTGCAGTCTTGATTAAATACGAAAAGTTTTAGCTGAGTGTATAAAAAGTAATTTAACGAGCTAAAATAACTTAGAAATGTAAATGGTTTTTCGATAGGATCAGTGATTTCAATGCAAATTGAAGGAATCTCGTCCGACGGAGAATTATGAAACTTGTTACGCTAACAATCGGCATTTAATTAAATATGTGAAAGCCGAGAACAAGAGATAAACGAAACGAGGGAACCAGATAAAACAACACCGTCCTAAACAATCCGATATTCTAATGACAAATTAAGAGTGGTCGGGAACAGAAGGTCCCGAGTGTGTCCCGAACGCCCGAATTAGCCATCAGGATCAGCGGCGACAAAGAGCCAGGGGCTTATCTCTCGGATTTAGATGAACTCAACCCTCGGCGACGATACAAAATAATAGCCAGCTCGATAGCGTCATTGTTTGAGCATGAAATTAAAATTGAACGGGGTTCACACGTGCGCACCGCCGAGATAAGGGGCAGAGTCCGCAATCGATTCGCGAATCTCTATATTTGTTCTACCCGCTGATTTACTTAAGGGGTTTGCTCTTTTCTTTCCTCCACTAACATAACAAGTGCACGCCGTACGCTGGTTTATTAAGTTGACGATCGATAACTTTTGATTTGATTTTAAATGAGACGGCGATTCAATCAACGGCGTTTGTCATTTTGGAAATTGGCTAACGTGTCTCCCTCTAAATTAGAGCTATTAGGTTCCCCCAAAGGCTTTTAGGTGCGTTTTCGATTATTTAGCTATTAACAAATACAGTATAGGTATTGCGGTGGATGCAATTTAATTTATCGACGTCGTGTATTGTGTGCTCGGGGAGTGCAGGCAGTTTGCGGAGCCGCTGATGTTTCTACAGAATTTTGGTTGGCCGTATTTGTTCTGGGCTTTGGGAATTAGATCTGGCTGGCGAGTTGATTATATTGATTCGTTCATTCAAATTTCAAAGCTGTATTTAATTTTATATGTGACAGAACAAGGAACGGAAAATATATACATCGCGTTAGTCATGTTATTTACAAATTGAAATACGTCTAAACATCGTGCGAATGATGTGAAAGTCACTTTTTGTATTTACCCTCAAAAAGCTGATATTTTTTTAGATAGCTAATAAATAAATATCAGACTACCTCAGACAAATCGATCTAGTCCCAAATGAAGCTCAAGAAGGCTCGTGTTATGGGTACCTACTAGACGACGATATACATATTTACGTATATAGATAAATATATACTTAAATACATAGAACAACCATGACCCAAGCACAAATATTCGAGTTCATCACACAAATATTTTCCCTGGCCAGGATTCGAACCCGGGACCGCCGGCTCAGTAGGCAAGTGCATAACGACTCTCTAACCCTACCTCCACACTACTCGCGAAGTTGGCCGAGGTTGGACGAATATGATAGTGTGGAGCTCCTAGAGGACGTCAGGCAGTGGAGGCTAGACTCCCGCCGTGACGTAATCCAGAAGTGGAAGGACAGGCTTGAGGTACCTAGCGCTGGCCACTGGACCATCGGAGCGATCCGGCCCGTCTTGGAGAGATGGGTCGGAAGAAAGGAGGGGTTTCTCTCATTCCACCTTGTACAGGTCCTCTCGGGGCATGGCTGCTTCGGCAAATACCTGTGCAGGGTGGCAGGACGGGAACCGACAGCGGTATGCCACGAGTGCGGCGCCGCTGATGACACGGCGCAGCACACGCTGGAGGTGTGCCCAAGTTGGGCGGAGCAGCGGGCCGCACTAGTAGCCGTAGTGGGGAACGACCTCTCCCTGCCTGCCGTGGTAGAGGCCATGGTAGGCAGCGACAGGTCGTGGGAGGCGATGTCCTCCTTCTGCGAGGACGTGATGGCGCAGAAGGAGGCAGCGGAGCGTGGCAGGGAGGACGATCCGGCCTCTCAGCCAATGCGCCGCAAACGCGTGGGGCGACGGCGGCTGGCCTACGACCGCCGATTACCCCCATAAGGGTGCCTGTGGGCGGCAGACACGGGGACGTCTGTCGCCTACATGAAGGTTCCCGAGCGGTAGTCGGCCGTATATCGGCACGCCTCTAACGAAGGCAGGGTTGAGCAGTGCTCCCCGGAGACGGGTCCGAAGCTCGGACGGCCGCTAGCAAGGTCGCGGTAGTATGCGAAGAGCGTTTCCCGTGACCATGCCTATAGCACAGAGGCGGCAAATGGAGGGGTTTTTAGTGGGTACACCATAGGCCTCATTAGCCAACATGGGAGTCCCACATAACCACCCACATAACGCATTTTCCCCTCCTAAAAAAAAAAATATATGATAGTGTGGAGGGGCACTTCGCTTCGGAATCCCATACTTCGGCCAACTTCGCCTTGCCCAACCTCGGCCAACCTCGCGAGTAGTGGCACCACACTACTCGCGAGGCAACAAATCACGTTTCAGATTAATAACTAAAGTAAAATTGAATCATTAGTGCAGGATCCACGATACCCACAGACAGATTTATAGATGCACAGATACTCAGAAGGTGTTAAACGAAACCCCCTTTCGCCATTTAAAAAGCGATAATTCAACAAACCGCCAGAGCGCATTACCGCCTTTTTAAGAAGCCAACCACATTGTTCCGAAAGCAAGGGTTCAGAAATCATGAACTCTTTATGCAAATCTGCAAACCGGCTTACCGGGAGCATCTGTGTCTACACGGCCTAATGAGATTAATGACACAAGTGCGACTACAGTATGCATCCTACTTTATAAATATGGTTATTTTGTAGAAAATACTTTTATCTTTTTTTTACTGGACTATCTTTGAGCTCCCTGCTCGGTAGAACTTTATACTGAACTAACGCTAGGAGACAAAACTTAAGAGGCCTTATACATTTTAAAATGTATTGTTTTTTTAATATTATGACAAATATATTGATATTTAAATAAAACAATTTAAACGGATTACATCGCGTATATTAATTATTTGATCCTCCCTGACCTTTACAGATACCGTTGTCAAAGGTTGACATATACACAGTCAACCTTTAACTCAAATAAGTAATGAATATACGCGATATAATCCGTTTAAATTGTTTTATTTAAATGTGTGAAAGTCGCGGAAACCGAAGAAAATATTAAATATATTGATAATTTCATTCAACTTTTTGAAGTAAATAACACTTTTCCCTGAGTTCTAAATACTTAAGCTATTTCACGCTTTCTTTGCTTGCAAAATTAGTTGAAAAAAACAGTTTTCTGCGTGAATTTTGTCAAATTTGAGTAATTTTTGAAAGAAACATTATTAATGAATAATACTAACAGTTACTGTAGGTTTTAAATATATACCAATAAATAGCAATAGCCCTTTTCTAAATAGTAACATTGACACTATGTTCAGAAACATGTTTGATGACAGATAAAAATGTCTAAAACAATCAGCATTTTTGAACGGATAAGGAGCCATAAGGATCTTGAAAATAATACAAAAAAAAATACAGATTCTACAATGAAGTTTTAAATTTTTACGAAGAGGTGCGAATTTTAATTAGTAGCTACTTTCTACAAAGGATAAAAATTAAGTGTAGAGTCTCACTAATATATGCTTTGGTACAATTAAATGTGCGGTTACGGAAATTAATTCGTGAAGGTTCAATGTGTAATATTGATAGCGTATTGTGCAGTGATCTAACGTATGAGTGAATAGCTAATGAAGAATTCAACTTGAAGCGTTAATAGCCCTTCCTGGGTCAAGGCCCGATAGTCCGCGTGGTTTTTTGTAAATCGCTATCACTTTACAAAAAGCAAAACCTCACCGAACAACGGCATGCTCTACGAGCAAACTCGAAATTGGCGAAATCATCATTAACTATGATGGAAGCCATATTTTAAAATTAGATTAAAATTAGAATTAGAAGTCGGACTTCCGGTTCGTGTCCCAAGATGGCCGCATGCGTTTAAGTTTAGTTGTTCATTATTTATTCATTTTAGTTGTTCAATATTGTGTAGTATTGATAGCGTATTGTGCAGTGATCTAACGTATGAGTGAATAGCTAATGAAGGATTCAACTTGAAGCGTTCATAGCCCTTCCTGGGTCAAGGCCCGATAGTCCGCGTGGTTTTTTGTAAATCGCTATCACTTTACAAAAAGCACGATTTTTTCAACTCACCGTACAACGTGGTATCAATCCTCTATCTAGTCGCCTAGTGCGATTGGCAACGAGACATTGGCAGTAATGGTCGCTTAACTGTGCCCGGTTGCCATTTAAAAAAAAATTAGAATAGAACAAGTGATAAGTCACGTTTGAGTGACAGGGTTGAACGATGGTATGTAAATTAATTCCTGTCACTGTATACTGTACATCCGATGTACCAACTAATCTAGGTAATTCAAAATCGAACATAGGAGCACTTGAAACTTTACTTATCTTTGGTACTATGAATAAATTGACTTAAGCGTTTGCGTAGTCGGATTAAATCAAAAGAAATGGTGAAAACATCACTATCACTACATAAGTATAAGACAAAGTTGTTTCCTGCTGTCCGTCTGTCTGTCTAGGTCTTTAAAACTACGCAACGGATTTTGATGCGGTTTGTTTAAATAGATAGTGATTCAAGAGGAAGGTTTGTATGTATAATATTATGCATAATTTATCAGTATTGCACCCATGCGAAGCCGGGCGGGTCGCTAGTACATAAATAAATAATTTAGTTTGACTTGCGAAGGGAAGCGAGTAGTAGATTTGTGTAGATTCTGTGTGGAAATATTTAAATTAAGGAAACGTGAATATTTTTGGCTCATTTTATTGGTCTTGATGAGCACATCAAGAATAAGGAGCCAAAAAAACGATGATTTTATCTTCTGACGTTTACTTATGAGTTGCGATGGCCACCTTCCGCCTCCATCATTCTCACGTGAACTTAACAAAGATGCAAAAGTTCATCTCGATACGACTATCAGAAGTAGGTTTCTTCTCAATTTTAAATAAGATCGTTAGAATTATTACATCGTTAGTTAGAAGTGAAGCTTATGAAAGCGTGTTAAAAAAGGTACCTATCACTTATCAGTTGCTGTTTGGTACACATTAGTACTTACACAAGTAGTTAGCTGATTATTCAGAGATACTAATAGGATTATTTTTATCCAACTAACAAGACGTAGAAAAACAATTACATTATGACTTTTATTCCTTGCCTTCGAGTTCTTATACATTCCCTTACGTCAATAGACACTGCATGCGTGAATAGCTCCGATAAAATCCGAGCAGGAATGCATCAAGGTAATGAAAGGGAACTCTATTGCAATTTAGAATATTACCAGGTATGGAAATTTATACTGAACCTACCCCACTACCGTATATACTTATTATATTTTTATGTGCAACGTTCACGAAACACTAGGGACTGCAGTTAAATCGCGTGGCAAGAACTTTTATGAGAATACCGATTTTGTAAGTAAACATGATCCGTGACTGATTTTATCATTAATAAAAACTGCTTATGCCTTTGAAGACAGGCGTAAAATTTAGTAGATGTATTTTTAGAGGGTTTAGACAAGTTAGTAAGACATTATAGCTTACATTGAGATTCGGATTTGACTGAAATCGGAGAGGGTTATATACTTCATATCACAGTCGCATAAGAGCGAGAAAGATGCACAGAACTTGAATCACATTCTGTCAGCTTACGGACAGTATTTCTAGAGTTGAAAAGTTGATACAAATCAATATGAAGCGACTTACCCGTGGAATAGAAAACCCCAAACCAAAGTGAAAAGTGTTTGAAGCTGGTAACCATGATGTTGATGAGCTTAAGGTAATACTGTTAAACAATCTTATTCACGTATAAAAAAGTCACCTAGCCTGACCTAAAAAAAACTTCGCATCTATTCCCTGGACATCGATACCAAGTTATTATGTTAGCAGCCCGGAAATGAACCCTTTACAAATCGCTACCTTCTTATTTCCTATACCTACCTATTAATTTAAGTCACTGATGAACATTATGTTATGAAACAGCGAGGCAACCCCGTAACACCTTGTAGCATTATCATTACTCAGTGATCCTACGTGAATCATTTTCAGATTTAGGTTCGATTCTTTTTGGTGGACATATGCTGAAATTATGATTCCAGGGCCTAATTTTCTGATAAACTCGTATTAGAATAAAGAACATCCCCTCTTTTATAATCCGATGGAATACATTAACCTAGATTCATACAAGCTCATAACTTTAGACTACCGGAGGGACACTTTTCTTTTTTGAGCTGACAATGACCCATATGAGACAGTCCTGGTGTCAGTAATGGTGGTCTGTTTTAGAGATGTATATTTGGCAGACTACAACAGCGTACTAGGTTGTTTTAAGTCTAGCCCTAAGCTACTATTAGAATTAGATCTTAACAATACCTTCAATTGGATTATTAAATTGCATATCAAATGAAGGTTTGCAAACAAGATATTTGCATAACAAAGCTCACTTAACTCCATGTCTAAAGCGAATTAGGGCTATCCTATATATTATACGCCGGAACAAACCAAGATGGAGTCCCAACTGCGACACTCACTCCCAGAAAAGGTACAATTAATAACCCAAAAAAGCTTACAATTCTTGTTTCAAAATGCTTTTGAATGTCGCTAACACTAAAGCACTTTATATCAAAACTGCATGCGCATAAGCATTTTAACACCAGAGGGCGCTCCAGTAGCGTAGAATTATGGAATCAAAGATTTGGTGTGACGGGGCGATGTAATATTTGAGTTGGGAGCACACTACGCCGGAAACGTAGGGTCGCAGGCTCGATTCCTGCTTACATTGCAGTACCTAGATCACATTACATTTTTCTTTCGTAATTTACCTTTGTGTCAAAATTTATAAAAATGTGGTATTTCCACATTAAAAACACAGCCGAAAAGAGGTTTAAAAACGTAGATTTGAATTGGTTGAAGCAGCGGTTTCTAGTCCGTGCGCTGTTAAAATGACGTTCGAGTTTATACTTTTATATTGCTCGCTCATAATAATTATATACAGTTGATTTGAGATATATATATTGAAGACGTCACGAACGGACAACTCACACGCTGCATTTGGGTGTTTTACTGCCAGACAAAATACTTACGATGTTTGTTCTAATCGACAAATCGTTCCACCATTGGCGCAAAGACCAAAAGTCCAAAGATCAACAATAACCAATCAAAAAAACTGGTATTTCCTGTATCGAAAAACCCAGTCCTGTATCATCAGCGGCCATTCCTCGACCGCAACGCCCGCATTGAACAATGCACCCCTATCGGTGTCGGTTCGATATCCAAACACGATTAACAGAATATAAATGTCGCATTGATAAATCGGCTGCCGACGCTAACTGCTAAATAGCGTGTGAGTAATGACGTGAGCGAGCGTAGAACAATGAGCGTTACATCTGCTGTTTACTGCATTTGGGCGTTAAGATGTTGATGCTATTTAAATTAGCACACTTTTTAGGGTTCCGTAGCCAAATGGCAAAAAACGGAACCCTTATAGATTCGTCATGTCTGTCTGTCCGTCTGTCCGTCTGTCCGTCTGTCTGTCCGTCCGTATGTCACAGCCATTTTTTTCCGAAACTATAAGAGCTATACTGTTGAAACTTGGTAGGTAGATGTATTCTGTGAACCGCATTAAGATTTTGATGCAAAAATAAAAAATATATAATAAATATTGGGGGCTCCCCATACTTAGAACTGAAACTCAAAAATGTTTTTTTCATCAAACACATACGTGTGGGGTATCTATGGATAGGTCTTCAAAAATGATATCGAGGTTTCTAAAATATTTTTTTTCTAAACCGAATAGTTTGCGTGACAGACGCTTCCAAAGTGGAAAAAAGTTGGTCCCCCCCCCTCTAACTTCTAAAATAAGAAAATGAAAAATCTAAAAAAAACATATGATGTACATTACTATAAAAACTACCAACGAAAATTGTTTTGAACGAGATCTAGTAAGTCGTTTTTTTAATACCTAACTTTGCACCTAATTTATATGGGGCGCTATACATACCAGGTGCAAACTTAACTTAACCACTTAGGGATGGAAAGTGTTTGTACGGAACCCTTGGTGCGCGAGTCCGACTCGCACTTGGCCGGTTTTCTATTAGCTTCAGTTTAAAAGTGCCACACCACGCCACGGTATAAAAGACTTAGAACACGAGTGTGGTTATATAAAACGAGTGGGAGGCGAGTTTCATAAGTGAATCACAGGAGCGAAATAACATCACTGATTTTGCTATTTCATGCTCTTCCACCGCCGCTGCATAGTAATCTAGATCTTTATCTATAGTATCTGAACTTGCAACGGATGTACCTAGATAAAATGTTTTTTTTTAATAGCTTTCAACAAAAACAAAAAATAAATAATAAAATACTTTCGATCTTCGCAATCGCCCACGTCAAGTTTTGATAGAATTAAAAGTTACAGATACATAAAGTAAATCTTTCAAAACAATTGACTCGAAAAATACGCTAAAACGAGGGTCAGCTACAATCAAAACGCTGTCAATGAAAAAGTTGAATCGTAACTAAAAGCTTTTAACCACCCGTTCGGCCGTTGACAGTTTTGTGCACAAGGGATTTGAAAGCCTTATAGTTTCCCAAATGGATATTTTTTGTTTGTTTTCGTATAATTATCCTGGTCGGTTCAGTACGAGCAAGTTTTCATATTAAGGCGGTATCAGCGTTTATGGGCTGTTTGCATGCAATTCTATCGACACGCTTGCCTTCCTTGTTTTGACGGCGCCGAAATTGATTTGGATGCAATACGACTTGTATCATATAAGAACAGTGAATTTTGTATATTTTAGTCCTACGTCTCGAACAGTAGGTTATTCGATTCGATTAGAAATCGTTAATTAAGTTGAGGTTTTAATAGTTTTAAAATTTTACTAACTGTGTAGTGTGTAGTAGATTTTTACAATCACTTCTGTGACAAGGCCCTTTCAATATATATAAAAAAAACAATCACTCATTTTTACTTATACGCCTTCGGAACGGCTAGTAGCGCCATCTACTGTCAAGTTCTGTGACTTTTTAATCCGATACCAGTCATCTCAACAGACGTATATGGGTTACTAAAACTTCAGATGAGAAACGGGTTCATGATTGAGGGAAGATCCGAGTCTCCAATTTAAAAGAAGACGCCTTTCAGCATGTTAAGTCATTTCGTGGATGGTATTTTACTGAGTAGTTCAATATTATGCTCGTTTTGTTTTTTTAAGTAATGACAAACGCTTTATTAAAAGATAAACAAGTTTAAAACTACAATAATTATCTTAACCTATTCTAGAGATCCAACTAACACGGGTATGTCTTTAAATTAAGTAAGTAGGTATATATCTGCAAAGTTTAAAATTACCCGGCTGTCGAAAATGCTGAGTGTCCTAAGCTGTATTTTTTTTGTATGGAATTGTATATAAAGAAGTTATTGCCAATATTAAATACTTGTAATGGAAAAAACATATTTCTAAATATTCTTCACATTTATTTTCATTATAATATTCAGAAATGATAAATGGTCATTCATACTGAAAAATTATGAGGCAGAAAAAGCTTCTGTAATAACTCCTTTAAAAGCATATGCATTAAACCGTGCGTATTTGAGACAGAAAATATTAAATTAGGCTGAAATAATGTAGCAATCTTTGTAGAGAACGCCTTAGACAGGTATATAAATTACTGGAATCTATGGATTTAAATTGCATTATACTTGAATAGACAGAAAAAGTTTGGCAAAAGAAAAGTAAATGTTACCCTAGCCATATTTTACAATATGACACCTTACTTCTAATGTTTTAAAGTAGAATTCGCGTTTAATTTTGATAACACAGCTAACTCTTGAAGGGGGTAAATTGATAAAGCAGTTGATTTAAGTGTAGACTTAAATGAAGGGTTGTTGAACTCCTTTAATCTCTTTTATATGCCAAAATCGACTTTGCCGCGAGAGCTAATACTTATCTATCGAAATTTAACTTGTTCATGGACTTCAGCAGCTTTTAGCCTTTATATTACTTACGTTACGCACGTTTGCGTTTCAGTCGTACTCGAAGGACACGTTACTTATTTTTGTATGGCTTTTTATGCTCAAACAACTTCAGTTATAAGTTAAGACCTACGTAAATTTTAGGATTGGGCATAAGTACTAAACATGAACTTATTTGGAGAGTCATGTCGAAAAAATACAAGTTTAAAACATAATTATGTCAAGGTGTGTACTTCAACTCTCCACTGGCTCCCTACCTGTCTTATTAGTGCTTAATTTAGGTAGGTATATAATATAGCATATACACCCTACAAAAAGGCGACTTTGTTTCTTTGAATAACACGTTTGTTGAGCGCATTCGCAATTAAGATTTTTTACGGGAAGAGATGTAATTAACACATTTATAACGTTTCGTTTTGTATCCAACATTTAGATATAAGGTACAATCAGCATCAGAAGTATGTGACAATTTTAGTATGCATTTTGTCATAAGCCAGTATTAAAATTAAAAAGAAATTACATCTGAGACCACGGCGTGTGCAAACCCGCCGAAACGTTAGATTATGAAGGTAAATAAGAAATATCGCGTTAGACCCGTTATAATTTGTGTTAATTATGAGTAAAATTAAAGTTAGCTACTTTTGATGTTGACCGTACTTAGAAACAGTAACAGCTTCAGCTTCCAATCCCGGGTTTTCGTATGAGTAAACTAAGCTTGGAAGCCCTAGTAACACGCAGATCGTTTTTAAAATGTTTTATTTACGTATATCCATTATATCAGTAAAACTGTCCATTAGCAATTAAAAACAAAAACAACACAAATGGCTTCAAAAACTGATGATCACTGTTATCCCGTGGACAAAGTAACTCCAGTTCCCGCTACTGAATCGTACTATCTCCATCTCAAATTCTGGCATCGCTGACACATTAACAAGTTCAAGTTCATAAAACCCGGGCGTCAATGCTCCCCATAAGTCACTAGTGGGATAAGCCGGGAGTAAATCACAGTGCGATGAATACGCCGCCAGGTCTGCCCGGGCCGATAACGATTAAATATGGCGCGGCCGCTCATATTGTGTGTACTTAACGCGACCGTGGGCGCTGCAGTGGAAACGTGAGATTTATGCCCAGTCGGGTACTAGTGGGCAAAAATCGGGACAAGGAATTTGGCTATAACCTACTTTCCGTAATGTAATCAATCAACTCTCGCCATATGGCTGAATCAAGGGTCACATTCAAAGGCAGTGCAGAAGTACTGCCTCTAAATCTAACCGTGGTTGCTGCAGTGTAAAAAAAATATGTGCAGTGTCAGTAAAACTTAGGACAAGGAATTTGGCAATAACCCACTATCATGATAATTAAACTCTCGCTAGTTGGCTGGATGAAGGGTCAGATTCAAAAGGCAGTACTTTAATGGATAGTGCCAAAGAGTTATCTCTGAAGAAGTAACCGGATTTCAGAGTCGGAGTTAGCTACAATGTGATTAAGGAGCAACCATCGCCGCCACAAATCGCTGACACGTTTCCCTCTCCAGGCCTAACCAGCGGTAGCTCGAACCCTGCTCCGCTGCTGGCATATCCTAGGTTAGGTTAAGTATATCAGATGGTTTCTTATCAGGCGATTATTTCGTATATGAAATCCAAAAGTCTGATGCTTTTGGATCTTTTTTTTGCGTAATCCCTCTCATCTTGAAGATGTTATCTCCGTTTGTAAATCATAATCATCATCGTCTAGTTACATCATCATTTTAATAATAATTCTAAATAAAATACATCCACTGCTGGTCAAAACCCCAATCGTGCGCCGTCCCTGCCTACCTGGGGTTTTGACTAAATCATCGACCCTTCCTGTTGGATTAAGACAGTTGATACGATGAATGGAAATAACGAAACTTAACTTTCAGAGGTGCTTTAAATCCCAATTTAAGCGATTCGAGTGTGTTCGCCGAGCCGACTACGGGCTGATGCGGTGCGGTGCATTAAGATTTGGTGTTTCAAGCGGGGCAACTCAACCGTGATCGCGATAATGCACGAGCATCATACATTGCACATAATAAATATACATTCAAATGTGATTTATCTTTCTTGCCACGCTTTAAGGTTTATTTATATGGATGTCAATATTTTGGGAATCTTGCAAACTATTATAAAACCTTGTGTTTTTCTCAGTCACCCTTTGACAATGGTAACTGTAAAGCTACGGAAACATCAGGGAGACTCAAATAATTAATATACGCGATATTTTATTGAAACGTGTGACAGTCGCGGAAACCGAAGAAAATATTATTATAAAATCGTTAAGATTAGGTATTAGCAGCAACGCAACAAAACCGTGATCAATACATTGCAGAAAGACAACAAATACATAAAAATTAAGTTTTTCTTTTCAAGTTCTCTCTGTACTGAATTGACAAACATAAGTGAATATTTTTTCTGTCTTCTTAATGCACGAGCATCTTATTTCATTTCTCAAATGTTATTTTCTTGAAGACTCCTCTGGGAGGGACGCTAACGTTCATTAAACGTAAGAAAACTGAATATTTTGGTAGTCTTTGTAAAATATTTCCTGGATACGTCATGGATTTGATTGTAAAATATTATTTACGTATTTATTATTAAATGTCAATTATAGTTGTTGATGGTTATCAACATTGTCATCATCAGTTGAAAAACATTATTCAACATAGGACAGATCTCCAAAAAAGGCCACCAGCGTTCTTTTTCATATTTAATTAGCTTTTTTTTAGTGGATTGAGAATTACCACCATACAAAAAGTTGTAGAATGTACAACTTGCCTTTCAATGACATATCATTTATTGTTATTGGTTCCTAGGCTGGCGTCCATACAAATCTGCTCATTCCTATATATACCTACACAAGTTATACCAATAGGTCCTTACTGTTTTAACACAAACACCTCCCCTACCTACGCCTGCAATACGTTTCAATCCAAACTCATTAATTGAGAAATCCAACGGTGATAGACAATTTTTGCGCTCTCATTAGGGCATTCGCGTCGAACTATGGAATACTGATGCGGTAACCCATCCAATCACTCAGCGCTGTCTGACAGCTGGGCCACTGGCAGATAAATACGCTGGTAAATTTCATTAATTCTGTACTGTTGTCGAGATATCATGACTGTGGGAAAAATCGTAACAACGCGATGAACGTTTTCTTTTCTGTCGTATATTTTTCATTTATCGGTCGGGATGTCTTTGCGGCGTCGTCTCACTAAAACTGTTTTTAACTTCTTTGGTCTATGGGTCTACAAATATAAGATAGGTGCATTTTACCCGTCTACAGTTGGAAAAGAGGGTTATGATATGATTCCTTTTCCGTATAGACAAGTTGCGGTAATTTTTTGCGCTTTAAGAGCCAAAATTCGCCCACTCGACCTAGATCTCAATTACTAGGTACCTATAGTTATTAAGTATCTGTTATTTCGAAATAATAACTTAAACTGTTTTTCTTCAATCTGTTGAGAGTGAAAACACGATTACTTAGTAATAATTTTCTCGATAGCTTTAATTTTCAAACCTAACCCTTTTCTTCAAAGATTTTGACAATGGTTTCAAACATCTTTAACAATGATTTTTGGTTTAACAGTTATACAATAGTGTAATGTTTTCCTGGCCAAGATAAGACGTAAAACTTTAGACAAACCACAGTCGGTAATTTTTAAAGCCGCATATCGCTTATTTATGACCCACAAATACCTGCGATCTGGGACATTCACCACCCTAGGTAATTTACTATTACACATCAACGCCTGAACTTCATAAACATCAATCTGCGAACATTCTAAGCTGCGCCCTGCATTGATTCTGATGATGCAGTCGCAGACGGGTCATTATCATTATCGTACCACTCGGCATCCATTAATCACGTTGGTATTCTTGATTCGTGCCACCCTCGTAGAGCCCTACCTGGACGCACTCGTGCATTCACCCTTCCGTTATCAGTTTTGATGCTACCGAGCCGAGGACAGGGGGATTTGGATTGCTAAATGATATTGACGGTTCTTGCGATTTCTGTTGTGGGCTAGTTTTAACGGATTTTAGAATCGCTGGGGTTACTTTGTAAATTTCCTACAAATCTATTTTCATTGTGCTGTGTAGATAAAGTTCATACGTTTTACTCGGGACACTTTCCGAACTAATATTTTTTTCAGTCGGAACTTAATTTCGTAGTGACCCGGTCAGAGTTGAGTCGCAGGGTCTACGGCTTGGAAACGTAAGTGGCAAGTTGGCTTCAGTTAAAAGCCTAGTGATACCTCTCAACTCTTTGCACTCTGCACTATTGTTGCAACATTTTTTGACTCGCTTCTTAAGAGGGATAATCTAGTGGGAGCTCATCATCTATCAGTGGCATTTTTGCCATGAGACACTTTTTTTACTTCAAATCATCATATTTCATCTTTAATATCTATTTAAATACCATTAATTCATAATAATCATTGCGTCTAGCAGGTTCTATCACTGTCTTAATTATGTCATGACACAGGCCTCCTTAAATTTAATAAAATTATTGAAATGCGATGTAAACATTAACTTCGGCTCCATGCGACAAGATCCGGGATACCAAGTGACCTATATTCGGAAGCGTCATACCTAAAAATAGTAAAATACACCAATAAGCAAGTTCTATGTAGAAATGTATTAAAACAGAAAGCCCCAACATTGACATTATCAGAGCACACAGCCGATCCATACCTGTGTTGTTTGCGATCACGTCTATTCCACTAATGCTGCGGCCGTTCTGAACAATCCCATCGCAGTTTTGTAATGAGCTGGTTATTAAATCTGATCAAACCACCAATACACTAACACACAGAGCCACCTCAAAACAAGACTGTTTTCATCACCAATCGTAACTCTTTCGATTCACTTTCGAATTTCGAACGCATTTTTTGAGTTGTGCCTCTTTATCACTATGCAGTTGCAGCTGCGTGTGGTTCAACTGTCATAACACAACTAAAAAACGTGATATAAGTGTATTGATATCGTTGGCTTATAATGCGTTTCAAAACTGCATGAAAGGTGGAGGTAGTGTTAGCGCTGTGTAAATGAGGTATTGTGCTGCATTACTCGCCAAATTGGTATTTGAGGGAGAATAATAATAACTAAGTAGGCATGAAATTAACTGAGTGTCAAACATTCTCATACATGTAAATCTCGTTGGTAACAATATGCATGTTAAACTTATAATAACCTTGTTTTTGGTAGGTGATTTTCGAAGAGCTCTTCATACTATTTTTGGTACACGGCTCGATACCTAAGCGTAGGAGGACATAGGATATTTTTACCTAACTGCGGTATGTCAAAAAGGCCTTAACCGCCCTCTTGTCATATTTATTTCATATTTATATAATAGTATTTAGTATTAAATTGCAGGATCCTTCAAGTGTTTTAATGAAACAAATCCGCACTGCACTTGACTGCAACTTTCACGACGCGCTGAAGGTGGAAGAGGACCGTGGATTGTAGCACAATATCATCCGGAGGACACTAATCCATGCTGGATGTCACTACCCTCAGCAATGTGGATTACGATGCACGGAGAAGGTAATAATTATATATTAATTCTACAAACTTTAGATATCTCAGTACACGATTACACAGACAATAGTTAATCTGGCACCAGCATTCTCGTCGCGTTCTATTCAAATAACCCGAAATGCAAAAGTTGAAGACTGTTAAACTTTAATTCTGCAATTGCTACTTAGTAGACAATTAACGGAGACTATAGGACTCGTTGTAAAGCAGGACACAATGTGCCCGTATATCAGCTGGTAATAGCTTGAGTTTGCGTAATTGAGTCTAACCAATTCGATATCGGCGTTGCATTACAGTGATTCAGCGCTGTATTGATATCATATCGGACATGGCCGATTGCTGCTTATAATTGGATAGGTGTCAAGTTTGCCTAACTGGCACGATTAGATTCTTATCGATTAATTATGAATCGATTAAACTGTCAATTGATTTGATCAAACAAATTTCCTGTTGAAAATCATTGAACCTTCGATGAAATCTGGGATGTTTTTAAGTTTTAACGTATTCAGATGTGTACTTATATAGTCTGGCTAATGAAATATTACTTGGAGTTTTGGCGGGAAATTTAAAAAATCTGCGGCTGGTCACACTTTGTGTAGTAGGAATTATAGTTTTGATACTAGAACATATTTTTGATTTTTCTATGCACACGTAAGGTACCTATCCACAGTACAGTCAACGACAAACACATATGTTTACACTTTCTAACCATATACAAGGCGAAAAATTAAATGTAGTGTAAATAAAACCTAGCTCGTTAATACCATATTAATCCATCACCTAAAAAATTACATAAGTACTATGCTAATACATAAAGTATCAAAATTTTATTATTTATAGAGGACCCACCTACTAAATTCTTGAAATCATAGACAATTGGTAATACCACAAGGAAATATCTGTCAACATTATTTGGCTAGCCAGACTTCTAGTCGTATACATTGTAAAAAGTACAAGTACATCGTACATTGGTATTTTCGTTTTTGTCGATGAATTTTTATATATTATGTTTACATGTTTGTGTGTATCTTTGCAGCCTCATCGTCCCATCTCGACTGGACGGATTTCTTTTTTTTGGTACATGGGTATCATCTTTATAACAGCTAGTAGACGTCCACTGCTGGATAAAGGCCTCCCCAACGTTTTCCACAACCCTCGGTCTTGCGCCACTCTCATCCAATTTCTGCCCCCGATCCTAACCAGGTCGTCGTTCCACCTTGTTGGGGCCTTTCCACGCTGCATATTCCGGACCGCAGTCACCACTCAAGAATCTTTCTGCCCCAACGGCCATCGGTTCTACGAGCAATGTGCCCCGTCCACTGCAACTTAAGCTTGGCAACTGTCTGAGCTACTCGTATCATCATTTCGAATTCGATGAGTATCAACTGAGGGCAAAGTAATACTTTTTACCCGATTACGGTAAAGCAAAAGAAGGCTTACGGTTTTTTCCCGCGCCGCCGATATTGCGGGCTCCAAGTACTTGAACGAAGCAATAGTTTTCCAAATACAAACATTAATACCTAACAAAAAGTAATCAGTTAGATTGAGATCTCAATATTCGTCTATTAAAACGATCCCCCACATTATCTATTCGCTCGTACGTTAGTATTTTCATCATATCACGTAAGCGGGTGCGGTCGGCGATACCATCTTTCGCTGCGTGACTGCTGAATAGTCATGCATCGAATCGATACGTGGGCCATGAATATTTCAACCATTTTTGTGCCGACCACCTTTGTAGCGTAGCTAATTGAAATATTTTCTGTTATCTATAATTTCAATGGATAATAGTGATAGTTTCGTGTTTATAAAATGCTAATGTGATACTATAACGGTTCTTCGTGGTTTCACTCGTGTGAACAATCTATTTTGATTAACAGCATCGCTATTCGAAAACTGTACCTTTTTGGATCATGAAATTTGTAGAATACTTACTCTATCTCTATACAAAATCACTTTTTAGGTTTAAATTGGTCGTTTTGAATATCATTGGCTCATGTGCCTGTAATTCGTAAAATTCGAGAATTCGTTGAAGTGTCGTCACTGTTTGTCGTCGTCATTTCAATCGATTTTCATTGACGATACATCGCTCAAATTGCTATACGTTAATGTCAATTAATTTGGACCCCTATTACTCTCTCTTAGTGCGTTAAAGAAGACGATGCCGAAAAACACACTTTTCTTTATAACGCAGGGGAAATTTAAATATGTGCAAGGTAATTTATTATTCATAAAATTCCTACTTGAATTTGTGTATTAAAAAAATACCCAACAAAAATATTCATAAACAAAAATTGTTACGTTCTGTAGTCGTCCACTTGTCCAATTATTTATTTATGAACCCTTTAATTTCCCCAATTTGCGGGGGTTAACGCGGCAATACATCACAACCTGCCCATGGAAATGACACGACCGGTATTCCCAACTTTTAATAAAAAACCAGCCATTTTTTTAGCTTTGGCAAACAAAAGGGCCTCGGTACGCGCACGCAGTAGTAAATTACGCAACAATTCGAATGGAAAATGAAATGCCTGCTTCCGAACCATTAAGCAATTTGAATTTAACACTCGTTCCTTCATTTTCCTATTACCGCAGAAATTTTGCGTATTACTCACGAGTTGAGGCTCTGAGGGGGGTGTAAACAGTGCAGTACCTACCCTTACCACGAGTTATCGTGACCATACTCGTCAGCAACAGCGTGAACGATTTCTATAGAGAATAAATAGTACAGCGCCCCTAGTGGTCATTTTTAACCGACTTCAAAAAAGGAGGAGGTTCTCAATTCAAACTATTTTTTTTTTTTTTTTTTTTCTATGTATGTTACTCGATATCTCCGAGAATCGTGAACCGATTTTCAATTTTTTTTTTTTATCGAAAGGGTATAACTCCGAGTTGGTCCCGTTGGCACTAAGTCGGGATCTGATGATGGAATCTTGGAGAAATCGAGGGAACTCTTCAAATGTTATAGGGACATGTACGCCGCTTTCGGTAATTTATTGATAAAGTCAAGAATTTACATTCAGTAAATAGGATTTGGCCACTAGAACTTTTATATGAATCACTAAAAAGCAAAAAAAAAAAAAATTATTAACAAAAAAAAGAACCGACTTCAGTAAAACTAAAAAACCAAAAATAACCCGTTCAAGTACAGATTACATTTGACTCACCCTTCGAAGTCGGTGCCAAACCTCGCATAAACTATAATATAAATATAAGAACTGAGTGGTTTGGGATCGACTTCGAAGGGTGAGTCAAATGTAATCTGTACTTGAACGGGTTATTTTTGGTTTTGTAGTTTTACTGAAGTCGGTTCTTTTTTTTGTTAAATTTTTTTTTTGTAGAACTACAATTCTCCATACAAATCAAAAGTCGCTAGCGATTCCGGTTAATGTAAACTCATGGTAAGGGTAGGGCGTATCGTGTTCTACAAGTTTTGAATGCATTTATGAAGTTGCGAACTCCCGGGTTCATTAATGATCATTCTTGCGTAAACGAACAACGATACGAGAGAGGAGAAAATGTTACTTCTGTTGTACATGTATACTGTTATACAATTCTAAAATTGTATAGAAACTTTGTTCTCCATCGAGGAGTCATTATTTTAGGGAAAATCTTAACAGCGCGATGCAGGATTTGAATGGGCGCGGGACACCAGCCGTACAGCGCCATCTGGTAAAAAATATTTATCAGCTAGACGGATTATAACCAATTTTGGTACATGGATAGCTGGACATCCAAAGATAATTTAAGGATACTTTTTCCCGATTTCGGTAAAGAAAAATGATTGACGCAGACGAAGTCACCTTCTAGTTATTTATATTTTTAAATAAGAAAACTATACCTTTTACCTAACCGATTTGCAAACGCATCTCTCAGCGGATCAGCAATATCATTTCATCGAGCACACGACCTTCAAGAATATTAGGTGTTACTTAAATATTCATGAACCGAGTCAAAGAAAACGTTCACTCAAAATTATTTTCCAGAAGCTCTTCAAACGAATAATTTGGGCCTATGACATTTTCATAGCGACGGACGAAATCGTTTTAGATGATTCGTAATTCTCTCGGTAAAAACCGTGTACCCAACGTTTGTATCAAAGAGAAACGGACCCATCCACGTGGAATAAATCAACGCGAAAAAATAATATGCCGTCGCGGAGCTACCTACAACATAGCGAGAGGCAGTCAGGAAAATATTGAGAAAATTGTCCCAAGGCGGCCCGCGGCTGACTGATGACTTGGCATTTCCCACCGCAATCAGGCTGTAAACAAATGGATGTCAAATCGGTCTCCGCGCCGTGCCCGTTAAGCTTAGTTCATCGATAAACTGATTTGACACTAGCAGAATCTGTAACAAAACAAGAATTCAGGAAAAGAAATGTTTATCTCGTTTAAGCGAATGCCGGTACTTAATGGAAACGAGCCGGGCATAAGGATCCCACTGTCTGTATCGCTACGTTTGCGGACTCTCGAAAGGGGTGGCAAAGATTAAGTTGCGTTTTTTAATCAAATACATAGCAATCCGTCAATGGGACGATCCACTGACTAAAACAAAGCGATAAATTAAAGCAGGAAACCGGGAGGCGAGCGTTCGCCGCTCGTATTGAAAGATTTACTTCCTCTGTTTAATTGCAATAACGGCTAGGCACGTTGGTATCGTATTTTTCTTTTTACACTCCGCCTCTTATTGCCTTCGGGCCGTTAAATAAATTTATGACGCCCGACAAAGTTCAGCCCACCTCTGCGGTGCGCGAAATTAGGTGGGAATGCGAACGGGAAATAAAAAGGCGGTCTCAGGTGCGTTGTAGCGCGGGCCGGTAGTGCGGATTAGCCCTGACTCGCGGTTAAATAGCCGGCCCGCTCATAAAAGTTTCTTAACACTCATAGTTTTGGGTACCTTCCGGTTGACTCGAATTTCCCTCTCTAAAAAGTTCGGGCGGACGCTAGCTTTGTTTCCCATTATGCCGTGTACCTATCTGCTTTGGGATTTTGTCATTACAAGAGTTAACCGGCTGGGAACTTTGTTATTGAGGTATGACTTCACGTGGGAGTTTATGTCGGATTCGGAGAAACAGGTGTAGTTCACACAGTCTATCTCGGGATGCCTAAATTGCTTAACCCTTACGCAGTGTGTTACATGAAATTAATTAATACGTAATTAGCAGTTTGAAACTTGGCTATTAACCTTTCCAGAGTTCCTTAGATCTATGTAATTAATTTCATGAGTAGACTTAATCTCATATTGGCTGGATGATTACTGAAATTTTGGCCTTACTAAGTTAGAATATCTCACAGTAAATAATTTACACAGAATAATATATGATTTTGATTTCTAAACCCTATTTTTTGTCTATAAAATGGTAGGTACTATGCTAAAATGCATTGCACGCTAATTGTTTTCCTATGTACGCTCAGCATCAAAAAACAATTTTTCTACTTTTTTCTATTTTTCTTTTCTTTTTCTTTCTTTTCTTTCAAACTGCGTATTAAAATTGACATCAACCTACTTCTGATACTGCCTCTACGTACAACTTGTGTGGTGCAGTACAAAATATACTGTAATTGTATAACTTGTGTGTTAAGACATAGTAAGAAAGCCAAATAGTAATTTAACCTCTCCCATGTATGCATGTCAAAAATTTGCTAATCAAATTGAAATTAACGGATATTTTAATGTAAGGTTCAAATGTCCCACACAGATCTGTACCTAAGAATACTTGTATTAAGCATATACTTAGAATAAAAATGAAGCTGTGTCATAAACATTATACCAAGAAATAAAATGTAAGCTCCGTTGTTCAAAAGAAACGTAATAAAGAGGTTAGTGGATTTTTATCCATGTACTCAACAAATAAAGTTAGCGAATAAACGTAATCTGTGTACTCACAAATGAAAATTTGTGTACGCAGTGAACACAAAGCGTACAATATATTAGATTGTTTCGCCTAAGTTCGTTCCTACACGCAGAAAAAGGGAGAAATTCAATTACACTTTCGTTTCATAAATTAAAGGGAAATTTAGAAACTCACATTAACGCCCGGCTCCTTTAAAACCTCCAATGTAATCTGAAACAAGGAACAAACAGGCCTAAATAACAATAAAATTCTAATAAAAACTTTGAACACGCAACCGAAATTGTTGTTATAGGGAAAATTGACCAAATTATTATTTACGGTTGGGAATTATTACGGGCATTATCGGCCTGGTGGGACGTGATGCCCCAACTTCCTACACGGATTAATAAACGTTTGTTGACTACAATTACTATGCCTGCAATTGGGGAAATTGGATGTGATTTAAGAAATTGATCGTTTACAATACAAGTCATTGAAAGTTAATTATAAGTCTATTTCTGAATACCTTTAGTCATGATATTTACGAGTAACGACAAGTCTGACGTAATATTTCTAATCCTATTTCTGAATGTGTCGCATAAGGTTCCTCGTATTTATACTTACATTAAAGTTTATAATTCTAAGAACCTAAATAAAATTAAAAAAAAAATACAAATAAAATGTTAATAACAAGCCTATTTGATAAAACCTCGGTGATTTTTTTAAATACCTATAGGATTAAAAGAAAATATGAAATTAAAAGTCACGTGAATCGCTTTAAATTGAGCCCTATAAATTTATGTGAAAAGAAACTCAAAACGAACTATAGCCACCTATGAATATTGTTATCCCAAGCTAGTGCCGCTGATATATATAAAAAAAATAAAGTAATTACTTTCCTGCAACTAAACTACGAGTAGGTATACAGATACATTTAATTTAATCGACTAACTGACTGAACACAACCTGAAACACTGATGCCGAGAAACATTTACCACCGCAAACCTTGGCACGTCTTTGTGGCTTCGACTGTTTAGACCCACGTTTAGACCAGAGCGTATTCTTTACCCCGCATTCCCGTATTAGTCGTGATACGAAAATGTTCGGATCAAAGCTACATCAAAGACTTAAGCGATTCCACTATTCGTTCATCCTCGCTTCTCAAACATTCCATATTCAGAAATGGGAACTACACCTACAGAACAAGGCAGATTCTTCAATTCGATATTCCTGTAAGATGCGAGTTTAGGGAAGCAAAGAGTGGATTTATTGCGAGGCCACGCATCATTTCGCGGCCGCCTACTTGTTTGCGGTCACTGGTTTTGATCAAATTTGGAATAACGGTATTGTCGGAAAAGCCCGTCAGGGACGTTCACGACTGGCTGAGAATTGTGCCTAATTTATTAACTTTGCCTTATTTTTATTAAATTTTCTTCGTCTTTTTCCACAATAACTGGGAATTGAGGGCCATGTTTAGGAAATTTCGTGCAAACGTCATTGATGATAAGGTTTCTCTGAAATTATAATTAAGTTTGAGTAAGGTGTAGTTTCCCAAGTGTTTAGTTGCTATGAGTAATTCGACCTTTTTATGTTTACTGTTTGGCCTGTAAACATCAGTAAGCTTGAATAGTACTAGCAGGCTAATGGAGTGTCATGAAGATTATCATCACAGCCAAAGTATGTCCATTGTTGTGGGACAAAGGTCCACTTTCAATGATTTCTACGATATAGTCCTCCTCGTGTCCGGCAACAGCGAATCCGTCAATTATTCTTGTCCGGGTTATGAAAGGCCGCAAAACCAAACTTTACAAAAAAAGGAGAAGGATTACTAGGTGCGTAGCAGTATATTGTAGAAGTAGAAGTGGAAGACATTATGTTTTTAACTTCAACTGTCGTGTAGTAAGCGTTCCATCCAAGTACTATAATTTGAGGATCAAAAATGACATAATAATTATTTGCAAAAATATTATTGCATTCCGTTACTCCACCGTTGTAGGATAAAACCACATATTTTCGTATTCATTAAAGGTTTGTTGCGTGAATTCATGTACGTTTCTTTTTTTCAATGAAATATCCTTCTTGTTCACGACTTCCTGATTTCACTCTCGTGCGAAAACTCGAAATTTTTCAGACGGTATGTCACGTCCCGTGTCGTTTGTCATTAGAGCGGGTAAAATTAACATTTTGGGTGTTTTGTTGCGTCATTTTATTTTGGGTCGGCGCGAAGTTGCGAGTGAGGACAACTTTGTTAATGTCGAAATAATGTGACGTGGTTTACGGAAATTCTGAACATGTGTCTAAATATAAGGAGGGGACGATGGTATTAGTAACAGGCAGTTACTCGTAAGGCTTTAAGTGTGCTTTAAGGAACTGAACATTAACATTAACGGTACCTATACTCGTAAGATAAATTCAATAAGAACTGGAGTTATGTAAAACTCATTCGGGCACGTTAGTAATTTTCATCTCTTGCTGTGGATTTTGCTTATTCAAGCTTAAGCAGGAGAAATATAAATCAGTGGTCCGTACACCCATATTCATGAAAAAAAAAACCGTCCAAGTGCTAGTTTGACTAACGCACAAAGAATTCCGTACCGTAAAAAGAAAAACGCTTTTTTATTTTGAGTCTTCATTTTCGCCATATATATGTAGTAATACATACCTATTCTACGAAATTACAATTATCTATCTTTTACCATTCAACCATTACTTAAAGCAAAATACGTAGAAAACCTGAAAAAACACATTTTTTTACATTTTTTTTTCAGTACTTTTGTTATTATAGTAGCCATATTTAATACACATTATGCGATAATTTCAAGCCTCTACATATAACGGTTGGAAAAATACAACTCTGTGACAGACGTCCGTCTGGCAGGATGGATAGATAGGCTGACAGGAAAAGGTTAACAATAGGATCCCGTTAGCACCCTGTGGGTACGGAACCCGAAAAAACAGTTCATATAATGACGAAGGCGTCATGAAAAATTAATTTTTCTATAAAGAACGACAAGCCAACCCAGCTTAGTCATCTGTATTATGACGTCAGTTAAAAAACCACAAACGTCGAGAATTACCAAATCAGTCCACAAAAACGAGAGGCGAAAGAATCACCAACAATCCCGAATACCGCTAACTGAGTTGTCCCATGTCGCCGAGACGTGGCCAAACAAAATGTAATTTTCCCGAAGCGCCCACTTACGTGACCCGGGAAAGATGTAACGCCTTTATTAAATTATTTCAGCCTTTATAACTGGTACAGACATGTCTGAAAAATTAACAAAGGCCAAAGGGATTTAGTTGCAAAGTCCACACCTGTGACGTTGAAAGCACTTTTAGTCTTAGTTTAAGCAAAAATACTACGGCTTTAATTAAAACCATTACGCTAACAAGGGCCTTTAAGGTCCAGTGCTTAACGTTTTAACTGCCTTTATAGTCTGTGCGGCGGGGAAATGCTTTCTTATGTCATTGAGTTAAAGTGGCATTTTAAAACGTTATCATCGCTCCTTGAGGACTAAAGTGAAGCTATAAAAAATCAAAAATCATTGAAATAAGTTCTCAATTAGTTGAATAGTCCTTGGGAAGGAGAACTGTTTTCTTACCTACTTTAGTTAAAGCAGCATTTTAATTAATTGTTACATACTTATTAATTATAATATTAGCTCCAAGATAGCTTTCAGGTCCTCAATAAACAACGTAGCGCTGTAAAAATCTAGAACTATTCAAATAATGACTTTTATCGCGACTTCTGAACCCATAGCGTTTGAAACCTTCCTTGAAATATATAAATAAATAATATACAACCTCACATTGGTACACAATAATAGAAATACAGAAAAAAATCAAAACAATCGCCACAGTAACAATTAAATAGTATTTTAAGGCATTCTAGATGCACCATTTCTCAACATCTGTCGCTGTCACATATAGGCTATTCCAACGTTCTGACTGCTTCACCTACCTTGTAACATCAAAACGAATAGTGTCAATTTCTTTTTTTTTGGCTAGGATTTACTAGTGCATCTGAAACATAGTCATGTGATTCTGGTCCAATATTAGAAGGGTTAGATGGTACGAATTGTGCTGCTATGCCAATACTCGTAGATATCAATACCAGGATCATTATCAATATATATAGATCAAATTAAAAGATAGACTCTATCCTTCAAAATGAACAATATTTGTTTAGTCAATTTTGATATTACGTGGGTATGTAAATATTATGTGAGGTATTTATGCCTCAGGAGGGTATTTTTCTGGGGCGAGTTAGGCGGGTACTATTCCCGAATTATCCTAAATATAGTTAAGTTTTGCCGAAGCAAATATTATTCACCTCTATATTTGTAACATATTTTTGTGCCGTGACGTGCCGGCACGTGCCGGTCACTGGAGCCATTTAAATTGTACTCAACGACAAAGAAATCTCATTACCACCTCTCAGACTAACATAGGTAGGTATTATCGCACCGGAAACACACGTAGCCTCGTCCTATCAAAGTTCCGGCGTTATGAAATAACTGTCGGCCGATTATTTATGTGCGGAAGAGGGGACATCGCGAGATAGCGATTGTCACCCCCCCCCAGATATTTTGTAACTCCGCTAAATTATCATTAAATGGCGATTTGTTTCACTCATGCCCCATTGGACGTTCAGAAATTAAATGAATTATAACGGGACTTTATAACCATTTAGATTCGTGGAAAGTTTGAATGTGATTGGATGTTTTGGTAATTTGGTTTTTATTATGATTTACTTTTAGCAGTTGGAAATGCGTGACGGATATTTAAAACAATAATTAATGATATAGGTATAACCTTCTTTAAAATCATGCTACGAGTGTTGTAGCACGTCTTTTACATCGTTCGTAGCACTTTAAAATAGAATACGTAGCACAGCGCTCGTAGCGCGATGTGCGCAGCCCAGGCGCAGCGAATGGAAAATGCACGAGGAAGCCCTGAACTAGCAGTGGGTAGATACGGGTTGATGGTGAATGGGAATTATAGTTTTTTTTATATTTAAAAGTTAAATTTCAAATATGTAATTACATAACAATTAAATATGAAACAATTGTTACGTAAGTATAAAATACATTACTAATGAAACAGCAAAATAATCTTATATTCAACAGAACTAAAAGAAAACAGGTCTTCGGTCCATTGCAGAGATTACTCAGCTAGACTTTTGAATTTAAATGAATGAAAATTTTCATTGTTTGATTGATATCGTATAACAACGGAAAGTACATCTTTGTACACACTCACAGTGACACTATTAATTCCATATTCTCTGATTGTAATATAGTCAGTTTCAACTAGGCGCGCCGTCTAAAAACAGCTTTATACCGAGCCCGAGGCTCGTGCAACTTTAATAACTTGGAGTTAAAGTTTCACTTTCTTATAGGCTTTTAGGCGTTTACTAAACGGCAACTTTGATAGGTTGTAAATCAAAGTTTCCTAATCACCTGTAATTACTAGTAAATTAATTAATTAATTACACAAACTGCTTAAAATGGGTCATGACATGATATTGACTGATTGGTTCATTAAGCAGCCAATGTGATCAACTACCAAAAGGTGGTATTCTAATACGAAAATATCGTCGCTTACGACTGTTTACTGATCAATAGTGGAATATCGGAATTGGCAACAGAGAAATTGACAGCCAACTTGAAATTGAGCTTATTAATGTTGATAATATTATCATTATTGTGATTATAAATGCTAGAAACCACATTAAGTAGGTAATAAAGTCAAGATTAATTTATTGGTCTTAAAATAACAATGTTAATATAATGTTTGTTTGGAATTGTATTAATAAATTATGGTTTGGAAAATAGACCTGCCTGATTTTATTTAAATACACAATAAGAGAGTGATGTCATTTTAACGTTTTCAAGTTACAACCTTATGACTTTTCCTCAAAAATATCATAGAAGGAAAAATCGATGGAAAGCGAAGTAGAGGAAGGCCAAGACGAAATTACATTGAACAAATAAAAGAAAAGGTTAAATTTATTTTTTATAAAGAAGTAAAGGAGAAAGCCCAAGAAAGAAACGGCTGGCGATTGTTACATCGACAAGAGCGCAGCTCTTAAATTGAAGAAGAAGTTACAACCAAAACATCCCAACATTTTGTAGGACAGTACACATTTCACCCCTTTAAAGAAAGTCTACTAAAACCGCAGCCTCGCGACATTTCCCCAAAACATTGTACCATGATTTAAAAACCTATAGACATTAGCGTAATTTGTCCAAAACGCGCTCCGGGGAAGGCTTGAATATCTTAAACGGCCGTGTCTTGGCCCGGCAATCCCGGTACAATCAGAGCTTATGCATAAATTTGAATTTTCAATTAAGGATACTTTGAAGAAAACTTTATTAAACATAAAGAGAAACCTTTGGTCTCTTAAGACGGAATACGTATTAAAGGACAGGGGTGGTGTGGAGTCGCAGTATGGTGCATGTTTGCTACGGGTGTTGATTGCATGATTTTTATACAGATATATACATTTCTCGGTAGAATGTACCCAGTCATTTATTTTTGCCACCCAGACATTTTTTATATATTTAAATTTTATTGCATAATACAATAAAGCATTCTCTACCAGTCAACTATGGGGCCAAACCGGAACTAGCAAATGCTAGTAGTACTGCACCAAATAGTGCAAAATAATTTGAGTAGAAATAAATAAATATATATCGAGTCACAAATGAATACATACAAATATACATAATACATTATTATCCAGACAAACATATTCTTATTATACTTGTAATATTATTATGCTTATTTTTAATGTAGTTTTGTGTTAAAAAAAGAACTGAATGAGTGAGTTTTATTGCGATTCTATCTATCTGCACCGCTAGAATTCGACATGTAAAAGAGCCTTATTTAAGATTTTTAATTTTGAATAGTATCATCACAGAACTTTACAATTATTATAAACATTTATTTATAACGTGCACGTATACTATGGTATACTATGGCAGTTATATTAGAATTATAGTACCTGTGTTTCATTTGTAAACTTTTTTTGATGTGCAGTAAAACATTTTGTAATGTAGGTATATGTTTATTGTACGGCAGCATACCTTTTACTTTGCATTACGACTTGGAAAAAACTATGCGTACATTTCCCTGTTACATTTCAACTCTGTATAAAACCAACATTACTTGAAACGGTCGATCGTTTGCATAACGTCGGCTCCTCGGCCGTCTCTGTCTGCGCTCACGGCTGCACCCCAAAACGCCTGAAAGGAGCGATCGCGAGATATCTTAAATGAGTTTCGTTATCTCAGGGAAGAGAAAATAGGATTAATAGTTAACAGAGATCGCTTGAGGCGCTAAACATCGGGTCTTCAGCACCTTGTTTCTTCCCTCTATTTATCGTCCGATAAATTGTGCTGGTTCACTTTGTAAGTGTTTAGAACCTTAATTGGCAACGATCTGGAATAGAAAAAGAAATGGAAAAAGTTTCGCGTTAGGTCACGAGTTATATTGGGTAAATAAAATTGAAACAGCTACCCCACAGACCTCATAGATAAGAATCGAACGTTACCAGGTTTTTATTGTCGTGCACTCAACTAAAATAGTACTAGGGAGGCCATAAGACCATACGTTCGACTGTATGGTAAAAGTTGCCCAAAGACATATTTAGATGAAGAAAGCTTTTAACGGTTCGCAGTGGAAAAGGTTCGATTTATATTTACAGTTTCAATTACGCGTATCATTTGTTCGAGACTGTGGACGTTTAAGGTTAAGACATATTTCTCTATGTTTCTTAACATATTTTTATTGTTATTAATTAGAACAGGGCTATTTTAAACCTACACAGTTTGAAATTTTCCATTGATAGCTTTTGTTTGAAAAACGACTCGAAATTGACATAATTCACGCAGAGAACTCTTTTTTTCAACTTATTTTCAACTGCACGCACAGAAAGCATGAAATAGCTATGTTATTATCTAGAACTCAGAAGAAAATATTATTTACTTTAAAAAGTTGGTTGAAATTATCAATATATTTGTCATAATGAAAAAAATACATTTTTAAATGATAAGGCCTCTTAAGGCTACCGACGCTAGGTATTTAAATAAATTATAGGTAATTGTACGTGATTAACTGTTGTTGTGAAAACACATACTTATTGACTTTATTTCAGACAACCGTTTAGAATAAGTATTATTTGAATCGACTTCAGACTAAGATCTATAAAATGAACCCCGTCAGACTGTCACAGCAGTTCAATTTGGATGACGCATAAAACTGAGACCTAGCTTCCGACCGTTACCTACCTTCAATAAACGCTAAGGTGTAAAGGTAAACAGTGTCCGTTTATACGACAGCGTCCGAAATAGACGTAAGCGAAGCATTTCAAGTAGACACTCGCAAACGCCAACTTCCCGGCCACTGAGGCTTTATGCAAAAGGACCAAAGTCTATAAAGCGGCCATAAAGGGCCGCTGTACAAAGAATGCAAAGTGAGCTATACCGTAAACTGGGCTAGCCTCTCTGCGGTGTCCTTTCCGATAGATTTATATTCATGACACTATCTCGGACGCGTAAAATTTCGGGCAATGGCGATCCAGAAGCAGGCATATGTAATTTTGTTTGAATAAGTAAAGAGGGGAGGACAAAGGCTATTTGATCTTCCTTTCTGTCTTCGTACGGGTAAGGATAAATAAAATGGTGTGTGGACTGTTTTATGTGATATTTCATAAATGGATTTTGAAGGATGTGCGTTATGGGATTATTGATTCCCCTCGGACGTGAGTTTCAATAACACAGAATAAACGGGTACAGAAAGTTCTCAGATTTGTTTTTGGATAAAAATCCACGCCGATATTGCTATTTTAATTGTTTGTACTTACATAGGGGATATATGTACATATAGTTTAGGTCCCAATAGTTTAAGTAAGGTTTAATTAGATCATAATAATTTAAAATTGTTAAGGTTTAGTTATATAATTTTAATTTTATGTTGTTTTTTCTCTAATAAAATATATTTTATCTGCAATAAATAATTATTACATTGTTTTTTACGTAAAATGCAACACACTTGGTCGTAGAGGCATGGGACCGACCGCATGCACGTGTGCTGTGTAGATACTGTTACGACTGGGTACCATAGTGATCTCGCAAGTATAAGTCTACTGTCATAGCGATGAGTTTCAATCAAAGTAAAGACATTGCTGCACAATTACATTATTATTATCATTGAGTTGAACAATACTCTTTGATATGTCTAAAGTTCAGACTGGCGAGTAATATCTAAAGTATAGACACGAGCAATATCCTCATGTATATTGGTTCGAATAATGGAAAAAAAGGGAAGAATGAAGGAAGAAATCATGCTGCGCCGACCCAAATAAATGGGATAAAGGCAAGGGAATGATGATGATGATCATGATAATATTGATTTGAACAATAAATAAATATATATGCCTGTTATAAAACTGAAATATTATACATAATTATAAACCTTCCTCTTGAATCACTCTACGAGTTTGTATTAATAAAAACGCATCAAAATTGCGTTGTCCGTTGCGTGGTTTTAAGGATCTCAGCATACATAGGGACAGACAGACAGAAGTCACTTTGTATATCAAAAAGCTTCGTCAAATTAGTGCCCAGATTAACTATAAATGTATAAGTTCAGGGAAACCTCACATAAACCGCAACAAACAGTAACTCAACTCACGTTGCCGGCAATAGCAACTATCGAACAATTGATTTCAGTGTTAATGTTAATAAGGGGCAGCCCGCCAAGTTAAACTATTTACCGAAACAATATAGTTTCGAAACTGAATTTGCGAAACACAATCCACGTATCAACACGCGGACTATTAAATGCCGTCAGAATTTACTTTAGCGATGAGCTCTCCAAGTAACTTTAACGCCACTTTCTTTCTCATTGAGATGAATTTACTGTATTTTTATAAGCGGTATGTATTAAATTACATACGAAACGGGTTTGCTTACGTCGTAGAAGTCGAATATCACTCATGTTTCGAATCGGTACGCGATTCATCGTCAGGTGCTACGATTCGCTTCAGCGCACATTAATATGTCTGAGACTTAACTCTTTGGCAACCGAGGATTTCGTAGCGCTACGCGCGTAGCCGATAACATGGGGAAATGCGTATGTAGTAGTAGAAAACTCGCTACGAGCACAGTGCCCACAGAGCGGGTTCCCGGTGTTGAAAGAAGGGAGTTATCTATGTAAAAATGCGGTAAGTAACTCAAATTACATATACGTTGCAGTTGCACCAAGGTATTGACGCCAAATCACTTTTATTATCTACATCTGAGAACCTCACACTAATCAACCTAGTCCCAAAGCAAGTTATCCTATGTATCTAAAACATCCACGGAACATTCGAGTTTATCACACAAATATTTGCCCTGGCCGGGATTCGAAAGCTCAATAGCTGGCTACCACTGCACCAACCGCATCAAAAGTATTTAAACAATATAGTTTCGAAGATGAATTCGCAAAAGATAATCCACGTGTCAGTCAACGCGCGGACTGAAAGCCGTCGGAATTTGCGTTCGGAATGCGAAAATCAATTTCGGGATCGCTCGGCAGTATTCGTGTGCTTATTGCCTGATGCGGAACCTTGCCTGCGAACAGTTAATCATTCAATGTCAGTTTACCATAATGTGTTATTTTTTCACAATGTTTCTAGGATAACTATTCATTCTTTACGTCTTATGTCCAGATCCAGCGCTCTTCACCCCGCCGTAGAGGGGAAGAGATGGAAGAAGGTCATACGAGAGAAAGTGATGCAAAAGGGAGCCAAAAATAACCCGTTCATGTACAGATTACATTTGAATCTCCTTTTGAAGTCAGTGCCTTGAGTGGTTTCAATTATTTACTATGAAAATAGATACCACGCATGAAGCTTTTAATGATATCTTACTATTTGGTATTTACGAGTATTTTTGTTTGATAAAAAAGTTTACGTGAGGTTCTATCATGCACTTAAGAATTCAATAAATATTTTGTTAAGCTTTCAGCTTGCTTTACAAAACGATAACAATATTAATAATAACGATAAACGTTTTAACAGTTCGTAAACCCACCGGCACGGCATTACGAAATAATCATCAACTTGCTTGATATTCAAAATGAAATTTGATTGAAAACAAAACAACCTTAATAACTGCTACTTAACTAAGAAATCAAAAGTTAACCTATTAATTGGGTGATTCTCATATAGTTTTAAAATATAAACATTTTTTTTTATTTTTTTTTCTGTGATATATTGCGGTGTATATTAAGAGTACATACCAAAGGCTAATTTTTGGTGCAGATGGACAAGCTTAATACCCTCTGCAAGTGATTAAAGTAATGCATGTGTACACGGCTGTGACATCCCTAAGCATAGTTGTGAGACTGTATAACATGGGTGTGACAATTTCATCGAAAATCAAGTAATTGTGTCAAATAACAAGTAACCAAGTAGCCAGGATCATTCACCAGCAACTTGCTCTTCGATACGGTCTTGTGGGGTCTGAGGTGCCGTACTATAAGTACGCACCGATGCCAGTTCTTGAGAATAGTCGTGCCACGCTCTATTGTGATCGATCTATCACCACGGACAGGACTATTGTAGCCAATAAGCCTGATATCGTTTTGGTAGATCGATCCAAGCGCCAGGCAGTGCTCGTCGACATCACCATCCCCCATGACGAGAACCTCGTGAAGGCCGAGAAGGACAAACTCAGCATGTACCTTGACTTGGCTCACGAGGTGACCGCCATGTGGGATGTTGACTCGACGATCATTGTCCCGATAGTCGTTTCGGCTAACGGTCTTATAGCGAAGAGTCACGACAAACATCTTAAGAGACTCTCGCTAGATGGCTGATTTAATTTATTTTTCTTTGGTGACATCTGCGGAAAAAATACAACAAATTGATAACCCAACTTAGCAAACAAAATCATCAAATTATTCAAATATACTACAAGAATGTCACAACCAAGCATTACATGTCACAACCGAGGTTTGAAAAATTCCGTGGTCGTGACATTTAGATCTATCTATGGTCGTGACAAATTTTGAACATGTGCGACATAATGGAACAATTTGCTTTGTCTCGCCAATTTTAAACAATCACCTTATTCTGTTATTTCTGAGGTACAATTTATATAAGTATCAATAACATAACAGTAGAACTTACATTTAAAACTCATTCCACGGTGGTGACGTACTAAGGTTGTCCTTTTCTTTAATAAATACAAGAAAATAATTTTGCTATACATTCACCGCACTTTGTCATAAGCAGAACCGACAAGAAGATAGTTTTTCCGTTCTTAAAAAGCCTAAATAGGGCTGCTAGCTTCAAATGTAATTGTCTACCAAGTTACACGTATTTAAACAAACACACATGGCTGTGACAAAAAAATTGATCACAAACTTTATGATGTTCTGAATCAGAAACTGTTACATTATACTTTTACAACTTTTTAATAATGTTATCAGACATTTTATTAGCTTTGCGTCATTCGTATAACATTAGTCAAAATTACTTGATATTGTAGCAGAAAAAAATATTTTATTAGAAAATCGGGAGATATCACACGGCATGGACGTGACATTTTGGGCAAACATTCTTTTTTTTATATTTATTTCTGAATATTTTAAGGTAAATGTGTTTATAAAAGATACGTAGAGGATATTTGCTCAACAAAGGCATAAATAGATTTTTGATTTAAACAAAATAAACATGTGATTCTTACAAATCACAAAAAAATGCATGAGAATAAGAATTACCCAATTATGCTTCTCATTGATCCCCGCCATCACTGATTTCACTTTAGCTTCAAATGTCACCGCAAGCTCATAATACTGTTTGAAAAGTTAAACGGAACAATGCAACGTTGAGGATTTAATTCGGACAAACTTATAAATATTTATAAGTGTACCAACTGAAAATATGTTTATATTTAAGTACAATAGCTTACTGTCAAGGAGCGTGACAGGCGTTGCTGCATGGCTGAATGCATACGGAATAAAAAACGGTTTAAAATAAGAACGTATGTTAACATGATGCAAAGTACGAAAAGATAAACAAGAGAGCGTTTTATTTTTCGTTCATCTTTTCTTTCTGTGCAGGATATTTGCAGTTTTATCATACAATGCTCGGAGAATGGATGCAGCCACTTTGTTCCGTATAGGAGCAAGGAGATGATTCAAACTTGATATTCTTCTCATAAAATATGTAATTTTCCAAAATATACAATAATTTTGTCTTCATAGGCGTGAGTGTTAGAATGCAAGTGTTTGATGATGTGGTGTCGCGTGTGTCGTATGTGAAAGAGCGTCTGTGATTGGTTAGAATTAGTATGTCGTGATATGTGAACGCTTTGATTGGCTTAACCTTTATACATTGCAAATGGGACTTTAATACAAGGTGGTAAGTGTGATATTGTGTGTGCTTAAACTATTAGTGAACTTAAAAACTAGATAAACGGAGCGCAGCGAACATCTTCCCGGGCCTTGAAAGCTCCTGGATAGCTTTCAAGTGGAGTCATCGGCAGGCAGCAGACACAGGCGGTTGAGGGCTCGACGGACGGTTCCACCAGCGGTCTTCACGTCTGCAACGCGCGTTATCCCATCGGGTCCAGGAAACAGTTTGATGACTCTTCCTAAGCGCCAACAAAGCGGCGGGGCCTCATCCTTTATCAGCACCAAGTCGTCTAGACGTAGATCCCGGCCTTTGACCCGCCATTTCGTGCGTTGCTGCAGCTCTGATACATATTCGCGCGACCAGCGCTTCCAAAAATGTTGGCGCACTTGCTCAACGCGCTGGAATCTGTTGCGGAGTGGAGCGCTGTCCTCGCCGTAGCTCGCAGTTGGTAGTGACGTAAGCGGCCTGAAGATCAAAAAGTGACCCGGTGTGAGCGGTTGGAAATCGTTGGGTGATGGACTGAGGGGACATAAGGGTCGGCTATTGAGGATAGCTTCGACTTGTGTAAAAAGGGAAGACAGTTCCTCGAATGTTAAATGAGTCTGCCCTAAAATGCGTCGAATGTGAAATTTAGCTGACTTAATTCCGGCCTCAGCTAGACCGTTGAAGTGAGGAGCGTATGCGGGAGAAAATTTAAATTGAATGTGTCGCTGAGCTGCAAAGTCACAAATTGAGTCATTGTTGTTTTTGAGGAAATCTTTTATCTCTCTGGCTGCAGCTACGTAGTTTCTGCCATTGTCACAAAAAATTACCTTGGGTGTACCTCTACGAGCAATGAATCGACTAAGAGTTAAAATGAAGGCGTCCTTGCTCAACTCACTCACGGCCTCTAAGTGTACACACTTATACCGAAAACAGATAAAAAGGCATAAATAACACTTGGTTATTTTGCATCCACGGCCCTTTCGGTCCGTGATCAAGAAGGGACCAGCAAAATCAGTTGCAGTAGTCATAAATGGAAAATCCGTTTCTACGCGATCAGGGGGCAAGTCACTCATAATATTGTCCATGCCACTGCCATCAAATCGGCGGCATTTGTAGCAATATTTGTATACATCTAGTGCAAGTTTACGGCCACCTATAGGCCAATACTGATCACGAATACTGGTAAGTAACAGTTGGGGTGGGGCGTGCAACAGGCGTACATGTTCGTTCTGAAATATTAGTTTCGTTAAATGATGATTACTTTTCAATAAAATAGGGTGCCGTTTATCATAGGGATGATTTGAGGTATTTATCCTACCACCGACACGAACCAAGCCCTCTTCATCAATAAATACATTTAGTTGGTTTAAATTAGACTTACGCGGCAATGGTCTTTTATTTATTCAATATTCTATTTCTATAGGAAACGATTCTAGCTGAGCGAATTTAATGAGGTTGTTTAGAGCCTTATGTAGCTCTTCTGTCGATAGTATGCCCGAGTGCTTGTTTTGAGGATTTTGAGAATTGTGAATAAATCTAAGTACTCTAGCGGCTACTCTCTGTGCTCTAAGAAGTTTGGAACACCTGGAGATGTCTATAAACGACACCGAAGGTGTGGACTCCGCCACCAAAGCAGGCAACGCTTTCAATTCGGGAAGCTCCACAGCTTGAACATTTTCACTTGGCCATGAACTTTCGTCCTGCTCAAGAAAGGCTGGGCCGTACCACCAACTGTCAGATTTGCTGACATTTTGGGGGTCCACTCCTCTGGTACACATATCAGCTGGATTCTCTGCTGTAGGTACATAGCGCCAATTCTCGGGGTCAGATAGCTCCGTAATAGCGGCCACTCTGTTAGCAACGAAAGTCTTGGCCTTGCTTGCTGATTTAATCCAACCCAGCGTTACTTTGGAGTCTGACCAATAGACGTGGCGATTTATTTTGCAGCGCAGAGCTTGAGTGAATGCAGAACTTAATTGAGCTCCTAATAAAGCGCTACAGAGCTCGAGCCGGGGAATGGTGCTGGGTTTCAGGGGCGCAATGCGGGCTTTGGCGCACAATAGACTTACTTGTACCTTGCCTGTGACGTCAATAGATCTGAGGTAAGTACTTGAGCCATAGGCACACTGAGAAGCGTCACAAAATGTATGCATTTCGATGTGCTTGTGCCTATCGATAAGAACTCGCCTTGGTACTTGAAATGACGATAGTAAGTTTAGATTTTCAGTAAACCTCAGCCAGGATTTCTTAATATTTGAGGGTACTTCTTCGTCCCAATCCAATTTTAGTGACCACAGGCTTTGTAAGAGAATCTTGGGTTTTATGGTGCATAAAGATAGGACCCCGAGGGGATCAAAAATTTTAAATGTGGATGATAATATCGACCTTTTGGTTAGAATATGTGGAGGTGAATATTCGATTTGAAATTGAAGTACATCTGCAGCAGGACACCAACCTATACCCAGAGTGCTAGTGGCGTTGCTTATAATGAGATCGCCTTCCTCGGGTAAAGAGTGATCCTCGAAAAGAGAAGACAGGTTAGACCTATATTTCCGCAGATGAAAACACCCTTTGGCAAGCTCTCCTGACACTTGACGTTGAATGTACTTGAGTGCTTCTTCATCATCAGCCCCGGTCAATAAATCGTCGCAATAGAAGTCATTTTGAATGATTCTTTTTAAGTTAGGGTCAGCACATTCATCGCCGAGTTGCCAGATACACCTAGTAGCGAGAAAGCTAGCACTCGAAAAACCGTAAGTTACTGTGTTTAACCTTAGAGTGCGCAAAGGTTCGTCTTCATTGTCGCGCCACAGGATAAGTTGCATGTCTCGATCCGATTCTCTTACAAGGACTTGACGATACATTTTTTCGATGTCCCCAGAAATTATGTATTTATGTTGCCGGAAACGTACAAGTATATTAAATAAGGAGTCCTGAATGACAGGTCCTACCATTTGTAGGTCATTCACGGATACCCCTGAAGTACTAGGTGCCGACGCGTCGAAAACAACACGTAGCTTCGTAGACTCGCTCTTAGTCCTGATAACAGGGTGGTGAGGAAGGAAGTAAGCGTTTTTAGGCCTATGGACTGGTGCTTCCGTTAAATGTCCGAGTTCAGCGTATTCGTGGATAAAATCTGCATACGCCCCTTTTAGCTCGGGTTGTTTGCGGAAACGAGCTTCCAAGCTCGCGAACCGCTTTTTTGCCAACGAGTAGGAGTCACCTAGGCTGTCCTTTTCCTCACGCATAGGGAGGCCAACGCAGAAACGGCCATTTTCTAGCCTATACGTGTTTGAAAGAAAGTGCTGTTCACAACGCATTTCTTCTTTGGTGAAGGGATGAGATTGTGGGACATTTTCTAGCTCCCAGAATCTCTGTAGCTCTTCATCGATATTAGGCGAGGTACCTACCTCATTGATAACAAGGTTACAGTGTGTAATTTTACTCGATTGGTTATTTTTATTTTGTGGTAAAGTAGGCAAAGGACCTGCGAAGAGCCATCCTAGCTTAGAGCTTCTGAGAATAGCTTTATTAGTACCTAACGAGTGCTGAGAAGAACTGATTAGGTCCCAAAATAGGTCAGCACCAATAAGCATGTCAATAGAGGATGACTCGAAAAATCTGGGGTCCGCTAGTTGAAATTGAGAGAGGTCGTACTGACTGGCATCAAGTGCGACCTTGGGTAATTTTTATGCTATTTTTGGAATAACTAAGCACATCAGACTAACATTGAACGGGTCAGTAAGAGACTGAAAATGAAGTGCGCAACGTTTCGCCTGAAGGGCTAATGGGGTGTCTGACAGCCCGATTACACTGACATTTGTAGGCTGAGGAGCCAAATTTAATTTATTTCGTACCCTTTCGGTAATGAACGTAGATTGACTACCGCTGTCAAGCAGAGCTCGCGCTGTCAGCACTTGGTTCGTGTCGGGGTTCCTTAACTGAACCTGAGCAGTGCATAGTAGAACCTCGGAAGTGGTACCATTAGTGTTGGTGATAGCAGCTAAGTTTTGGGTATGGGATTGAGTTGGGTTAGCACTGGGAAATTCGGTGGGCTCTGAAATGTGCAATAACGTATTGTGTTTTTGTATACAGGAACGGCAAGAACCCGGCAGCCTGCACCTCTGAGCCTTATGGCCAAACCTGAGACAGTTTTCACACAAATTTAATTTAGATACTAGGGCACTTCTATCCTCGGCAGTTTTATTTTGGAATGTGGTGCATTCGTAAAGACGATGGGCACCCTTGCACAACAAACATTCAATTGGAGGCCTAGAAGTAATCGGTGCAGTATGCTTGGTTGTCAGGGCGAAAGATTTAGTTTGAGATTTAGGCTGAATTGACTGGGGTAATATTTTAGGTTTATCTTGTCGTTGCCTGCTGACGGTCTCTAAAACATTAGCACGGTTCTTCAAAAATCAAAAAAATGATCTAATGTAGGGATTTCCGGTAATGTTGTTCTCGTTTCCTCCCATTTATAACATGTACTGCTATCCAATTTTGCTGTTACCATATATATAATGAGGACGTCCCATTGCTCGACAGGTAACCCCAAGGTGCGGAGAGCCCGCAAGTTTTTATTTACATGATCAACAATAAAACGAAGTGACTTGTCGGTCTCTCGCACGGTCTCGATGCTGAACAACGCCTTTAGGTGATTATTAATCAATTGCCTTTTGTTGTCATAGCGCTTACAAAGGAGTTGCCAAGCCTCAGAATAATTCGCGTCGGTTACTTCTAAATTACAAAGAACACGCGCTGCTTCCCCTTCCAAGTAAGAGAGGAGATAGTGGTACTTGTGAATATTTTTAACATTATCGTTTTCATGGACTAAGGAGGTAAACGTTTCCTTGAATTCGAGCCATTTAAAATATGTGCCATCAAAGGTAGGAATTTTTATGACCGGCAATTTAAATCCTAGCATATTATTATTATTACAATGTGAAGCGCTCGAATTTGCATTACACGATGAGTAATTTTCTTTAGAGGCCGAATTAGATTCAATGAAGTTTTGTGCTATCGAAATGTAACTGTCAAATTCTTGCTCAAAAGAATCGCGAATATCTAATTCCTCGGCTTGGTTACATCCTTCACAAATCTCCAATTGGCCTTGCACCACATCGAACTCATTCAATAATGATTGCATTCTCGATAATTTTAGCGATAGCTTATTTATATCCAAAGGTGTAACATTTTCTAATTCAGAAATATCATCGAGATAGGTTTTAAACTTCGTTAAACGACCTTTTATATTGCTACGCTTAGCCTTTAATTGTTTAGAATCGGCCATAACGCTAAATTACCGAGAAACAAGTGGTAAATAAGTTAAAAATAATAGGTACGATACGCTCCTCGCTTCAATGTCCACAGCTGGTCGGCGCGGCAACTGCACCGGTTCCTTATCAGCTGGCTCGGGCGCAGACAATAAGTAGGTACCGGGCCGCTAAAGATTCACCACGTAGTTGTCTCTGCAAATGCATAAAATACGCACGCTAAATCATCTAATTGATGTTATCAAGTATTAAATAGTTGGGCTAGACAATGTTTAAGTAACGTTCTGTTATTAATAGGGACTTATTAGTTTGTTAAATAGTTGTAACGTAGAACTAGGCATAAAAAGGACTTATATTTTATTTAACTACGAAGAATTAGCTTTAGGAAGAACGAATATAGTGCCATAGGTAAGTAGTAGGCTAGATGTTGTTCCTTAAGCACTAATTTAAAGTTAAGCTACACATTGGATAACTAACACTTTCGTTTATTTGTACTAGATAGTTAACACGAGTATTTAAGACTTGTTTAGGTACGTTAAAATTGTTATAGTTGTGTTTATTGGAATGTTTCACTTGAAAACAACTTGCATAAATTTTGAAATCCTATAAGAATAGACCATTAAATTCGAGAAACTGAAATCACTATCTACACAAATCAAAGAGGATTTATCTAGGGAATAGATAGGAACGGGCTCACTTGATGTAGGTCAGGCAGGGTGAGTTAGGCACTTTGGGTGCTGATGACTGCGTCGCGGGCCCGGCGCCGGCTGGCGCGACTTGAACTGCTCGGGAGTGTAGTGGACTGGCTGCACGCTGTAGGCACCTAGGCGCAGCTGATTGCCTTGGTGTTCGCCCAAGTATCTAGGCGCTGCTTGAAGCCTGCGTGGCGATGTCCACTTCTAGCCTCTCAGAGAGACGATACTTCGTGATGTAGACTTCAGCTCCGGTTAGGAATTGTTGCAGGTCCTGTCACGGTCGCCACTATCGGGATTTTATAAAAAAAATTATTTCAACTTATCTTAGTGTTATTAATTAATACCCGATAACCTCGCACCAATCGATCTAGTCCCACAGTAAGCTCTGGTATAAGCCTGTGTTATAGGCACTAGGTGATGATATACATACTTATATAGATAAATACATACTTAAATATTTACATAGAAAACTTCCAGGACGCAGGCACTAATATTAATATATTGTCGGGATTCGAACACAGGACCGCCTCTATCACCAGGACCATCTACCACTGCACCAGCTGCGTCGTCAAATATTTTTTCAATACAAGGATCTGTATAGTATTTACATAAATCATCATCATCATTTCAGCCAGAGGACGTCCACTGCTGGACACAGTTCTCCTCAATAGACTTCCACATGGGCCGGATAGCAGCGACCCGCATCCAGCGAGTCCCCGCAACTCTAACCAGGTCGTCCGACCACCTTGCGGGTGGTCGTCCCATACTGCGCTTGCCGGTACGTGGTCTCCACTCGAGAACCTTTCTGCCCCAACGGTCATCGGTCCTTCGAGCTACGTGCCCCGCCCATTGCCACTTCTACGAATTTCCTAATTTCTGATTCGGTCTCGTAGACAAATCCTGAGCATAGCTCTTTCCATAGCTCGCTGAGTGACTCTGAGCTTCCTTAAAAGGCCCATAGTTAGAGACCACGTCTCGGCTCCGTAGGTCATCACCGGTAATACGCACTGGTTGAAGACTTTCGTCTTCAAGCACAGAGGTATGTTGGACGAGAAACATAAATACATAGTTAATACATAAATACATATTATTTACATAAATACATGTTTTAAAATCGCACTGCAAAGGATTGCTCCAGATGTCATAGTCGTACACACTCATATACAAAAACCGTGGAAGAACTGCTGTTCGATTTTGATTTCGACGAAGTTTCGATTTTCGAAAGCCAGGCTTTCGATCATTGGAACTTCGAAAGCCGGGCTTCTCAGACCGTAACGTAGCATCAATAAATGATAAGGTATAAAGGCAAATGTTTGTTTATACGGCACAGCATCAGTCGAAATGGTAAGCAAAGCATTTGCATGCATTTGCAATAGGCTCGTGGGCGAATCTGAACCTAGCTCCACGCTACTCGCGAAGTTGGCTGAGGTCGGGCGATACTGTGGAGAGCCACTTCGCTGCAGAAACGCATACTTCGGCCAATTTCGCAAGTAGTGTGGAGACGCAATGAGAGCTTTGGCCACGAAGTTCGTCATTATTCTATCGCGATTATCAAGCACAATAGGAGAGCAAGTCGCCATATGTTTGTAATCTAATTAGACTCAGTCTTGGGGTAACTCAAAACTGAAACTGCAGTAGAAACTGTAAAAAACCGAAGAAATTAGAATCAACGTTAGACATGGGAATGTGAGTGGCAAAAAATCTTGTACAACATGTATGACGGTGTATAACTGAACTTAGAAATCTGGGTTTAAGTCTCGTTGTTGCGCTAAAGTAATGATATGTTGTCGACTCATACAAATGTCTACTCCAAGTCTTACCCACAGCACAGACTATGCACAAATCACAACAATTTGCACGCCGCAAATGAAATCTCATGATACGACATCATAATCGATGCTGAAATTAAGCCATTACAGTTCAGGTGCTCATTTTACTTAACTAGTTGCAGAAATGCCAACTTTCTTACAGTTTTAGAGTTATTACAATAGGGATGTAGATTAAAACAAAACAATGTTATTTAAACTTTCGGGACACATATACCTACCTTAGTGAGAGATTTTCGTATATGGCTGATGGCAGTGGTCACCGCTTGCGGTCTAGCGCCAATCTCACTCTGGCTGTACCGTCTAATAAGACGCGTACCTATAGCAAGTCTTTCACGGTAAGCGCAGTGAAGTTGTGGAATGAGTTGCCTTTGTCCCTTAGGAAGTCTCCATCTGTTGCATCACTTAAGACTAACTTGAAGAAATTGTGGCTGTCCGATGACGTGTGAATTCATTGAATACTATATTTCTGTGGCTCTAGTGAAAAGGGGTTAAACTCGAAAAACACTACTTTACAGGAGACGCAAAAAACCGTTGCGGCTTAAAATTATTCAGACTTTTGATCACTGTACTTCAACCACTATACTTACAAATAAACTTTAAATGCAGTTTTAATATAAAAAAAATCCTCTTTCACAGGGTAATTTTCTTCCTTCTCCAAAGTTAACGGTTAAAAAAAAATGTGACTTATATCCGTGTAGACATGTGCGCCGGTCGCAGAATGCTCGGCGGCGGCGTCTGTCAAAAAATCGGCGGCGGCGGCGTGAAATCGGCGTGAAATCGGCGTCAGGGTTAGGTGAATGAAAAAACATATTGATGGGTATGTTTTATTGGATTTGAGAGAAAATCAGTTAAATACGTGGTATAAAAACATTTTAAAAATCAAATCAAAGTCAGAATAATAATGTTGTATGTAAGATCAATAACTTCTAAGTAACAAAATTAAATATTCCCTTAAATATCAACGTTCTAAATATTAAATTACACGTGAAACATCACATCAAAATATATAACATTTTTTTTTCTAAAATAGTGTCAGACCACGCTAACTCAAACCATACAAAGTGAGTCAGTTTGTATGGTTTGACAGTTCATTTGCTGTGCAGAGTTAGCGTGGTCTGACTATAATCAAATCACAGTTTACGTTATATCAACAATTTGTATATAATCAACAATTAGTTTAAATCGAAGTATTTTTGGTAAAATCGTAAAGTTATTATAATAATAAATACCATAAAATGGGACGATTTTATGCAAAAGGGTTCACTTTGTTGATAAGGACGCACTGTCAGGATTTTTTTTATTATTATTTGTATAAAGATGGACTCTAGTAATAAATGACAAAGTGGACGTTATTCTTTTGGTTGAAAACGTCAGAAATAAGTTTTTGTTTTGCTTAACTTCTGAAAAACTTTATTAAATTGCGTCTTTCTGCTAAAATGAGATTGTCCAATGAGTTATTATTTAACCAAGCGTGGTAATAAATGCAGTAATGATTTCATAGTTAATACCATGTTAGTGTTATAATTTCTTACTAAACTGAGTTAGTTGCACATAGACCTATTAATTCTAATACTATGTGTAATAAACAGAGTTTTAATAGAGGTAAAATAAATACCACATGGTAATCTACTTTTGTACTTTACTTACCGTCCAAAATAGCTGTCCGGGTCTTCTTTTTGTGCATTTGCCAAACAGGGTATGCAAAACACCTGCTTAGGAGACACACTCCGTCTCTTCCCATCTTGTTCTACCATAAGATTCCCGAAATGCTTCCAGCAGTAGCTTGGTTTGGCTTTACAATGCAAATGGTTTATTTTTAAACATTTTACTTTTAATTTATGAATGTCTGATGATCCGTCTTCACTTTGTTCCTCGCTCATAATGAATTTAAAATAAACGTCACATACACCAGAAACTAAAACTGTAATCTACCGCGCACACGCAACACAAACTGACTAATGAGTTACCCCGCTTAATAATATTTTTTCTAGTGTTTAAGGGATTACACCTGACCTGAGTGAGCGGTGGGGGTAAGGATGTGGGCATGCAGCACAACAGTGCCACAATAAAAATAACCCTTATTGTTTTCCGACTTTTACAGATAACAAGTATTAAAAAAAACATGAACACCACGATTTTGAGGGGCAATGCAACTCCATTTTACAATTACCTACCGAGATTTTTAATCGTACATACACAAAAACCCGTAACATCGGACATTTGGCGTAAATCGCTTTTTTTTCTTAAATTATTAAAAAAAAACACGCTTTATTTTCTATTCACATAAAAAGTGTCCCGAACACTTATTGAAAACCCCCCCGGACGTCCTCCAGATGGCCTTCAAACTAGAACTATTCTGGGAAAAACCGGCAGCCCTACTCGTACAGAAAATAAATATCATATCATCTATTTATAAAGTACAGGACAGGTTACATTATTTAAATCCGCATAAATACAAATTACTGAAGGTCACGCCGATTTCACGCCGATCATTCATCGGCGGCGGCGGCGTGTCAAAAACGGCGGCGGCGGCGCCGCGCCGCGGCGGCGCACATGTCTATATCCGTGCCGAAACGTGTTCTTAAGGACATAACTTACTTTATACCCCTTTTCACCCATAACACTTACACTACCCGGGAATATAACTGAACTTATACCAATTTTCACCACTATTTTAGAAAGTGTAAATGGACTTGCTGTTCGGTTTATTTAAAGTTATCTCCTTTTATAAAGGAAAAATACATGAACACCCTAAATAAGAAATACCTAACTAAACGAAACCTATCATTTAAGAGCTTTATTTCAGAGATAATCCTAAGAAAACAAACTTTTACCCTTTTGCACTCAATTAATTTAGGTGTACTGTAATATAAACACACTTTTACCAATGGTTTTTTAGAAGTTATATCATTTTTTGCGGTGCAGTGATAATAAAAAATCTTCATTTTTATTTATTCTTTATTACAAAAATAACAGAAAAAGTCAACATTAGCATATAAAATTATTCTCGTCGTTTTTAACTTTTGGATTTTCATCAAAAATAATAAAATATTAAGTAATCAACTGTCTTAAGCGATACAAGATGATAAGTACCTAAAACGAGATAAGTACGAAATTTACTTTTTCCAGTTAGCTTACAATTACGAATAACTTTTAGTATGAGACCTTCCTTATAAGTACTAAAATTTTATCGCAATTGTGAATATTTAGACACGGAAAATAACATGTATCACGTTTTGAGGGCCAGCTTGTAAAATTTCAACTCTTGTATAAAATCAATTCTTGCCTGTGCTCTGTTGGCGCCAAAAGATGGGAATCTACCACATCTTCAGAACATAACAATTTTTCGTAAAAGATCTTACACTCGGGTTTATCAAATTTAACAAAAAACTGTTTTTTTACCGATATCCATATTGGCCCGCTGTAAATCTTTCATATACAGGAAATAATGAAATATGTTCCTCGACGGCTTTCAATCCACTTTTACTTATTTTTGTGGTACTCAGCATTATACATCACGCTGAATCTAGGACAAGTTCTTTACTGATTTTAAGTTTTTCAGTTACTCCTGGAACAAACTTTGATGTTTCGTCAAATGGTTATCGCATTACCAGCCTCTGCAAATGCGATAACACTCTCTTCTTTACTTTTGAATAATTGGCAAACTGTCTATTCTTTGTTGCTTGCGTCTACTTTTGTGTTTTTAAACTCTAATTCAATTAAATTAGCAATTAACTGAACCCTTTTGTTATATATTCTCCTAAAGCCCTATTAACTCTCAAATATATTTTTTTGAGTTCTTCTTGCATATTTATTGCGCATTTCATTTTAAAATTTCCTAGCATCTAAACTCTCTCCTTTATTTTTTTGTTTTCATACAATTTGTTTCATATTTACCAAAATGTCTCCTCTTTTTCCTTTCCTCCCTATGTTTATTTTCTCAGTTTTTTTAGGTTGTCGTTTTCGTCCTTGACCGACTCTGTCCCAAAACGAAAGTTGCTCTGCTTCTTCTGCCGTTCCGGTTTCTTCCGTTTCTTGTAAATTTTCTGAGTCAGATTCAGTGAACGCTACGTTCTGCCTATTTCAGGAGTGCTAATAGAGTCGACACGATTATTGTCACCTTTCTCCTCAACAAGTTTGAGCATTCGATCGATTCGAGATCGGCCTGCTATTCAGTGTAACAAACTAAAAAATATTTTTAATCCTAGGGCCACCTTCCGGGCACCAGACCAGTCCCATGGTACCGTATTATTATATTGTCATATTTAAGTAGGGAGTAGGTACATGAGCAAAATCTCAGCTCAATCAGTTGCAGATATTCTGCTTCAAAATAGAATTGCAATATCCCGAACAAACACACTAACATACATTACAAGTTAAACAACTTAAAAAAATGCCTACATCACTACTGTAGGTCAGTCTAACTGGAGAGCCAAATTTTATAATGGGATGATTTATTAAGGTACGGACAGACGTGCTCAAAAAAAAGCATGCTCATAAGCTTGCTTAAAATTAGCATGCTCTGCAACTGTTCACATTTGCCAGCAATAAGCATGCTTGTTTTAAGCACACTCATAAATAAGCATGCTTAAAGCAACCGTACGGACATACGTACTTATTTGGCACTTCTATCTCGGCCAAAATGGATGTACACAGATATAGTGACAGTGCTATCCGCGCAGAACTCATTATAATAATCATATTGCTTGCAACGGAATTGATAAAGAGCATTTTGGTGAAAAAGAAAAGAACTAAAAAAAGGAGAATTTGGGTTCGTAATTGGATAAACAGAAGAGAATCACTGGGAGCAAGTAATCGATTGTTGGCAGAGATGCGAAGCGAAGATCTCTACAGTTTTTTCTTCTCCCCAACGCGACATTTTGAATTGCAACTGTCGTGGATCGAGATCGAATCGATAATAGCATGCTAATAAGCAAACCTGTTCAGACGTGCACGGAGCACGCCCCCTTCCACCCGCGCCTCAGGGAGCATGCTCGAAAATCAAACGTCGGTTGATTTTTCAGCATGCTCTAAATAAGCTTGCTCATTACTAGCAACGTTGTGTCACACGTGCTACTAATGAGCACTTGCTCAATAAAAGCATGCTTTCGTGCTAGTAATGAGCACGTCTGTCCGTACCTTTAGATTCAAGTGTAACTAGGTACTTAAAATAAACGACAGCGAAGAGACTTTATAATACAAACTTCTTGGTACAAGTAATCGTCGTGGTGTAAAATGATACATCTCACTGGTATAAGTCTATATACACCCATAAATGCTAAATATTTATTCGTGAATATGGATTAATTTCGATTTATTTTTATAAATTATGGGTAAATTTCTGGTGCAAATAGGTACAAGTAAACATTGATCATTAAATACCAGATTTCATAAGAGATACAATTCGACTTATACCATTAATGTTTAATATTAAGTAGTGAATACAGATTAAAGTCGATTTATATTCTTTAAGGTTTGTAATCTTGTTTTGTAAAAAGGTATAAGTAAACATTGATCCTTTAACACAGGATGCGTCAAAAGAGACAAATGAACTTAAATCGTTCTCCACATGCAAAACACCAAATTGTTCAATGTTATCTTTAGTTGCACCATATTTCACGACATAATTCACCATATATACCGTTTGGCACAATCCTAACTTTGTCATTTTAAAAGATAACTTAGCTCCGATTACACCAAAAGATGCGCAATTTTTTTTTGTGAATTTTGGTGTATATAACGCAAAAAGGCCATAAGTGCACTTTAACCCCTTTTCACTAGAGCCACAGATTTATTTACGCATTTATATGTATTATATGTAGATATATATATATGTATATATAATATATATCTTATAAATAGTACAAATATATGTGTATTATTACTTACTTAGTTTATGTACTTATTATAGTTTTATTAAGTATAATATAGATATCTTGGTTGTACGCAGTGTAGTTTGCCTATTTTCTTCGTATACCCATTCCTTCAATTGCTCAAAGGTTAACTGGAAGAGATCCCTAATAGGGATAAGTTCGCCTTTGTACATATTTCATTTGTTATCAATGTATTTATAACCAGTTGTTGTGTACAATAAAGCGTTTACATACATACATACATACATATTTAATATAGTATAAGCGGTTTACTCTCACGTGAAATTGTCAGGAACGGCCCGACATGTTTCGAACTCGTACGGAGCTCTTCATCAGGGACTGCTACCCGTACAGCCGCGCGGTAACTTTGTCACAGATTTCTTGAAACATGTCGGGCCGTTCCTGACAAGTTCACGTGAATTCAATACAATGTTGTTGATATGCATAGCAAGTGTCTGTTCCAGGTCTAACCCACAGCAGACTATGCCCGAATCACCGCATTAATGAGAATGACGCTCACCACAATTTGCACGCTGCGAATGAAATCTCTCGGAAATGGTTAACCATTAATTAATATTTTAAACATTACATTATTATCAGATGCTTCATTAACACCGAGGTGTTGTTTTATGTTTTGATTCCAACATGTTTTTCTCAATGTCTACGTGTGACCTGTTTGGCTGATGATTTATGATTTCTACTGATGTTAAATTCTACAGCGTACTGTAGTTATATCAATAAAATTAGCTCAATATGTCATGAAACGAAGAAAATAAAATCCAAAAAAATTATATTATCAAGGGACGCAAATTAAATGATTTTATTTTTATCCGAAAGCTTTTTTTAGAAGCCTTACAAAACCGTAATTGTATGACAACCATGAACTGAAACACACTTTTTCACGGAGAAAATGGCAATACCCATAAAATATAACGACTTCACGATTAGATGGCGTAGGAATGTTAATACTGTGATGGTAATTTCTCTCTTTTTAGTATTTGTTATAGCGGCAACCGAAATACATCATCTGTGAAAATTTCAACTGTCTAGCTATCACGGTTCATGAGATTCAGCCTGGTGACAGATGGACAGAAACACGGAAGGACAGCGGAATTTTAGTAATTGGCTCGGTTTGTAGTGCAGCTGCCTACTGAGCTGGCGGTCCTGGGTTCGAATCCCGGCCAGGGCAAATATTCTCGAATATTTGTTCCTGGGTCACGGATGTTATATATATATATATAGTTTGGGACTAGGTCGATTTGTGTTGTGTAAGATAGTCTCTTAATATTTAGTTATCTATTTATTTTATCGCATTTCTTACCGCATTTCCTTTACAATCTTTTGTTGTGCCCACCCTCTTTCCTTTCCTCGTGTAGAGACGTGACATGAGCATAATCAAGTTACGTTGACTTGCAGCAATTAGGAGAAGTTCTTAGATGGTTCGGAGGTACGGTGTCCTTTGTTTTGAACGCTTTCATCTAAATTGGAAGGTATTTCGACGGTTACACGCTCCACGTATCGACATTGGCCGCGACTCCATTACTTATGTATGAATGTCTTGTTTGTGTTGAAGGTAAGACTGTTGATTAGATTTGCTGATGTATAGATGCTTATTTTATTTATTTTACCGGGAAATTGCGTATATATGCACGAAAATATTGATATGTTTCTACTAAACAATTTGATAGCAATGAAATATCTGCAAATAACACGCTACATAAAAAATACTTCATAGTTATCGGTCCTAGTTGACGGAAGTGCTACTGTGCTCTCCGATTGATAGCTTGATGCCGGCTGTACACTACTCGCGAAGAACGACAGTTTTCAGCTCCACACTGCACTGTCGTATTTACCTAACCTCGGTCAACTTCGCGAGCAATTTAAAGCTTGCATTAGAACAATTTAGCCTGTGCCGTAGATACTCGTACATATATTATGTCATGTTAATTCGTGTAAATTTATAATATTCTTTGCCACCAAATAAGAACCTGAATTTGAAAGCTCAGCAGTAATAGATTTTAGCGACACGGATAACGAACTGAAAAAATGACTTCGGCCTGAGTTTTACGGAAAAAAAAAAAAACTGAATCCCTTAATTCTAAATAAAATTGATTACAATTCGCTAAAATGGATGCGAGCGAAATGAAACAACCTGCGCATGGCGAAAATTGTCTTTCATCTTACGCCCTTTACACACGCCTCCTAATAAACCTAATAGAATATAAAGCAAGTACATGCTCGTAATTAGAGTGAGAGATTTCCCGACACTACGTAGACTCAAACTCAAAGAACACTTACAATACGTAATGTACTTAGCGGTGTAGTGCGAGCATGCGTTATTACTCCACCATGGTGGGAGGGACAGGGGTGGCATGGAGTATCCTTACCTCTATTTAAATATTTAACAAGGGGGATTTGTTGTAAAAAATTAATACTTCTAGGGAAATGTGTATTTCAACGCGTATTTATTAACCAAATTGCAAGTCGCATTTTTTCTGTACACGTTATTGTGTGAGATTTCTTGACACTATATAGACTCAAAAAACACTTGCAATATGTAATGTACTTAGTGGCATAGTGCGAACATGCGTTATTACTTCAGCGGTGGTAGAAAGGACAAGGGTGGCGTGGAGTATTCTTAAAAATTAGATAGTGAATTTTTCGGTTAGAATAAAGTACTAAATAACGATTTATTTTTAACCGCTGGGTCAGATGAACCAAATTTTCTTCTTGTAAATGTAAGTATACGAAATAGGACACTTAACTATTGTTTATGTTTTTCTGGAATGACATTAACGGTTAATAATTGAGTCCTAAAACATAAAAAAATGACGACCATAAATAAAGTAGAACATGAATGGGATACTAGAACCATGGACTGGACGCCACGTGAAACTTACCATCTCAGGAGACAGTCACATTTTTTTTTTTTTTTCATTGACAAAACCATGTTAATTTATATTTTTTGTGATATTGAAAACGAAAAATAATACTTTGGCTCTCATTGACATCGCACCAACCGATATGTTCATTTTAAATACATACAAAATTCTTTAATTCGTGTCGTCTCCATGCCACTGACCTGAGTGCCCCTCGAAGATAAAATACATCAGGATGAATGAAAAAGAGCTGCAATCGTTTGTCGCGGCACTTTGGATTAAATAAACTAAGTCTTAATATTCCCTATGTATTTAACAAGGGGCATTTTTTACGTATTAGAAAATGCTTCGTATTAATAATATTAGGTATAAAGATGCCATGTAAATGTGATGGGATAAGTCACTTGATTAGATATATCAGTAATTCTATGAGTGGGTTTAATATTAAGTAAAAATTAGAAAGCGTTTGCTTAGTGACGCGTAAACCATTGAACGGATTTTGAATAAAAAAACTTAAGTAGTAAAATCTCCTAAGACCCAAAGCAACATTGCTCATATCTACTTCAAACCATGGTCCTACAGCATACAGATGTAAAGAATCGTGAATCAAATTTCCAAAAATCGTGGATGCAAAATTGTGACCGAATCTCCTAATAACAAAATACATTTTCAATTTCTCCACTATCTATCTATCTATCTATCAGCCACAGACGTCCACTGCTGAACATAGGCCTCCCCCATGACTCGCCACAAAGTGCGATCTTGTGCAGACCGCATCCAATGATTCCCCGCTACCCTCACGAGGTCATCCGTCCATCTAGTCGGGGGCCGACCCACGCTGCGCTTTCCTATACGTGGTCGCCACTCTAGGACTTTGCTGCCCCAACGGCCGTCCGTTCTCCGGGCTACATGGCCTGCCCATTGCCACTTCAACCGGGCAATCCTGTGCACTATGTCGGTTACCTTGGTTCTTCTGCGGATATCCTCCTTTCTGATTCTATCGCGCAAAGAAACTCCGAGCATTGCCCTTTCCATTGCACGTTGCGTGACTCTTAGCCGCCTCATGAGTCCCATTGTGAACGACCATGTCTCAGTTCCGTAAGTCATCACTGGCAACACGCACTGTTCGAAGACTTTCGTCTTCAGGCACTGGGGAATTTTCGACGAGAAGATATGTCGTAGCTTCCCGAACGCTGCCCAGCCGAGTTGAATTCGTCGATTAACCTCCTTCTCGAAGTTGAACTTACCTAGCTGGACAATTTGTCCCAGGTACACATACTCGTCGACAACTTCGAGGGCAGAGTTCCCAACCACTATCGGGTAAGGCGCAACATGGACATTCGACATGATTTTAGTTTTTTCCATGTTAATTTTCAGACCTACCTGTTGGGAGACTCTGTCGAGGTCTTCGAGCATAGCGCTTAATCTCTCCAACGACTCCGCCATGACCACGATATCATCTGCAAATCGAAGGTGAGTGAGGTGCTCGCCATTGATGTTGATGCCAACATTTCTCCACTACCCAAAGGTTATCTGGAAGAGATCGCTATTTAGCGATAACACCGCTTGTTGTTTACCTCTACCTATTGTTTCTAGCGTATCTTATGTTGTATTTTTTACGACTAATGACGTGTGCAATAAATAGAAGGTGTTTGAATTATATTTAAAATGTACGAATCTCCACGTTACAGACTAGAGAGACACACTTAAATAAAACACATAGAAATGAATGAAAGAACCCGTAACCTCCGGGGCACTCCGACTAAACGACAGTCTTAATTTTCCCAAAGTAATAATTAAGAGTGAAGGACTCCTAGGGGCGACTCAACGCCGGCGAACTCCCACTAAATTTTTAAATAAGCTTAAGTACAAAGTCCGATACGTTTAAATTTAATTATATTAATTATTAAATGGTACTGTAACTTTGGTGAGTGCTGAGAGGCTGCGTAATTGGTTAATGCTTTTATGTTATGGGTGCGTTTTCGAGCTTGGTATTAAGTAATTCATCGACGCGACTTTAATACTTGAAAATTATGAATTTGTTCAACGTATAGAACCCTCATTTTTACTTTGTCGTAGTCGAATAAAAGAAATAATGATTTACAACGCAGCTTAGCCAACGACAACCGTTCAGACAACGACAAAGATAAATATAGGGTACACACTTACCCAAAGCACGAAGTCTGTTGATAGATAGAAACTTTTAATTTAGTGGAAATTCCTCCTCTTAAGGCTGTATGTGAGTTGTTGATGTTATATCACTCTAAGACTTCAAAACAACGAGCACCCTGGCGCAAGATTTCGATTTTCGAGTTATCGCTCCCGATGATGAATCGCGTACCGATTCGAAACATGTCGAGCGATATTCGACTTCTACGACGTGAGTAACCGCGGAGGTATTTTAACACAACTAACGTTTTGCGTTATATATAGGCTTTCGTAGAAATATATGGTAGGCGAAGAACAAATGCACAGGCGAAGTTACGAACATTGATGGTTTATCTTTTGATCTTATCTTGTTATCTTTTATTGCTGCCTGTACACAGGACCAGCACCTCTAGCATAACTATCATACGCGACCATTTCTCGCGCGAGATAATTACCCGTCTCTTTCTGTGCAGTAATGTAAGAGAGTGACGGGTAGTGCTATCTCGCGCGACAAGAGTCGCGAAACATAGTTGTGCTAGACGGGCAGATCGGAGATGTGTAAAATAAACCAATCACATTCCTCAGATTTAAATGCACGATTGGGCCTTACACAGACGCAGCCTGATTTAATGCAGCAAATGTCTGGCCATGCCGACTGCACCGGGCCCCGGCCAGAGGGGTAGACCCAAAAATGCTGGCTTGATGTCGTCAGAGATGACATGCGTGCAAATGATCTCACAACACAGGATGCCAAAGACCGTGCGAAGTGGAGGACAAAAAGTTGGGAAGCGGACCCCGGGCTCCGAGGCAGTAGCTGAGGACGCGACCGGGAAAACGCTAAGAGAGAGAGAGATTGTCTGGCCATGCCGACTGCACCGTGCCCTCGCCGGAGGGGTAGACCCAAAAAATGCTGGCTTGATGTCGTCAGGGATGATATGCGTGCAAATGATCTCACAACACAGGATGCCAAAGACCGTGCGAAGTGGAGGAGAAAAAGTCGGGAAGCGGACCCCGGGCTCCGAGGCAGTAGCTAAGGATGCGATCGGGAAAACGCTAAGAAAGAGAGAGAGAGAGAGAACAAACATTAAGGGCCCGATAAATGTCTGGCCAGGACAGGATGCCAAAGACCGTGAGAAGTGGAGGAGAAAAAGTCGGGAAGCGGACCCCGGGCTCCGAGGCAGTAGCTGAGGACGCGACCGGGAAAACGCTAAGAGAGAGAGAGAGATTGTCTGGCCATGCCGACTGCACCGTGCCCTCGCCGGAGGGGTAGACCCAAAAAATGCTGGCTTGATGTCGTCAGGGATGATATGCGTGCAAATGATCTCACAACACAGGATGCCAAAGACCGTGCGAAGTGGAGGAGAAAAAGTCGGGAAGCGGACCCCGGGCTCCGAGGCAGTTAGCTGAGGACGCGACCGGAAAAACGCTAAGAAAGAGAGAGAGAGAACAAACATTAAGGGCCCGATAATGTCTGGCCAGGACAGGATGCCAAAGACCGTGAGAAGTAGAGGAGGAAAACTTGGAAAGTGGACTCGGAAAACGCTAAGAAAGAGAGAGAAATACGCAGCCTGATTGGTTATTTTCTCCGATCCGCTTCTGAGGACAGGCAGTCCAAAAGGCGCATGAAGTTTGTTTTGAGAAATGTCCCGCTATTGTATACGAAAGGTTAGATATTGTCCGAATAAAGCAGACGATCGAGCACCCTGGTGTGCGGAGTGGGATCGTAGGCTATTAGCGCGGTTCGCGATGTGGTTAGCCGGGGTTAGATGCCATTGCGAGAGAACACGTGCTCCAAGAAACCAGCACACCTCAGATACTGTGTATGGGTGCTCTGCTCACCGCGACCATTTGTCTGAAATATACCTAACCAATACCGATATGAAAAGCTCATTTGTTTAATTATAGGCGAATGCTCTTGTTGAGAGAGGATTCACATATTTCGTGGAGGTATTCATTGATATTTCACATTTTATTGGATGATAATAGTAGACGCTTAAGTAGAATTGAATGTTGCGAAACTGGGTCATTCATTGTTTCAGTTGATAGTTAAGTTAAAACATAGTTATAATAAAATGGAAACAAAAAGTAATTAAAGGCTTAATTTATAATTATACTACTGATTTCGATTCTCAATGGACCCATGTTAAATTCGGGTCAAGTGGTGAACGCTCAAATTGCAACCACCGATTATGAACTTGAAGTTGAAAATATTAAACATTTTTTGGCAAAATTTCTTTCAATGCACTACAGCTGTAATATCAAACCTCTTGGTACCAATGAATGATAAGTAAGTTGAAGATTAGTCAGTTTGGCGAAAATAGATGGGGCCTATGATGGTTGCGTTTAACACATGATAAATAAGTGGCAAAGTATCTGTCACTCACACTCGTATTTTTTCAAAACGTGACGGAAGCTTTGTCACTTATTTATCGCGTGATAAAAGCAACCAATCATAGGCCCGCTATCTAATATTTTTAGAAGGAACCTTTGCAAAGATAAAAAATGATCCAACATTCTGATGATGATTCTATACCTAATTTGCAACAACAAAATATGAAATATCAAGTCAAAAGCACCTGTTTAAAAGTTTCAAATTATTTACAGTACAAGATGATACGGAGTTGTTTCAAACTTTTAAGATCTCAGGAAATCATTTATTAATTTACCGGGCCGGCTGGCGGACAATCCACTTTAAGTGAGTGTCCAAACTCCAACTTAATTATCAGTGCCAACTTGAGCGTTCAACATTTTGACCCCGTTTTTACAGGGTCAGTTGAGAAAATTTGGAAACAGTAGTATGAATTTTCACTTATAATACCACAAGAGCTTCAAAATTATCGGGTATTTTCCCGATAGGTTCGTTGCAAACAAATGAAGGAGTCAAGTTTTTCAGGTTAAAAAATCACAAGCGCGAAGCGCGAGTGATTTTTCCTGAAAAACTTGACGACTTTATTTGTTTGCAGGGAACCTTGAGGGAAATGCCAGATAATTTTGAAGCTCGTGTGGTATTCGGGGGAATATTTTCATGCAAAATCTCCAATTTTCACAATTGAATTCAACCTGTCAGTTTGACGTGTGGCGTTAGCAACGACCAGAGAAAATTTAAAAAAAATTATCAGTATAATACCATGTAGGTTGTACCACGTGACGTCGAATGGTGCAATTCTACTGGTCGATATTTGGGTCGGAAAAATAATCATTATAATTATAATAATACGACTTGTCTATGGTACTAAACAGATGGACCAATTTGAGTAATATTTTTTTTATTGAACGACATGTCTGTCGGCATGGTTCGTAGCTGGGCAAATTTTTATTTTGTTGTCGATTTTTTTTTCTCATATTTCAATAAAATTTGGTGAGTTGGTAAAGTTGCTTCTTCTGACCATGGTAAGGCCAATTTCACTATAATATGTCCTACAATTTTTTCTCCATTGAGTTGACTCAAAATGCATTAGAGTAATTGGCACATGGGCCAATTTTTATTTTGCTGTAGAATTAATTATTTATCATTTCGAGCTCCTCATTTTGTACTAAATAGAAAATACGAAATTTCATTTAAAAAATTTCATATATTTATTGTAACTCAATGGAAAATTTTGTAGGACATAATTATCGTGAAATTGGGCTTACCTTGTTCAGAATAACCAACTTTACCAACTCACCAAATTTTATTGAAATGTGACAAAAAAACGAAATCGACAACAAAAAAAAATAGGCACAGCTGTTTGGTGGAAATTGAACCAGTACTTTCCAAGATAATAATCATAGTAGAGTTGCTAAGCCGCGAAATTGTGCGCATTGGGTTACAAGCATGAAATTTCTACCACACTTAGAGCGTTCTGCCCGTCTAGCACAACTATGTTTCGCGACTCTTGTCGCGCGAGATAGCACTACCCGTCACTCTCTTACATTACTGCACAGAAAGAGACGGGTAATTATCTCGAGCGAGAAATGGTCGCGTATGATAGTTATGCTAGAGGTGCTGCGGTGATTATTTTCAGATGTGGAGGGAAGTCAGATTCGTCCTCTGCGTGGCGGGAGAGAGGGGTGAAGAGGACCAAATACTGCTCCTTTTATTTTTAGGGTTCCGTACCCAAAGGGTAAAAACGGGACCCTATTACTGAGACTTCGCTGTCCGTCCGTCCGTCCGTCCGTCCGTCCGTCCGCCCGTCCGTCCGTCCGTCCGTCTGTCACCAGGCTGTATCTCAACAACGGTGATAGCTAGACAGTTGAAATTTTCACAGATGATGTATTTCTATTGCCGCTATAACAACAAATACTAAAAATTAAATAAAATAAATATTTAAGGGGGGCTCCCATACAACAAACTTGTTATAGATTATATATATTTTTAACTAATTGAGGCGTTAGTTGTTTAAAAAAAGATTCACGTTCACTTAAACGATTTAATTAAACCAAAAATACAGTTATTTTACAAAGAAATAAGATCAATTCAAATATAAAAAGAAAGCTATATTGGTAATGCTGGCTTAAACGTCTATCTCATCCGAGAGTCGTTGCAAGAGTGGCGTCGAGAATGGCTCGCAGGTCACGACGAAAGAGGGCATCCCCTCCACCCCCACTCTCGGCCAACGTCAGAGGCCACCCAGCACGTGGTACCGGTCAGCTGACGTCAATTTTCTGGTAATACGGCCTCTCCTGACAGCTGGACGTCCGCGTCCACGACATCGGCAGAATCAGCATCACCGGGTTGATACAATGGGGCCCCTGTGGTTGGTCGATGGAGCCGTCTTCACTCTGTTGATGATCATCATCCTCAACGTCAAATGAATCTATTGCATTAGTCACACAGTCATCTTCACCAATAGAAAAACATTCAAATTGTGTTAATCATTTAGAGCCCACAGGATAAACAATAACTCCTACATAAATAGCTAAACATGAAGTAGGTACAGAATAAAGAGCCCTCAGGATGTTCAAGTGATAAAGCAGAGCCCTCAGGCTGCTCATCACCAAACCGCAGCTGGCCCTCTGGCTAAACTTCGGTTGTGCGGCCACAGAGCCCTCAGGATGTGCACAGATAATACTTACAGAGCCCTCAGGGTGTAACAAGCTAATACTCACAGAGCCCTCAGGGTCTGACAAGCGATACAGCAGAGCCCTCAGGGTGTGACAAGCGATACAGCAGAGCCCTCAGGGTGTGACAAGCGATACAGCAGAGCCCTCAGGCTGCTCATCACCAAACCGCAGCTGGCCCTCTGGCCAAGCTTCGGTTGTGCGGCAACAGAGCCCTCAGGATGTGCACAGATAATACTTACAGAGCCCTCAGGGTGTAACAAGCTAATACTCACAGAGCCCTCAGGGTGTGACAAGCGATACAGCAGAGCCCTCAGGCTGCTCATCACCAAATCGCAGCTGGCCCTCTGGCCAAGCTTCGGTTGTGCGGCAACAGAGCCTTCAGGATGTGCACAGATAATACTTACAGAGCCCTCAGGGTGTAACAAGCTAATACTCACAGAGCCCTCAGAGTGTGACAAGCAAATACTCACAGAGCCCCCAGGGTGTGACAAGCTAATACTCACAGAGCCCTCAGGGTGTGACAAGCGATAAAGCAGAGCCCTCAGGCTGCTCATCACCAAACCGCAGCTGGCCCTCTGGCTAAACTTCGGTTGTGCGGCAACAGAGCCCTCAGGATGTGCACAGATAATACTTACAGAGCCCTCAGGGTGTAACAAGCTAATACTCACAGAGTCCTCAGGGTGTGACAAGCTAATACTCACAGAGCCCTCAGGGTGTGACGAGCGATAAAGCAGAGCCCTCAGGCTGCTCATCACCAAACCGCAGCTGGCCCTCTGGCTAAACTTCGGTTGTGCGGCAACAGAGCCCTCAGGATGTGCACAGATAATACTTACAGAGCCCTCAGGGTGTGACAAGCGATAAAGCAGAGCCCTCAGGCTGCTCATCACCAAACCGCAGCTGGCCCTCTGGCTAAACTTCGGTTGTGCGGCAACAGAGCCCTCAGGATGTGCACAGATAATACTTACAGAGCCCTCAGGGTGTGAAAAACGAATACTCACTCACTTGAAAAATGTCTTACAACCATTTGGGGTTCCCTCTCCGTGACATAGTGTAAATTCATCAGCCGCCTCGGATATACCGTCGGAAATATCCAGCTAGATCTAAGAATTACCTTACTTCCGCTGCTAGGTGTGGGAGCTTTGACCAATGCTTTCAATATGTGTGTGCTCGGCTTTACCTGACCATAACCGATTGTGCGCCCCAAATATTCAACTTCACGAAACAGGAAAATACACTTTTTCGATTTACCATAAAACCTGCTGTGGTCAATGTCCGCAGCATTTCACCCAACACCATCAAATCTTCAGCAACAGTCTGACTTGTAATTAGCACGTTGTAAATATAACAAAGACAAGTAAGTACCATACCAGATTCAATAAAAGGACGCAAGGTGTCTGTCAGTGAAAAATTGCACAAGTAGGTACTCTCCGAGTCATTGAAATTACAATATCGCCGCGCCTCGCCTGTATTTTTCAACAATTTACTGCGTGACTCACTGCAACGGTTCTCGAGACAGTCCTCAACCATGTGACCCATTTTTATTTTTGTAACCATTACAAGGATCCGATTTTCGAGATAAAGCATTTGACGGTTACCATTAGACTTTGCACGCTTAGGAATTAGGGAAAATTCAGCTGTTTACTTCCAAAATCCTCACAATGAACATTTCGCTCTGGTATAACCATGTTGTCGTTTACGGGACTTCGCGACGGTTTGTTGACATTCGATTATTATTGTGAACAGGTTTTATTTGCGATTCATGTGAAAAATGCTAACTACATTGTTTGGGAGCAGTTTGGCGATCGTTGCTGTTGCACGTATTTGCGGGTCTATTATTTATACCACTAACAATGAAATCCATTAACAACGTGCAGCGGCAACAACGAACGTCAAGCATATTTTGCAAGTGTAGGGTAGTTTTCAAAATCGATTTTCATAACATCTAAGAAAATGGTCGCAATATCAATCCTCCAAGGACACAGATACTCAAACTGGTGCATGGCGCTTAAAATTTGACCAGGTTTGGTCATATGGACGCGTGCGTCACCTTTTAAACAATTTCCTATTCGTGCTAAACACTCACGATCATCCCATTGGTTGATATTGTGAACATGAGTCACCTCAAAGCTGGATCAAAATAAGAAATGTAAAAATGGTTTGATCTTACCGGATTCGTGGCAGTAATAGCAGACACCATCGTGTCAGTTACCTCACTTATAACAACCTCATCGGGCCTCAAAGACCCTGCATTAGGCCATACAGATACGTCGATACTCGCCGCGCGCGAAGACTCATTAGGCTCAGCACGGTCGGCAGGCCAGCTCAACCTCCAATTTGCTCAGCGGAGATCCAGCCGACAGACAGACCCAGCCCGCTTAGGGAGCGGCGGCAGCAGCGGTAGGCGTATCCGAGCGTGGTGGTATTTCGAGCAATATATTCCGTGGCACTGTATTATCACTCGAATTAAACTAGAAAGTATTGCTGGAAGCGTTTGTTAAATTCCAGAAATAAATGTGTCGTCACAAGTTCCACAGTTGCTTATTTCCGAAATCAGAAACAGATCACGAAAAGCACTATTTTTTTTTATTTGCAAGAGAGATGAATGGATTAGGGAATGGTGATCCCACTATCTGATTTTAACTAATTGAGGCGTTAGTTGTTTAAAAAAAGATTCACGTTCACTTAAACGATTTAATTAAACCAAAAATACAGTTATTTTACAAAGAAATAAGATCAATTCAAATATAAAAAGAAAGCTATATTGGTAATGCTGGCTTAAACGTCTATCTCATCCGAGAGTCGTTGCAAGAGTGGCGTCGAGAATGGCTCGCAGGTCACGACGAAAGAGGGCATCCCCTCCACCCCCACTCTCGGCCAACGTCAGGCCACCCAGCACGTGGTACCGGTCAGCTGACGTCAATTTTCTGGTAATAATATGTATAGGTACGAAACCCTTCATGCGCGAGTCGGGCTCGCACTTGCACAATTTTTTTGATTACTAATCAGTTAAGGCTATTAGGGCTTGTATGGCATCGTTTTCGTGTAAAACAGATATCAGCAATTAATTTTTTATGTTATTTAACAATAGTTTGATATAAAATTTTGGGTATATTGCCGAAAAGTTAAAAATCACTACAACTTTTTTTTATTCAGAACGATAAATTAGTTATATATCCTGAATATTTACAATTTAAAAAATTATCACTAAATAGAAAATTTAATCTTGTTTTCAAAAATGTATACATGGGAACATCTCATACAAAAAGTACCTTGAAAAAATATTTTGTTAAGCTTAGCCTTCGTGCTCTAGTACATTTTGCTAAGTCGCGAAATTGTGTGCATCGGGATACAACCACTAAATTTATACCACAGATAGAGTATTCTGCGGTGATTACTTTCAGATGTAGAGGAAAGTCAGATTCTTCCCCTGTGCGGCGGGAAAGCGGGGTGAATAGGACAAAGGAGTCCTCTTTTTCTTTTTCTATTACTAATCAGTTAACGCTGCTAGGGCTTGTGTGGTATCGTTTTCGTGTAAAACAGATATCAGCAATTCATGTTTTATGTTATTTATTCATAGTATCTTATAAAAATATGGGTGTATTTCCGGAATAGTAAAAATCACAACAAGTATTTTTATACACAGGGAGATAAATTAGTAATATTTCCTGAATATTTACTACTAACAAAAATATTGCAGAACAGCAAATTTAATCTAATTTCTAAAACTATATACATGTTGGGCACTCTTCATACAAACAGTAACTTAAATAAATTGTTGATGTTGAGATTAGCCCGTGTGCTCGTGATACATTAGCAAAAAAATATTTTGTTTTAATCACATCAATTTGTTTTTCTAGGACGTACATGGTAAATATTATATGTAAAATCATGTTAATTATCATTATTTAATGTATTTAATGAAGCGAAATAGGATGCGTTCGGAGATTTACGTTGGTTACGCCGACTTAAACATATATTTTAAACTACTGTTTGTATGAGAAGTGCCCAACATGCATATATTTTTTAAAACTAAATTAAATAAACTTTTTAAAATAATAATAAGAATTTGAAAATGTTAACGAAATTTTACTAATTTACCTCACTGAATAAAAAAACTTGTTGGGTTTTTTACCTTTTCAGCCATACACCCATACTTTTATATGGAACTATACAAAAATAACACAAGAAATGAATTTCCGATATCCGTTTTACACGGAAACGATACCAGACAAGTCCTAGTAGACTTAACTGACCAGCAATAAAGAAAGAAAAGAGGTATACTTCGTCCTATTCACTCCGCTCTCCCGTCTCACAGAGGACGAATCTGACTTCCCTTCACATCTGAAAATAATCCCCGTCGAACACTATCTGTCGTAGAAATTTCATGCTTGTAATCCGATGCGCACAATTATGTTAGAAAACAGCGGACTAACAACTCTACTATCAGCTTTAATTGGAACAATTAAAGCGAAGAACTCCAAAATTTTGTAGTTATATTGGTAAATTTTACTAGCACTTTCTATATCACTCATTGAATGAGGGTCTCACGATGACCAGCTACTTATGTCGGGAATGTTTTGATTTCTTTGGAATTTATATTATCTGGGTGGAGTCACTGTAAATAACAATAATTAGTAAATTGAACATCTCACCACTCGTTTTGGCTTATCACTCCATCTGCATAAACTGTGTCTAAGTTTATGAAGGTTTACCTGAAAAAGATAAAAGTTAACTAAGATTGATTTGGTGCATGTTTTTAGGGTTCCGTAGTCAACTAGGAACCCTTATAGTTTCGCCATGTCTGTCCGTCCGCGGCTTAGCTCCGTGATCATTAGTACTAGAAAGCTGAAATTTGGTATGAGTATGTGTATGTATCACGCCGACAAAACGGTAAAATAAAAACCAAAATTTTTTTTTTCTTTATTCTCATAAAGAACGATAAAGCAGTACCTATATTTTTGGATTACTAATCAGTCCTTTCTTTCTGAGTAGGTACTAAACCATGTTTCTTAAGAAAGACAAGTTCATGTTTTGCCTCTTTTTAATACAAGCTAGCCACAAACCTCAGCAAAAGGATCAAATGAAATCCCGGCGCCGACGGCTGCGACCAGAGTCATTAATTATAATTAGCCGCTATCATTCCTCGAATTAACCGGTTGATTTCTTTGAATATTTTCTCTTCTAGTAAATATAAGTTACAGTAGGCTGTGCTAGCGCAGCCTTCTGCGAATTCGTTTGTTGCGTGACTTAGCGTTGTCTTGCTTGGAAGGTTCTGGGACGACAGGGACACGTGATTATTATCGCACGACGAAGAGTCACATAAAACAATTTACTGCACATCTAGCACAACTATGACACGATATTGTTACACATGAAACATTACCTGTCTCTCTCTTTACGATAATGCACAAGCGAAAGGGATGCTGAATCGTGTGACAAAGTCGGGGCAAGTTACGCTAGGTCGAAAGGTGAATTGTGTACGTGATAAAATTATAGTATAGTGTGCGTGAGCGTGAGCTGTCAGAATTTGATTCGAGTTTCATGCCTGTCTCGCTCGCGCTACGCGATCCAGATAAGAACCTCTCAGATTTTCCCGAATCCCAATCTGAAAGCTCACGGACAGTACGTTTTGTACAGTGGGTTAATTACATTCATAAAGGACGATGGACAAATTTGTATGGAGGGTGTCCCCACCCACCAACAGAGGCTGCTGCATCGGTGCTGATATTTTTGTAATGACACATAAAAGGTGGTTAAATAATGACTAACTCAAAAATCTATGGGATTTTCCCGTAATTAAAGTTCGTTTTTGCATAGATGGTAGTGTCAGTATATTAATAAATTGCTTGACGTGGTTGAGATCTAAAACTTGAGATATGTCTCATCTCTGTTGGTGGGTGGGGTAGGGACGTTTTGCCCATGCTCCTTTAACGTCCTTTTGCTTCCAATGTTAATAACAAAGGTAATTAGAGTTGGTCTACTGTTGCTTGTCGACTGCGCTCCTCTACTCTAATTAGCGAACTGATTGTAGATAGCAGACTTAGAGGCCCCTCGCCCAAAACTCACCAGTTCGGCCCATAGCCGTTTCGTTTTATGTCTGAATTATCCCTCTGCGTCCCGTGCAATTTCATTTAAACTTGTAAATATAAAAATTTAGAAATAGACGTAACGATCCTTTGCGTAGTGGAGGGTGTTATATTAATTTCGGACGCCTTTATTTAGCGTGCTTTTTTAATTGTCTACCGTATAACAAAATAAAAATATATTTTTATTTTAGCAATGTCTACCGGTCTAAGCGTCAGACAGGGACCTGTGGAAATCAATGAGAAAGGCTTTTGCCCAGTAGTGGGTTAAAAAAACGCCTACCGGCCGAAAAAATAATACGACATAAAAAACAAACACACTAGAACGGTATTGAATTTTCCTATTTTATACATTTTAGATTTCGCCAAGTTGTAACGTTGTAAGGAGTAAATGCTCCTTGGCTTGGCTACATCACATAGGTACATAAGAAAAAAATGAAAATCCCTCGGACTAGTCGGCTAGTAACAAAATAAATATAAAATACTAGCTGTGCCCGCGGCTCCGCACGTGTGGGATTCGGTCTGTGTCAGTAAGCTGCTATTATATCATCGGTTAGACCTTCCCTGGACTACGACAAACATTTCAAAACCAAAATCAGCTAAATCTGCCCAGCCGTTCTCAAGTTTTAGCGACACAAACGAACAGCAATTGATTTTTATATATACAGATTCGTCTCTCCCACTCATATGTTTGTCAGATACAGACGACAGCTGTCTTATCATCTATCTGTCGCACGACAATTGTGACCAATAGGTTTGCTGCCTCGCAGTGTGTGCCAAATAAATTACAGCACCCCTAATGTAACCCCATAACTAGTACCACTAATGTTTTGGACCCAGTGTCCGTGACGCACGTGGCACTCCCGCATTAGTTCCACACACATGCACCTGCTAGTGGGGGCGCTGCGGCGCTCACATTTGAGGTCTTCATTTGAATTTTAAATACTATCTACTAGTAGAGTTGCTAAGCCGCGAAATTGTGCGCATCGGGTTACAAGCATGAAATTTCTACCACACATAGATCGTTCCAAGGAAATTATTTTCAGATGTGGAAGGAAGTCAGATTCGTCCCCTGTGTGGTGGGAGAGCGGGGTGAAGAGGACCAAGTACTGTTCTTTTTCTTTTTTAGGGTTCCGTACCTCAAAAGGAAAAAACGGAACCCTTATAGGATCACTTTGTTGTCCGTCTGTCCGTCCGTCTGTCAAGACCCTTTTTCTCAGGAACGCGTGGACGTATGAAGCTGAAATTTATATCAATTACTCAGGTCTACTGTCCCTTGAAGCTGTGAAAAAATCAAACTTCTAAGCCAACGCAATCAAAAGATACAGCCGTTTATGCCGCAAATTTTCGACACTTGCAAGGGAATCAAAACCTACAGGGTGCTTCCCGTGAACTCAGAATCTTGAAATTTGGTACGAAGCAACGTCTTATAGCATAGATAAAGGAATAATTACGAAAACCATAAAAATTTTTTTTAATACCTAACTTTGCACCTAATTTGCAAATTTTCGACACTTGCAAGGGAATCAAAACCTACAGGGTGCTTCCCGTGAACTCAGAATCTTGAAATTTGGTACGAAGCAACGTCTTATAGCATAGATAAAGGAATAATTACGAAAACCATAATTTTTTTTTTAATACCTAACTTTGCACCTAATTTATATGGGGCGCTATACATACCAGGTGCAAACTTAACTTAACCACTTAGGGATGGAAAGTGTTTGTACGGAACCCTCGGTGCGCGAGTCCGACTCGCACTTGGCCGGTTTTTTTTTTATTACTGATCAGTTAAGGCTATCAGGGCCTGTGCGACATTGTTTTCGTGTAAAATAGATATCAGCTTTTAATTTTTCATGTTATTTAAGAATAGTTTCATATAAAAATTTGGGTTTATTGCCGAAAAGGTAAAAATCACAACAAGTTTTTTTTATTCAGAACGATAAATTAGTTATCTATCCTGAATATTTACAATTTAGAAAAATATTAATAAACAGCAAATTTAATCTTGTTTTTAAAAATGTATACATATTGGGCACATCTCATACAAAAAGTACCTTAAAAAAAATGTTGATGTTAAGCTTAGCCTGCGTGTTCTAGTACATTTTGCTAAGTCGCGAAATTGTGTACATCGGGATACAACCACCAAATTTCTACCACAGATAGAGTATTCTGCGGTGATTATTTTCAGATGTGGAGGGAAGTTAGATTCGTCCCCTGTGCGGCGGGAAAGCGGGGTGAATAGGACAAAAGAGTCCTCTTTTTCTTTTTATATTACTGATCAGATAACGCTAGTAGGATTTGTGTGGTGTCGTTTTCGTGTAAAACAGATATCATGAATTCATTTTTCATGTTATTTATTCATAGTACCATATAAAAATATGGTTGTGTTTCCGAAATTGTAAAAATCACAACAAGTTTTTTTATTCAGGCAGATAAATTAGTTATATTTCCTGAATATTTACAACTAAGAAAAATATTGCAAAATAGAAAATTTAATCTTGTTTCTAAAAATATATAAATATTGGGCACTCTTCATACAAACAGTAACTTAAATAAATTGTTGATGTTGAGATTAGCCCGTGTGCTCATGATACATTAGCAAAAAAAAAATTGTTTTAATTACATTAATTTGTTTGTCTAGGACGTATATAGTAAATATTATATGTAAGCGCATGTTAATAATCATTATTTAATGTATTTAATGAAGCGAAATAGGATGCGTTCGGAGATTTACGTTGGTTACGCCGACGTAAAGATATATTTTAAGCTACTGTTTGTATGAGAAGTGCCCAAGATGCATATATTTTTAGAAACCAAATTAAATGAACTTTTTGGAATAATAATAATAATTTGAAAATGTTTACGAAATTGAACTAATTTACCTCACTGAATAAAAAAACTTCTTGTGATTTTTGCCTTTTCGGCCATTACACCCATATTTTTCTATAGAACTATACAAAAATAACATAAAAAATGAATTTTTGATATTTGTTTTACACGGAAACCATACCAAACACGTCCTGGTAGACTTAACTGACCAGCAATAAAGAAAGAAAAGAGGGATACTTGGCCGTATTCACTCCGCTCTCCCGCCTCACAGGGGACGAATCTGACTTCCCTCCACATCTGAAAATAATCACCGTGAAACACTCTATCTGTGGTAGAAATTTCATGCTTGTAACCCGATGCGCACAATTATGTTAGAAAACAGCGGACTAACAACTCTACTACTACGAGTTATACTCGTATAGTGGTTTTGAAATATTTTAATGATGTTATTAAACCTTATCTATAATGGCTGTACAATACGAGTTCAAAACATATCGGGCCGATCCTGACTCATACCGTGGGCAAAACCGCATAGCGCTTTTCTTAAAATAAAACTTAAACATAGAAACTAACATTTGTAAAAACATAAGTGTCAAAAAAAAAACTTAGGTAAGTACCTATTAACCTTAGTGCTACATCAAAGTTTTACCATAAAATAAATTTAACAAGCAATAAAAATTTATATAGTCTAATCGTTTTTTTTTTGGGATCTCCTATTCCATTCTTAGTAAAAAAAACTGACAAATACAATTCAAAATGGCAGCTCCATCCCACAAAGACGTAAACTTAGATTTCTATTATTCCTTCATCCTTAAACACTAAATTGCTTTCACTCCACCTTTTGTAAGGCAAAAGTACAACCATACTGATTTATAGAATAATGTTTATTGCACACCCCAACGAGAAAGAAGTACAAACACAGAAAAAAACGATTAATTATAATATTAACTCAACTAGGAAATTATAACTGTGGGACAAAATAATTTAACTCATTAATTTTTGTCACACAGTAATAATTTTCCGCGCAGTATTCTATCTCAACTTCCGGGTATCAAGCGATGTTTATCTCGGCACAATGACCACTGTGTCCATCTATCAAGTCCGAGGCGTTCGCAATTTCAGCAACGTAATAGCTACAGTCCCTGATTAAATAAATCTACCCCAAGGATCCTGTCTACAAACACACCTACAGACGTAACAAGGTGATTTATATACCGGCCACAAAATTACACTTGAATCTCCATAGTATTAAGGCCCGCGAACCCTTTAACAGTAATTCGTAGCAAGGTCGCTTTTCTCAAACCGGATAGACCGAGATCCAAGGAGACTGGTCATTAAGTCGTTTAAATAAATACCGTTTTCCTTTTATTGCTTTTTAACGACTGTGCTATGTCGCCTTCATAATTTTCTTAATAAATGTTGAAAAAGCTAAATGTAACTGTAACATATTATTTTCTCTGCCAGAGAATCTCTCTGACTATACAAAGAGGTAACCTCGCCCGCATACTGGGGACCATGCCGCAGGCGGACCTTTAAGATGAGGTATTGTTACCCCTATGACCCCTTTTAATTGTGTTATGAGTTATTTAGAGTAAGGTTTTATTTTATAAATAAATATATTGTATAAAAAAATAGAAAAGATTAGACGATTACTTTTGCCCAGCAGTGGGACACACATAAACAGGCTAGATAAAAAAAAATAGACGATTATAAGCATGTTGTACTGATTTTAGCAACCTTGTTGGTCTCTAAAATATATATTTTTATCTAGAAATTTCTGGATTGACACACAGTTATGGTTGTCTATTGATTTCAAGCATATATTACCACTGATTACAAAATAATATCATGTTTTATAAAGAAAACTATTTTACGTAGAAAATATCATGTTGTTTTTTTTTAATCTAGCCTAGAGTGTCCCACCGCTGGGTAAAGGTCTCTTCGTTTGATTTTCACAGGTCTGGCGCTTTCTCCGAATAATTTCTGAGGAATACGTCTATGTCATTCCGCCATCTCCGTCTGGGCCGGCCCCGTCTACGTCGCCCATTTTGGGGCACCCATTTGGTGGCTATGCTGGCCCGTCTTTGCGGGTCTATACGGCAGACGTGACCTACCCAATCCCACTTAAGCCAGGCTGTTTTATTGTTAACGTCAGCTCTGCTATGCATGTTTTGGAGCACAGCGTAGTGTTTCGGACGAGATCCGTCCCTTTCACCCCTAAAATGCTACGCTGCATGGCCCGTTGACAAACCTTCAATCTGGACTTTTGGCACTAAGGGACCTTGTTTGGGCACTGTAGGTTAGGATAGGCATAATACACATGTCGATCAGTTTCCGCTTCAGAAACAGTGGAAGGTTTCCTTTTATGAACTCTTTCATAGACCAGTAGCTCTGGCATTTTAGACGCTGCGTTTGACTTCTTTGTAAACATTTTAAAATTCAAAGCATAATTTGACCTATTTTTTTTTTTTTTTTTTATGTCATAGGGGGCAAACTAGCAAACGTATCGCCTGATGGAAAGCGATTACCGTCGCCCATAAACACCTGCAACACCACCTAAACACCTATGTGCGATGACTTAGGTAAACATTCAGTCAACTTCCACACTCGACCAAAAGTCCCACCGAGGAAGCGACCAAGCGACGTAGACAAAGTGAAGTCATCAATACGACCGAATTCGGTAGTCTAAATGCCGCCAGAGGGCAAGGGAAACCACATTAGCAGTAGATTAATATTACCCGGCCGTTATTGGAGGTCTTTCGATACACACAACGCCTATTTGACTTGGCTCGCGTCGTTGGCTTTGCCTGATTTGAACAGGGATAATTGGGTACGTGGAACAAAAAAATCTACCAATAACATTTTTTATATATTTATAGGTTGTTTATTTTTAATTTTAGCTATGAATTTTTTACCTTAAGGTTTATTTTAAGAACTTATTTTATTGTTTTAAATTGTTATATGATTGTTTGCATTATTTAATAAATAATTCACATAAAAAAAGAGATTTTCATACGAAACATATGTGTCATACTGACCAGTGTGGTTATGACACTGATAATTTAAGAAATGGGAGTGACATGGGGTCTAATTCGACCAATTTTGGAGAGATCTCTTCCTTATCTAATAGTCTCTTTTTACGTACAAGGTGGCGATCTCGCAACTCGCCAACCCGGTCGCGTTAAAGTTCCATAAAGCATAAAAGAGGTTAGTCTGATTGGTCTGAATGACCTTGGGTCAGTGTAGTCACTTTTTCCGGGTTTAGGTATAAAAATTACCTTAACTACTCTCGATTGCTTAGGTATATATCGGAAGGCAATACAGCTGCAGAGAAGTTTGGATATTGATTCGGTCAGAGCTATTCCTCCCTACTTTAATAAGGCTGGATATATTCCATCTAGTCCTGGTGATTTAAAGTTGTCAAAACTCTTCGTTGCCCAGATGGTTTTGTTTAGGTCTGTTATGTTTTCCGCTGTCTTCCATTCACTCTCGGTGGGTGGTAGTTTGTCCTATGTTGTTCCCATTTGTTCTTATCAATTACATTGCATCCTGGGAAGTGAGTTTCCACCAGTAAGCTTTCTGTCTCAGCAGGTGAACTAGTGTAACTGTCGTGCCTAGTAGCTGATTAGGTTATTTACATCAGGCGGATACTTAACTTGACCGGGTAGTACGTGAAATTAGACAGATGGTTATGTGCAGGTGTGACGTCACGTGACTGACGTGACAAACACGTGCAGTTCAAGTATAGTTCTTAAAACACTCTAAGCTTTTAGATAAATAATTATTTCTCAAACATGCAATGATATATCGTCATAACGTGTGTTATAACAGGCCTTGAAGAATCACGTTTCGGGCAAAACAACTCGAGAAAACTGTAAAGGCATTTCATACAAAGTTGAAGGCCTAGACCGGGAAGTAACTTTTTTAAACATGGCACTGTTCTGGCTGTGTTCATGAACAGGCTAAATAGCTGAATTATATTTTTTGTGTAGTGGCGTATTTTTCATTTCATTGCATGTGTTTGAGAAAAGCAGTATACATCATGTCATGCCTTAGCCGTGAAAAGGGCTATCCGTCTATTCCTCCTCATCCGGCAAGCCCATCTTTCTAGGGGTCTGCAGTAATGTACCTACTATTAAAAAAAATGGGCAAGTGCGAGTCCGACTCGCGCATGAAGGGTTCCGTACCATAAAACAAGTTTGTTGTATGGGAGCCCCCCTTAAATATTTATTTTACTTTATTTTTAGTATTTGTTGTTATAGCGGCAAAAGAAATACATCATCTGTGAAAATTTCAACTAACTATCACCGTTCTTGAGATACAGCCTGGTGACAGACGGACGGACGGACGGACGGACAGCGAAGTCTCAGTAATAGGGTCCCGTTTTTACCCTTTGGGTACGGAACCCTAAAAACTAAATTAAAAAAAAAACATACCTTCTGACACGCTTATATACAACTTTGAGCTCTTTGTTACCAGCGTACGACCAATATGAAGTAAATTAATCCATTGTTATTTTATTTAAATTGCAGGTTTTAAAGTCAAATATTGTAAGCCAACACAAAGCAAACAAATGGTGAAACAGTGCAACTTAAAACAATACATTTAAATTCCAAAAATATGACTGCAATTTTGTTTGAATGAAGCTGCGAACACTCATTCGGCTCGTGGAAATTATTCAGTCGGATCATTTCAAACTACGGAGTAATAAACCAGGTAAACAGGTACAAGTGACGGTTCATTTACCACGCTGAGCGGTGGTTATTCAGTCTGAATAACTCAATTAAGTATTCGTATTAACATTTATCATATCGTTAAGGTAATGAGAAGTTTCGTATTCATGTCTAATTTTATTTGGGTAGTGAAATATGGAAAGCTCGTTCTGATATCCTAAAACGTATATTAAGATTTCTAGCTTTATAAACATTTTGTTAGTCATTATCAGATTTCTCGTCGAAGCCCCGAATTTGTAACACTCTTCATTAGTACCTACTCCTAAGCATATATAATATGGTAGAAATATATTTAGCCTTATTTACAAATTTGAATAATTATTACATAGCATAGGAAGCAACGTTGTTACTCACACAACGATACCAGTTACAATTTTGACACTAAAACCAGATCTATGTTAATAGTAAGTATTCTATTCTACTAGTTTCTACTAAACGGGGTTGCCCCACAATATTGCGCTGTACTCATATGGATATGCGCGCGTTAGCGTAATAGACCTATAGTGGTATTATGTACTCGTAACTTGTTACAGTTTTCAAAATTATGCTTTTTACGCACCTTATTATATTTTTGGGTATCGTCCCTCAGTCGGCAAAAACGGAGCCCCTGTTGGGGCACCTGCCAATACCTAATCAAAACCTATAGGGTAAGTAACCACATTATAGCCCAATGTTTTGGAAGAAATAGTCCGAAAATCGTAAATTAGTAATTGCATTACCATTTTTTTGTGATTACTAACTTACATAGATGCAATTAGCAAAATAACTACAATGTTAAGTTTGTGCATCAAACCTGTTTATCTTTTTGTTAGAGCAATATTCAGTAGAGGGCTTTCATAGTTTGTATGGAACCCTCTGTACGGCATTTTTAATCAAGTATGTTAATTCGAAATATTTCCTAAGACAAAGTAGGTGACAAACAAGTGCATGTGTGCGGAACTAATACGAGAGTACCCGCGTGCGTCACGGATAGACGGTCGAAAACAGTTAGGCTAGTTGTGGGGTTGCTATTGCTATTTATTTACGTGCAATAAGAATTAAGCGTGGATTCTGCAAAACTAGCAACCCCATAACATTAAGCTGTATGAATGTATGGATACTCGCGTTGGTATGATACATGATACGCATACGCATACGCATAGTTACTCGTTCTACCTGTGTTTTTAATTAACCAGGGCTGAACTGTTTCAGGTTTAGTTAGTCCTCTCTTCGACTGAGCCGGCCTTTTGTGTGAGTACGAACCCACTACTGGGAATGTCTCCGCGCCACTGGATAAATTACTACCTGTGTGCAAACCTACTCAAAATAAAGGTGTCTACGTATTTTCACTAACCGTTTAATTACCTTTAGTTGGGAACATAACCGTTTTACAACTTTTTATTCTTTTATCGAATTCAAGAAAATATTAATTTCAATTGCCAATCATCGATATAAATGCAAGCTGAAGAAGTATCCTCATCCCGTGTTCACTCAATTGCTCAAAGGTTAACTGGAAGAGACCTTTATGAGGGATAAGGGTCACCTTTGTACCTGTATTTTTTTGTTATAAATGAATTTTTAACTGTTTTTGTGTAGAATATAGTGTTTACTACCAGACATAAAAAATATACTTTATAATGATAATAAATACACAGTAAAGATTGCACCGGATTTACGTTAAATGAAAATAAAAATCTCCAATCGGCTGCGGCTCAAAATCGCTCGGCTGGAGGCGAAAGCAGCATACGTTTTCACAGCAAAAGCTTTTTATCTCCAAAGCCGTCAATAATGATGCTAGGGCCACACTTTCATTAAGTTTCCTAGTCCACAAACGATCTAAACCCACAACCCTAGCGCGATAGAGATATAACATCTATTTCCTAACGTACAAGAAAAGGATGCGAGACAATCGTGCGTTCCCTCACTTGATCCTATTTATCATGCGAGCAGACTTATTAAAGCGACCGACACGCGTGTTACTTTAAAGTAAAACTTTAGAGTGGATACGGAAAACTTGGGAGTCGCGCTCATTCAATTTTGGTCGAAGTTAACGCTAATGTATTTCGTTACAGCTACTGCAATAACATAATGGATTTGTGCGCAAAGTAGAATAACCCTACAGTTTTTTCCACGAAAATTGAAAACTAGTCATGATTACGTTGTGTGGTCGGTTGACTTTCAACCCACATGACGTAATTGAAACTGATGGCTGCCCACGTACGTAAGGAAAAGGCGCGTCGATACTGTCTGATTCATCCTTAATTGAATTAGCATAGTCTGGAAAGTCATTCATAAATAAAATGTTTGCTTAATTATAACTAGAACAAACATTATCGTACATACAATGGAGATTTAGCGTAACAATAGCCGCTCGATGCCCTCCGACGTCCGACAGATTGCGATATCCATTCATATGTAGATGGCAACAAAAAATCCAATAAACAAGACACAGGGCACTTACATCTCCCCTCCCCATCATTATTGAAAAGAATGTTAACAGAACAGCCGGCTTATCCTAGGGTCGTTTTACCAAAAGAGTTAGACTAACGAATGGCCACCCTAGCGGGGTCTCGTTACGCATGACACTTCAATTCGGCTTAAATTTAGTTAGGAATTTAAATGTGCCGATAGTCGACGCCGCGTTTTCTGATGGGACGATTTTGTTTTCGGACGGGACACTGAACGTTCCAATCAGATTGATAATGAAGATGTTTTCACGATGTATAATAGGACTTTCAATAATTATCTGTTTAATCGTTAATGCAAGCCAAAGCATAAAAGTTTAGCTAATGATTGAGGTTGATAGCGATGCATTTTAACCATATTTTTAGATTCAACTCACACGCCAGTTAGTCCAAGAAACGAAACATGTTGTATCAACTTTGTAAAGTACAACTTTGTAATGCCATGCCAGCGTGCAGCGTTCATCTGTATATTTTACACGAATATTCGAAAAAACTAAATTGAAAGTGAAAAAACTGCCGATTCCAATTTTTAAGAATTCGTGTCGTTTCAATGGCAAGCAAACCAGTTCAAATCATTCCCTTCAGGTATTTCACTATCGAGTAAGTACTACAAAAACCTTTGAAGCGATAGCCACATATTAGGATCGAACAATAAATACTCATCTGCAGGAATGCGAAGTATCCACATATTAGCCACGCTTCCGCCCCGCTTCCCCGACTTCACAGAGGTAGGATTATGGCCGTTTGTTTTGTTTCAATTTATTTTATCAAGTAAACTGCCCAGTGAACCGGCGATAACGCAGAAATGCGTTGGTGTGCATCTGCGTCGACTAATGAGGAGTTAGATGGATTTTACCGTTGGTCTGGCGAACGTTTTATTGGTAATTAGCGAGGGTTCGACATGAAAGCGGTGGGGACATTAATGGAATTATTATTATTTTTAATAAACGAAGGTACGGATAAATATATGCATAAATATACGGCTTTTATATACGTCAAGTCACTAACGTATTCAAAGCGATTAGCTGGAAAACGTACATTTATTATGCTAGTCATAAAAGGAACTAATACCAATTCCCTTAAAAAATAATTATGTACCTACTTATTCGTATTTTGTCCGTGCTTACCGAAAAAGTAATTAAAATTGGACGATTGTAAACATGGGTTCTAAGTTAAACTACTAACTAACTTAGACACTCTAAAGACTTTAGTTTAGGTTGAGACAGCGCAATATATCATTTCGCTCACATAAAATAGCTCTAGCGGCACGATAAATTTTGCGACATTAATTTACGATTGCAGCAATGAATGTCCATTTAATTTTGTGTCAACAACGACGTTGTCGGCGAGCATATACAAATGATACAATCACGCTACGCATGCCATTCCACTAAAAGCGCTGAAAGTGACCGAGAGAGTGATTAATCGTATTTTCATTAGCTCCACATCAAAATGACATAGTTATGAATCGCCAGTTCAATCAACTCGGTATCAATAACAATTTTTCATTCTCGACACACTAATTAAGTGCTTTTCATAAATATTCCGATGAAATTGCATCATCGAGCGCGCGGATTTAAACCTTGTGTCTTTTACGTGAAGTTCCACTGGGAGTTGAGATTACGATCGAGTAATAACCGACTTGAAAGCGACATCCTTAGTAACAAGTGTAAAATATTTTCCCCAATCGTTGTACCTGGCGCCCCCTAGGGATATTTCAAGGGTGAATAAGCTTGCATAATGGCAAAGGGTACAATATTTTAAATTTCAATCGCTGCGAGCGGTCCAGCGTGGGGTGGAGGAACAAAGATTTCACTCGGTGACTTTTGTCGATGCCGTAATGATTGCAACTCGGAATTAGTTAGAGAGAGAGTAATCAGAGACGGCAAACAAATATAAAGTATAAAAGTGTCGGCTGCAGACGTCATGTTGCTTTGTCGAGGCGCCGCAATAATATTACCTATTATCGTCACTTTTTTATTAGGACATCAAAGCAAAGCAGTTAATTGGTCTTAATGAAAATTGTACGAACAACAGGTTTAAAACGAAAATAATTTTCATCACGTCGGAGTTTTTAAGTGTGACAACTGTCATTTATTTTATTTCCAAAAAATTACTGTAAATAATTCACGACAAATCTAGGAGTAATTAATATGAATTTTTCGTTTTTCATTCCCCTCCAGCACGTTTTTTTGCCGCGAGATTAATTCGGCGAATCGTTATCAACGCCTTGCGATTGCCGGCGAATTTGTCACGGCAGAGTTCACCTTTTCAGTCAAATTGCAAATTTTATGCGGCAGGCGGATAAAGTGCCTATAATCATTATTATAACTCATAAATTTGATTGAAATTCGGTCACATTTTCGCAGTCGCTTATCTCGCGGTTGCAGTCGGCTTGAAAAATACCTTTTGCCGAAATCAGTGATTTGAGCGTTCGGCTGTGAGTCGACGCTTCCGATCGATTTGCGTTTAGTGCCACAATAAAGGTGTTTAATGTCGACATTTGCATACCAAATTACTTAAGTAAACGTGACGTAAATTTAACGGTTGTAAACGTTGAGTTTTTGTGCAAAGTTTTATCGCTGTCGGCATAATTTGGCAAACAGTTGTTAAAAAGGAAGCACGCTTAGAAAGATTTGAATAAATGATACAGTACGATACGGTACGGTAGCGGTAAAAGAGTTTGCTTGGTAAATATATAGGCTTGTCTGTAGTTTACTTTTGCTACGACGTTAACCTGTCGATATACCCGAGTGACGAGTCCAACTGCCCCCTCTCACATACTTTATCCCTGCGTTAAAAATAGTTTGACTGTTTGCTGGACTTCAAGCTTTGGATGTACATAAATATGATACAGTATAAGTAAAAATATAAAATATGAATAAGGAAAAAGGTGCTTAATAGATAAAAGCTTGAACATTATTTAATTTTCACAAGGGTCAAATCATTTGAAGTAGACTAGCTATTTTATTTGAAGCTGAATGATGTATGGGAAAAAATTTGGAATACGCAAGACGTGTTTTCAAGTGTAATAAACGAAGTTCGAACCGCACGTTCACCTAAGCCCCTCATTCCCTTCCTAGATATTATTCCGCCCATTAGATAGTAGGCACAAGTTTAATTCCATTATAATTTATTCATTTTTCTCGGCAAAAGCTGCCATACTACCCTTGGGAGAATATTGTAACAGACGAAAATAAATCGCATTTGGCAAAACAAAGCATTTCTAATTCCCTTTCGGAAGATCTCGTTAGAGTCTTAATGAATCTATTGAGAGATCGTGAAGCGTCGCCGGACACGAAAGAATGGTGGGTGGAGGGGGTTAAAGTTGCGCTAATAATTTGCGTTAATGCTGAGGTACACTGCAATGGCGCACCTTTGGAACTTAAAGGCTTTATTCGTTTAATTTTTTTTTTATTATTACACAAATATTGGCAAACTTTCAACCAACTTTTTGAAGTGAATCTTTTCCTTGATATCTAGATAGTAACACTGTGTGCAGTCAAAAATAAGTTACAAGACAAAAACAGTTTTCTGCGTGAATTTTGTAAATTTCGAGTAGTTTTTTGAAACAAAAATTATAAGAAATAGGTTTGGTCATAGAGAAAAATGTCTATTTTTGAACGGATAGGAAAACAATCAGCGTCAAAGTGAAAATTATTTATTTCAGACAGTGGTCCATAATATGTTAGCTACATTTATTAAAAACAATTTAGTTAAGTATTCGGATCAACGAACGGAATAAAATTACATAAAAAAAAAATGGCAGCAACAGTGATTAAAAAATATTATACACAGTGCCTCGAGAGCCCACGTGCAACGAGTTCCACTTAAGGAACTATTATATATTTAATTAAATCTTCTCAGGTCAATTAAATTTCTGCTCTGCACTAATTCTAGTATCTCTGTTTGGTCATATGGTGGACTGGTAGAGAATGCCATTTGACATTAAGTCCGCCATTAGTACTGAGTTTTTGTTTAAATAAAATAATGAACTACTCTGGAAGATAATTGGAATTAGTTCAACTATGAATGAATCTACTGCTTTAATTTGCCAAAATCACGTCTGGCCATAACCGCCACCATATATCATTTCGTCAATTTTCTTTTAGTTTTGGGTACTGACAGCAGCAAAAGTAGCTAGGGATATATAATAACACGCTCACAATCATCAACCAACCTTAACTCTAGATAATAATCCATATATATAATTTATTGTTTTGTATATAATATGTTGGCAAATAGCTAAGTCACCTATTTTACCATGAGTAAGCCGAACCAAGAGAAAACAGAGATCACATTATATTTAATTCTTATTGGGAATCCCGACATGAGTCATCTCATTAATGCATCCATTTAGCGGGATAGATACACACTTTAGTAGGTTCAAAATATATAAAATGTTATTTATCTCTATATAAATCTTATTCGCAGTAAAGGAGTTTGACTTAACGACGTTTAAACTAGAAAGCAGTTTAAACGCATTTTACTAGTAAACGTGCCTATACAACTTTTCACCTCGTATGATTAGAGATCCAAAACCCAAGAGTCACGACTCACCTTCGTTATACATACACTGTACGTCGGAAGACCGAAGTACTCAACGAGTAAACCCGAGTCACTCCTCGAACCAGTGCCACTTAGTGACCACTAATCAAATGCTGTACCAATGAGTCACAAGTTGCAGTTTACGCGAACAGACCGACACCGAGTCCCCATCCCGGGTCGTTCTACGAACCATTGAGCCAGAGAAAAGCCTAATGCCAGACAAACAGACGGACAGACGGATATACGAACAGACGGACCGGATAGACGAACAGATGGACAGACGGACAGACGAATAGACTGGACAGATGAGTTTCAAGTGTGTAGACACTATACCTGTTACCAATTAACCGTTAGCGCAATAACGGTTCGAGAATTCTATGAGTCACAATATCATCTCATTGCAACATGCAGTGTGCGCGAACAGACCGACACCAAGACCCCAATCGGGTCGCTCTACGAACAGTACGAACCAATGAGCTAGAGAGAAGCCTAATTCAAATTCAAATTCAAAATTTCTTTATTCAAGACAACAGTGGTCCATGATCTTATGCCACTTATCAAATGCTGTACGAAAATCCTATGAGTCACAAATCATCTCAGTTGCAACTTGCAGTGTACGCGAACAGACCGACACCGAGACCCCATCCCGGGTCGCTCTACGAACCATTGAGCCGGAGAGAAGCCTAATGCCATTTACTCGCGAATTTGCACCTAGACACGACGGCGAGCTCTAAATGAACGCTTTTATACAACAAAATAAGAGGAATTTTCATAGATTTGAAGCACTCGAGCATACCATAAATCCGTGATATATATTTTTAGCAAGTTTTGATACAATTAACTAAAACTTACTGAATTTATAAGAATTCAAGTTTATTTTATTGCGTCAATTTAAGTAAGTTATAAACAATTATTTGATTTAGATATATGTATAAATATGTATAAATAAATGGAAAAAGTTTCAGGTGTTAGCTTTATCTTTACCTATACTTAAACCTCGAAAGACTAAAAGTGAAATCAAGAAATGATGTCCCTTTCAAACATTACTTTCTTTCTGTTCACTTTATTTTTCTCGCACTCAAAGTATATATTGTTTTCAAATTGCGAAGTAAGTACAACTGAACTAACTATAAAAATAAAATTTAAAATTTAAAAAACCCCCGACATGACAACCTATAAAAAGAAAGAAATAAAATCTACGAAATGTGCCTTTACAATGAACAGTAGAAAAAGAATCCAAGCTTCGTTGCGTTCGGGGGACCGCTAAGTACTTACCTAAATGAAACGAAATATATTATTCAAAAGAAATTTGCAAGTATGCATTTTGGGCTTCCCACTTACGATTTTCAGTACATTGCATTTCATTTACTTAGCGGTCCCCCGACGCAACGAAGCTTGGATTCTTTTTCTACTGTTCATTGTAAAGGCACATTTCGTAGATTTTATTTCTTTCTTTTTATAGGTTGTCATGTCGGGGGTTTTTTAAATTTTAAATTTTAATTTATTTCATATTTTTTAAACAAACAGAAGTTTTTTCCCGTAATTTTCTTCTTTTAACACTATTTTTGTTTTACACCGTTTAAAGTCCAGGGTTTCCAGTCTTTCGTCGAGCTTGATCCTTGACTATTATGTAAGTACAAAAAAATCTCAAGCCAGTGGTAACGAAAGCCGTTTTCTCTAAGATTGAAATTAGGATATATTTAATTTCAATAGCCTTAAGCAATATTCTGGGAAAAAATCGTTAAAGTCAATCTAGTTAATGCTTCTAATGACAAAATGGCGAAGTTATTAGGCAAGACAATCAAAATATATATTTTAAATGCACTGGATGATTTGAATGAACCTGCTACTTATGGCCTAAAACAGAACCAGGTTTCTATTCTACAGGATCCAAATATAGCGGGTGGCTTACTAAGCTCCATAAAAATAGCAGTTGGTGAAAGGTAACTTGACTTTAGTTTTCAAAGACCTAATCATCTATACCCCACGACACGGGATAAACCGATAAAAAAATTACATCCCCCCTTTTTTACATGTAGGGAAGGTACACATTAAAAAGTTTTAAAATTTTATTCTACCAATATGTCTCTGAGCTAAGCTGCGGACAGACGGATGGACGGACATGGTGAAACTATAAGGGTTCCTTGTTGACTACAGAATCCTAAAAAGCTGTTATTCACTTAGGCAAGAGTACTTTTTGCTAAAGCTTACGTGTCCTTTAGTAGCGTTAAAATCTTGCAGGGTGTTGCTATTTGTGACCTCAATCAGAGGAACTTGTTCAATAGTCCTAAACCTAATGACAATTCAGCTTTAGCAGAATTGCGAAACTTAGAAACAGTAACCCAGTACTGTAACAGAAATTATAATATGAGTTTTTTTGTCGAAAAAGTTTTTCTTAGACTCGGTTTTATTATCGACTGTACAAACGTTAATTTTTCATCAAGAACAGTCAGACGAGCCCAAACACCTTGGGTTTATCCTGTGCTGTTTAGGATTTCCTACGGCCATCTTCAGCTCCAAGGTACCCAATTATTGTACTGTCAAAATTTTATTAAATTGTTGATTGTAACGCTAATAAAACTTAACATTTAACCAACATTTGAAATTCTTGGCTTAGATCCTTTCACAACTAGATGGTTATCATGATATCTTCATTCAGTGAGTGATATGGAAAATGCTAATAATACTTAACATTTATCCAACATTTGGAATTCTTGGCTTCAATATTGACTGACATCCATTAACAACTAGCTGGTCATCACGAGACCTTCATTTATTGAGTGACTAGCTTTTGCCCGCGACTACGTCCGCGTGAAACTTGGAAGTATGGAAGCAACCTCGTACAACATGATATATATCTACCTAATCACCTTAATTAATAAAAGGGATTATTGAAAGCGCCTAAGCAAATGTAAGAGCTATTGTGCTTTTGGTCTAAACATTACATTTCATACAGGGTCATCAATGTCATCATGAATTACTTACTCACTTTTCAATCTTTTTAGGGATAATATCCAGGATGAAAACTATCCTATGTCCTTCCTCGGATCTTAAACTATCTCCATGCCAAATTTCATCAAAATCGATTCAGCGGTTTAAGCGTGAAGAGGTAACAGACAGACAGACAGACGCATTTATATGAAATGAAATGAAATGAAATGAAATGAAATGAAATGAAATAATTTATTCAGTAAGTAGGCCACAGGGGCACTTTTACAAGTCGGATTGTGAATCTACCGGCATTTCGCAAGAGGAGACCGCTGTTGAGAAGAAAGCCGAAAGAAACTCAACAGTAAGTCATTTTTTCGAAAATAATACTTAAAACAATTACATGATACATTTGTGTTCTAACTAATTACACTGGTACACGTAATGGAGATGTTAGATACTCCAAATCAATGTTAAGTAACATTAAAATTAAAATTTAATAAATTGAAAATATTAAATATACCCAGAGATGTATAAAGTCTCTGGGTGTCACAACATGCAATAAAATATAATTACTTAATTAATTTAATTCCATAGAGATGTATAAGGTCTCTAGGCGTCAACGTGAATAATTTAGAAAATAATTATTAAACCTAAATTTCTTAGAGATGTATATGGTCTCTAGGCGTCAAAACATGCAATAAAATATTTTAAAATCATTTAATTTCCTCAGAGATGTATAAAGTCTCTGAGTGTCATACTACACTAAGCTGTTTCTTAGAGATGTATACAGTCTCTAAGAGTTCAAAAAGTTAAAATCAACATTGAATAACTTCAATCGAGTACAGGTGAAGTTTCTCACGTTTGCTTAATTTAACACTAGTATGCGGTTGCTACATATTTAATTTGGCCCTTGCTAGCATGAACAGACCGGACCCCACAAACGGCACCCGTTCACGAGTATGACGCATATCTCAGCCATATAATATTAGTATGGATATAAAAAATGCTATTAATATTTAACATTTAACCAAAATTTGGAATCCTTAGCTTCAGTATTGGCTAAGATCCATTAACCAATAGCTGGTCATCATGAGACCTTCATTTAGTAAGTGATAAAGAAAATGCTAATAATACTTAACATTTTATCAAAATTTGGAATCCTTGGCTTCAATATTGGCTGCGATCCATTATCAACTACCGGGTCATCATGAGACCCTCAATTAGTGAGTCATATAGAAAATGCTAATAAATCTTAACATTTTACCAAAATTTTGATTTTTTGGCTTTAATATTGGCTGAGATCCATTCACAACTACCTGGTCATCATGAGACCTTAATTTAGTAAGTGATATAGAAAATGCTAATAATGCTTAACATTTAACCAAAATTTGGAATCCTTAGCTTCAATATTAGCTGAGATCCTTTATCAACTACCTGGTCATCATGAGACCCTTATTTAGTAAGTCATATAGAAAATGCTAATAAAACATTAGATTAGATGATTATTGGCTTTAGATTATATGTAGGGTAAACCGAGGTATAACTGGCCACTTGCAGTAACTGGCCACTTAACACTTCATACGCCATAAATAAGCATTTTACGCATAGCCCGCCATCAATGATAATCTATCGTCATTGCTAGGTTAGTTGTCTTTCATTTTAGTACATTTTTTATCCAGTATTGACACTAGCGCCAAAAATGATCGGTAAATTTTGACACTTGGCGTGCGTGTCTCAACTTGACAGGTGAACTGTTAAAAAAACGTTAACAAAACTCTTCAAAGAAAAAATAAGATTTCGGGTAAAGTGATGTAGCCTACCTATATCATTTGTGTTATTCCAACAGAAGAAAGGGTAAGTAAGACTTATTAAATATTGTATTTAGGTAGACACTGTCATTTACTGAAATTGAGGGGGGTGGCCAGTTGTTGATAGTGTTTAAAGCAAATTTTTAGTTATTGGCCACCTATGCCAGTTACTAGTCAAATGTCTATCTTCGTTATTCCGGCGAAATTGAACCCTATTTATATTAAGTGTAAGGTAAGCTATCCAATACAAAAATATTCATGACTTTAGATGCTTTTGTTCAGAAACTGGCATAGGTGGCCAATTGTGTGGCCAGTTACTGATAATTTTATTTTATTTTACATATATCTCTTTTAGAAACAACAAAATGCCCAAAAAGAGACAGCACATTAAATAAGCCATTGGTAATGCACTGAGGTTAAACCGAAATATGGAAAGGTTTATTTGAAAAGTATCTAAACAATTTGGTGGACCGAAAAGTAGCCTTCAATTTAAAATTCAAAATCCTAACACAAAATATAAGTCCGGGCTATATCCTGTATTGATTGCAGGTCTGCAAAGCCAAATATTACAGTCTTATTCTCTTTTTTTCTGCTGCTGGGCTTGTTTGCAATCTTCTTATCATCTACCCTTACAAAAGAGCACCTATCAGTGTGACTCTGAGTTTTCCCTTTGATTAGTAAAACGGAATGTAGCGATTCAGGAGATAGCAGGAGTTTTTGGTGACTACTCTCTAACTGTACCTATTTACCCGAACCTTTAGGCAAATAATATTCTATTGACAGATGTTATTCTTGCTTGTAGATTGACATTAAACACACCTGACTCTCGAAGTGTTTAACTTATGCAGAAACCTAAACGTATGCATATATCTAATCGCGCTATACTCGAACTCGACACGTATATTACAACCTGCAAATGTTGCCGTATTTCGTCCCATAAAAGATTTAGGTATCTCAAATGTATCATTATCAGATCGACTCAAAACAAATAAGGTTAGGTACCAAAACCTCCTAAGCGAAAAGGGAAGCAACAGTCTGACAAAGCCATATTTGTCCTAACGACTGATAGTTATGCCGTAATGATAAAAGATAAATAGCTTGAAAAGCAAGAAGATTTAACAAAACAGTAAAGAAAGAAATTCTGGGAAGCAAAAAAATAACTACAAAACTAACAAAGATACCTATTAATGGTAGAAGGAAGGGTACTAAAGAGAAGCTAGTCAATAGAGAAGTATACAAATTTAAATGACGTGTCTAAAAAGACTATGATTTTTATTACCAGCAGATTAACCACATGCTGTGATTCGTGTTTAAGTCCTATAATAAGGAAAATTATATAATGCAGTCCGTGTAGTAAAAAAAAAACACTTCTCTTGCATTCCACCAAGCCATAGAGTCCACATCTCTGATGAAGACGAAGACTCCGTTTTTATGTCACATTTGATACCGAGAGAATAGCCCAGATTCATCAGATGAAAATGACACTCATTGCGTCAAGAATATGATTGAAAGAAGCTTAAAACTAAGGGTATAAATTACTATTTTCTGGTTATGGTAATAAATGAACATAATATTTAACCCATGTTGCAATTAATGTAATCTTTATCATTACCTCTGTTTAAGTATTGTACTCGTATTGTATGACGTTATAGACGTTCCTATTTTTGTCCTGAGGTTATCTACCTGCATTAATATAGATTTAATTGCTAAATAACAGTTGTTTTGTTCATGTGGCCAGTTACTAGACCTGTACTTGCCAATTTCTAAATAAAATTTGCGGCCAATTATTGGTAAAAAGTGACTGTTTTTATTTTTAATAAATTAAAAATATTAAAACATATTTGATTCTACTAAAAGGCTAAATAAAATAAGAAAGGAGGTTATTCTTTATCTGTAGGTGTAAAAATGTAACTATATTTAATGATACTTCTATCAAAAAAAATATCATGAACTGGCCAAAGGGCTTAAGTGGCCAGTTACTGGTAAGTTTACCCTAATCTTTGTTGTAAAATTAATAAATAAATAAATAAATAAATAAATAATAATAATAACTTAACATTAAGCCAATATTTCGAAGTATTGACTTTAATATTGGCTGAGATCTAGTCACTTGTTCCAATTAAAGCTGAATATCTTGGAAACTACTGGTCCTATTTCCACCAAACATAGCTAAGAACCATCTTGACGGAAAAGTCTTTCGATTAAAAAAACCGTGAGAGTCAGAATGGCGGGTGTACCATCACGGATTTGTAAAACAATTATACCAAAAAAATGTACTCAAAATGTACTATTTTGTACCAACTTTAAAAAAAATTGTACCTCTCCGTACAAAAAGTTATTACAATGTTTAGGTACACCCGCCATTCTGACTGTCAGGATGGCGGGTGTATCGCAGTTTACCATGAAGCCCTTGTTTATTGAGAAATGTTATTACTCTAAAAAAATGTACCAAAATTGTACTCTAACATACAGTTAAAATATTAGAAATCGGATGTGTAACTTGCGAGTTATACACAAATTAAATTTTGTTCGTAGTAAGTGGAGGGCCAAGGGGAAGAACTGGGTAAGTCACATTTAGCAAAATTTTACAGTACTGAAGATTGATGTTGGCTAATCCTTTGATGGCTGTATGGCTTCAGTAATACCGGCCAAGTGCGAGTCTGACTCGCGAACCGAGGGTTCCGTACAAACACTTATCTTAACTGGCCGGTTAAGTTTGCGCCGGATACAAATGAGGTGCAAAGTTAAGGCAACTGAGTTCGCCAAATATGATTTTCGAAAAGGATAATATTTTTTATGATTTACCTACAAATGAATAGTTTTCTGAGCTTTCCCTATACTTGTAGTATAAGACGATATAACTTGTAAATTTCAGTTCTAGATCAACGAAAAATACCCTATAAATTTTGAATAGGTAGGTACCTTGAGAGTGTGTGTCGAAATAAACGGTTATGCCAGGACAGGAAGTACCAAGCACCAGTATATATCCACTAAGTATGGCAATATAACGAATTATAATGGCATATTTTTTGAAGCCCAGCAACAGAAGACGACGGACGTCGGCTGCGAAGTGCGGACCGACTCCTTTACTGTGTACCATTGGACAGTAGCATCAATTGAACTACTGACACACTTGTATATTGCTAGTTCCATCGATGGATCTAGAGACACATGTTGGTTTGAGTAACCCCTTTATTACTGTAGTGCCATTGGATAGTACCATCAATGGAACTAGTAAGACATTTGTATATTGCTACTTTAATTACTAGACATGTTGGTTTTAGTAACATTGTCCGATCTGGAAACCCCACTGTCTGTTTTGTGATTTATTACTGATGTAGGTACTTACACAATATGTACTGAATTAGTACAGACTTAAAAAAAAAATGTACCTCTATAGATCGAGAGTACAATAAACTGAATTCGGAGTTGCTGTAGAGCATCTCCCCAGCAACCCCAAAATTTTATTGAAAAGAAATCACGTAAATACCGACTTTTTCTAGGTCCAAAAAAATTGTACTATAGTTTTTACCGTTGAATGAGTTAGCTATGGCTACTTAAATTACTTAATTGTGACCAGGATGCGAGTGCCTCCAGGCGATAATATTTATATTGTTTCTTCCTTCCGTGCTATTTCTTATTTCTAGCTAGGAGTTCAAGTGATTGTTAACATTACTTCTGCCCTGCCACCTAACACCCCTACAAGGTAATTTAACTAGTGTAAAACCGTAGTACAATTTTTCTGGGCCTCTTATTTCCATAGAAAGTCCGTATTTACGTGCATTTTACAATTTTAGGGTTGGTCTGCAGCAACTCCGAATTTTGTTTATTGTACTCTCGATCTAATGAGGTACATTTTTTTTTAAGTATATACTAATTCAGTAAATATAGTGTACATCAGTAATAAATCACAAAACAGACAGTGGGGTTTCCAGGGAGCATGACGTAGTAATATCGGTCAATGTTACTAAAACCAACATGTAATTAACCAATGTGTAATTAAAGTAGCAATATACAAATGTCTTACTAGTTCCATTGATGGTACTATCCAATGGCACTACAGTAATAAAAGGGGTTACTCAAACCAACATGTGTCTCTAGATCCATCGATGGAACTAGCAATATACAAGTGTGTCAGTAGTTCAATTGATGCTACTGTCCAATGGTACTACAGTAAAGGAGTCGGTCCGCACTTCGCAGCCGACGTCCGTCGTCTTCTGTTGCTGGGCTTCAAAAAATATGCCATTATAATTCGTTATATTGCCATACTTTATGGATATAGACTGGTGCTTGGTACTTCCTGTCCTGGCATAACCGTTTATTTCGACACACACTCTCAAGGTACCTACCTATTCAAAATTTATAGGGTATTTTTCGTTGATCTAGAACTGAAATTATAAGTTATATCGTCTTATACTACAAGTATAGGGAAAGCTCAGAAAACTATTCATTTGTAGGTAAATCATAAAAAATATTATCTTTTTCGAAAATTATATTTGGAGAACTCAGTTGCCTTAACTTTGCACCTCATTTGTATCCGGCGCAAACTTAACCGGCCAGTTAAGATAAGTGTTTGTACGGAACCCTCGGTTCGCGAGTCAGACTCGCACTTGGCCGGTATTACTGAAGCCATACTTGGAGAACTCAGTTGCCTTAACTTTGCACCTCATTTGTATCCGGCGCAAACTTAACCGGCCAGTTAAGATAAGTGTTTGTACGGAACCCTCGGTTCGCGAGTCAGACTCGCACTTGGCCGGTATTACTGAAGCCATACAGCCATCAAAGGATTAGCCAACATCAATCTTCAGTACTGTAAAATTTTGCTAAATGTGACTTACCCAGTTCTTCCCCTTGGCCCTCCACTTACTACGAACAAAATTTAATTTGTGTATAACTCGCAAGTTACACATCCGATTTCTAATATTTTAACTGTATGTTAGAGTACAATTTTGGTACATTTTTTTAGAGTAATAACATTTCTCAATAAACAAGGGCTTCATGGTAAACTGCGATACACCCGCCATCCTGACAGTCAGAATGGCGGGTGTACCTAAACATTGTAATAACTTTTTGTACGGAGAGGTACAATTTTTTTTAAAGTTGGTACAAAATAGTACATTTTGAGTACATTTTTTTGGTATAATTGTTTTACAAATCCGTGATGGTACACCCGCCATTCTGACTCTCACAAAAAACCGCACTTAAATTGGTCCATCCGCTTGGGCGCTACGATGCCGCAGACAGATACACACATACACAGATACACATGTTAAACTTATAACACCCCTCTTTTTTCGTCGGGGGTTAAAAACTACGACACCCGTATGCACACGAGCACTACAGATTAATTCTCAAAACTATCACGCGACATAAAAGCTAGCACTGTATAACAATATTTTCTTATGAACACTCAGTATTTAATAAATAATAATCTTCGTCAAGCACGAATTACTTATACTTAGTTTGTTAGTTAGTTAATAGTACCTACTCGTACTGAAAAACTACAACACCCCCGTATGCACACGAGTACAACAGATTCATTCTCAAAACTATCACGCCACATAAAAGCTAGCACTGTATAACAATATTTTCTTATGAACACTCAGTGGAATTACCTTTTTAAAGTGCGAACTATACTTAGATTGTAAGTTAGTTAATTGTACTCGTTCGGTAAAACTACAGCACTCGTATGCACACGAATACAACAGATTTATTCTCAAAACTATCTGGCCACATCAAAGCACTGTATAATAATATTTTCTTATGAACACTCAGTGGAATAATCTTATTAAAGCGCGAATTATATTTAGGTTGAGAGCAGGCGGTGTCGCGGCTCCTCGCTGTCTCCTAATTGCGTTTAGAGCAGACTCTGGAAGCAAGCGATGCTAATGGACGGTATTAATTAATACTGGCGTCGAATTTATGCTTAGACGTCTACTATCTATTTCCAAAACTTCGCTACATTGAAAGGAAGGCTCCTTGTTACAGAAAGTTAAGGAGCTCAGATAATTTTAAGCAAAACTGGGATTTATATCACTTTATATTCCCGCCATTTGACACATATTGGATATTTAAATTATTGCTTCAATATCGTGATATTTGAATTATACGATAGCATTCTTCGCATAAAAATATAACGCGTAGGTATATCACCACATAAACATCAGGTGAAATTGTTTGGCACTGCCTGTCTTATCATCGTAGTAGTAGTAGTAGTTGTTGTCCTTTTTCTTTTATTATTCTTATACATAATTTTAATGACGAACTACAAAATATCCTAAACTAGGGCGGCATTTATTTAATTATTTTATTTAATCTTTATTGCACGAAAGAAAACTTATCGTACAAAAGGCGGACTTAATGCCATGAGGCATTCTCTACTAGTCAACCTTAGGGCACACACAGCAGAAACATTGTAGACGGTGCAACTAACTTACACATAAGTAGCATTCGGCGCAACGATCGCTATAATAGTAAGATCACGGCAAGATTGCTATTTTGCGTTGTGTTATTTTACTTTTAGGTGTCGATTATAACGACAAAAACACACATTGAAAGCAGAACGTAATTGTATTTTGGGAATATCGTATTGTATTTAGACTTACCTAAATAACTGATTCAATTATATTAATTAGATCCAAAAAATATATATTGTTTCATACCTCTGTGTAAACCATTCGGACCTCATAATATTTTTTGAAAAGTAGGAAAACTGTAAGCTTTTTGTGAATATTTTTATCCTTTTTAGGGTTCCGTACCTAAAGGGTAAAAACGGGACCCTATTACTGAGACTTCGCTGTCCGTCCGTCCATCCGTCCGTCCGTCCGTCCATCCGTCAGTCCGTCCGTCCGTCTGTCACCAGGCTGTATCTCAAGAACGGTGATAGCTAGACAGTTGCAATTTTCACAGATGTTGTATTTCTATTGCCGCTATAACAACAAATACTAAAAATAAAATAAAATAAATATTTAAGGGGGCTCCCATACAACAAACTTGTTATAGATTATGGTACTGAACCCTTCATGCGCGAGTCGGACTCGCACCTGCCCAATTTTTTTTTAGTCATTGTTGCCAACAAAAATAAATGTAGGTACCATTGAAAGGTTTGGTGCCGCAGGAAATTAAGAGTTTTACTTTTTTCTCTTACAGCTTCCATTTTACGCTTGCGGTTTCAAGCAAATATTTGTGTTGCTGCAAGATAGTGTAAAAGGTCTTTTTGTTTTCTTCTTTCTCTAGAAAATATATTTTAACACAATTTTTAGTTCAGTTTAAGGTTCTTTTTAGGGTTCCGTACCCAAAGGGTAAAAACGGGACCCTATTACTGACACTTCGCTGTCCGTCCGTCCGTCCGTCCGTCCGTCCGTCCGTCTGTCACCAGGCTGTATCTCAGGAACGGTGATAGCTAGACAGTTGAAATTTTCACAGATGATGTATTTCTATTGCCGCTATAACAACAAATACTAAAAATAAAAAAATAAAAATATTTAAGGGGGCTCCCATACAACAAACTTGTTATACCTATATATATATATATATAATATAGGTACGGAACCCTTCATGCGCGAGTCGGACTCGCACTTGCCCAATTTTTAGTTTTGTATAGTTGTTATTTGTTGAAACTAGTCTGGATGTTGAATCAGTATCATTGACTGTAATGTACATACTGTAGAACAGTAAAATATTATGTTTGTTCATTTGTGTTGCCGCAATATAGCAAACAGACAGGCATAACAGTTTGCTTTTGAAAATAGTAGATAAAATAAACTATGTAACTATTTTCCAAACGATAGAAAAAGACCAAGAAACAACATAGGGATAATAATATTTATTTAACTGTTCCAAAAATATACCATAATGATCAATTAAGCTGAACCCGAAATATCGTAATCATTAGACCCGGTACTCGGCACGTTAAAATCTCGAAATACAGGAATTACCAAGAACATTATTCATTAAATTTATAATTACTAAAAGGATTCCAATTACACAAACTCTTTGTCTTTACTCGTGGAGCATTGTGAGATGTTTTGGACCAGTAGCCTTACCTTGAGTTTACAGTGACCGTACTAGCTAGTGACAGCGTGAACGATTTGTATGGAGAATTGTAGTTCTACAAAGTAATCACTAGGGGCGTTGTACTATTCTGTCACGTAAACTCATGTTAAGGGTACAGAGGAAACGCTTCAGTGTCTCAAAACATATTCAGAACAATGCTTTGTTCTGCGTAGCGTAGGTAAGTCAAAATTGTCTATGAACCAAACGTGCTGAGAATTATGACGTTATATATGAGACAGTAAACGGTGTAAAAGGTCCTACTGTGCCGTTTATGAGCCTCCCTTTTTTTCAATTTTTCTCTGTTAAAGCTACATTCGTGGAAATTACTACCCATTTTACTCTGACTACCCATTTTATGAATATGATTTAAAAACCTAACCCTAAAAACCTTGACCTTTGACAACAGTAACTGGAAAGTTACCGATACGTTAGGGAGGCTCAAAATATACGCGATATAATTAGTTTTATTATAAATAAATATAAATTGAAAAATATTTAGAAATTTGCATTTTTACACATGCCATCTTCCTTTGTAGGTCCATTAATTGCACAGATATAAAGACAGGTATTGGATTACTCTCATCTGCCAATGGAACCCTATTTATAAGCTTGCATTCTGCATTGGTCTGTATTTCTGTCTGTCGTAGACAGTATCATTATGTTTTGTGATTTGTTTTCTGAATGCTCAATCAGGACTAAGTACCTATTCATGTAGAATATAACTTTAGCAGATAATTTTTATGTTATGTTGAATTACATAAACGGAAACACACACAACGATACACGTCAAAGAAGTCGAATATTGCTCGACATGTTTCGAATCGGTACGCGATTCATCATCAGGAGAGCCGATCAGTCGCGGCGGCGGCCAACCGAACAGAGAACAGTTTTGCTTAAAATGTAAAACTTTTATGTTATACGTGGACTCTTCCAGTATTGACGATCGTACAAAATACATACACACTACACACCATTTCACTGTGATATTTATATCAAGAAATCGATATCAAATCATAACTACCGCGATGCCGTGGTAATCGTTTCGTACCGTATGATACTAGTATTTTAGTTTACTAACTTAATTAATGTTTCATTATATAAAGACGTAAAAGAAAAAGCGGAATGTAGAATAAGCTGGAAATTACTCCACCGACAAGAGCCTAGCTCTTAAATATATGACGATAATATGATGATGCACTTAATTTATAAGCCTTTCTAACAAAGTATGAATATTCATTGTCCGAACTAAAGAATTAATTATTATAACTTGTATCTTGATTCAGTTAAATTGAACAAAATCACCGTTTATTTCCTTGCAAGATATTAATTTCAGAAGGCGATTATAAAATCTGCCATTATCTTACTGAACCCCTACCAATCAATTACCGACCCCTCTAAGAACTGTTCGGTACTAAATTACATTTTAACAAACGTATTATTGCAACTGTCAAGTTACGTAACAGGTACGATATTGCCAACTAAATCAGTGGTTCTCAAACTTTTTTGGCGACAGAATCTTTTTTAAACTTGACATGCTTTACTTAACCCCAATTATTGAGTATTTAAGCATTGTCTGAATCTAAATCCAAATTTCTAGTTTTTTACTTCAAAAACGAGGTTCTCAGATCTGTCGTATTTTATGTTTTAATTATCAGGTCGATATTAAATCGGCAGAACTTTCAAATAAATAAAAGCCTTATATTTCTAGAAAAAAAAAATAGTAAGGTTTTTAAAGCAAATTTATGACATTGAATGTTAAATACCTAATTGATATTCAAAATACAAAGCTTTTGTAAGGAACTCCTCGTCGGCCGGGTCCTTACACTGACATCTACGATAGCTCAAGTAGAAATAAATGAGATGATAGAAAAACACCAGGGTAAACGAAACGATATATATTTAAACACAAAACAAATTAACACAATTAAAGATCGGAGCGTAAACTAACTCAGAAAATTAACACAAATTGCAAACGCGAATTTAAACTAGATCTTAACTAATGAAGTCCTTTATCTTTCACTACGCACTAATTAACTAACAAGATGGTATACACGTGAGTAAGAGACTGAACGGAAGTACTAGCGGATCGCTGATCTACGCACTGAGTAACAGAGTGTGGACTCGATGTTAACTGAGGTTGTACTACTACGGAGTCGTAACTCTACGCAGACTAAAGTTGTACTACAATTTTGCGTCGTCGTAACATCGTCTCACTCTCCTTTTGGAGTGTGGGGAGGCCTTTTCTGTGATCTCACATTTAGGCTGAAGCGGGGTCGCAGTCCGTGACGACGGACTGGTCTGTCTCGTTCCTTAGGAACGTGTTCAGGTGGCGGTGCTGTGGCCGTCATGGCGACTATGCGTCTTGAGGGCCGTTGCTGTCTTCATCTTCTTCTCTTTCTATTACTGTGGTTGTAGCTGTGGAGGCAGGAGATCCCTAGGGAGTGGTCGTCTTCGGGCGTCTGGGGGTCTTGTATGGTGGGGGGCGATCCCCCGTAGCAGCACGTGGCGAGAGCTGTCGGCTTGGGCGAACATCCGTTGCGCCAGCCTTCTCACAAAGGCGTCTATGTTTTCCCACTCCAGCGCCCTCTGGATGTGGTCGTTCCGCACGAATCTTGGGGATTTAGTAATCGTCCTAAGTGCCAGGTTTTCTTGCGCATAGATCTTCTTGCGATTTGATGGCGCCACCAAGGCGTACCACGCTGGCGCTGCGTACGTGAGCCTGGATCTCACGTACGCTTTATAAATCCCCAGCTTCGTGCGGAGCGGTAGGCTGCTGGAGAGTACTGGTCGCAGTTTTGTTTGGGCCACTCTGGCCCGCGCAACTGTTTCCGTCACGTGCTGCTTCATGGACAGGGTTCTGTCAATGGTTACCCCCAGGTACTTGACCGTGTGTTTCCATTGGATCTCCTGTCCATCCATCCGTAGCGGTCGTGGTGGCATCTGCTTCCCGATGGTGATGGCCTGGGTTTTGCCTGCGTTCGCAGCCAATCTCCAATTCCCTAGCCATTCTGGGAGGGCGTCAAGCTGAGTCTGCAGCTTTCTTGCAGCGTGGGCTTGGTTCATGGACGCGGTGTAGAAGGCCGCGTCATCTGCGAATAGACCCAACTTGACGTCCCCGACCACCGGGATGTCGTTGGTGTATACCGCATAACAAGCGGGCGACAAGCAGCTCCCCTGTGGCACTCCTGCCAGTATGGGGCGTTCTGCTGATGTGGCGTCTTCCACGGCGACCTGGAACCTCCGTCCTTCCAGGAACGAGCGGATGACTGCCACGATGCGGCGGGGAGTGGAGGTCTCCGACAGCTTGTATAGCAGCCCCTCATGCCATACCCTGTCGAAGGCCTTCTCCATGTCTAAGAGTGCTGCTGCGGCGTACTCCTGTCTGTTTAGCGCCTCAGCCAGGAAGTGCAGAACTCTTGCCAGCTGGAGCGTCGTAGAGTGTTCTGAGCGGAACCCGAACTGCTCTGGGCGCGGCTCCACGTGGGGAAGGAGTTTCCCCAGAAGTAGCCGCTCGAACACCTTGGAGAGGGTGCTCAAGAGCGTGATGGGCCTGTAGCTTTCCGGTCTTCTTCTATCTTTCCCGGGTTTCGGCAGCATGATTACCCGGCCAAGTTTCCAGGTATCTGGGAAGTGTCCCGAGCGCATGATCCCGTTAAACAAGCGCGTCACCGCCACAATGGTGTGCTGTGGCAGGTGACGTAGCGCCGCGCTTGGGATCGAGTCGGCGCCCGGGGCCTTCTTGGGGTTGCTCTTCTGGAGGGTTTTGCGAACTTGGCCGGGTGAGAAGAAGACCGGTTCCTCTTCTGCGTGTATTGGCTCTTCAAAGTACCTCTCCAAGTGTTCCTCGACCTTCCGCTGGTGTTCTGCGTTGGCGATCGGGTTCGGCTGAAATTGACGCTCCAGGCTTTCGGCGAAGATCTCCGCCCTGTCTTCCGCCTTGTACCGGGGCTTGTTGTCAACTGGGTGCGAGAGTGGACGAATTGTTTCTGGGGTTGTTGCTAGCTGGCGGCATAGTCGGTGGATTGAGGGGATCTCCCCTTCTATGTCCGCCAGGTGATTCTCCCAGCTCTCGGCTCTGTAGCTGCAGAGTTCGGCCTTGACCTTCTCAGTGATGGCGTTCAGCTGTGTCTTCAGTGTGGGACACCTGGACCTCTGCCAGCTTCTACGCAGGCGGCGTTTTTCTTCGATCATGTGTGTGATCCTCGCTGGGACTGGCTTGCGCCTGTCCGTGGCGGTAGTAGTGCGCGATGATGAAGATAGTGCCTCCTGCATATGGGCTGTCAGTCGTGCTGCTGCTTCGTCGACATCGCTGGCTGTGGAGACCGGTGTTGTGTTCTCCGTGGTGGCTTCCTCCAAGTGTTGGGAGAAGGTCTCCCAGTCAGTCAATGTGCGTGGCCTTTGTAGGGCTAACACGGGGTCTGCTCTTATGCACATGAGGATTGGCCGGTGGTCGGACGGGAGGTCCGGCAGCACCTCGTGCGTTATAGTGGCATCTATTTTGTAGTGGACCGCGAAGTCGATGACATCTTCGGACCCGTGCGCGACGTCATAATGGGTCGGCTCCTCGGGTCCTGAGATGTCTAGCTCCCAGTCCTCTGCGGCCTTGAATATGGCCTTGCCAGCTGGGCATACCTTCGAGGAGTGCCATGAGGTGTGTTTGGCATTCAGGTCGCCTGCCAGGATGGTCGGCATCGGTGACCTGAAGATCTTGAGCACATCACCTCGAAGGTTTGCTATGGGGCTACCCGCCGGGCGGTAGACAGCGTATATCCGGGTCTCCCTGCCATCGATGTTAAGGTCGACACCCAGTGTGTACAGGGTGTCGAGCGGCTGATGGTCCACCGGCTGGTGGATTAGGTTTCTTCGGATGATCACTGCCAGGCCTCGGTAGGCTGTCCCTTGCTGGTTGACCTCGTCCTTTCTATATACTTCGTAGCCCGGTATCTTCAGCTCTGTGGTCGCCTTTAGGTGGGTTTCGCTGACGAGCATAATGTCCACTTGCTGCTCACGGAGGAAGTGGCGGAGCAGTGCGAACTTGCCCGTCAGCGTCTGGGCATTCCAGTAGACGATCCTCAGGCTTTTAGGGTTGAAGAGGAGCCTGAGGAACGGTCACACGGAGGGCCTTGGCCACTGCTGCTGGGCCTTGGAGAGAGGCTGCAGTGAGCAGCTGGGCTATGAGCACCGCTAGGTCTGGTTGCGGGGCTTCAGTTTGCGGTGGTTGGGCTGTTGACGCAGGCCTGCCTCTGGCTGAGGGGCCATCGGCTTGCTCTTTGCCTTGTGGTGGAGGGTTCATCTTCTTCTTCATCCTCCGCTTCTGGCTCTTGGTCAAGGTTGCAGTTGGAGCCTGAGTCGCAGTGGGTATCGCGCCCCTTGGGGTGGGGGCGTTGGCCGGCGCCATCAGGCTTGATGACGCCGACTCTTCCACCGTGGGTTGTTCCAGCGCGGCTCTGGTTACTGGTCCTGTTCTGGCGGGTCCAGTGAATGCTGCTCTTCCTGCCTTTCTGTTGCGGCATTCTCGCACAAAGACTGGGCACTTGGTGTGGTTGGCTGGATGGGGGCCCCCGCAGTTTATGCAGGTGGCTGGGTCCTTCTTGGGGTCCGTAGTGCAGTCTTTGGCCCAGTGGGGGCCGGCACAGCGTACGCAGGCTATCGGGCGATGACAACCATGCGACGAGTGCCGGAACCCCTGGCAACGGTGGCATTGGGCCGGGCCTTTCTTCCCGCGCCATGCTTCCACTTTGACGCTAGTCATGTGGAGGAGCTCCTTTACCCCGTAGATGTCAGGGTAGTTCTTCGCGGGGCCCGCCAGCTGCACAAAGTATATGCAGCCGGGGCGCCCGCTCCTGGCGTTTATTTGTTTTATGTGATCCACGGGGTATCCGAGTTCTGCGCAGGCGTCTCTGATGCATTGGAGAGGCGTGTCCACTGGCAGCCCCCTCAGTGCCACCTTGTGGAGTCACTCCCCTTCGGCGCCGTGGATATTGAAGGAGAGTTTCACCCCCTCTTCCTCCAATTTGCAGAGATGGCGTATCACCAGCCGATACTCATCTTCTTCTTTCGGCCGGAATTCCACCCCTTTCCCGTGGGGCTTGGTGATGGGAGTCCTGCCGAGCTCCTTCGCTATTCCGTCCAGTACTGAGGGCCAATTTGGTATGACGTCAGCGACCACTGTTGGGAATCTTTTCTTAGGCGGCTGGTTTGCGGCAGCGTCTTTGTTCGCTGCTTTCGTTGGTTGCTGCTTGCGTGCTGCGCCGGCGGTTGCTGTTGCGCCTGCGTAGGATTTCGCTTTTGGGGCGGGCGGCATGGTTTGGACGGGCGGGCCAGTCTGGGCGGGGCTCCCTGCATGGGCAGTCTTGCCGGCCGGGGCGGGCGGTCCTGGTCGGGCGGGCGGTCCATGCTGGGCGGGCGGCCCGGTAGGCGGCCAGGCGGCGGCAATTGAGTCGGTGAGGGCGGGCGGCCCAGTGTGGGCGGGCGGCCCGACAGGGGCGGGCGGCCCGATAGGGGCGGGCGGGACCAGCTGGGCGGGCAGCCCGGTCAGGGCGGACGGCCCCGGTTGGGCGGGCGGCCCGGGCTGGGCGGGCGGCTTTCCGTGGGCGGGTTTAGTGCCCTTCTTTGGCAGCCTTTGAGGGAGGGCCTCGCTTGGGGCGGGGTGCTTGGGCGGCTGCTTTTTCGTTGCCCCGGTTCCCCGCCCTTGCTGGTTGGGCGGGTCTTCCTGGGCGGGAGTAGTTTCTACTGTTGCTGTTGACCCCGTGTCTGTGTATAGCGACACTGTGGTTCCGTATTGGAACGAAGCAGGGATCTCATAGTCACCCGTGGTTGGGGGTGTGTAGGCGGCGGGTGGATCGGTGGGCGGCGCCCATCGTTCCATTGCTCCTGTCCCTAGGGACTTGGAGCGGCGGCGAAGTCTCGGGTCAGTTGGCGGAGAGACCTTGCGGCATTGTCGTTTTTCCACGGCGGTTTGGGTGGGCGGGCTGCGCACGTCCGCCTTCCTTTTCGCTGTTGAAATTGCCGGGTTACCCTGGATGAATTCCAGGAATGCCCGATCTGCTGGCGTTAGCTCCACCTCTTCGCCCAGTAGGTGATGTTGCAGCCTGAAATAGGCGGCCGTCCAGGCAAGCAGGCCCTCCGACGGTTTGGCCGTTTCGATCATGCGGGCGACACTGATCTTATCACGATCGAGGGTCGCCCGGTGAGACTCGGGTTCGGCGTCGGGGGGGGAAGATCGCCCATTCCCTCATGAGCGATGGGGTGGCGCTTCCGACTTCTTCTTTTTGGGTGTTGGTGGCTGGGGGTTGCTGCTCGGGGCTGCTAGGCGTCGGTTTCGTGGGCGCGGGGGGCGCCTCACTGTCGCTCGTCGCGTCCTGGAATAGGTCCGGCATGTCGAGGGGTAGTTGTATGTCCCGATATTGGGACCTACCCGCCGGTGTTGGTGGCGTTGTTGTTTTCGGTTTTGGGGTGGGTAGACTAACATCATGTTTTTCCACCCTATCCTCCGGTTCTAGTGGTGTTGATGTCGGTGGCGGGGGGGGCGGGGTTTGTTTTTGTTGTGAAGGAAACAAGTCCCTCACTCCCCATCTCTCCGGGTTGGGCGGGAGATGCCCCTTAAACGGCGCAGCCGGGCGTGCGCGTGGCTCGGTCGTCGCTGGTCTGGTTGGAGATGGGAATCGTCTAGGCTTCCCAGGGGAGTCAGACAGCGCAGCAAGGAGCCGGTCGATTGACCGGTCCCTCGCCTCCCTCGCCTCCAGAGGGGGGACGCTGTCTGTGGGTAGGCCTACACCGCGAGATGCAGACCTACCCACCCGTTTGGCTTTCGACTTTTCCCTTCCTTCCGTTTCGTCGCTCATGTTGCTGTTATTTCTCGCACTGCACGTCGCTCATCCCGCCGATCGAGACCGACTCCGCACCGCTTCCCCCGGGGCTTCCGCTTGAACGGGACCGGGTTAGGCGGCGCAGCGAAGGACAACCGACGGAATTGCTTCTTTGTTTTGTGCGGCTGCTGGCGCCGGAGCGAGTCCGGGTGCTGTATCGTGGGCGTTTTCTTTACGAAGACACTGTTGATGCGCTTGTTTGTTTACTTTGCGACCGTGTGCTATGATGTGCAGAGTTACCTACAATTTTGCGGAAATCGGGCGTCCTTTTATTTGATCCGTTCAAGGTTTGTTTACATTTCTAGAGGGACGCCCGCTCTGTTACATTTAATCATTTCTTGCTTATAATATAATTCTCATCTTAAATTCAACTTATAGTTAATATCAAGGTTTGTTCATAGAACACAAATATGTAAGTGATTTTTATGTGAGAGCTCCCGTTTAATTACAGTGATATAAAATTGATGTGATTTCTTTGTGTCGGCTCAGAGGCCGCCTCGCTCACACGGGTCGAGATATACACCTTCCCGGTCTCTCATTAGCCGGCGCGCGCGGCGCGCCGTGTTATTTTCTTGTTTGCCGTGCTCGCAGCAGGTTGCGGCCGGGATAATATTAAGAAAATTTACTTGTATGTTCATGAGGAACATTACTACAAAGTTTCAGGATATTCTAAATTTTATCCTTAAGTTTTACATCCAATGTAAACAACATGACTCCTTTGTCTTAGACTGTGAGTGGAAAGTTACCGTGATGAGTCACCCTTGTTTACTTCCAGACCGCCGTGGTCTTTTAGCTATCCTACATAGTACTTGGGAGCTCTCTTACAATAAATGTTAGGAAAATAAGTGTTATACACACATAATATTGCCGCTTTTTAGGGCATTTAGGGAAATAAGAAATATATCATTATTTATTTGCCTTAATTCTAGTTTCGCCTAACCTTTTACACATATATATATATTTATTTATTTATTAATACTACATATGCTTAGCTGTCCGCAACAGCTTTCAACATACCATGATAAAAATAAACATCCTACTACGGAACTCCACTACTCTGCGAACACTTTGAGAACCGTTGAATTAAATCAATGGCATAAGCTGTGACGTCACTCCGCCTTAATATTTAATTACGCCCCCATACTAACGAGATTGCATTTCCTGCATCTGACGTCACAGTTTATTATTTAGCTAATTTGAAACGATATTAAATTCTTGGAGGTGAAAACTGGGGCGCGGCTCGTTCGATTTACAAACATGTTATGTCAGGACAAATTCGACGAGGCTTGGTAATACCTCCAATTTAGGTATATCTGAGCTTTATTTTCCTGCGGCGCTCAAGTTAAAATAAATACACAATCCTACGGAAACCATTATTTTTTTCGAGATAAAAAGTAGCCCATGTGTTAAGGTATAAACTATCTCTGTTCAAAATTTCATGTAAATCCGTTCAGCCGTAGATGCGTGAAAACGTTACAAATATTGACAGTCACACACACACACACAATTTATCGTTTATTATTATTATTATTTTTTTTTTTATTTAAACTTTATTGCACACAATACACAGGTAAAAGTACAAATGGCGGACTTAATGCCATAAGGCATTCTCTACCAGTCAACCATAGGATTAAACAGAAACATTTGTATGGTGCAGGGTCTTTTATGTAATCTGTTACATGAAACAATTAAATAACACATAAGTAATATACCTCATATGCAAATATATATATATATATGTATATACCTATATATATAACATAAACGTACATAAATATGACATACAATATACTTACTTATATAATAAATGTACCTTGTGTGAATCATTATGCTGACAGTTCGTCATATAGCTTATCGGAGAAATGCTTGCGCAACATGTGCTTGAAGGTTAGCTTGCTTTGCGCTTGCCTGATGGGAAGCGGTAGATCATTCCAAAGCCGAACTGCTTCAGCTGTGAAAGAGTGCGTCATGAAACTAGTGCGGTAAAGGGGGACATTGAGTTTGAGATTCCGTGAGGTGCGAAGATTACCGCCTGGTCGGGCAATTACAAAAGAAAATTTGGATCTTAGGTAGTCGGGCGCAGCTGGATCGAATAAGATAGAATATAGTGTGGACAAGACTCGTAATGACCTACGTTCACGAATTGGAAGCCAGTTTAGTTGACGGCGAAAAGCAGAAATATGGTCATATTTACGAAGTCCGAAAATAAATCTTATGCAGTTGTTAAGTAGACGATCCAGTCTGCTCAATGAAGTCTGAGTAAGATTAGTGGTACACACATCAGCATAGTCGACTATAGGTAGCACGAGGGCCTGTATAAGGAGAGTCTTAGTACTGATGGGGAGAAAGTGCTTAAACCGGTAAAGCGACCTCAGCGTGTTGGTGACTCTGCGACAAACGTCCGAGACCTGAGGCTCCCACGAGAGACCACTATCCAAGATCAGACCCAGGTTTTTTACTTGCGATTCCAATGGTATTTGTACGTCTTCGAACTGGACTGGCGCTAGGCACGTCAGGTCTGCTGTAGAGAGTAATCGGGGACTCCCGAGCACGATGGCCTGACATTTAGACGGGTTCACGGCGATCCCAAAATTGCGTGACCACGCTGAAATGTGGTTCAAGTCTTGATTGATATCCGCGACTGCACGATCCAAATCACTAATTTTAGCTTGAGTGTACAGCTGCAGGTCATCAGCATACAAATGGTAAGAGCAGACGATGTGAGACGCGATTAAATTTATAAAAATTGAGAAAAGGAGTGGAGATAGAATGCCGCCTTGTGGAACACCAGAAGTGAGTTCACACCAGTCCGAAAAAGTAGATCGATCAGCGCGTACCATCTGACGGCGTTCTTGAAGGTAGGAGGCAAACCAATCAGCCACTGGAGACGAGATATTTTATTTATCAAGTGTAGCTAGTAAAAGGTCATGATTAACCGCATTAAATGCGTTTGAAAAGTCGATCAAGACCAGCACTGTCACTCGAGTTGATTCCATACCTTGCCGCACATCTTATTATATTAGTGAGATTATATTATAATTATAACGAAAAATATTATATCCATTTTTGTAATCTAGCTGCATTGAAATTGAGATACTTAAGTAAAATTTATTTTCTTTTGCGGCTTAAGAACGAAGTCACAAATAATATCATATAATATAGTATTTAAATATACGTAGGTACATAGTCGAGAGTTATAAACCAATTCATAATAATTCTATGAACTACTATTTTGTAGCACTCATTAGTATTTTATGTTTAAATTGCGGTTCTAAATGATTATATTATTCATGTTACATGCGATAATTAATGTGTAATTAAAAAAAAATTAGGGGTTTGCATTTCGTTTGTAAATCTAATTTGAACTCGAATATTTGTGCTTGGGTTATGGTTGTTCTATGTATTTAAGTATATATTTATCTATATAATTATGTATATCGTCGTCTAGTACCCATAACACAAGCCTTCTTGAGCTTAATTTGGGACTAGATCGATTTGTGTGAGGTTGTCTGATATTTATTTATTTATTTATTATGTGTTTAATTTAATGTATCCTGCTACAAAAGAAAGCTAGCAACAAATAGCCGCCACCAAAATGATACTATTTATGCTAAAAGAACTTTGTCCAAAGAACCCTTCTTCTGTATCAAAATTGGTCTAAATCAAAACCTATTTGGCCACTCTCTCGTGGTGAGGTCTTAAAAATCTCTTAAAAATGGATATGAGTTGTTGTAATCAACATCCACAAAAAAAAACTTCTTTTTGCTTTTTTTAGCAAGTGCATCGCGGTTTTTGTCTTTCTGAAAATCGTGACGTCTCCTTAGAAAATAGTTTTTTTTTTTACAATCTACCTACGAATACATAATATGTCTCGGATATATTCCCAGATCAAATTGTTAACTTAAAAGTAATAAGTGTGGAACTTAAACTTAAGAAATTTACAGGTCACTTTAAACAATCTTACAGTTTGTCGTTAAAGTAAATTGTTACTTGCAAAAGGCTTAAAAGAGAAGGGTCTCTTTTAAGCCTTTTGCACCGAGGGCGGTGCAAGAGACCAGCGAACCAATGGGGTGGAAATACTGCATCGATTTTATGCCCCAAGTTGCAATTGTTACGCGAATATTGTTATTGGCTTTCAGTTCTTTTAAATTCGAGACGTTCCTTTACTGCTATCCATTGATGTGTCGAATGTGCTATTGTATTTCGAGCCCGATACAGTAAAAAGTGAACATTTATCCATATTAGCGAAATTGTTAAAGTAAAAAAAATTATTCATTAAATTCAGGATAAGTTTTCACAACGCGATGCACAATTGCTTTGGTTTCTTATGAGTATTGATTACAATGCAACACAAATTCAAATCAAATCCTTTCTACCACGCCAAAATGGTAGACAGATTTAACCAACCTTAGTGTAAACCACAGACAACCCCCACTAGACGGAGCATGTAAGGCGACCCGCGCGCACCAACGATATGGTACGGCAGAACATTAAAGTATGAACACGGCGGCCACCGTTTAGTTGCGTCCTTGTTTATGATCCATGCGTACGTCAACGAAAAAATTAATTAAATAAGTAACATGGTAAATTGTAGTGTTAAGTGGTGTAGATAGACCTCATAAACATGGACGCAACTAAACGGTGGCCGCCGTGTTGATACTTTAATGTTCTGCCGTACCATATCGTTGGTGAGCGCGGGTCGCCTATGGTTCGCCTTACATGCTCCGTCTAGTGGGGTGGGGGTGGTCTGTGGTGTAAACCAACGTTGGTAAAAATCCGTCTAGCGTATCAGCGTGGATAGCTGAACATCCAAAAGTTGTAGTTTAGGTACTTATTATCCGCTAATCTTAAAACAACGCTAAAGTAGGCAAATATAATTAATTAGTCACATGGAATTTAATCGCAGTTCTCGAAGTGCGGTATAATTATATTACATATTTAATCATACTGATATCATTTACGTAATTTTACCTGTTTCACAGCGACCTTTACATGCACATCTGATAATCATGTTATTTAAAACATCATAAAATCAATTATCCGTATGTAGCGTGTCCCACTTTACATGAAAACCTCATGGGAATTACTTGTATTTGCAACTAATAAGTAATTATTCCGTTCGGTATATTTCACACACTCGTTACAAAGGTTTGGACGGTTCCAGTTGTCAACCATCGCATTTGGTTTAAAGGTTTAGGTCGGAACGTTCCAGAACAGTGAGATACGATGTTCTGTGATTATTCCTCGGTGCAGCGTGCAACCATTGCTGCATTATAAATACTCGTATGAACCAAGTATCAGTAATTATACGAGCGCTTTTACAGAAAATCTGTTTCGCTTTTATGTTAATTTATGTTAAATGTTTTGAAATTCATAACTAGTTTGCGTCGTCACTACGTTGTCTGGTTCCCGTGGAACGTTTTAATCGTTTTAAGCAAATAGTTTTTTTATGGCTATGCCTGCACGGACTTGGCATTTTTTGCAGGACAGTCTTGCTAATATCTAAGATTAGTTTTTTTGGCATTACGATTTTAAAGTATTATAATTTAAAACGAAGCTTTCAGCGCACTATTATTTGTACGATTAGTAAGTACCTAAGTAAGCACTTTATTGTACACAAAAACAGCTAAAAATACGTACATCAGTTTGAGTTTTCTGGTAAATAGAAATAAAAAACTTATAAGTTCAGTAGTTCATTATGAATATTGATTGCATTGAAATGTTTTATTTTATCACCAACAATAAACTGAATCTACATGTACATGTAGGTATATACATGTACGAGTAGACACCTACATTTGACTAGATACTAACAGTAGTGGTTAGGTGCGGTATGCTACAGTCATTAGGCGTAAGTAAGCCCATTCACTGTAGATTGACTGCACAACCCCAGATACGCTCAATACACTTATGTATCTTAATTGAAATCGATTCAACTATAAAATACGAAACTGAATACGCAAACATCACTGAATGTATGTTTAATAAAGTGTTTCTGAGTATGTATTTTAATGCGTAACTTTTCGAAATATTTGACACAAAGAATTCCAAAAAACTCAACCTATTGAGGACGCGGATGACTCGATGAAGTTGGTCTTGGATTTGAGTCCTGCAAGAACAAATATTTGTATGATGAGCACAAATATTGGTTTCTGTTTCATTATTATCGGAAGGTGTTCTATCATAGAGCACCTTCCGATTATGTAATAGTACGAGTACAAGCATTGCTTAGTTTGACAATACATCGATTTGTGTGGTTTCATGTTAGGTTTGCTTGAAAATGTTTACTAAACTTTGACAAAAACTACGGAGCGGGCCTGTAATGTTTGCGTTTATTATGTGATTAATAAATGATATAGCACCTCTGTCTCTCTCGCAGTAGCACACTGTCAAAACATAACAACTGATGTTTTGTCATTTATTTATCGCATAATAAACGCAATCATCTTAATCGTCAATTCTATTTATTCTAAATACGACAAACGGCTGAATGACAACGCATCCGTGACGTTTCATGACAAATGGAAATATAAATGACGCATCAAACGTCACCAGTGTCGTGTCGATGGTTATCAGAAAATTGCTCACTTTTTGCGGCGACGACAAGCCGGGAAGCGCCCTCTCGTGACTTTAATGAGAGTTTAAGCAAATTACGTTGCACTGGGCACGCAATTTCAATACAATCTCATTTGTTCCATAGTACAATAACCTGGAGTAAAATTTCAAAAACTACTTATTGCGAGAGTATTAGTTAAGTACTAAAAATAAAACCCCAATCACGATAAGTGTGCCTGTATATGTACATATTATTATAATATTTGAAGAGTCCGCTCAATTTCTCTTGAATCCCATCTGAGCCTAACCCGATAGTAATAGGACCAACCAGTCTGTAGGTACCTATACCTTTTCAAGCAAGAATAGATAATTCAAAATTCATTCAGTAATCGGTAAACATATGTAACTACACTCAAAAAACATCCCGGTGAATCCGTCATCCGGTTAAAATTAACCTTAAATGTTATATGGAACCTTTTGAGTATCCAATCTGTTGTGGAAAACTTCCCCAGTATATGATTAGCGCAATATATTCATTTCAGCAAATTAGTTGTGCGTTTAACCCAAAACAATTGAGCTGTGAACAAAATGAACTAGAATCCACCGTAAATCATGCCAGTTCGTGTTTACGCAATACCGCGCGAACAGCTATCAACCGCTTACGCGCATAATAAATAACGGACACTAAGCTGATTAGCATAAAACGAAGCCAACATTTGCCGATTTTCACTAAAATCTGTTAACAAATGCGGGATTTGCATAGGTTTCTGTACTGGGAATTTTGTAAGCATACCACGCCATGTAATATTTACATACACCATAATATTGGGAATTTAATGAAAAAAATTATACAAGCAAATAAAAGAAATAAAATAAGTCTTGTCAAGCCCAAGAAAGAAACGGCTTGCTACACCGACAAGAGAGTAGCTCTTAAATTAAAGAAAAGAATAATGAAAAAATCCAATTAAAAAAAATCTTCATTCAATCCGTATTAAACTACCGGACTAAAACCGCACGTATAAATGCATTCTCAATAATTTAGTTGCTAAAAATGACTCAACTAAATGATTTTTGATGTTTGCCCGCGACAACCTAATAGTTTAACTTTGAAAAATAAACTAATTACTGTCACAAAGCTATAGGTTTACGTTTTAGCTATACGTTTTATATTTGATTTATAATATTTATTAACTCCAAATAATAATAAAAATATAAAGCATATTTATTTGGATTTTCTTAGATATTGTACTGGGATGCCACAAATGTAAACAAACGTTTTACAGCTACTGCATAGCGCTGTGGGGATTCCAAGGCAATAGTGTATACCAAGGAAACACCAAAGAGAATGCGCCGTAGAATTGAAACTGGAATTGCAGCCGAAAGTGCTTGGAGAAACAATGACCAGTATCTAATTGCAGACTAGTGCTGCGATGATGACAGTCGATAATTTGACAAAAGAATTATAACACCAAAGAAACATAAGAGACGAAAAAATGATGTCTTTTTGGAGATCGAAAGAGCAGCTTTGTATGCAAGTGAATTATGTTTTCAGTTGACTTCAAAAAGGTCTTCAATTCAGTTGTCAGAACTCGGTAAACGTAGTATAGGGCGCCCTGTAACAGGGTTGAGCGACGACATTCGTAAATAAGAGCGGGTGGCAACTGGAGGAGAAGAACTGAAAGTCGAGCTCAGTGGCATGCCACGAGAGTTTTATATCCAGCAGTGGACTGATGCGGGCTGATGATGATGATGACTTCAGAACTCCGTCATTTATGAACCGATTTGTTTCGTTCGAGAGTAGGCATCGATTTTGAAGAAAATTCGATGACAAGATCAATTAGGAATCGAAGGAACTCCTCAAATATTATAGGCACATCTATGTAGGTTTCGGTTTGTTATTGTTTGTATAAATTCAACTATTAGCGCGGTTCGTGGTGCGTAGCATAGTGAGACCTCTGTCAAGATTTAAAAAACTTAACAATTATATAAAATCAGGGTAAATAGGGTATCTTATAGCCCATCACTACATAAAGACCGACGGGGGCACGCAAAGGGAATCAAACGCGACGCAATCCAGGGACTTGGAATGACCGTCGCCTAGAACCGAATCCCGGCTTGGTTACACTGTTATGCTGCTGTTTTGACCTATTTTTCATCTAGTCACGTCCAATTATTGAAGGAATTTGGGCCTAATTTGATTTTTAGGAGATTTTATTTGTTATGGTCACAGTATTTTATTCTATTTCTAAAAAAAGTATTACTGTTTTTGAATTTATTTCTTACTTCAGTTTGATCTCATATCTTTTAAACGCTTTCACGTCCCACACGTATATTTAGAAATTTATTGTAATGAAGCGTAATTGAAATCTAAATAATAATTGAAATTAAAAATACAATGTAGATGGAGACTTTTTCTTTGAGAAGATTTTTTTTATCCTTTGTACTATTCTGTTAACTTACTCATGAATACTTTTCGAACAATAATAAAGTAGCAATAAATATTTGGGATTTAAGTAAGGCTTCTTGTCTTGGCTTTATGTCTGAGTTTACAAAAATATTTAAAATCCCAGTCTATCGTTTAATTATTACAAGAAATTGATATTGGTCTGTACCTACACAAGAACATCTGAAGCCCAACCCTCTATGCCCTAGGGGGAATAAACAATATTCGGCACTTACCCCAGCAAGTTACATATTTACACAGCCACGAAAAACATCGTTACATCATAGGAATCAGAATACAAATTAAAAAACAGTCCCCTTATTTCAAATCGGGGTTAAATTGCAATCCGATCACAGGTATGATTCCGCAGCGATGGTCCCATTAGGCTACTACCAATTAAAGCCAAATTGTTACACCAAGGCTTAAACATCGTATGTTCCAAGTACCAAACCTGGACATTCGCCTTTTTAATCCTGAGCTACACAGCTGCTTCTTCAGATCGTAATAGTCGTATGTCCTAGCTATCTAAATTGGATGTTGACTATTAGATTCTAGTGCACCGTTATTACCGGTATTAATTAGAGATAAATTTGCATGTAATTGATAGCTGGCTGCCGGAGAAAATCATTTAAGCGTTAATAATGGATCATTTGGTTTGGTTGTGCTAGAGATAGATTGTGATTTTTGGGGTTCCATTGGCGATTCGCAAGGGGGTACAGTAAATGATCTCAGCCCAAGCTGTTGTTTAAAAAAAACGTAAAAAATATCACAGTTTAGACATAGACACTAAACACCTCTCCTATTTTTCTATGACGTTACTTCACGATTTCTTACTGTTTGTTGAAATTGTTAATGTAAAACCCTTGATACAAAGATCAAAACTCAAAGAAAAATTGAAAAGAGTTACCTGGTGGAAGAAACCGGGAATCGAAGCCGGTACTTCTGGATTGCCGGTCCAGTGCGTTAATCTTTCCGCACGGTTAACGCACTGGATCAGCAATCCGGCGACATTCAAATGAGACAGTACATGTTTTGTATGTATGTATGTATAATATGTATGTATGTAAACTCTTTATTGTACATTAAAATATTTTTTATGATTATTTTTAATGATTTCTTCCAGTTAACCTTTGAGCAAATGAGAGAGAACAGAGAAGATCCATGAAGATAGGCAAAACTATAAAAAATGCACAGAGACACTAAATGCTTACGCAAAAAAAAAAGACAAAATCTTAAATATACCTACATAAACTTACACATTATGAATATAAATATTATAATATAAAACAAACTAATATATATATAATAATAATAATAATAAGTATTCAATTTTAACAATAAATACAGCACTCGACGAAATTAGGGGTCTAGAAGCCATGTTTTATAAATTTAGTTCATGTAAAGTTTTCAAAGATTTTGTTACATTTCTATATTACCTATTGGCGCGCGACTGATCGACCGTAGACCCTGACAAAGTACTGAAATGGCTGAATGGACACCGGGACACCACTCTTCCAACCGGGACATGTCCGTACCGATATTCTAGTTACTTGCGACGCTAGGCCACGCTGCGTTCGTGCAAATTGCACAGTGGCGCATTTACTCCTATGCACCTCGCACGTAGCCAAATAGATATTTGCATTTCATTTAAATGGCGTAGGTATTACAGTATTGTTTTGCTCAAAAAACAATTACCGTTTATTTTCCTTAGTAGTATTAGTTTAAATCTAAAAATGTTAAAGCGTGTGTTGATTTCTAGCAGTCTATAGCCATTTTCTTTTATGTGTATTCAATCTCTCGTACAGTCACATTCAGCAATTTCTCCACAACAAAGAAACTTACATGCACAAAATTCCATTCCGAAACCAACCTACTTCACCATTGTTACGTCTACCAAGACATTTAAATTACCTAGACACATTGAATTGCAAATGTAAGGAAGTAAAACGTTGTTTGGCGTTTTCTGTTTTCCTATTATAAGTTAGCAGGAGTTGCATGTAATTGCTTAATTCCAGCGTTGCCGAAGTTCGTCGTGGCCTGCTGGAAACCTAAACAATATTTGGCACAGGAGCTGTGGCGGAATTGAAGGGACTAAAATCTTTTTCTTATCTGCCTGGGTCTCCAGTCAATAATCGTGGAGGAACAGATCAAAAGAGCATATGTATATCTGCGCCTCTAGCACAGCCGACCATTGCTATGCAGAAAGACGAAGTGTTTCTCGCGTGATATATATTACATATCTCTCTCTGTGCAGTACTGTGAGAGAGTGACCTACCCATGTTGAGCGAAGAGAGTCCACCTAGTCATCGTCCAATGGGTTGTTCCACATATTATTGCTGACTGGCTAGTAACAGTGCGCAAAATGGATGGGAGAAAATCAAGTATACGGAATTCTAAGATCAAATTATGTCAAACTGGTACAAGTGAAAAACGACCTTAAATTTACAAGAATACGGCTGTTTATACCTTGTGCCAGAGTGACTTCATTTAATCTTAGAGATCGGACAGAGTATACCCGAAGTCTCAATTTTAACCGTTTTATTTGCCTTGAAGGAAGTCGAAACTCGATGAAAATGGGAGCATCTTGAAAAATGGGAAATGATGATTATAGGATACTTTGAACTAGATAACGGTAAAAGAAAATATGATGACGGAGAGTCATAGAAAAAATATGGAGAGGATCCTGGTCTATAAATTACACGCAAAGCCTGCAACGTACCGCGGTGACTGCCGCCATAGCAGCCTTATCTAAGTAATTGTTGTTTTTATTTCCGCTTGCAGTCCACGCCTCGAAAACTTAGCATAATCTAATAACAATTTTAAACTAAATAACTAAAACAGAAACGAAAGTAGATCGTGGTTTACCTTTACGGAATTGTCTTACACTGATCAAGTATACATTCGATGGCTAAAAGCGAAACCGTAGTAAACGCCAGTAAATTGCCTTGGCGGTTCCTACGTTTTTGCCGTCGATTTACACATTTTTCGAGTGATATATTTTGGCCATATTATTGGCATAGGGTTATATAGCCGAATTATTTAGTTGCATTACATTACATACATACTAACATTGACAAGTTGTCAGTTAAATGTAAATAGCACATCGCTAAAGCAGACGGGCACGGAATTGTGAATGTGACTGCTGTAAAACGAGCCTTATTTTTAGGGTTCCGTAGCCAAATGGCAAAAAACGGAACCCTTATAGATTCGTCATGTCTGTCTGTCCGTTTGTCCGTCCGTATGTCACAGCCATTTTTTTTCCGAAACTATAAGAGCTATACTGTTGAAACTTGGTAGGTAGATGTATTCTGTAAACCGCATTAAGATTTTGATGCAAAAATAAAAAAAAATATAATAAATCTTGGGGGCTCCCCATACTTAGAACTGAAACTTAAAATTTTTTTTTCATCAAACACATACGTGTGGGTTATCTATGGATAAGTCCTCAAAAATGATATCGAGGTTTCTAAAATATTTTTTTTCTAAACCGAATAGTTTGCGTGACAGACGCTTCCAAAGTGGAAAAAAGTTGGTCCCACCCTCTAACTTCTAAAATAAGAAAATGAAAAATCTAAAAAAAACGTATGATGTACATTACTATAAAAACTACCAACGAAAATGGTTTGAACGAGATCTTATGAATTTTTTTTTTGAATACTTACCTAACTTTGCACCTAATTTACATGGGGCGCTATACATACCAGGTGCAAACTTAACTTAACCACTTAGGGATGGAAAGTGTTTGTTTGTACGGAACCCTCGGTGTGCGAGTCCGACTCGCACTTGGCCGGTTTTTATTCCCGCTTGCAGTCCACGCTTCAAACACTTAGGATAATCCAATAACAATCTTAAAGTAAAGTAGGAGAGCTCACAACTTAATTTCATCCGCGGAGGAGGTAAAAGGCATTACGCTCTTTTTAGGATTCCGTACCCAAAGGGTAAAACGGGACCCTATTACTGAGACTTCGCTGTCCGTCCGTCCGTCCGTCTGTCACCAGGCTGTATCTTAAGAACGGTGATAGCTAGACAGTTGAAATTTTCACAGATGTTGTATTTCTATTGCCGCTATAAGAACAAATACTAAAAATAAAATAAAATAAAGATTTAAGGGGGGCTCCTATACAACAAACTTGTTATAAATTATGGTACAGAACCCTTCATGCGCGAGTCGGACTCGCACTTGCCCAATTTTGTATCATTGATGATGATGAAAAACAAACAATATCTTATCTACTGCAATGTAAGTGGCATTCTACCACACGAGCCTACTTTTTCGGGATATTACGTATTGAGCTACTTTTCTTTTAATTAAATAACGCATACAAAACAATAACAAAATAAAACAAAAAAATTTGTCCTTAAAATAAATTTTAAAGTAACAATTAAAAACTAGTATTAAATCTATACTAATATTATAAATGCGAAAGTGTGTCTGTCTCTCTGTTACCTTTTCACGCTTAAACCGCTGAATCGATTTTAATGAAATTTGGCATAGAGATAGTTTAAGATCCGAGGAAGGACATAGGATAGTTTTCATCCTGGAAATTATACCTAAAAATATTGAAAAGTGAGTGAACATTTCTGTTGGGGTGCGGTGACCCTGTAGGAAATGAAATTATTAGACCAAAAGCACAATTGCTCTTACATTTGCTTAGGCGCTATTAATAATCCCTTTTATCAACTTCCACGCGTACGTAGTCGCGGGCAAAATCTTGTAAAATATTTTGAATTCACATTCATTGTAGGTACAATACCTAAAAAATTACAAAGATTGCGACAGTTTTTCTAATATTTTACTGAAGTATTTCTTTTTCTGATAATGATAGGGAATTAGAATAATTATTAAAAGAAAGTCACAACGGTAACTGCCCAACTAATTGTTAAGGCATTTACAGTTAATTAGTGGTACAGGGCGACATTCGAAAACCGTCAAAAATATTACCTGAGGACAGTGTTTACTAAAGTATTTGTAGGGGAAATTAGGAATTACAAAAATGGAACGTTTTTGGCTTTATTAATTTCTAATGTGCCGCCATCGCCACCCTATAATATTTAAGGAACGCCGTTCAAAAAATGTTGGGGTGATGTCTGTGTCAATAAAAAAATTGGGCAAGTGCGAGTCCGACTCGCGCATGAAGGGTTCCGTACCTATACATATATATAATCTATAACAAGTTTGTTGTATGGGAGCCCCCCTTAAATATTTATTTTATTTTATTTTTAGTATTTGTTGTTATAGCGGCAATAGAAATACATCATCTGTGAAAATTTCAACTGTCTAGCTATCACCGTTCTTGAGTTACAGCCTGGTGACAGACGGACGGACGGACGGACGGACGGACGGACGGACAGCGAAGTCTCAGTAATAGGGTCCCGTTTTTACCCTTTGGGTACGGAACCCTAAAAATGAATTTCATGTTGTGGAAATTGTGGAAAATACTTTTTACTCCATAGGTGAATATTTTACCTCCTTTGATAGGCCTCGATTCTTAGTTATAAAGTTTTGCGTGCCAGATGCTGGTGAAATATGTACCTATTGTGATATAATATTGTTTGACCAACTTATGTACCATATTTCAAGCAAAATAAAGATATTTTTATTTGTTCAACTAGGTACGCTGTTTTAACATTTACCTACTTAAAGTTTGATAAGTAGATGGTTAATGAGAGATCTAATATATTTTGTTCTAATGGTTGTTTATCCTAACGTTATTTGCCTTAATGCGTGTTCTCTAATATATTAGTCCTAATTTATAATAAGTACTAGCTTTTGCTCGCGAATACATCCGCGTGGAACTTGGAAGTATGGAAGCAACCTCGTAAAACACGATAGATATCCATATCCACCTAATCACCTTAATTAATAAAAGAGATTATTAAAAGCGCCTAAGCAAATGTAAGAGCAATTGTGCTTTTGGTCTAATAATTACATTTCCTACAGGGTCATCAATGTCATCATGAATTACTTACTCACTTTTCAATCTTTTTAGGGATAATTTCCAGGATGAAAACTATCCTATGTCCTTCCTCGGATCTTAAACTATCTCCATGCCAAATTTCATCAAAATCGATTCAGCGGTTTAAGCGTGAAGAGGTAACAGACAGACAGACACACTTTCACATTTATAATGTTAGTATGGATTCTAATACTTATTTGCCCTAATCTCATTGTCCCATCACATCCCCAATATGTTATGCATTAAAATTGACGTGGGTATTCTTTTAATGCGAGGGATAGAAAGCAGATCAATCGTGATTAGGACAAAGATGTTAGGGCATATGATTGTATGACAAATTTAACGAGAAGAGTTTTTTTTTCGAGAACAACCGAATGAGTTAGGTACTATAAAAAACATCGAAATAGTCATTGATGTGCCTATAATATTTGTGCAGTTCTCTCGAGTCCTCTTAGATATATCGTCACCGAATCTTCACCAACAATTTAAGCGACCTACTTGGAGACGCCTACTCTCGAAAAAAAAATCGGAATCGGACCATAAATGACAGAATTCTAAGGTAACTCTTCGTTAAACAACCGAATTGCGAGTTGCGAAAGGTGTAGTGTGTTGTGCCAGGGACTTGGATCCCTACCCTACTATCCCTATACTCCCCTTCTAGATATTTCGTAGAAGTGGGATAAGATAACCCGTGCGTTTAAGTTCAATATGAAAGATTTAATGTTCTTGTTCGGTTCTGGGTTCTGCTTTCACGCAGAAATAGGGAAACAGTTTAAAGGTTAAACATAATTAATAAAACAACACACTTTATATTTAGTTGCTAATCTTTTCAATAAATATACTTAGAAATATCTTTTATCAACTACATTCACCGTATCAAATGAAAAACATACTTATTCATCATAAAAATATTTACCAAACAAAATTCTGAAACCGAACAAACCTACTTATAAGTATCACCATTGAAGAATATTCTCTGTCGTCGTTGCGGGCGCTATGCGGAGGGGCGACTTACAACGAGAATTGATATTGGTGCCATCTCGCGGAGGGCGGTTGAAACTGCTTGGCATCGTTCACGCTAAACCTTGAGCGCGCCTTCAGTAGCGCCATCCCACAATAATTTGCTGAACTTCTAAGGAACTTTCGGCCTAATAGCGTAGAGGTCGCTGTTTTGTAGGAGTAAAAACATTAGTTTTTAGCGTTTTTCAAGTTATTTCTTATTTTATAACATAATTTTAATTAATACTAAAAACACTTTTCATTCATCTATTTTTGGCAATCTTTCGAGCTTCACGCGATACTATGCTTAAAACCCTCAGCAGTGGCGTAGGCCGTACAGTGCCATCTATTGTTAAAATTTTCCTTGTCTTCTTATTACGCCGAAACAGCTGGACGGATTTTAATTTAACCAATTTTATTACAGAAATAGATAGACTTTTAAAAATGGTTATAGGATAGTTTTTATCCGCCTATGGTAAAGAACAGAAATACTCAGACGAAGTTGCGTATTTTGTATTGTCAATACCCTTACTAAATCCTGCTTGTAAATAACTCCAAGCAACTCACTTAGTAACAAAAGACTTAACAAGTTTCACGCGCAGAAATTCCATATTTTACGCTATCGTACATACAGTTACGTGTAAATGACAAAAGAACCCTTTACCCAGGACGTATCACGGTGTTAAATTTCACCAACAAAAACATATTTTACATCTACCGGAAATACGCAATAAGATGGCCCAGTTTCGAGACCGGATGTCCACAACATTTGCACTTTTTGCTGTGTCGCTCCACATAGCGTTGGAAAACATTTCGAGAAGTTTCCTCTTTTGTTAAAGAAATTTTTATTTTAACATAAAGGTCACATTTATTTCTCGTCGTTTTGCGAGGGTGCCGTTACAAAACTGTTGAAATGTTACGTTCTTTTTGACAAGCAACTTTCATCATTTGCTGGCACTTTTTTATGTTTCTTTCTACCTACGCTTTCTAGGTACGGTTTAAGAGGATATATTACTGCTCCTTTTCTCAGACTATCTGTTTACGTTGAGTTTGTACCTGGTAACTATGGCGTCGGATACAAATGAGGTCTAAAAAAATTGGGCAAGTGCGAGTCCGACTCGCGCATGAAGGGTTCCGTACCATAATCTATAACAAGTTTGTTGTATGGGAGCCCCCCTTAAGTTTAAACAAATAAATAAATATTGGACAACCTCACACAAATCGATCTAGTCCCAAATTAAGCTCAAGAAGGTTTCACAAATATTCGAGTTCATCACACAAATATTTGCCCTGACCGGGATTCGAACCGGGACCGCCGGCTCAGTAGGCAGGTGTCAACAAACTGCGCCAAACGCGTCGTCAAAACCTAATTTTTAGGGTTCCGTACCCAAAGGGTAAAAATGGGACCCTATTGGACTTCGCTGTCCGTCCGTCCGTCCGTCCGTCCGTCTGTCACCACGCTGTATCTCAAGAACGGTGATAGCTAGACAGTTGAAATTTTCACAGATGATGTATTTCTATTGCCGCTTTAACAAAAAATACTAAAAATAAAATAAAATAAATATTGAAGGGGGGCTCCCATACAACAAACTTGTTATACATTATGGTACGGAACCCCTTCATGCGCGAGTCGGACCCGCACTTGCCCAATTTTTCCAATTTATAGGTTATCAAATGTACTGAGATGACAGGTGTCATAGGAATCATCGTTCGCCGCGCGGGGTATATACACAAAGTTTATAATAAGAAACAAATATTGGTTAAGTATAGAGGAGGAAAAAGACGAAAACGAAATCTCGATTTGTATAGAACAATGAGGCGTGGGATTTCCTCTTAACCTTTTTAGGCGTATTTATTCTTACGCCTAGAACGAGAATCTTCATACAACAGATTTGCGAAAGATGAAGCCGCTTTTCGTTGTATGTGTGCGTGTCTACGAACCAATCATAAAGACGTGTTGCTTGTGATCTTGACGTTGTGACAGATGCGCACACGGACAAAACATAGCCGTGGCTAACCAAAACTGGCTTCCCTATCCACGTGTATTATGACTATATGAATTTACTCAGCATATTTGCCCTTTTATACGAAATTTTGTCTGTTATACTACTATCCTTGCCTACCTTACGTTATTATTTTCCTTCAGTTATGTCCTATGGATCCCATTTCCACCATTAAAGCCCATAAAGACACAGCCAAAATGATCAGTATTTCCTTTAGGCATACTCACCAAGGCAGTACGTACCTGTAACACAAAAAAACATAAACTATATACATAGTATATATACATACTTATAAAATGTATATTATCAAGGCCAACTCAGCAAAGGACTGATATTGAACATCAATCGCAGCCACTATGATAAAAACGTAATACGGTTTAATTTAATTTTGTTTTCGGAAGTCAAACTAACACTCCTAGTACGGAAAACCGCCGGATTATGGAATGCAAAATGCGGTCATTTTGCTATAGTAGAACCGGTTATAACCGGTTATTTTTATGCTAAAATAACCGCTTTTGCATTCCCTACTCAGGATACCCTAGTAACAGCTACGAGTAACTCTATTTACATTACGTTTTATCTTCCTTATATCAACATACCCGGCAAAACCGCTTCGTTGTGAATTATTCATCTAAGACTGTTTAACTTCTTTTAATCCGCTTTTTTATAGCCACTAGGATCAGTAAAGGGAGCCAAGTTTATTTATTTTATCATTTTTCAGGCTACTGAAAGAGGATAGCTACGATAAAAAGCTAAAATCTCATTTACCGAAGTGTTGGCGTCTGTTGTTCCATCAATGAAATTGCTCATAAACTAGCGAGTAGATTTTTGGGGTATCTCTATAAATAACAGTGGAGTAATTTGTGCTATAAGCTTTCGTTAGAAGCAAATGGGGATTAAGATGGCGACAGACGGACGCCGCAAAACGTGTGTATATATTACGCTTGTATACTAATAATAACCACAATAAAAATCATGGAGAAATAATAACAGAAGAATATCATGGTCTATACAAAGTAACAATAAGGAATTGGTGATATTTTTCGAAAGCAATTTATTTACAGGTAGTTAGGTAATAGAAAAAAGATAATCTATTTAAGGTAGTTTAATTGAGGGAAATTCTATCACACTAATATTATAAACGCAAAAGTTTATGAGTGTGTTTATGTGTATGTTTGTTTCTTCTTCACGCTCAAACAGCTACAACAATTTTGATATGAAGTTAGCTGACACCCGGGATTAACACATGGGCTACTTTTTATCCCGAAAAATTTATTGTTCTCTTGGGATGAGCGGATGACACCACGCGGCGCAACTAGTTAATAATACATGTAACTCATTACTAATCACAATTTATGTTATATAGAAGCATAGGAGCACGGCAGCACCCTTGTTAAGTCGACTAAAAATTCACTTCAGTTAGATTTCCGTATAATGTCCGATACACCCCGGGAAAAAACATTTTTTATATTTTTTTAAGCTACAGAAAATTCTGTAACTTATTTCTATGAACGATTCCTAATCATAGACAAAAATTTAAGCTTTTTAAAAGACTGTCAGCCATTGCGCCACCATATGGCAAATACATTCGCAATATTTTTGAATTGTTGTTTGTTTGAACAGATTCCTGCAATAAATGCTATTATTACTATGTCTGGCATGCTTTGTTTGCATAATTTATTCATACAAATCGAGGTTTAGTCCTTTCCATTCAGCAAGCACAGACATCATGCTTCCCATTCAATTTTTAAAATTTCGTATAGATTGGTTTAATTTTGGAGGAGGAAACAAACGAGAACGAAACCATTTGTATAGCCAGGTTACGTTAAATTTAGACCTCATTTGTATCCGACGCCATAGTTACCAGGTGCAAACCTAACGTGAACTGATAGTATGGGGAAAGGAGTAGTGATATATCCTCTTAATACGAGTATGGTTTACAAATAAAAGCCACAACATCTCAATAAATAAATATTGGACAACCTCACACCAATCAATTTAGTCCCACAGTAAGCTCTAGAAGGATCGTGCCGCTCGTGTTATAGACACTAGACGGCAATAAACATACTTATATAGATAAATACATACTTAAATACAAATAACATCCACGACCCAGGCACAAATACTCGAGTTCATCACACATGCATTTGCCCTTGCCGGGATTGGAACATAGGACCGTCGGCTCAGGCAGTTGCTTAACCACTGCGCCAACCGCGTCGTCGAATCATACTTAAGAAACAAGTCGTTCATAGAAAAACAGAAAAACAATTCAAAATTGTTTGTAACCGCGAAATTGACTGCGTAACGAGAACTTAACTTGATTTCATATTTGACGTGCAAATAAATACAACGCATCCCAATTCTATTTTAATAAATAAAATGTATCAAATATTTGCTCGTTTATTAAATAAACATTGTAGTTTCGTGAAAAACTGTATTTTATTACCAGTTGGTACACAAACAGGTGAAACAGGCAAGTATAAAATGACAAACATTTTGTAAATGTTGACGAGCCGTGTGTTTGTTTGGAAGTGATCAATATTCGATATGATATTCGTTTTTGATCAAAATCCTTTTTTGTGTGCATATGTAATTTAATTTACATTGAAAATATAAACAACTAGCTGTGCCCCGCGGTGTTATCCGCTCATCCCACGGGAACACTAAATTTATTCGGGATGAAAAGTATCCTATGTCCTTTCCCGGGTCTCAAACTATCTCCATAGCAAATTTCATCTAAGTCGGTTCAGCGGTTTAAGCGTGAAGAGGTAACAGACAGACAGACACACTTTCGCATTTATAATACTACTAGTATACTAGTATGGATGTTGCTATTTGTTGAGGAAGGTTTATATAATATTACGGAATACCGAACATTTCAATGTTACTTTTTGAATTATTAATATTATTATTTATTGCATAGAATTTCTCTAATGAGTAGTTAATGAAATAATGAACTTTGTTCTGCAAGTAGGCTACAAGGGCACTTTTACATGTTTGAGTCTACCGGCATTTCACAAGAGGAGGAGGAGAATAGTCCACTGTTGAGAAGAAAGGCCGAAAAAAACTCAACTGTCAGTATTTTTTTCTGAAAGCGTACTTAACTATTACAGTAATATGAACCTAACCTAATATTATCTAGATAAGTAGATCTAATTAACGATTATCTTCAAAGGTAATTTTATGTTTAAAAAGCAAGTTATTGCACAAACATATTTTTAACTTGTAAAAAAAGCTTTGAACATAACAGTATTTAAATGACAATGTTGGTACCTAAGTACTCTACACACTACATTCATACACTAGATTCTAGTCAAAAAAATCCTACTCCTTTAAAAAAGATTTGTTTTCCCAAAATAAAATTGGTTAGTATGGCTAGTATTAAAAATTCCACAATTTGACCAATCTAACCTTTTAACACCAAGCGAAAAACCAATCCACACAAAAATAAAGAACTGCTAAAAAAATAACAGGGATTGAAAAACACTTGTAGCAGTTAGAATTACAAAGTTTTTGATCATTATGGAAGTCATTTGGTGACGTTGGCGCGTCTGCGTAAAAAAAATCGGATTACGTGATATGACGACTGTGGCGTTGGAAAGGTTAGCCAACGTCGGAATTTCAGGTCCTACTCTCAATAGACTAAACTCGCACAAAGACGTAAACCCTAAAAATGTCCCGTATCATAATCATGCATGGAAGGGGCCTATTCATCCTAATGACCGTGTTATCGTAAATCTCGGATATTCAGCGTATCTGCTCAAGGAACCGTGTCAGATGGAAACCTTTTCAATACCCTGCCAAGCTATGTAACTATGTTAATTGACGTGTGACTAATAGTCCTATTGAATTGAATGTTAAAGGGTTGGTTACGATGACTCTCCTTTATTAAGCAGTCTTTCATTTAAGGCAAAAGCTTAGAAGCAAACCATTTATATCAAGCAATTGTGGCTCATTGTTAAATACCTTACAATGAATATAATTAAATAGGCGGAATTTCTTGGATTGAACTACCCAAAATGCCGGAATATGATACGACACCCTTCGTCCAGAACTCCCTAATCTTCCTGCCGCTGATCTTCCTCTTGATAACTCTATCTATAAAAAAAACGCATCAAAATCCGTTGCGAAGTTTTAAATATCTAAGTATGCATAGGGGCAGACAGGCAGACAGACAATTAGGTAGAGACTCCGTGGATTTTAGAACCATCGCATGCTACTAAATGTTCTAATCCTAATCATCACAAACGTGTTTAGAAAGGTATTGCGTAGAAAAAAAAACTGAAAAAAACGATACTATCTAATAGCATGAATTAAAGCTTTCTGCAACTTTAAGGTTAAGGTTTTCTGCAACTTGATGTCTTACAATTAGCCTATTTTGCGTATTTCCTTATATGCACAAGTAATTCAAAAATCCATTCCGTCAATACGTTCAAAAATGCCGATTGTTTTAGAATTTTTTCTCTACTAAAAATAAATTTATGTAACATGTTTTTTTATCTAATTTATTTTCGACTGAACTCAGGAAAAAGTTTTATTCACTTCAAAAGATTGATTACGATTACCAATATACTTATTTGTAATAATATATTTATATTTTAAAAGGAATAAGACCTCTTAAATCCACCTAAAACCAGCCTAATATAAAAATAACAAGCCACAAAGCACAGAAATTGAACGATGTCACAGCTTAATATTAAATTCAAGGTAAGTAAACTCATATTTATTTATTTTATGAAACATGTAATGTCTCATTTTTTAATGTGGGTACACCACAATTTTTATTTAAACTATGAATACAAAGATCAAAGCTTAAAGAAAAATTGAAAAAGGAGCTACCTGGTGGAAGTGACCGGGAATCGAACCCGGTACCTCTGGATTACTGGTCCAGCGCGTTAGCCACTTCGCTACCCTCGCTCCACGTAGACCTGACGAATTTTTCCTTATGCTTTGTGTGTCGATCTTTGCATTGTTTATTTTAAAGTTTTTACACCTTAGCGACCTCTATGTGAATACGTTAATATTCACATCTTACTGCACCACTTTACAGCGGTGAATGAGCAAGCGAGAGAGGGCGCTGTTAGTTTTACAAATTTATGAAACATGTAATGTCTAATTTTTTTATGTGGGTACACCACAATTTTTATTTAAACTATGAATACAAAGCTACGTGGAGCGAGGGTAGCGAAGTGGCTAACGCGCTGGACCGGTAATCCAGAGGTACCGGGTTCGATTCCCGGTCCCTTCCACCAGGTAACTCCTGTTTCAATTTTTCTTTAAGCTTTGATCTTTGTATTCATAGTTCATATTTATTTATTAAACCAAGAAAGACGAAGACAACGCCGTGCGTGGGCCAGGTAGGGCTGACTTTATATGAATAATCTGTACCATCTCGCCGGTAATCCGGGTGTGCTGGCTCTAGTTGGGCTTAATTTGTCTTCGTTAGGGCCCTACACTCCTCCAGGATTACCTACTTCATCAAGGGAACCGACTAACCGTCTTTCTTCTTAATGGAACCGTGGACAGGTTTTTCAGGTGGTCCATTTATAACGATGTGTAACATTTATTACTACACGTACCGATTTAGGATATTGGTAATAAGGTTTAAAGCTTAAGCATTTCAATTCGGGTTTTTATTCACACGTAAAAATCCCGAAATCACGTTTTTAACCCCCGACAAAAAAATGAGGAGTGTTATAAGTTAAACATGGGGCATCATAACTAAGTCATTTCAAAAAACATGTACATAGTTAAAGGCTTAATAAAAACAAAATTAAGATCGCTTTTTTTGTGTTACGAAAGTTACTCATACAAAAGATATGGGTAACTATCGTTACACAAAGGAATCAATTACGTTTTGTTTTAATTAAAGCCCTGAACTATGTTCATGTAGTGAAACCTGGATAACTGGGACTTGAAGGGACCAGCAAATTGGTCTCACTTAAAGAGGTATTCCACTTACCCAGTGTCTCAGATATACAGGTATAGATTAATGTCTGTCCCATTTACATAGGGTTCCATTAATAGAGGTAAAAAAGAGGATATTTCAGTTATAGAGGTGCGATTTTTAAATAAAATAGGTAGGTGACGTATTTCATAATAAATATAAATGAATTATAATCGTTTGCAGTAATAAAAAGGTACCTCATAAACAAAAATCATTAACACTTTTTTTATAAACAGTATGAAAATACAACAGAATGCGTCAATTAAATAAATCTGACAGTTTAATTGTCCTTTTTTAGTGGTCAGCTATTAAAATATTATTATTTAATTAATATAAATTTAATCTTAGGTGTAATGTTGGCTACGATTTGTTGACATTTCAAAATTGGTGTGCAAAACAAGCATGATTTGCACTTTTGTATGATTAATACTATAGTTGTATTGGCTATGCTTCGATAGTTTTTCACTATTTTGGCTAAATAAATCATGCTTGGTATGGTAAGGTTTTAGTTCTTGTTTAGGTTATTTTGTTTATTCTGTGCATTATGTTTTTTCAATAAATGTATTTGTAGGTATTTGTATTTAGAAAATGTTAGTTCATTACCATAAAACGTTTCTCTTTCATGTTTAATCTAAGCTTAAACCTTTGTAAATTGCCTTCACTTACCAGTCTTATGTTAATAAATTAAAAGGCAATTCATCGTGTACAGTCAGCCGCAATAGAATGTAAGAGTATTAAATGCCATTTAATTATTTTAAAATTACTTTCATATTTATTAGTATACAAACTTTGTGTATTTGTGTAGTTTTTTACTTAAAGTTATTGTTGTATCACATGGATTGTTGCACGTTTTAATTCAGTGAATAAAGGATTTTGACCTTATAATACGGTGAATAGAGACTAAAGTACTATGTGTGACCTTACAAACGGTCCGGTAGTTTTGAATTTTTGATATGTTGTCTAGGATGGTTAGTCAGTGTTTAAAATGCAAAATGCACAATTCCCCCCCCTCCGCGCCCGCCGCCATATTGAAAAAACCGGCACTCTCTTCATATTTTTGCTCATATCTTCCTTTAGGAGCATTTTAGCTAGAAGAAAGCTTCGACAATGTTATAGAGAGTTAAATTTACTACATTCTTCATTTTATATTTTTTTTTCTAGGACAGATAGTTACGGAGATATGCACATTTAAAAAAACTTAAGAAATTGCAATTTCCAACTCTAAAACAAACTTCTGGATTATATCTTCGTTTAGGAGCATTTTAGCTAGAACAGTGCTTGGGCAATTTTGTAGAGTATTAAATTTACTATAATTTACATTTCAAATTTTGTTTCTAGGACAGATAATAACGGAGATATGTAAAAAATAAAGTCACATTTTCCGAAAATATATGTAAAAATGGACATGAGTTTTATAAGCAATTATATTTCCTACATGTTTTAATTTGTCCTAGACTAGTCCGTAACTGAATGACAGCGTTCTAAACCAAGAATTTTGAGAAATTTTCGGAAAATTCGACTTTTCCTGTTTTTTAAATGTGCATATCTCCGTAACTAACCGTCTTTGAAACAAAATTTGAGGTGTAAATTATAGGAAATTTAATTCTCTACAACATTGTCCAAGCTTTGTTGTAGCTAAAATGCTCCTAAACGAAGATATAATCCAGAAGCTTGTTTTTCAGTAGGAAATTGCTATATTTTACATTTTTTTAAATGTGCATATCTCCGTAACTATCTATCCTAGAAACAAAATATAAAATGGAAAATGTAGTAAATTTAACTCTCTATAACATTGTAGAAGCTTTCTTCTAGCTGAAATGCTCCTAAAGGAAGATATGAGCAAAAATATGAAGAAAGTGCCGGTTTTTTCAATATGGCGGCGGGCGCGGAGGGGGGGGGAATTGTGCATTTTGCATTTTAAACACTGACTAACCATCCTAGACAACATATCAAAAATTGAAAACTACCGGACCGTTTGTAAGGTCACACATAGTACTTTAGTCTCTATCCACTGTATTATTTACTGATATGATATAACATGGAAAATTCTTCGAATCTTCGTATAGGATATTCCTAAATTTAAATAAATATATAAATTCTTGTAAATATTTCCTTAAATTTTCGGAAAAATTCCCACCGCTACTTACGACCATCTCTAGCTGTGTTTGTTTATTCAACGTTCCACGTCACGTTGTCGTGCAGTGACTAGTGAGTTTTTACGTTACAAGAACTGCGGTAACCTAAGCATAATTTCTTTTTATTAAAATCTTCAAGTGAATTTGGTTTTAACTCTAAGGGACTAGCCATGACTGCGCGACCATCGACAGTGGTGAGTAGCCGAGCGAAGGCGCTCGCTTGTTGCCAAAGTCGTTGCATGTCCGTTATGCGCACACACCTGTTTGAGTTGACGTTTATGCACGACGCGAGGTCACAAAGCAGAAAAAAATATATAAAGTAACTGTATAGTTGACAACATATATACAAAGATGGACACAGAAAGCATCAGGAAAATTCGAAAGGTTGCTTGGGCGTTACGGCGGCGGAAAGTTTAATGCGCTGGACTGGCAATCCATAGGTACCGGGTTCGATTCCCGGTCTCTTCATTTCAATAAGCTTTGAATTTGTGGTGTGTATCCACATAAACCCTTAAAGTCGCAAAAAACAAAAACAGGGTTCAAGCCTCGGTGCTGTTAAAAATAATAAAAAATCTATTTAACTAAAACATGCAAAAAGATGGTTAAAAAATATGTAGGTATATCGGGCTATTAAGGGTTAAAAAAATTACACATTACATGTTTTCTTAAATATTAAAAAAATTCAAATAGTGTTAAATTTAAAATAATTTCATTACTTTATTATCATAGAATCCAAAACTATTATTTTTATTTGGTCAGACGCACTAGTTTTGAAAATATTAAAAATAAAACGAAACAGCGTCGTCTAAGAATCGGCACTCAAATGACGTCACTTGGAAACATGACAATCGCAAACTACAAAAAGAACAGTAGTACAATTTCCAGACTAAATCCGTCTTATAATACTTAGTCTGACTGTAATAAGATTTTCTGCGCCATGACCAATTACTTATCGCGCACGCTCTTTTAGAATGAGACAGTTTTCTAATGGATTTCCTAAATCATAAATTGGGATATTTTCGAAAATGTATAATGTGTGGTAATATTCATTGTTTATCCTTTATTTGATTACATCGGAAAAAGTCCTCGTAAACATTTTTTTTTAGTTGTCAATTAATTGTTTTGAGACATCAAACATTTTTACAAGCTTTTATTTAACTTGCATTGTAAGTATGTTTGTTCGGGTGGAATCTTGCAATTCAATTTTGAAGCAGATATCGTCAACCGATTGAGCTGAAATTTTGCATACTTACATAACTTTGATGACAATACAATAATATGGTATCATGGGGCTGATCTGATGATGGAGCCTGAAGGTGGCCATAGTAACTCTATAATAGAAAAAGCAATCCTACCGAGCTTGGGCTCTTTAGAATCGTCTCAGTGAGCATTTGATGGATATCCAAAGAAAAGTACAGTCGGCTATAAAAGCTTGTCACTAAGATGAAATTTTTGACAGAAACTTATACTTATATTGCTTAAAGTGATTACAATATGCAGAGCTAACGTAGCCGACTATCCTTGTGAAGGTTAATGTAATATCACCCACACACACTTTGTGGGCGATTTCATGTTTTTAGAGCTCAGAGTAAATAAAGTTGACTTACAACCACATTCAGGAACAACAATTTCCAAAGGCCCGCAGGAATTTTAGATTACCAGTTTAATTACAGTTTGGGAACATAAATATTGTAAGCTATAAATATGTCAGTATAAGATTAGTAACTGTCTTGTAATAGAGTTTTTACAATCTTCGTTAGGGTGAAGTCGGACGATCGTAATTTGAGTCGCGTAATTTTGGTCGCGCTATACATCATGTCACGTGATCACGTCACATTATGTATGGCGCGACCGAAATTACGCAACTCAAATTACTCTCGTTTGGCTTCACCCTTACCTGTGTATTGGTGTCTACCTATCGTATACTCCCGTTTTGTTATAATCATCATCATCATCATCATTTCAGCCATATGACGTCCACTGCTGGACACAGGCCTCCTCAATACATTTCCACATGGGCCGGATAGCAGCGACCCGCATCCAGTGAGTCCCCGCAACTCTAACCAGGTCGTCCGACCACCTTCCGGGTTTGTTATAATATCACTTGTTTATTATGAATGAAGCTACCCACGTAGAGAGCGTATACAGCATATTATTAAGCTTATTATAGCTGTGTAAGGGTTGTATAAGCGCTAACACAGTCAGTGTGCTATTTGGGTAAAGATTCTTATAAAACTTGGCAATCTGCAAGGTTATTAATATGCGATCCAATTGCATCCGTTTTGAATAGGCGTGTGGATTATTTTTTTGAGAATGTCAATCGGTTCTATTTTTTATTTGGATCAAACATCTATATGGGACTACCTACACTTAGACTGCTCTAAAAATCAGAAATGACCGTCAAAGTTCAACATTCCCTACAGAGGATTAAAAACGCTCCATACAAATCTACCTACATATGACGTCATCCGTGGATTGGGTTCAAGTATTTGTATGGAGAAAATGAGTAATTTGCCATTCTCAGCGTGAAAAAGTGCGTTTAAGTTCATGCTTGTCATACAATTATTGTTTGTTAAATTATAAGGATTCTAAAACACAATTTCAAAATTTCTTGGGTTAGAAAAAAACTGGTTGCCTGTAAAGTCGGTTTTACGGGCGAAGATTTTACGTGACAACGCGCGGCGGACCGATCATGTTTGAGTAGGAGAGAGACGCAAGGCACTCGCCGGTCCGGCGGGCCTCTCTCTCTCGTTCGGTGACTCATCGAAACAGACGTGAGCGGGCGTTACACTTTTTCATGAGTGGCTCCGAGCGCAACCTAATTTAAGACGTTGTCACGTCAAAAACATAAAATTTTCGTACCATTAGTCACATATTTCAAAAAATATTTTTTAGATTTTATTTTTTTCTCTGTATCATGACATATTGAGCTAATATATTCATGTAATACACTATGTTGTATAATTCAACATCAGTCGCATCTATTGAGACATGCCGTTTCAGAAGATCTCAGTGGTAGTAATTTACCAATCGATGTTTTCCGGAAACTTAAGAGCTCTCAATACTATCAAGTCACGTCGCCAGTGGCCTGATGATGTCATAAGTCACGTCATTCCCCCGCCGTCCGACCATGAGTTATAGTCTGGCTTGCGTTTGCATGTGAATTTAGGGTGCACATGGAAACACCACAGGTAAAGAATGACGTAAGTGACGTATTTTCCAAATATGATTCGACGTTTTGGTAAGTTACGGTTATGGGTCCAACTGAAGCACAGAAGGACTTATGTGATGTAGTTTTCGAACTATAAATCAACGTTTTGTTTAATTCAACGGAAGGGGAATAATTTACACAGCTATCCACTTTTCTGGGGCTGACTGCACCATGGGATTATTTTTGGAACTTTTTGCAAAAAAAAGAATGTACTTATTATTGAGAATTTTGAAATAATTCTTGGTAAATGGGTTGATTGCAAAAAAATTGTACATAGTTAAGGGCTTTAATTAAAACAAAATTAATTGATTCCTTTGTGTGACGAAAGTTACCCATACATTTTGTATAACTAACTTTCGGGTCACAAAGGAAGCGATCGTATTTTATGTTAACTAAGCTTTTAACTATGTACTTACATTTTTTTTGCAATCTACCCAAATACCTAAATTTTGGCTTTCTGACATCGCAAGTGGAAATAAGAATTAGCGCATTATTTTTTAAATTTAAATTGTCGATTTAAAAGTAAGTAAGTATACGTAATATTTTCATAAAGTTAAAAGCGAATTGATACTTATTTGATTAAACCCTGTCATGTCTTAAATCTATTTCAATTACTCCCAAACTGATACAACTAATTTAACCTAATATATCATACCATTAAATCCCGACAGTTACAAAATGAAATAATAATTTGTCGCCAATTTTGATACATATAATACATATATTGTATAGATATGATCATCAATCATACCTTTCAGTGCCGCCAGTACATTTGGCTCCTTAATTAAGGCTTTGAACAGATGGCGCCACTGCGCCAAAGCGTCATAGATTTCAATTAATTTGTGTCAGAACAAAATTGGTTGGCGACTACTTTGGCGGGTGCATTGGTTGACCGAGTTGTGAGGAAAGAGGTAATGGATAAAAATTGTAAGAATAATTCTTCACATTGTCGACATTTTGGTCATATTATTGTAATATAATAAACTACTCGCATATTATTGCGTCAGGCGCGATAAATTGACAAAGATTAACGGAACAACAATATTTTGTTCAGCGACACGTCACGACAGATAAAACAAAAAAATGTAAAACGGGCCGTAATCGCCTCATAACAACCCATAAATCGCTACTTCTAAACGTCAACATTAATCTATTGCCCTAAACCAAGCAACTGTCATACACCCGTGTCAACCAGGTGTTAAGCAAACATAACCTTCTTTCCCGTAAATCCATCTTTAGATGGTGCAATAACTCACACATACGCGCCATAAACAAGTCAGGAGATATCTAGTGACGTCATCTGCTGAATGCAGGGGAGTGACGTAAAACACGCGGGCCGTGACCGCCTGTGACGTCATTAGTCACCGTCAGTCAAGTGTGACCGTCTGTATAAATCAGGCGGGTTACATTTTTGAATATGCGGTTGGTCGAAAAAGTATCGTCAAATGTCTAGAGGCGTAGCACAAAACAAAATACCTACTATAGAAAGTTTTCTCTTTTGAAAAGATAAATCGCGTGATAATGATAAGTACGTAAGGACTGGCATGGTTGATTGGTAGAGGTATTAAAATATAGTATACTCGTACGTATGCCCTGCTAATAGTTTTTTTTTTAATTCCGATCATTTCTGTGTGCCCCTCATAGGTATAGATTTCTATATGTTGCAACATTAGAATCCCCATATTTAATTCAATACTTGACACTTGTCAAAGCAATCTGCTTTAAAAAAAAAACTATCTAGTTTTCTAGTGAGCATTAAGGAAATCTGTAAAAACTATAACGGTTAAAGAGCGGCTCTTAATAAAAAGTCGAGTAGTGTCTTTAAAGTAAATATACCTAGTCATTTTCATACAGCATTGACGTATTAATTACATGGACACACAATCCAACGGAAAAAATGGCACCCTCCCAACTAATGCAAAATCACAAATCGCATTAGTTGGGCGATCAGTCTCGTTTAGACCATGACACGTGACGGGTCTCAAAAATGACTTACTTTTCAGTGAAAAATTGCAGGAATAACAGCTATAAAGGTCGGAATATTCTTTTTTACGCAGATTCTATTGATTAATTAACGAATCCTATGTAAAATCATAGCATATTTTAGATTAGAATTATTAACTTTGTCCCTACAAAATGCACCTCATCACAGAACAAAAATCTAAGGAGTCGCTATAGTTATATATTTTATTAATTAATAAAGGAGTGCAATAAATAATTCCTATTTTTTTTATTAAGATTCCCGCGATCTTTGCAACGTGAAAAATTGAGGTCACGTTTAGTAAGAGACAGACGTCAAGAATAATTTCAGCCAAATAATTCGTCTCTCGTGTGTTCGTTCGGCATAATCATATATATATATTTTTATCATTGAGGTATTATTATAATAGAGCCACAGACCCGAACAAAATTGTCGAAAAAAGTGGCACTGCTCTCATGTTCCAGTAGATGCCAATAACGCTTATTTATAATTTACAACAACATAATTACTTCGTACAAAATAACTCTTTACTCAAACACTTAAGTGTCAAATTGGCTTACGTACTTATTACCACAAATACTTTTCGTGTAAATTAACTTTTTTAGCGTATTCTGACTCATGTCTCTTGTCAAACTTGGAACATGGCACGAATGGAGCAAATTTTAATAGTTTTACATACTAAAAATATTTTCATTATTATTTTATTTAGGTATAAAAATATATTTGTTGTTTGAACTAAATAAACTCGTAAATTGTTAATAACAAATTAAGTTACCTTTTGTATTTAACAACTGCATAAAGGGGTCCCGACACTGCATGGAAGGGATCAGTAATAATGACATTATGATTTCTCAACTCATCTTGTTCTAGAGAGTGAGGCAAGTGCAAAATATTAACATTTTTAACCCTTTAAAGTTTGATGGCGTGGCGTGAGAGTCGGTGGCGTAGTATGCACGGCAGCACACATTGTCTTTAGGTGTTCTTGGCGTTCAAAGGTTTAAACTGACAGTGTGTAGACTCTGAGACAAAATGACAACAGAGCATTTTTTTATTAATTTATTAATGTAACCTGTAGGATCTGCCTGTAAAAGGCATACGAGGGGCGTTCAATAAAAAGTGAGAATGAGATGCAAACTCTTTCAATATTAGGAAATTAAATACTGGCCGGTAAAGTTAATCTATCTAGCTGATTGCTATGAAAAAAAAACTCAACTGCTTTTTTTTTTTTTTTAAATACGGCCATTTCTTTGCAATGATATTGAGTACGTTAGCGAAAATGGAGAAAATTGAACTTCGCGCCGTTATCAAATACTTGTGTTTGAAAAATGTTTCTACGGACCAAGTCAATTTAGATTTGCGGGACACTTTAGGGTCTAATGCTCCTTCGTATTCGACAGTCGCACGTTGGTGCGCCGAATTTAGACGTGGAAGAACATCGACCATGGACGACCTCCGCTCCGGACGCCCTACTACAGCAGTAACTGAAGAAATTGTGAAAAAAGTCGAAAACTTAGTTTTGGCGGATCGTCGTGTCACGGTTCGTTTTATTGCTGAAAATGTAAAGATTTCAACGGGGAGCGTGCATAATATTTTACATGAACGCTTGGGTATGAAAAAGATATCTGCGCGTTGGGTACCAAGAATGCTTACTGACACGCAAAAACAAACTAGAGTTGAGATTTGTCAAGAAGCTTTGGACCTGATACAGCAAGACCGGGAACTTTTTCTGGCGCGATTTATAACAATGGACGAGACATGGCTCCACCATTACGATCCTGAAACGAAACTGCAGTCTATGACAAGGAAAAGGCCATCATCTCCAACTCCGAAGAAATTCAAGGTGGGCCCATCTGCCGGTAAGGTCATGGGCTCTGTTTTTTGGGATGATAAAGGGGTAGTAATGATTGAGTATCTCGAGCATGGAGCCACTATTACGGGCACTTTATATGCTAAACAAATAGCAACATTGCGCAATGAGATCCGCGAAAAACGGCGAGGTAAACTCTCGAAAGTTGTGCTGTTCCACCAGGACAATGCCCCGGCACACAAGTCCGCCGTTGCAATGGCTGCAATCCGTAATGCTGGGTTCGATATCCTTGAGCATCCTCCGTATTCACCGGATCTCGCCCCCAGTGATTTCTACCTATTTCCGAGATTGAAAGAATACCTGAGAGGCCAGAAATTTGAAGACGACGACGTGGTAGTCGCTGCAGTACAAGATTTTTTAAGTACTCAAGATGAGGCCTTTTTTAAAAATGGAATTTTAAGTTTAGAAAAAGATATACTAAGTGTATTATGCTAAAAGGTGACTACGTCGAAAAATAAAATGACATTTAATAAAAGTTGTTTATAACATACTCATTCTCACTTTTTATTGAACGCCCCTCGTATGTTTATAACACTGGCTCACTCGCCGCCTCACACATAGCCTCGGCTCGCGTGTAACTAAGCGCAGCATCCTATGTGACGTGCGCCAGAGACAGTGTATATCTATTTATGTATAGATACCTACTACCACAAACACTACATAACCATTTTACGCTTCTTTTGTATACATTGTCATTTTTTTACGTTTCTATTGAGATATTAAAGCTGTGTTGAGTGAAAGACTTTTACGCTTCTTTGTTTAAACATTAAAAAACATATATGATTATGCCTAACGAACACACGAGAGACGAATTATTTGGCTGAAATTATTCTTGACGTCTGTGTCTTACTAAACGTGACCTCAATTTTTCAAGTTGTTTAAGATCGCGTGGGAATCTTTAATAAAAAAATAGGATAATTATTTATTGCACTCCTTTATTAATTAATAAAATATAAAACTATAGCGACTCCTTAGATTTTTGTTCTGTGATGAGGTGCATTTTGTAGAGACAAAGTTAATAATTCTAATCTAAAATATGCTAGGATTTTACATAGGATTCGTTAATTAATCAATAGAATCTGCGTAAAAAAGAATATTCCGACCTTTTTCTTTATTTTATAGCTGTTATTTCTGCAATATTTCACTGAAAATTAAGTCACTTTTGAGACCCGTCACGTGTCATGGTCTAAACGAGACTGATCGCCCAACTAATGCGATTTGTGATTTTGCATTAGTTGGGAGGGTGCCATTTTTTCCGTCGGATTGTGTGTCCATGTAATTAATACGTCAATGATTTTTATGTTTAATCAAAAGAAGCCTAAAAGTCTTTCACTCAACGCAGCTTTAATATCTCAATAAAAACGTAAAAAAATGACAATGTATACAAAAGAAGCGTAAAATGGTTATGTAGTGTTTGTGGTAGTAGGTATCTATCTATACATAAATAGATATACACTGTCTCAGGCGCACGTCACATAGGATGCTGCGTATAGTTACATGCGAGTTTAGGGCGAGAGTGGACGCATGACATTGCTATGTGTGCGGCGGCGAGTGAGCCAGTGTTATGAACATATGCCTTTTACAGGCAGATCCTACAGGTTACATTAATAAATTAATAAAAAAAATGCTCTGTTGTCATTGTTTTATTTTGTCACAGAGTCTAGACACTGTCAGTTTAAACCTTTGAACGCCAAGAACACCTAAAGACAATGTGTGCTGCCGTGCATACTACGCCACTGACTTTCACGCCACGCCATTAAACTTTAAAGGGTTAAAAATGTTAATATTTTGCACTTGCCTTTACTCTCATTTCACATACTAGAACAAGATGAGTTGAGAAATCATAATGTCATTATTACTGATCCCTTCTATGCAGTTTCGGGACCCTTTTATGCAGTTGTTAAATAAAAACGTAACTTAATTTGTTATTAACAATTTACGAGATTATTTAGTTCAAACAACAAATATATTTTTATACCTAAATAAAATAATAATGAAAATATTTTTAGTATGTAAAACTATTAAAATCTGCTCCATTCGTGCCATGTTCCAAGTTTGACAAGAGACATGAGTCAGAATACGCTAAAAAAGTTAATTTACACGAAAAATATTTGTGGTAATAAGTACGCAAGCCAATTTGACACTTAAACGTTTGAGTAAAGAGTTATTTTGTACGAAGTAATTATGTTGTTGTAAATTATAAATAAGCGTTATTGGCATCTACTTGAACATGACAGCAGTGCCACTTTTTTCGTCAAATTTGTTCGGGTCTGTGGCTCTATTATAAATAATACCTCAATGTCATACAGTGATATTTTTATTGAGTGACAAACGTCAGTAAACACTTTTAATATTTCCTTCGAGATGGCATGCCTTTAATTTCTTCCTCCAGAATTACCTACGCCATCAATCTTATGCGACCATCATAGGTCTTTATTAAATCCGAACGCGTATCGGGTCGGCCGTATTGGTATCGTAGTCCAGTAAAAATAGCGTTAAAAACGCAATTTTTACTGCCTTTCATCATTATAAAATCTTGGATTTTTGTTGGGTGCGTTATTAATGTTAATTGAGAGCTTTATTCAAATAAAATACTATTCAGCCTTATGCTCTTTTACTTTTTCCCCCTACCGCCAGGCGAGGTGGTAGTTAACAATTTCCAATATAAATTCGTCTCATCTATCTGTATGTACACCTGTGTAGTATTTCTTTTGTAGAAAAAATTAGCAAGATGCATCGTACTAACTTCGTCATCGCTAGGGTAGTATATTTTTATAGTTTTTCGTATTTCAACAACCTCATATTTTTTTTATTACTTCATCATTTATTTATTGAAAAACAGGTTACAATAACATTACAGTGTAGACACCAATGCGTCATGAACCGAAAAATGTTCAATCACCTAATATAATAATAATAATAATAAGTAATGATTACGAGATCAAGGCGCAAAAAAGCGGAACAAACAAACGCACGACCACCACCCCCGCCCGCCTCGTCCAGCTCCTCGCCATCATCGTCTGGCGACGAATTCGCTACTGCTGCGGACACCAGCGAGTCGAGCGACGAGCGCGGGCCGCCGCCCCCGCCGCCACAACCACCAGCACGACGAGGACGGCCACCGCTGCCGGCACGCTTGGGGCCTACGGGGCAACCTGCCCCGACCACGGCTCCCGCTACCGGTGGTATAGTGCGTCGCATGCGATGGACTCGAGTAATGAACGAGAACTGCATGCGCGCCTACTACGGGGCTACAGAGGGAGGAACCAACCTGTCCGCGTACCGGGACAGGATGCTGCCTCTGTTTCAGGCGTTTGATCCGACCATCGCCGTATCTGCGCAACGGCTATCCGATCAAGTGCGTTTCATTCAGCGGCGCAAGCTGCTGAACGACGCGACACTTGATCGACTGCGCCTGGAAGTACTGGCCGCTCGCGCGGCTTCCGTGCCGGCTCGGGATCCGCCTGCTATGTCACCGGTTCCGGCGCCAGCGCCCAACCTGGTGCCGGGGGTGCCGCTGACGGATCCTGAGGCCGATGTGGAAGACTACGCGAGTAGCGTAAGTACCCAGGCCAATGAGCAACTGAGGAGGGCTTTGGAGGAGGCGATTAGGCGCTATCGATCCGCACCTGACTCTAGGCCACGATTACCACGCTTACCGATGCATAAGCGTAACTTAGCGTTAATGGGAGCCCTGGATGCTTTGCTAGAACCGTACCTTCGGGCTAGCAAAGATTTAGCTGATACCCACTCGATCATGTACTGTGGGGCCATCGCGGCGTGCCGCGTTGCTCGTGTCAGATTCCCGGACACTGACCGAGCACCGCGGACCGCCGGGGGTGTTCCTGCCTGGCAAGTACGGATCGAGCGGCGTATCAGCTCGTTTAGGACTCTCATTGCCAAGCTAATCTGTTTTATGGGGGGCAATAACCGCCCCCGTGTGATGCGCTACGTGACACAAGCCTTCGCGGGGACTGGCACCAGGCCCTGCGATTACATGGCATGTGTCACGGAGCGCATCGACTACCTAAAGCAGAAAGTTTATGCATGGGCAAGCCGTATTCGTCGCTACAGAGAGCGTGTGGATCGATTCCAGCAGAATCGTCTTTTCCAAAGTGACCAAAGGAAGGTATACCGAAAGTGGGAGGGAGCCGACCAATGTGTGAGCGACGGGCAACTGCCGGATCCTACTGCCATGATTAATTTCTGGCGTAGTATCTGGTCGGTTCCAGTCGAGCACACCGAGGGCGAATGGATGAATGTTGTCAGACGTGAGTGTGAGCCGATCGAAGCCATGGGGGCTGTGATTATCAGCCCCGATGATGTAAGCTGTGCGACCCGTACGACCCAGAACTGGAAAAGTCCTGGGCCGGACGGGTTGCACAACTTTTGGATCAAGTGGTTTCGATCCTCACACGAACGTCTGGCAACACAATTTCAAGACGCCCTCGAGCTTGGTTCCCTGCCATCTTTCATGACTACTGGTGTTACCTTCCTGCTCCATAAGTCCGGTAGTACCACGGAAGCCAAAAACTATAGACCCATCACGTGCTTGCCCACTTTATACAAGCTCCTTACGTCCATTCTGAGAACTAAAATTAACACGCACATTGTTGCGAACAATGTTTTGGCCTTTTCTCAGAATGGGTGTAGGGTTGGGTCCCGTGGTACTAAGGAGCTCCTCCTCATTGACACGACCATTTGTCAACAAGTCCGGCGGAACAGGGGGTCTCTCTCGACCGCTTGGATTGACTATAAGAAGGCCTATGATTCGGTGCCTCATTCATGGCTGGAGAGGATCTTAGAGCTGTATAAAATTGATACAGCTCTGAGATCCCTCTTAGGCGCGTGCATGAGGCAGTGGACCACAGTCCTTCGTCAACCAGGTGGCGGGGATGGCCCCCCTGGCCCGCAGGACTTGATAAGGATTGAGAGAGGTATTTTCCAGGGTGACAGTTTGAGTCCTCTGTGGTTCTGCCTAGCCCTGAATCCGCTCAGCACTCTGCTGAAGGATTCAGGACTAGGTTGCCGGCTTCGAAGAGGAGGTGAGGTCATTTCTCATCTGCTGTACATGGATGATCTTAAGCTGTATGCACCAAAACGCCAGGATCTGGTGGAACTACTGGAAGTAACTGAAGCCTTCAGTAGCGCCATCAAAATGGAGTTTGGTGTAGACAAGTGTGCGGTCATGCATGTACAGCGGGGGAAAGTCGTAAATTCCGCGAACTTACAGCTTTCTGAGACAATGTCCCTCAGGTCTATCTCCGAAGTTGAAACCTACAAGTACCTTGGTATGTCACAGTCATTGGGTATTGCGGACGGAGACATTAGACAGGCGTTGAAGGAGCGTTTCTTTTGTCGTTTGACAAAAGTACTTAACAGTCTTTTGTCCGGTGGCAATAAGGCGCGCGCCTTCAACGCTTGGGTGATGCCTCTGCTCACTTACTCCTTTGGCATACTAAAGTGGACTCAGACTGAGCTGGACGCCCTGGATACGAGGGTCCGTCAGCTACTCACTACACACCGCATGAGGCACCCACGCTCGTCAGTTATGAGACTGTACATCCCGCGTAAGTGTGGAGGCCGTGGCTATTTAAACGCCAAGGACCTCCATAACCGCGAGGTGTGCAGTCTTAGGGAGTATTTCCTAAACAACGAGTGTGGGATTCATCGCGATGTAGTAGCAGTTGACAAAGGCCTCACCTCTCTCTCCTTAGCAAACGAGAACTGGCGCAGACCAAAGGTGCTTAGCACTGATGACCGCAGGGCTGTATGGAAGAGCAAGGAGCTACACGGGCGGTTCTACAAGGCCCTTACGGGGCCCGATGTAGATCTGCTCGCGTCGGTGAACTGGCTGCGCTTCGGGGATCTCTTCGGGGAAACCGAAGGTTTTGTCTGTGCAATTGCGGACGAAGTAATGATGACGAACAATTACCGGAGATATATCCTGAAGGACGGTACGGTCGACATTTGTCGGGCATGCCGCCGTCCCGGCGAGTCACTCAGGCATATAATCTCCGGTTGTTCTCATCTTGCTAACGGCGAGTACTTGCATAGACATAACCAAGTAGCCAGGATCATTCACCAGCAACTTGCTCTTCGATACGGTCTTGTGGGGTCTGAGGTGCCGTACTATAAGTACGCACCGATGCCAGTTCTCGAGAATGGTCGTGCCACGCTCTATTGGGATCGATCTATCATCACGGACAGGACTATTGTAGCCAATAAGCCTGATATCGTGTTGGTAGATCGATCCAAGCGCCAGGCAGTGCTCGTCGACATCACCATCCCACATGACGAGAACCTCGTGAAAGCCGAGAAGGACAAACTCAGCAAGTACCTTGACTTGGCTCACGAGGTGACCGCCATGTGGGATGTTGACTCGACGATCATTGTCCCGATAGTCGTTTCGGCGAACGGTCTTATAGCGAAGAGTCTCGACAAACATCTTAAGAGACTCTCGCTAGATGGCTGGATCAAGGGTCAGATACAGAAGGCGGTACTCCTGGACACGGCGCGCATTGTCAGGAGGTTCCTCTCTCTGCAGCCCTAACCGCCGGTAGCCTGGGCCCTGCCCCGTTGCCGGCGGCACCCTAGGTTAGGTTTTTTTTATAATGTGTTTATATTTGTAATGTATTTTTTATATTTTACTTTTTATATAAATTTATTGTAAAAAATACCTATCCTAAGAAACAAGATTAAATGAGTGAATAATAATAATAATAAATAATTTATTTTCAATTGGGGTTTGTAGAGAATGCATAAGCTTAGATTTTCTAACATTTAGTCTATTATCTTATTAAGACTTACCTCACATTTTTACATTACCTACCTTTCAAACAGGACTCGAATACCGGTTTTGGGCTCCATACAAAATACCGGTATTTGATTTCGCTACTTCGCTTATTACACATTTCTTTATTTTAGTGAGCTAATTTCAAAGTTCAATACCTAAATTCTATTTAATAGCGTATGAAATAAAACCCGAAATTAGAAAGATATTTCAATTTTAATTAATACCGGTAGCGATCCCTGCTTTCAACTGACATCAATTACCCACACGCAAAAAAATTAAAGGTTTTAAATTACCAAAGGTTTGGTTGACTTTCAATTCCTCTCTAATTTGACGGGACTATCGTGTCTCGAGATTAATTCTAAGTCATGTCAAATTTACGTGCTTTAATATCGCGAGATGGATCGCTGAATGGTAATTATCGTGTGTGACATGTCAATTAAGACTGCTATTAAGGCTTAGTTGACGTGTGTTATCTAAAGACTTTTGTAATATGAGTGATGTGTCTTGGCGTTTAATGTTAGCGTCTCTTTAGACGGTGTAATTAGTTTGTGATGCGATGATATGGATTTAGTTAATAGGTATTATTAAATTGCTTGAACATTAATAATCTTACCCAAATAACCCACATAGCTTAGAAAGCCGCTAGTCTGAAATGGAGATGGGCGGGGCATGTATGTAGGCGAGAAGATCGACGCTGGTCTCCTAAGCTACTGAAATGGCAACCACGAATGGGAAAATGAAGCGTAGACAGACGTCTCCGCTAGATGGAGAGATGACACAGTCAAGGTCGCGGGAAGGGAGTGGATGCGCGTGGCCCGGAGTCGCAGCCAATGGAAAATGATAGAGACCCTGAATCTAGCAGTGGATAGATACAGACTGGTGATGATGATTATTAATATTCATTCTTAGGACTGTTCGTTTGTTTTCATTTTCAAATTGTTTAAACAAACCGTCACTGGAGATCATGATGATGAAGCACCATCGGACACCAATCAAAAATAGCATTATCACACTAAGGTCCCTTACAAAACATCAGATCTTTAATTATTCGTCAAAATCCATTTAATAAGCTCAAACAGAGTTCTATTTTGACCTTAAACACCAACTGTCACCCATAAAACAATCCTAACAGATAAAACAACACCTAAATTCAATACACAAATGAATATTGACAAATATTGTTCCAGCACTTTTTCACAGCATGTTTTCCCAGGTCCCCTACCGGTATGCAGATTGCAGATACGTGATCGGAGAGTGTAAGCCGGCCTGCGAGTGGCAGATGATTACAGGCTTACAGGGACTCAAGTGGGTGTCGCTTTGATGGTGGCGACCTTAATCTTCCGCCTTAATATTCGGATTTGCGAGAGTTTTCCAAAGTGATTTTATAGGCGATCGGATGCCAGCGGCATGCGGTTTGGTTTGCAAATCAGATTATGTCATAGCCTTCCGCTTTTAACCTTGAATTGACCTCTTAAGGGATGAATTCTCAAAGTTTATCCTCTAGTGTTCACGAGTCCGATACAAGGACTATCATATATGTTTCTAGTCTCTCAGATGGAGAGGCAATGTTAAGTGTAAAGAAACAGGGTTATTTACAACTTTTAGATAAATATCAAAACTTAAAACCTTTTAGTTTGTTAAGTTCTAGTTCTAAATGGCGATCGATCGCACACAAGTCGACCTAGCCCCAAAGTAAATAGTCTAGTATCTATAGCAAAAGGGTTAGTCATTAAATTTTAGACGATGCGTCGAAGATATACATACTTATTTAGATCAATCGATGCTCAAATACATAAAAATAACATACAAGATCGAGCCACAAAGTATTCATGCTCAAGACGCAAATATTTGCCTTTGCTGGAGTCGAATCTAGAACACCCGGTTCGTAAGTACCACGGAGTCATCGTCAAAAACAACGCACAAAGTAGCACATTACACACCGGTGTAGCGTCTCTCGGCTCGTCTAGTTAGCACAGTGATTGTCTGCGCGTGAACGCAACGCCTCCTTGGAAGCCGATGTGAAATGCCAAATGCATTTTTCTCGCTTTTGGATGACGGCTGCATTGTTATTCTCCCGAGTCATTTAACATTGTGATATTTTCTGAGATTGTCTTTAAGTTGTACGGAACAGCATTCACTGTTCATGATTTACTCGAAATGTCTCATAATAAGTTACCGCCATTAGCTTTAATAGGGCAGATGAATAAATACTTAACGTAATCCATAACCGAGGAAAAAACCTGTCCGTCACACAAATTATTATAACAAAACGGGACTTAATCGCATTCAGAAAAGTGTTTATTTAATCACCTCAACGTTTCAAACGTGATGTTACGTTTATAGTCTCGAAGGGACTCTCAGTCAAAATACCAACGAACGTATCTAGCAAAAACCGTCCGTACGCACAAAGTAGCACATTGTATTACACACCGGTGTAGCGCCTCTCGGCTCGTCTAGTTAGCGCGGTGATTGTCGGCGCGTGAACACAACGCCTCCTTGAAAGCCGACGTGAAGGGCCGAATTTATATTTGTCGCTTTTGGATGACGGCTGCATTGGTATTCCCCCGAGTCATTTAACATTCCTGTCAGAACAAAACAGGACTTAATCGCATTCAGAAAAGTGTTTATTTAATCACATCGACGTTTTAAACGTGATGGTCTCGAAGGGACTCTGTCAAAATACCAACGAACGTATCTAGCAAAAACCGTCCGTACGCACAAAGTAGCACATTACACACCGGTGTAGCGCCTCTCTGCTCGTCTAGTTAGCGCGGTGATTGTCGGCGCGTGAACACAACGCCTCCTTGAAAGCCGGGAGGGAGCCAAATGCATTTTTGTCGCTTTTGGATGGCGGCTGCATTGTTCCCAGCTATTTATCACTCGTTTTTTTCTAGGATTCGTAGTTATGGGACTATTAGTGTTTAGGCCTTAACTACGAGGATTTGTTAACACTGGGTTTAATCTTTTCTATCTGATTTTGATCGTCAAGATTTATGATAACATTATTACGATCGATATTGTAGATCGTAATGCTTGTTAAGGCTCCTTATCCGTTCAAAAATGCTGATTGTTTTAGTCATTTTCCTCTATGATCAAACATGTTTCTTCACATATGTTACTAGTTAGAGTTAGCGCTATTGCGATTTATTGGTATATATTTGAAACCAACAGTTTGAATTTGTCATTTATAGTTTTTGTTTAAAAAACTACTCAAAATTAACAAAATTCACGCAGAAACCAGTTTTTTTTTCAACTTCTTTTCGACTGCACGCAATGAAAGCATGAAATAGGTATGTTACTCAGGGAAATGTATTTATTATTCACTTTAAAAAGTTGGTTATAATTATTAACATATCAAAATATGAAAAAAGTGTTGAGGTGAGTGAAAAAGGCGCAGAGTTCTACCACGTTAGCAAGTACAATAATACGCAGATAGTATTGAAAAACATAACAGTTTTATAAACACAACTTTAGTTTACAGTCGTCAATCATTGAGTGAAGTAAAATAGAACACGTCAATATAAAAATGTGTCTACAACAAAACAGCCAGCAAGGTACTTTGCATTTGATACGAACTTTAACACGCCCCCTCAAAAGCAAAATGCCTTGCACAAGTTAATCACCACATCATAATAAAATAAACATGTGTCTAAGTACTTAGTTTATAGCTCAGCACTTGTACGACATTGAAAAGAAAAAAAAAAACGAAACATAACATAACTCTAAATAACATAAATTATGGATTAGCAAGGTTTAAGACCTAATCCAGCGATACACCTGTCATGCTTTATGCTAGGCAGTGGTTTTGTTAACACGTCTGCCAGCATTGATTCCGTGGGTACATGTCCCAATAATATATTTTTATTGTCCTTTAAAACACCCCGTATAAAGTGGTATTTGATATCAATGTGTTTGCTCTTACCATGAAAGACGGGGTCCTGCGCAAGAAACATCGCTGATCGACTATCGGTATTAATAGAGATAGTGGCATACCCTGGTAAATTCATCTCCGTCAGTAGACTTTGAAGGTACAAGCCTTCTTTCATCGCTTCCGCAAGGCTGACGTACTCCGCTTCACAACTAGAAGTTGCGACTGTCCTCTGTTTTCTAGAAGACCAAGAAATACTAGCACCTCCTACAATAAATGAATAACCAGAATAAGATTTCCGATCTATCATGCAACTACCCCAATTAGCATCGCAGTATCCCTGAACAGGCTTACCAGTCTTCCTATATACAAGACCATAGTGTATTGTACGGGATCCCCTTGGATCGCATAATGTTTTTTAGACTAATGATGTTTCGCATAATTGATTTAGCATAATTTGTTTTGGCATAATAGTACATTTAGCATAGTAATATTTTGGCCTACTGTTTTTTTTGCATACTACGCTATTAGCATAATTTTAGTTGGACTAATTTGTATTGGCCGAATATACTTTAGGCATACTATTGTTTGGGCTAATAATTATTTGGTATATCTGTCATTATCCATAATTTCAGTTGTCTAAATGAATGAAACTCAGTTTCGTGGTTATCGAAATCGTTCTTTTTCTTTGTCTGCGTATTGTTTGTTTTAAATTATTATACTTTGGTAGATTAGCCAATACTAATGGTGCGGTTGTAGTTTCGCATTCAGAAATTATGTGTATTGGTTTTTTATCGGGATTGAATACTGCGTTTTCTTTTATTTTGTTGCGGGCACATTGAACCTGCAAAATGATCAACAACAAATTATTACGTTACGTAACGTTAGGTCACATCAGGCAGGTAGGTACATTAGGTTAGGTTAGGTTAGCATGATAACGCGGAATAGGGGGTCTGCGAAGCGGACCTCCGTCGACCTCGTTTTAGTTCCTAAATATATATACACACTTTTGAATAGCAATTTTATTGCTATGAGCCATTTGTACATGACATGACTTTTAAAAGGGTAACAGCGTTATGCATTTTGATATTCAAATTCAAATTCAAATTCAAATCTTTATTTCGAATTATTGCAATCCATATAATTGTTAGTAACACACAAACTTATAAACCTATGTTAACGACAATAACAACCATAATAACTTATAAAAATACTAAAGGCGGCGTGGTGCGGCGACCGGCGGTGCGTGCAGCCGCACCCAGCGCGCGAGCAGCGGCGAGTCCCATCGCTGCGCCAACGCGTTTACAATGCTGTTTGAGCTGAAGTGAGCGCGATTCAGTAACGATGCACACCGCTTCCTAATTATAGCATCAAAACTATCAGTATGCGCCTCGGCAAACATTGCTGACGCGCTACAGAAACGCGGCAGCCCAAACAGCACCCTAAACGCATTGTTATATTGCACGCGCAGAGCGTTGTATGCCCTCTGCGTAAAAAGTGACCCACAGACTGCACGTGTAGAATGATTGGCAGTATGCTTTGAAAAGCGTTAGCTTCACTTCATTACTACAACGGGCAAATCTGCGAGCCAGCATGTTACAACGAACACACAACGCCCTGCGCTCCCTCTCGATATCATCATTATCTGACATACTTTCCGTTACCCAGTGGCCTAGGTACTTAAACTTTTGCACTACCTTTAAAGCGGTACCACAAAGCGTTACAGGTGTCATTTTATACGATTTTTTACCGGCTTTAAATTGAAGTAGCTCACTTTTTGAAGTATTGTACTTCAGCCCATGGGAACCTGCATATGTTTCACATGTTTTCACCAGTCGCTGCAGAGCACCTACCGAGGGGCTCAGCAACACCATGTGATCCGCGTAACTCAGATTATTAACGCAGACCCCGCCAATATGACATCCGGCATATGTGCTGCTGAGTTCCTCGATCAGCTGATTCATGTATAGGTTGAAAAGCTTGGGTGAGCTTAATCCCCCCTGCCTCACTCCGCAGTTCATCCTATACACGTCAGAGTGCACTCCAGCCCATTTAACAGTATTCGATTGGTGCCCGTACCAATACTTAAATAAGAACGTGACTTCTCGGGGTACGCTTGTTTGCTCCTGTAACTTATGCCACAACTTGTCATATACCACCATGTCAAATGCTTTTGACAGGTCCAAGAAGCAAGCGAAAACAGGTGTCTTGCGAGTGGTGTAGTACTGGACAGTTTGCTTGAGACATAATATAGCGCTTTCGGTAGATAAGCCCGGCTTAAAGCCAAACTGCGCGTCATGTAGGTTTAGGTGCTTACCTAGTATGTCATCAAGCAGACCATCCAGCACCTTAGCCACGATCGTGGCAAGCGAGATTGGCCTGTAATTAGATAGCTCTGAAGCGTCCCCCGTTTTGTTCTTTACAATAGGGACTACAACGGTATGCATTAAATCTTCTGGTAAATAACTATGACTAATACACAAATTGAAAAAAAGGGAAAGTACTCTAGGGAGATGACTTCCAGCCAACTTGAGATGCTCGACACTGAGGCCATCGTGCCCTGGGGATTTCCCTCTTACCATGTTTTTAATCTTTAAAGCCACTTGTTTAGCATCAAATCTGATAGGAGGCTCAGGTTGATCCACAGTATCGAGCGTCTCCTTTGACTGGGCTAGCGGTGAAGTAACTGTAAAATAGTCCTTAAAAGCATTTGCAATACCGTGCGGTTCGTGTATGCCAGCAACGCTCACGGGGAGACTCGACTTTATGTTAAACTTGTTGGTGTTTTTCCAAAATTTGTTAAAATCCCTGTCCGAATGGTTTTTAGCTAAAATATCCATTTTAATATCCAGTTCGTGCTCTTGGCAGTATTTGAGTTTCGATTTGAACACCTTTTTTGATTCATGCATCCTGTCATGGACAAAACCATATGCCGGTTTACCGTAGGAAAGCCACCATAAATACCAAAATCGAGCCTCGCGGTGAGCGTCACTGACATACCTATTCCAACCTGTTACATGCCTGTGTTTTTTATGACTGGTATTACTGTGACTAAGTTCGGCACCCTCCTTTAAAATGGATATAATGTTTAAGTACATATCTTGGAGCACCTGACCTGATATGATGCCAATTGATTATTATGCCTATATATGCTTATGCTTTTTGTTATTAGTCTTCATGACGGTTATGCTTTCTGTATTTATGCTTTTTCATGTTATGCGTGAAAAATTATGCGTAATGAGGCTAATGCACATCTCATTTTCGGCGAAAAGCAATTATGCGTAACCATATTAGTATTAATGATTTTATGCCTTCCAATAGTAAACCGTATTGTACCCTTGAGGTAGCGTAAAACCCTTTTTGCGGCCTTCCAATGGCTCAGATCAGGATTACTTACGAACTGAGCAAGTTTAACAACAGTATTCGTTATGTCGGGTCTCGTCGCTACGGACAAATACATAAGCGACCCTATGAGTTCACGGTATGGCCATTTCTCTTTCGGTTCGCTATCACTTTCGTTTTTATTGGTCTCACTTGAAAAATTATCAGACAATTCACTCGGTGTTTTACAAGGATTGCAGTTAAATAAACCAAATTTTTCCAAAATAGTCTTGACGTATCCTTCCTGTGACAGCGTAATGCCACTTTCATTTTTCCGTATGTCAATTCCCAAAAAGTATTTAACCTTTCCGTAGTCTTTAAGATCGAATTCCTTTTTCAATTCCTCTTTAAATCGGCATATACGGTCTTCACACTCAGATGCAATCAGTACGTCGTCGACGAAGACGAGGACGAATAAATGTTTTCCATCTTGTTTTCTCATGTAAAGACATGGCTCATTAAAGCTTTGTACCAACCCCATCTCTTTTAATTTTCCATCAAAACGTATGTTCCACTGTCGTCCAGCCTGTTTTAAACCGTACAAAGATTTCTTTAATAGGCATGTTTCACCCCCGGCTTCCAAAGACTTAAGCATTGATTTTGCATTTTCTATTACTATGGGATCTTCATCATTACCATGCACTAATTTTACCAAACATTCCTTCAGCAATCGAGGAATACGCATGTAAATTTGATCATCGAGCTCTCCATTTAAATACGCAGTATTTATGTCAATTTGATGTATCTCCAAGTCCATCTCTACAGCAATAGCCATCATTAATCGCACCGTTTCCAACCTAGCAACGGGCGCAAAAGTTTTTTCATAATCCACTCCAAAACGTTGACTAAATCCTTGTGCCACTAGCCTAGCCTTCTTCTTAGTAGTTTTGTCGACATTTGTTTTTGTAGTGAGCACATATCTACATCCAACGACATTTGTATTTGGTGGTTTCTTTACAATAGTCCAGGTACCCTTTTGCACTAGGCTCCTTATTTCACCCAGTATTGCTTCTTCCCATTCAAAGCGTTCCTCACTACGTAAGGCTTCGTCTAAAGATATTTCTGAAGCTGTACCTGTAGACTCGATGCAATCTCTATATTCGTCGGTTAAGTCGTCTACATCAGGTTCACTGTTACTTCCTTCCGCCTCAATGTAGTTATAAACCTTATTTGGTCGTCCTGGATGACCTGTCCGAACCACTTTTGGCCTACCAGGCCCTCTCTTTAGTACTACTTCGCGTACATGATCTATATTTGGTCCTACTGCGTTATGTTCAGAGTTCTGATCTTTTTCTACATCTTCCACAGCAATAGGTACTTTCATAGCGTCGTCTTTACCCATATTATTATCTTTACATTCATCTTTTATTTCTTTATTCAATATGATCTCCACTGATGCTTGATCTTTACAATTACTTTTATCATCACTAGTTTGTATATCACTTCTAGGAGAAATCGTCTCAATGAAGTCCTTTTCTTCATCCACAGACTTCATCGCTAAATTTGTCGCTAGCTTATGATTAAACTTTATGTCCCTAGAAATGACAAATTTTCTTTGCTCAGGTATCCAAACTCTAAATCCTTTAGTTGTTTTTGGATATCCTACAAATACTCCAGCTAACCCTCGGGCATCAAATTTACCTTTGTTTGGATTTTTATCCAGAATAAACACCTTTTCCCCGAACGTACGCAGATATTGAATATTCACCCGTTTTTGACACCACTTTTCATATGGAATGTCGCCATTTAAGGCAGAAATTGGGCATCGGTTCCTGACATAACATGCCGTATCTATAGCTTCAGCCCAAAAACTTATACACAAGTCACTATTTAGAAGCATACACCTAGCCATCTCAAGCAGAGTGCGATTCATTCTTTCCGCAACTCCGTTCTGCTGAGGTGTACGAGGTACCGTCAGTCTCCTCTGTATTCCTTCTTTGCGTAAGAATTCGTCAAATTCAGCATTGCAGTACTCACCACCATTATCTGATTGAAAGTATTTAATTTTCGATCCAGTATATTTTTCAACATAGCTTTTGTAAATTTGAAACGCTTCTAAGGCTTTATTTTTAGTCTTTAGAAAGTAGACTTCGCAACAACGTGTGCTATCATCAATGAAAGTAATTATGTATTTAGCACCACTTTTGGATTCGCATCTCATTGGTCCAACTATATCAGAATATACGATATGCAGCCTTTCATTACATGGACAGTTTGACTCCGAAAACGGCAACATGGACATCTTACCTCTAGCACAAATATCACAACCACGCAACGTATCTATAGTTGTGTCACCTGCATTTACATCTTGACCTGTTTGCTTTAACAATTTAATAACATCTTTCGCGTTAAGATGCCCCAATCGCTCATGCCAAAGTCTCACATCTGCCATACAATTTGTGACGACATTAGCGGAATCACATTCCTGTAAACAATATAAGTTGCCTCTCCGGTGTGCAGTCAGCCTAATCTTACCATTTTTATCTACTATCTCGGCCACATCATGCGTAAAATTTACGTCGTAGCCATTATCTGTCACCTTTGCCACCGAAATTAAGTTAGTTCTCAAGTCTGGCACATAGAGGGTATCTTTGAACTCAACAAGATGTGCCGAGCTATCTTTTAATACCGATAGTGTGACTATGCCCTTACCTTGGACCTCGGCGTTCGTGTTAGTAGCCAACCTCAGATTACCATTATACTCCTTAAGTGTACGTCCAAATAAGTTAACATCGTTGCATAAGTGGGATGTGCACCCAGAATCAAGCACCCATTGTTGTTTTAAGTTATCAACAATTTGACAGTCCCCTATACCTGAAAAATTTAAAGACGTGAGTCCTTCCTCTACATAATTACAGTGATATTTCGAATTCGGATTAGTTTCCCGACAATTTGAAGCTTTATGGCCAAGACGATGACAACGGTGGCAGGTTATTACTCTCCTTTCATTTTCACGGTTATCCTCCTTGTAAGGAAATCGGTTAGATGGTGACGGTCGTGAAATACCTTTGTCGTTGACATTGGTTTGCCATCTATTTAGTGTTTTCTTCCTTTCCGCATACATTACATCATTATCAGTTTCGTTTATATTCCTGGATTCATACTCTTCCAAGATTTTCACTTTAAGAATCTCTGGCTTCGGTAAGTCATCACGGCTTTCAATAGCACATCGAAAGTTCGAAAAACTTGCAGGTAAAGTATACAACAACATTATCGACAACAGATCATCATGAATCTTTATATCCATCGACTCTAGTTTGTCCACGGCATCGAAAAATATACCAATATCTTCACGAATATCTCCAGAATCGCTCGTCTTGTGCGTCAGTAGACGTTTTAGCAACATAGCCTTTCTAGCAGGCCCACGAGATGCATAAATTGACTCTAATCGTAACCATAGTTCCCTTGTAGTCTTACAATCTCTTACATGACGTAGTTCCGTTGAGCTGATGCAAAGTATTAAATCAGCCCTTGCTTAAGCATCTTCTGCCTCCCATTTCTCTATCTCAGCCGTCGCCGTCTCAGCCGGCTTGGATAATTTCCCATTAGTATACTTCCAGAGATCATTTTTAATTTCCAACTCTCGTAATTGTCCTTCGACAAGGAATCAATTCGCACGGCGCTCATTTTAGTATAATTCTAATAAATGTAAGTACTTACAAGAAAATTACCATCATCAATTTCAGTAAATTTCGCTAACTAGTGCAACATATTGTGTGCGGCCCATAACCATTGTTGAGGTGAGTGAAAAAGGCGCAGAGTTCTACCACGTTAGCAAGTACAATAATACGCAGATAGTATTGAAAAACATAACAGTTTTATAAACACAACTTTAGTTTACAGTCGTCAATCATTGAGTGAAGTAAAATAGAACACGTCAATATAAAAATGTGTCTACAACAAAACAGCCAGCAAGGTACTTTTAACACGGTGAATAGAGACTAAAGTACTATGTGTGACCTTACAAACGGTCCGGTAGTTTTGATTTTTTGATATATTGTCTAGGATGGTTAGTCAGTGCTTAAAATGCAAAATGCACAATTCCCCCCCCCCCCCTCCGCGCCCGCCGCCATATTGAAAAAACCGGCACTCTCTTCATATTTTTGCTCATATCTTCCTTTAGGAGCATTTTAGCTAGAAGAAAGCTTCAACAATGTTATAGAGAGTTAAATTTACTTCATTCTCCATTTTATATCTTTTTTCTAGGACAGATAGTTACGGAGATATCCACATTTAAAAAAACGTAAAAAATCGCAATTTCCGACTGAAAAACAAACTTCTGGATTATATCTTCGTTTAGGAGCATTTTAACTACAACAAAGCTTGGGCAATGTTGTAGAAAATTAAATTTACTATAATTTACACTTCAAATTTTGTTTCAAGGACGGTTACTTACGGAGATATGCACATTTAAAAAACAGGAAAAGTCGAATTTTCCGAAAATTTCTCAAAATTCTTGGTTTAGAACGCTGTTATTCAGTTATGGACTAGTCTAGGACAAATTAAAACACGTAGGAAATATAATTGCTTATAAAACTCATGTCCATTTTTACATACATTTTCGGAAAACGTGACTTTATTTTTTACATATCTCCGTAATTATCTGTCCTAGAAACAAAATTTGAAATGTAAATTATAGTAAATTTAATTCTCTACAAAATTGCCCAAGCACTGTTCTAGCTAAAATGCTCCTAAACGAAGATATAATCCAGAAGTTTGTTTTTGAGTTGGAAATTGCAATTTCTTAAGTTTTTTTAAATGTGCATATCTCCGTAACTATCTGTCCTAGAAACAAAATATAAAATGGAAAATGTAGTAAATTTAACTCTCTATAACATTGTCGAAGCTTTCTTCTAACTAAAATGCTCCTAAAGGAAGATATGAGCAAAAATATGAAGAGAGTGCCGGTTTTTTCAATATGGCGGCGGGCGCGGAGGGGGGGGAATTGTGCATTTTGCATTTTAAGCACTGACTAACTATCCTAGACAACATATCAAAAATTCAAAACTACCGGACCGTTTGTAAGGTCAAAATCCTTTATTCACTGAATTATTTGCATTTGATACGAACTTTAACAAAAAGTACATTTTAAAATGTGTAAGGCCTCTTAAAATGTAGCATGTGTTTTTTTTTATGAATTTGCCCAGCAGTTGTCCCACTGCACAGGCTAAAAAAAGTAATAATAATAATGATGTACAAGTTCTAAATGCCTCAATTGACACCCACTCAGTAAGTATATTTTGTAGCATCACACAGCGCTACGGGTATGTTTGTAGGCGTCTACGAAAACGTCCGTAGCATTTCTAAAAGGAAAGAAAACAAGTCACGACTACGGCTACTTTTGATCCCGAAAATTTTTGTGATCCATGAGCGGAAAATACCGCAGGGCGCAGCTAGTAATCTTATAATATAATTTTCCACTAAAAACAATAAATCATCATCAAGCATAGGTTATAACCCTTAATTTATCGAGTTATGACATTACCGTCAAGATGGCTGACATCGAATTAATATCATGTGCCATCCGTCATCGCCACGTTATTAACGATCGCAGTAATTATCCTAACGAAGACGAGAGATGCTGTAACTATACAAAACGACACATTTTAGTAGGAAAACCACGTCACTTATGACATTTAGGTTATGAAAAGCTAAGCGCCCATTATGTAAGACGGATACGACTAGAAATACAGCCCTTAAATGCATTTATCTCAATTATGGTGGTAGGATAGAGTAAGAAGTTGGAAACTTGTAGGGCACATGTCTGCCGTGCAGTTAAAGGTCGTATCTCTGTATGAATGTCATAGTAAGATACGCCCTTTTACCGTAGCACGGCACATGAGTGTACGTCAAAACGGGCTCACTGCGTGGCGGTGTGCGTCACGATGGCTCGACCACGCGGGACTTTCGATGTTGAGTGGTTCCAAGATTCAGTAACTATTTCGCATTGAAAATCTCGCGTGATCCAGCCATCGACGACGCGGTTGGCGCAGTGGTTAAGCAACTGCCTACTGAGCTGACGGTCCCGGGTTCGAATCCCGGCAAGGGCAAATATTTGTGTGATGAACACGAATATTTGTGCCTGGGTCATGGATGTTCTATGTATTTAAGTATTTATTTATCTATATAAGTATGTATATCGTCGCCTAGTACCCATAACACAAGCCTTCTTGAGCTTAATTTGGGACTAGGTTGATTTGTGTGAGGTTGTCTGATATTTATTTATTTATTATTTATTTATTTATCTTGATGCTCACGCAAGACGCGTTACTCACCTACATAATTCCAGCGCACACCAGCCCGTCTAGCACAACTATGTTTAGCGACTTTTGTCGCGCGGGATAGCGTCACCTGTCACTCTCTCACAGTACTGCACAGAAAGAGATAGAAAAATATCTTCGGCGAAAAACATATCGCAGTTGTGCTAGAGGTTTTGGTGTGCGTGAGTTATCAGAATGCGATTCGCATTTTATACACGTCTCCCTTGCTCTTCCGCGATCCAGATAAGAACCTCTCAGTTCTTACCCAAGCCCGAATCGCATTCTGAGGCTCACAGGCTGTAGGTACTGGTACCGCCTGTCGCTTTCTTATAACAAAATTAGCTCGCGTTCGTAACCAGTCGTAGCAGTGTGAACTTACATCATTGACTACGTTTTCTACCGATTCATGTCCCACTAGTTATAGCAAACTGGCCCGGAGCGAAAATGAAAGGGTTCGGCCTCCCGCGTCACGCATGGTGCAAACTTAACCGACTGCGGACAGGGTGCGGGCGAAGCGGACATTTTAAACATCGTCGCCCAGTTACGACTGTGGTGCCGAATCTCAAACTGTCCATCACAGTACAGGAATGCCCATCAGAGCCTACCTTGGAAGCCCTGAAGATCTGTCCTCCTTCACAACTGACGTGGCTAAATAGCTAAGAACCTTGAATATCAATTGTAATTTTTTTGTAACCAGCCTTTTTATGTATATTATGAAATAAAGGATAAAAAAGTTAATATTACCATATTTTTACTTAGTATTTGAAAATCTCAATTCGAAAGAGTTTTGGGCCAAGCCGAAGGGAAAAGACGCTTCGCTCGCACATTCTTGTTCGTTATCATTTTGTAAAATATAATTTATTACCCTGTAGATATAATAGATATACCTATGTCCTATAGATATAATTTAATAGCCAAATAATTTTAACAAGATGAGCAATACGTTGTACTGCTGATATTTTCATCAAAACGAACGAATATCGAGCGAAGTGACCGGAAAATTTGATAGCTCTCAGCGAGAGTGGCTCAGAAGCGCCAGCGTTTTTACATAAACGTATCTCGTATACAATTGGACGCCCGCGAAATGTTTTATCGAACGCTTTCAGAGTAGGACTCAAAGCGCTCGGTGAAACATTTCCAACGAACTAAAATTCCACTTAATTGAAAACCCATGATTTGAATAAGGTTGTTATGTTACTGGGTTGACTGTGTTCAATTAGTTCAAGTTTTGGTTTAAGTCAGATTTGCAGCACATATTTGAGCTTTTCTCAAAAAGTTAGTACAAAATTACTTCAATTAAATTTCAATAAAACTTTACGATTTTGTTACTAATATTTAAGACTTCAAAACCAAGGAGGTTCTCATTTTGACCTGTAAGTATGTAATGTATGTATTTCCGCGATTACTTACTAATTTTACATCAATGTTTTGGCTATGGTTGATAATTATGATTCATATTCAAATCGATTTGAATAAGAATAAAATGTATTATATTCTTATTCAATGATTTTTTGCCCAACTGCTATAACATAACACAGGAAAGCGCAGCATAGAATGCTAGGTGGACGGAACGCGTAAGCACTTTGTGGCGAGCTATAGGGTTGGCCTATGTTCAGTAGTGGTCGTCTGTGACTGATAGATAGATAGATAAGTTTCTGTCAAAAATGACATTTTGATGACAAGCTTTTATACCTGACTGTACTTTTCTTTAGATATCCATCAAATGCTCACTGAGACGATTCTAAAGAGCCCAAAATCGGTAGGAGTGCTTTTTCTATTATAGAGTTCCTATGGCCACCTTCCGGCTCCATCATCAGATCAGCCCCATGGTACCATATTAATGCATTGTCATCAAAGTTATGTAAGTATGCAAAATTTCAGCTCAATCGGTTGACGATATCTGCTTCAAAATTGATTTGCAAGATTTCACCCGAACAAACATACGTATATGTATACATACATACATACAATGCAAGTTAAATAAAAGCTTGTAATAGATACTCGTAGATACTGTACTAGATTACGACGAAGTAACGTCAATTTACTTGCTTTAATTTTAATTTGCTTCTTTACCCCTGTTTTTAGACAAACGTTTCATCGAATATTCATTTCATAGAAATATCATTTAATCGAAAGCATTCTTCTTGAAACCATAAAATACTTTGGAATGTGATAGCAGAAATCTAACCTAACATAGGTATAGGTTGACATTATAAAAATTTCGGAAAAAATTGTCTATGAAATGAAAGTCCGATGAAATGCAGTATTCGGTGAAATGTTTGTCTATAAAAGAACCTCTTCTTTTATAGATAAACACTTCACGGGGCACATCGCTTGTAGAACCGATGGCCGTTGGGTTAGAAATGTTCTTGAGTGGCGACCCCGTACTGGACGACGCAGAATAGGATTGACCCCCAACAAACAAGGCAGACCGACGACCTGATTATGATCGCGGAAAGCAATTGAATGCAGGCAGCGCACGACCGATCGTCGTGGAGACCTTGGAGGGAGGCATTCGTCCAGCCGTGGAAGACTATCGGCTGATATGACGAGGTAGAATTGTCTTTTGGCCCGAAGGGAAACTTATGAATCGATGAATTTGTAATTTTCCTTTCCATAATGGTGTCCATTATCGAATATAACATCAAAGTAAACCATTCAAACTCCTCAATAGCGAACGGGCATAAAACATCAAACAGATTTCAATTCGGAGGTTTAAAATAAGTTTAACAACAACCCCAATCGGGTATGGAATTAACAAACTGGTTATATTTTATTCTGAGTTTGTAAACTTGGACAAGTTTGTAAAACACTCGTTTCTGCCCAAATTCTTGTTCTGTATAAATTACAACACGCCACATTTTAATGCTGACTACAAATAATTATAATATTCAAACACGAGAAGGCATGTGTTTTATAGGCACTAGATGACCATATATACATACAGAACATCCGTAACCCAGGAAAAAATTATTACACAAATATTTGCCATTGCCGGGATTCGAACCCAGGACCGTCGGCTCAATAGGCAGCTGCAGTACTACTGCGCCAATCGCGTCGTCAAAATTTGTCACTTACAATACATTACTTATTTTATTGCCATCCATTCGATATGATATATTTGTTCTCATTGATTTATACACTATTTAAGAATTTCACAAAACAATTATAATTCTGTTCTATTGCTGATTTAGCAGGCAGAATAGTAAAAATCATAATCGCAATAAAGCTGAATTGAAGACATCGCAAATCGCAATGCCTCGTCGTATCAGGAAACATATGTAGATCAATCCGGGCGCTTACTAAAAGACGCTCTTTGTAATTAATAGATTCGGTAAATGTCAACATTGACATTCAATTTTTTTCAATCGACTTAAACACAATAAACACAAATAACTGGGCATAATTGGCTACCGCAAAATATGCACAAATTATGCACCCATACCAACGTGGTCTGCATTTAAATCGGGAACGACACAACAGGCGAAAGCCTGGTTGATATACATTTAATTTTGACTTATTTTGACCAATTTTTTACAGAGACAGATGAAAATCTAAAGTTCTTTTACTCGACTTCGGTACTTAAAGAAAAAGTAAAATTGAGAGAAACGCGGACGAAATTGCGGGCATTATTTTATCTCAATACAATTAAAATCTTAACTGAAACATTGGTGCAATAGGCAATATTATTCCCAAAGAGCTGACAACTTTATAGACCAATGCGTCTTTCAATAATATCATACAAGTGGAACATTTAAGACCACCCATACCCTAAAGTGTCTAAAGTTTGGGACTTTTCCTATGAAAAAGAGAGCGGTGGTTTTTTTTGATACCATCAAAATACAGATTTGTCCCATAGTCGCAATTGCCTTAGATAACCTTAACTAAGCAAAAAATTAGTAGGTATCTAGTAAGGTATATGTATATTTTAACGGGGTATTGATTGACGTGAATTTCTTCGTCACCGCGCGAATTCCCCACCAAGTTCAATCGATAACGTTGAGTGGTTCCGTGATCTGTATGAAAAATGCGGGACCAGAGCTAGTAATTAGTGCGAGGGGTCGTGGCAGCGTAGCGTTAATGGAAGGAAATTATCACATACCTCGCTTTTATTTTACTTTACCTGTGAGATGTGGAAATCTAGCTAAGTTTCCGTTTTTTCTCGTTGAAAGTGAAAATTTTCTGGCTGATTTTTATGGCATAAATTTATAGTTCATATTCAGTTCAGCCGATAGACGTCCACAGCTGGACAAAGGCCTCCCTCAATGTTCTCCACAACGATCGTTAGAGGATTTAGACACTAGTTATTACTAGAAGGTGCCAACAACTTCGTCCGTCCGTGTAAAACTTTTTCTTGACTGTAATCGGGTAAAAACTATTCTCTAACCATCTTTAGCAGTTCAGCTATCCCTCTGCTAAAGTTGGTTAAAATCTGGCCAGCTGTTTCAGCATGATGAAGGGACAACAACATTTTTACCAACAGATGCCGCTGTACGGTGCCGCGTTTGTCAATAATGCCTCCAATCAATAACGATTTGTACTACGTATAATAATTTAACGGTAAATTACAAAACTTAGGCAGCAATATTAAATTGTAAACAACTTTGTAAAGTTATGTCGAATTTAATATCAGACTTCGGTTATTAAACTGACTAATATTTCAAAGAAGCCGAAAACTTTCCAATGTTGTAATATTTTTAATAACATTATGACAAAGAACAGCAATATAATAAGCTGTTAAATTAAAAAAGTAACTATATAACCGGAATAACCGGAGAGTGTATCCAGAAAATGTATCAAAAATATAGGTACCTTAGTTCGCTAACCGGCGGGCAAAACTGTGGAAAAAATCTAGTTCTGCGAATAGTATAAAAGAAACTGCAAAACCTGAAATGAAGCCGAATTTAGCCGATTGCTTTACAAATGCAACTATAGCACTCCGGGACCCGTTACAAGCGTTTTATCTCAGGTATCCGCGTAATCGAGAAAACTTTGCAAAAAATAAAGTAAAATAAAATCCTAGCTCCTGGAATTTTCCAAGGCAAAGCAATGAAGCAAAGGCTCGGGTACAGGATGCCGGTGAAAAGAAGGCTGCCCCAGAGGTGCCGACACCGCAATTGGCTTTCATATTACCTTTCCAATACGGTTCTCATGTATTGTACCGACGCCGGGCAAAAAATAAATTGAACTAGTGCTCCTTTTCAGTTAGCTACGACTGAACCAAAAGCGGAGCGATAACTTTTTATGCGTCTATATATGCGACGCCGCAAAGTTCCTTTTCGAAACGTGTGAGGAAAATAACAACTAATCCGCGCTCCGCACTGGTTCGTACGCTCTACTCGTTGTTTTCTTTTTCACACTTCAACAACCTCTCGGGTGCGTATCGGCATGAGTGGCGGGTGTAAATTGAAACACTTGCAAATTTACCCCATACATTATTCATACGAACACCCTCGCTGCAACGTCGTCAGATACAGTTGACGGAAGTTCGCAAAAAGACAAAGTTTAATTAGTGGCTTATGAGAAAAATAATATTAGTTTAGGTCTAGCACTTTCAGTGGTGTGAATAATTTGACAGTGGCTTTGTGACGCACAAATCGCACCCAATTTCAGAGGGCACATAAGTAAAGCGGGTCAACCATTATACGTGTAACAAATGGGCTCCCGCGGTGTTAGGCTTTCGAAGACGGCCCGCGTGCAATAAGGACGAGGTTCGGAAACCCGAACCTGTATTATTCTGACCCTAATAAATTTGCCAAGTCAAAGCGACGTTGTCAGACAAATGTGTTTGAAGAGCCATATAATTAGAGAATAGTACGCGAAGTCAAATTCATTACGATGGTTGAATTCTTGCCCTGAAACAAGAACAAAGCCACAAGCTTAGGAAACATCGTTAGGCTCCGTTCGTGTTCATTTTATTACGTTTTATGATATGTGGTGAACGTGTAGTCGTTACGTTATGATTTTCGATACTTGAGAAAAGCAACCACAATTAAAGCATTGGTTACTGCTGAAAAAAAAATATTGTTTCTGTTTTCTTTATTTAGGATACTCTAGCATCTAACTCGATTCAAAAATCTTTTTGCAATCTGCGCTCTGAACCAAATACCCCGAAACCTGGTTTCTTTATGATTTCAGACCCAATTATAAAATCAACACCCAAAACCTACATAAACAAAATGCAAATTTATAAAACACATTTTCCTTGAAGAGTTAAACGTAATTTCTTTCTCACCAAGGCGTTTCCTGAAATAAATTACAAGTGTAAAATTCACAACAACAAAAGCGAAACAACAAAAGGCTCGCGGCCTCAACATCCGGGCGACCCTTCCAAACTTAGCAGCCTGATTACGGATTTCCGAATAAGAAAATAAGAGAGTAATAATACTGCGCCACGTAAACCCAAGTGTTTGTAAATAATCCCCGCATTATTTACCATAAAAGAACGAACGGGTTTATTAAGCATTTTTATTCGTTAACGTGCTGTATTGAAGTCTTTCGAGTCAACAGAGCATTGATGTGGAAGTCGACATAATCCATTAGCTTGGGTTGTGGAGTGTAATGTTGAACGTACAAGTGGAATCTTGGGTCTTTTTGGGGATGGATATCGCCTGCGTCTGCTGGTGTTGGTGCTGGCGCTATAGGAGTCTTCAAAAATAATCGCGGTGATGATTTAGGAAAAAAAGGCCCTCGGGCGGCAAACGCCGTAGGTGGCCTCACTTTCCTCCAAAGAAAAGGCTCATTATGTATAGGCCCATGATGCAGCTGCAAATGTCGGTTGTTTCGAGTCTTCGGCACTGGACTAGTCAACTCATACATTTCGGCCAAAGATAGATACCAATAATCAGCCCCATCTCCAATAATGGGAAAGAGTCTCTTATTGGAAAAATTTGGGCGGTGTTTCCTGACAAACTCGTCATATTTTCGCTTCAGTCTATTCATGTATTGCTTGTACTGGATTGAGTTTAGGAGTTTTTCGAATTGTGTCAGTTCTGTAGTTGCAGGGTCGGAAAAGACACCCGCCCGCTGTACGGTTCTTAGTAAATGATGGAGTTTGAATACCACGAAGGCGAGCCATTGTCTCGCTTCATCCTCAAGGATCCTAAGGTTGTCAGCTCTGCTGATGATGCCATACTCTGCGGCCTCGGCGGCACGACGCTCGCCTTTCTCCGTGACTGTGGCTAACCAGCGACGATATTTCTTATAGCAGAACTTCGTGCGTCTTGAATAGTGGCCGCGCCAAAGGGCCTGTAGGCAAAGGCGATAGAGGATGAAATTCGATGTTATTAAATTTTTTTTCCATGTGGAGAAAAGGTTTCCGTTTGACCTTCGTCTCACCTGACAGAATGTAAAGAGAAGGTCTATGATTGAGCATGTTTACTCAATGGTAATACAAACCAGGAAGACTCCCTTAGATCACGCGGTACATGATATGAGGCATATTTAACCAGTTAATTACTCAAACTCATATCACAATCACTATACTTAAGTCTTAACGTCGTTCGTCGTTTCTAACGCAGACTCATCAAGTTTGGACTGTTGGAAGTTTTGGTATGATTTGTAATTATTTTAGTAAGACCAAGTAAAGGTAAATTAAGAAATAATATTTACGTTTTTTTTTTATAATTTTATGAAACATGTAATGTCTCATTTTTTAATGTGGGTACTCCACAATTTTTATTTAAACCATGAATACAAAGATCAAAGCTTAAAGAAAAATTGAAAAAGGAGCTACCTGGTGGAAGGGACCGGGAATCGAACCCGGTACCTCTGGATTACCGGTCCAGCGCGTTAGCCCACTTCGCTACCCTCGCTCCACGTAGACCTGATGAATTTTTCCTTATGCTTTGTGTGTCGATCTTTGCATTGTTTATTTGAAAGGTTTTTACACCTTAGCGACCTCTATGTGAATACGTTAATATTCACATCTTACCGCACCACTTTACAGCGGTGAACGAGCAAGCGAGAGAGGGTAGCGAAGTGGCTAACGCGCTGGACTGGTAATCCAGAGGTACCGGGTTCGATTCCCGGTCCCTTCCACCAGGTAGCTCCTTTTTCAATTTTTCTTAAAGCTTTGATATTTGTATTCATGGTTTTAATATTTACGTTGTTATAAACAAAGTTATAAGCTTTGTTTTAACTTTATCTTGTCACTCGAAATAAGAATCTGCCGAGTCCTAGCGAGCGTATTTTTTTTTGTCCTCCAAAGTACAGAAAAGTGACTAAACCCTTTAACTTCATATCTTGTAAAGTATTGATCATACAAGTATGGATATGGTCTCGATCAGTGCAAACAATTACATCTAACTCATGGATAGGACTCGGTAGAGCCTCAGTTTCATTGATGTTCATATTTTGCCTCCAAAATATGTCATTTCTCTTATACTACTACGAATAGGGAGCAACTCCCTAATTCTGGTAACGGTAAAATTATACCTGAATTTTAGTGGCAGCTCGATCATAATGTTTCCTATGTTTCTGTCGGACAGCGCGGCGCAATGCTGCCCTATACGCTTTCCGGGCCAGGTGGACCCTGAACGCGCACTGGATGATGGTAGCGTTCTTGGATAGCCAGGCTACATGCTTCCGGATCAAGTATCCTCGGGCCATGCGCTGGAGCAACAGTACTGCCATGAACCTTGAAATTTTATTAAGGTGGTTTTCATATTGGCCAACCATCATCTTTATCAGCTATAGTCTGAAAGAACTTTGCGGCCTGATGGTTTTTAGGCAATTATAGTACAGGAATATACTATTATATATATAGTAAATTTGGACACCTAACGATAGCTACAGGATAATGTTTACCCGAATACAGCAAAGAGTAAAGAAGGGTTACGCGGATAATGTCGCGGGCATGCTCTCAAACGCACAAACTTGCACTGTCAATAAATGCTAAAATTTTAGCTACATTCTAAATATATAATAAGATAAAAAAAAACGCAAATTAAAGAAAAGGTGATATTTGTTATTCGCCATCATCAGTTTTAAACCTCACGTCGCTTTAACATTCCACGTCACGTCACGTCCAAATGTTGTACTTTGCCGGCCGTAGAAAGACGTTACGATAACGCATCGTTACAATATGTCAACACAACGTTTCACCACACGAAACGTAACGAGGATTTTTGTGTTATGGCCCCAAGGTCGGTAAAGATAGAAAGCCGGCCACCCTTCTACCTTACAAACCCCTGGCTCTTGTTTTTCACCTTACCTGCTACGAACACGGTCGTAGAATTTATTTAAAGTTTTGCTAATAACCTAGTGGTTTTATTGTAACATACCTCTCATGCCGTCGACCTTCGGCAATATCTGTTCGCTCCTGCAAGTTTGCATAGTACTGGTCTGCTGAAGGCAGTAATGGATACACTTTGGCCATTTGATTTCAATTTTGAGATCACGTAAACAACAGCTTTGACATCAACTGACGCGCCATTTGACTGACGTTTGTTGTTTATAATTTTTTTAATGATTTTTGTTGACCAATTTTTTTAAATAAAATAATAAGGATTTATTCGCACCATGTATATTCCAAACCGCTTATCAGGTATTTTGCTGGTATTCTAACGATTATTTTGGCAAGTCTATAAGTAAGTTTACTTATTTGAAGGATGTAAGTCAAAATTTGACTACACAATGTGGGTCCTGTAACATAAGCAAAAAATTAAAACATAGATTTTACTCGTTAAACTGAACAACATTTTGTTCAGCACCTTTAAAAAAAAGTCAGTTTAAAAAAAAAAATATTTCAAACAAATTAAATAGTATTTTCAATGTATGTCGTCCAACGTTGACAATCTCTGAGCATTGACATAGCTGTCACTCTACTAATATCGGACATTTCGCAATACATTGCTTCTTTGTCTAAACTTTATTCTACAAAAATGTCATTTAATACACGTTATTTTCAGAAGTTGCTTAACAAATGTTGTTTAGTTTCCAGGGACGAATCTATGTTTTAATTTATTGCTCCTGTTACAGGGTCCACCCGGTATTATAATAATTTGACTTATTTAAAAACATAGGGTAAGCCCTGGGAGAACAGAGACTGTGAATTAAGTAGTGGGTTATGTTTATGTTAGTGCTAACATAACTAATTTTGTAATACTCTTGTTCGTGCTAAAACCTAATGTTTAGACCAAACATGAAGAATAATAACAAGCTATCTTTTTCAATTTGCTACTAATATTTCGTAGAACTGTGAAAAAATGGTAATAAATAATGACATGATGTTTAATGTAATTCTGATATGATGCAGTTTCGCGTTTGTTGTTACGTAACCATAGTACCGAATTGATTAAAAAGGGACGAATTTGAATAATAATCATAGTCTATATAGATTTAATAATGTTCCGATTTTGATAAACGGCGAGTATTCTTTGCATACACTCTAATGCAAAAAGCCTAACTTTACCAGATTCTTCAACGTTTTCAATTCGTAATTAGCTACCAGCCCTTCACCGTCTAGTTCGGTCTATTCAGCCCGTAATAAGCATGACTTGTTTTTTTTTTCATTTAGGCCCTTAAATGAGGCGGTGTCTCGGTTGCCCATTTCATTCCCTTCCCCCAAGCAACGATACGACAAGTTCATTTTGAGAGTCCTCTCTCCCTCCCTCTTCGCGCAGGTGAGTTCGTGCGAGACATCATGCATAATTCAACAATCAAATTGGCAAGGTGTGTATGACTGCTTATTTATTTTATGCTTAAAATTTACTGGTAATTTCCATACATATGTATGCTCGCAGGAATTGAAAAGACAATTTGAGGTCGGCATTATAAATTGTAATAATGGAAGACGATATAAATATTTTTTATTTGGTCGACCCAGTTTCGTTGATTTGGTGTATGGAGTATTCATTACAATGAAAAGGTCTGGTGAATTGGATCGTGGAGCACAGTTGACGGCGTTTTTATTAAAATGTCTTACGACTTACATCCTCTCGGGATAGAGAATATGTTATTGTTGTGTACGTATACACCGTACATATAAACAACAAATCATCATAACCGCAGATTACACGTAAATTTTCGATCATTTTGTAAATACACTGGAACAGAAATTTCAAACCTTTAATTAAAATGATTAAAAAAATCCTGATTTGCCGAATGTATAATACTGTGTTTTAAAACAAATAACCAGGCACTATATACAGCTATAATAATAGGTAGGGTTCTGTTGGTAACCTTTTTGTATATGGAATCGTTCTCCGGTACGCAGTTGCCGTTATTACTGCTCATTTGCTTGCGGCCTTATTCCTTTAAAAAATGTTTTTTTCATATTATGACAAATGTATTGATAATTTCATTCAACCAACTTTTTTAAGTGAATGATACTTGTTTTTTTTTGTCCCCTGAGTTCTAAAAAGTAACACAGCTATTTCAAGTTTTCATTGCGAGCAGTCGAAAATAAGTTGAAACAAAAAAAAACTGTTTATTGCGTGATGTTTGTTTTCGAGTAGTTTTTGAAATAAAAATTATCAATGAAAAATTTTAATATATAGTTACCAATTAATCGCAATAGTCCTGTTCTAAGTAGTAATATTGATAATATTATGTTATGAAAAATGTTTGATATGTCTCAAACAATCAGCATTTTTAACGGACAAGAAGCCTTAGGTAATGATATAATATTTGCTTATAATGTAGACGCGCTCAATAAAATTACATTTCGCTCACTGCACTAACTTGCATTTCTCTGTTTGATAGGGAAGGGAAAGCCGTTTGTACCGATCTTTTTATTGCGCAATAAAGTTTACATACATACTTTTTATACTCACGCCTGTATCTGACTAGGGTAGGTAAATTTAATATCACTAAATGTTAAATCCTACGGTATCTACACACTTTTTTCGTTTCTTTCACATTAATATATCTTTTCACACACTCTCGATAATAGCGGGTGCTAATCCGGCCTTTCTTCAGAATCGATTCAATTTGTGACACCCTAATTAAAAAGTTTAAATAAATATACCTATAAACATATCACTGAATAAAACAATAATGAACTTTATTCTGTAAGTGTGCCACAAGGGCACATTAAAATGTCCATCCACTGTTGAGAAGGAAATCCGAAAGAGACTCAATAACCTTTGAGTAACAAGCGTAAGCAGAATATGTCAAAGTAGATAAACCAACTGCACTTAATGAGACAAACGAGTGCACTCCAAATAATCATTTCAACTTTCAGCACCTTACGTCATTTACATTCACAAAACAATTAATTGCAATTAACCCTGAGCTGAGGGTACAAATTACAAAGCGGGCTTAATTTGTAGTAATGAACGTTCGAATCAGGAATTAACACAAAGGAATCGATTGGCCATTGAATGGAAACAACTGTGCATACAAAGATATTAACTATACAGAAAAGCGCATATGACTAAAGTAGAAATATAGAAGCTATATATATCTACGATACATGTTAGTGTCAGACTGTGCAAATAAGCGTAGTTAACTGTAAGTAGGCCACAAGAGCACTATAACTTGTCTGAATCTGAATCTACCGGCATTTCACGCGAGGAGACCGCTGTTGAGAATAAACTAGTAGAATAGTACTTAAGTATTTTTTTTTGTAAATTATACTTATTAAGTACATACCGAGGGTAGTGAATTAGTGAATGGCCCAAATCGCAGGTTTTTGTGCCATAAATATGCGATACGGGGTTTTAAGAATTACCGCCCTTGTTACGTAATGTATACTAATAATTAACGTTTCGCTTTTGAATCACGAATCGGAACAAAGGAATCGATTGGCCATTGAATGGCATTAACCTTGCATACATAGTTAACTAGCGTGCATTAGGTAAAGGAGCTGCGGTAAACTTGGCGAGTCTTGTTACGGAATCGCGGTATATCTAATGGATTGTGTTCCCTATAGAATGCTATAATTGTGTGTAATTTCTAGAAAAATGCAAACAATCACGATAGGTAAGCAATGCACTTGCACTTACATTGCATAACTAGATATTATAAATTAACGTGCTGACATAGTACGACACGGTTGGCGCACTGGTAATGCAGCTGCCTACTAAGCCAACGGTCCTGGGTTCGAATCCCGGCAAGGGGATTTCTAGGCGACTATAGAACCTTGTGATATGAGATCTCAAGTGGCTCTCATATTGGCGTTCACTGTGACAAGGTACGAAATGGCCTAGGAATCCAATTGGTTGACTGTACAAAGTTAACTAGCGCGCATTATGCGCTGTTTACACGTTAATTAGTGATTAGGCAAGTTTATACATTTCATCATCATCATCATCATCATTTCAGCCACAGGACGTCCACTGCTGAACATAGGCCTCCCCAGTGACTTCCAGATCGGCCGGTTGGAAGCGACCTGCATCCAGCGGCTTCCTGCAACCTTTACCAGGTCGTCTGTCCACCTTGTGGGTGGACGTCCTACACTGCGCTTGCTGGTGCGTGGCCTCCATTCGAGAACCTTACTGCCCCATCGGCCGTCAGTTCTACGTGATATGTGCCCCGCCCACTGCCACTTCAGCAGCTTTATACATTTGCTGCTTATAAATGCAAGTAGGAATTTGTATGAACTCGCACTAATCACCAAACGCCGAAATTCTTGTAGCACTTCCGAGATGACATTAGGGACTTACCATTTATTGACTTCCAATACTACATAATAATATATTATATGAATAAAGTATAGAACTCAACATATACAAGTAGGTAGAGGTAAACAACAGACGGTCTTCTCGCTAAAGAGCGATCTCATTAATATCACGTTTGAGTAGTTGAAAATGTGAAATAGTAATATGAAATTAAAATAATGAAAAGTTTAATTTATTAACAATTTCACATAACCTCACGATAAGAAATCCACAAATCATTTACAAGGAACAATAAAATAAGTAGGTATTACTATAATAATTCCTATTTAAAATTTCCAAAAAGTTATCTTGGTACCCAAAAGTTATCTTAAAGAGCGATAAGACTGGCTGTTGTTTTTTTTTATGGATTGTTGTTTTTGATATTGTATTCTGTATTTATCGATACAGAGATGTCGATAAACTAGAAGTCCCTATGACAGCTCAAAAGTACCACAAGAATTCCGGCCTCTGCTAATCACTGATTAAAATTTAAACGGGCCATTAATTAAGCACTGTGGACAACTTGGCAAGTTGTCTAATGGATTTGGTTCCCTATAGAATGTAGATAATTCTGTCTAATTCCTAGAAGCCAACCAATTAGAATGTAATGTCGTGTTTACGATGTAGGAAATCTAGATAGGTAAGCAGATTCACGTCAATTACATGATTAGAAGTTAGTTAACAGCCAATAGAGGTAAATTGATCACACAGAATAATCTTACAATTGGATGTATTTACGCAAAAGGAAACCAACCCACATATAAAACTGTGTAATATGAAACATATCTACCAGGTGGGTCCTGTAACAGCAGAAATAAATTAATGCATAGATTCTACCCCTCAAACTCAACAACATTTATCAAAAATAACTCATTTTATAATGTAGGTAAACCCGTAAAATTAAGTTTATTCAAAGAAGCCATGTATTGCCACAATTGCGAAACATTTGATATTTAGTAAAGTGACAGCTATGTCAATGCTAAGCCGATGTCAATCCCATTTACTTTGTTTGAAATAATGAACATATAAAAACAGTATTTAATAGAAAAAAGTAAGTATAGAAAAAAGTTTCTGAACAGATGTTGTTCAGTTTGACGAGTAAAATCTGTTTTAATTTTTTGCTCCTGTTACAGCACCCACCTGGTATAACATAAATAACCAGTTAAAAATGTGGTTCATTTAGGCATAAAACCGTCCAATTACGGAAACCTACCTACCTAATATTCTTTATGCAATACACACCGATATACTTAATAGTATTTATCAGAAACCACACCACAATAAGTAAATTTTGAAAGCGTCTTACGGAGATGCCACGACTTTGCGCGACCAGCGGCGCGGTGAGCGGTTGAGCGAGAGATCCGAGCGCCGCTGCCATATGAATGAGCGAGACACACTACGTACCTACGCCGCTGCTGCTGTCGCGCAAAGTCGTGGTATTTCCTTTATGTGTGCTGATACACAGAATACACGATTATTATAGCAACAAATTAATTACAGCAACATAGATAACTGCCATAGGGTAAGCACACCAGTGCACGTCCTTTACAGTAGTTGGTACCCTTTACTAATATTATTTTATTAATTATTTAAATTGGAAGTTTGCCTCACGTCTCCAATATTTAACTAAGAACACACCAAATGTACCTTTATTGTATTTCAAATTAAAGAAAGCTTTGAAAATTTGCCTTGTATCATTCCTTAGTCAAAATAAATGCTGAGTGTTTTCATTGGCATCTAATGTATATTTTTCGTGTACTAAAAGAGAATAAAATTACATTAGAATAACATGTTGTAATTGTTATTTTGTAAACTAACCTAGGTTTTGAGGCGCAGAATATAATTAGGCATGTCATACTGAGTTAGCTACTTTTTCTGTTGACTGTGCAAATACTCTATTTGACTCAAACCAACACTTTCCAGAGAAAGTTTAATTAGGAAATAACTACCTACAGATAAAATAGGAATTTAATTTAAAGTTATTTCGCATGTAAGATAACCACAAACCACGCAGGGCCGCGAAAATAATTTACAGTGATGAATATTTAAATATGCCCGCCGCTTGCTATTTAGTGGATCTACACTGAGGCTATTAACATTTCAAAGACGAATACAGCGTTTTAACCGGCTTAGGGCCAAAATACAATTTCACGTTACCTTGTTGTGACGTGAAACGTTAAAACAACGTAAAAATTACGGCAGGACGACTTATCATAGTACGAATACAACGTTTTAACCGGCTTAGGGCCAAAATACAATTTCACGTTACCTTGTTGTGACATGAAACGTTGAGACGACGTAAAAATTACGCTAGCCCGTCTAGCACAACTATGCTTCGCGGCTCTTGTCGCGCAACAGCGTCACCTGTCACCCTCTCCCATTACTGCACAGAAAGAGACAGGCAATTATCTCGCGCGAGAAATAGTCACTAATGAATGACAGTTGTGCTAGAAGTGAATACAATGTATTAACCGGCTTAGGGCCAAAATACATTTAAACGTTACCTTGTTGTGACGTGAAACGTTGAGACAACGTAAAAATTAAAACTGGCCAAGTGCGAGTCTCTCGCGCACCGAGGGTTCCGTACAAACTTTCAATCACCCCATCTTCATTGCCCTGGTTGAGTTAAGTTTGCACCTGAACTATATAAATATATGGCGCCGCGTACAAACGCGGTGCAAACTTAACGCAACCGAGTTCTCCAAATATGATGTACGAAAAGGACTATATTTTTTATGATTTTATTACAAATGTATAGTTTCAGATTTTCATAAGTATTTGTAGTATGTGACAATATTACTTGCCAAATTTCATAGTTTTAGGTCATCGGGAAGTACGCTATCATTATGATTCCGTTGAGAGTGTCTAAATGTATGTTTTTTGTGACATAAACGGCCGTTTTTTTTCACGTTAACGTAAAAGTTTGATTTTTTCACAGCTTTAAGGGACCGTAGATCTGAGTATATGGTGTTAATTTCAACTCGATACCTTTACGCGTTCTTGAGATAAAGGGACTTGACAGACGGGCAAACAACAAAGTGATCCTATAAGGGTTCCGTTTTATCCGATTGAGGTACGGAACCCTAATGACGGCAGGACGACTTATCGTGGTCTTCATTAAGTGGTAATACCACCGCTAATTTTCCATATAAATCGAGGTTTCGTTCTCATCTGTTTCCGTCTCTAAAACTTAGTCAATCTTTACGAAATTTTAGGACTTGAATGACCACTGCCGTGCCTGAATATTAACGTATTCACATAGAGGTCGTCAAGATTTAACGCCTTTGAAATAAATAAATCAAAGATCGACACACAAAGCGTAAGGAAAAATTTGAAAGGTTGCTTGGGCGTTAGGGTGGTAGAAAGGTTAACGCGCTAGACCGGCAATCCAGAGGGTTCGATTCCCAGTCTCTTCCACCAGGTTACGCATTTAAATTTTTCTATCTTTGATTTTTGTATATCAATGGTTTATTGTAATGAGTGTCAAAGTTACCGCACGGCTGTACGGGTAGCAGTCTCTGACGAAGAGCTCCATACGAATTCGAAACATATCGGGTTCTTGACAATTTCACGTGTGTGCAAACCACTTAAACACTAAATGTAAAAGCACTTTAGAATTAAAAAAAGCAAGGAGTATGAATATGAATTACATTTAAATGCTAATATCCGCTCCATATCTCTCTTACGTCCTGCCGTGGTACGAAAAGTCCGCAATAGCTCATAACCAAAAAGCACTGAACAAGAGAAAATAATTGAAATAACTTTCTTCCACACACAACACAGAGACTTGTAGGATCTCACACGCGGTTTTAATGTGTAATTCATTAGAATAAACGAGAGACCTACAAACATTAATGCCGGCTTGCGATAAGTGTACTGGGGCACTAAAACGTTTTTGTAATTACCGAGATGCTGCAATGCAGGCGGAAATAATTCCTACTAATATCCTTGAGTATAAGTACCTGCCTGCAACAACAAATGTCGAAGAAAAATGTATTTTGAGTCCCGCCGTCGACTTTTAGGACTGGCACGGTTTAATACTAATATAATTAAGGCCGAAGAAACAACTTGAAATTACGAGTATATGCTGCTCAAAAAAATATAAGATCCATTTAAATTTTGATGTCGATTAAATCTCGAAATTCCGGTATTTTTTAGTAGGTACGGGCAATGCCGGGATTACCCATAGAAAAGATACCAGGAATAGAAGCCCTTTACACACCATTGTTGCAATTGGATTTTGAAATTGAAATAATAATGCTGCTCAAAAAATATAAATCCGGGTGTTTTGATGCCGATTTACAACTCCGCCCCCGTTACGAAATTAATATACATAATCCACTCGATACGATATTGTGACCGGTAAACGCGTTGTACTCATATGAATCTATTTTTATCTCAACTCTAGTAACTCTAGTTTTTTAAATGGTATCATCATCAGCCCGTAGCCGTCCACTGGCTGGACATAGGCCTTCCCTAGTTCGCGCGACCATACCCAGTCCTCAGCTTTCCGCATCCAACCGCTTCCCGCCACTCTTTTCAGGTCGTCGGTCCACCTGGCGGGAGGCCGTCCTACAGGGCGTGTCGTTCGTGGTCTCCACTAGAACTCGTCTGCCCCATCGACCAATTGGTATAGGTATTTAAAATACCCCGACTAGAATCAGTGACAAACAGATTCACTACACTTTTTATGCGAAGGCGAATTTAAATTAAGCTATTCCTCCTGAGATTTGCTTTAGATCTATTTTTATTTGATTTAATCTAGGCTAGGAAAGTGTTCATCTAATCAAATCCTTGTGTTAACAGAGTCCCATCTGATAGCTTGGCACGGAAGTTTGAACTGAATTAATTTAATTCTTCTCTGCCTTGGCACTCTTAGCAGAGCGACCGTGATCTGTACTAAGAATAAAAAAACTATGGAAAAAACCGGCCAAGTGCGAGTCGGACTCGCGCACCGAGGGTTCCGTACAAACACTTTCCATCCCTAAGTGGTTAAGTTAAGTTTGCACCTGGTATGTATAGCGCCCCATATAAATTAGGTGCAAAGTTAGGTATTAAAATATTAAAAAAAAACTACTTACTAGATCTCGTTCAAAACAATTTTCGTTGGTAGTTTTTATAGTAATGTACATCATATGTTTTTTTTAGATTTTTCATTTCCTTATTTTAGAAGTTAGAGGGGGGGGGACCAACTTTTTTCCACTTTGGAAGCGTCTGTCACGCAAACTATTCGGTATAGAAAAAAAATATTTTAGAAACCTCGACATCATTTTTGAAGACCTATCCATAGATACCCCACACGTATGTGTTTGATGAAAAAAAAAATTTTGAGTTTCAGTTCTAAGTATGGGGAGCCCCCAATATTTATTATTATTTTTTTATTTTTGCATCAAAATCTTAATGCGGTTCACAGAATACATCTACCTACCAAGTTTCAACAGTATAGCTCTTATAGTTTCGGAAAAAAATGGCTGTGACATACGGACGGACAGACAGACGGACAGACGGACAGACGGACAGACGGACAGACAGACATGACGAATCTATAAGGGTTCCGTTTTTTGCCATTTGGCTACGGAACCCTAAAAACCCGCCAAGTGCGAGTCGGACCCGCGCACGAGGGGTTGCGCGCCATCAAGTAAAAAATGGCAAAATGATTACGTTTATTGTATGGGAGACCCACTGAAACATCATTTTTGCTCTGTTTTTAGTATAATAAATAATAATAAATAAATAAATATCGGACAACCTCCAAACCAGTATGTATTGTTATAGCGGCAAGAGAAAATACATCATCTGTGAAAATTTCAACTGTCTAGCTATCACGGTTAAATTCATGAGATATAGCCTGGAGACTGACAGACAGACGGACAGTGAAGTCTTAATAATAGGGAGCCGTTTTTACCCTTTGGGTACGGCTAAAAACTACAGAAGGGTTCTTGGGGATGTATTCAAGTGTGCCTTGCGAGATCTCAGTTAGCCCTTGGCTATATCTCAGGTAAATCACTTTTATCTGTTATTACTCGATATAAAGACTTTTATCTGTTATCTCATATCGCAACTTTGGGGATAATAAGCCAAATTTAGTTTTAAACTCTCTTTTGCACGTATGACAGTGGAATTATATGTGTACGCGTATCAGATGTAGTTTAGTACGTCATATCATAACTGTTTTTAGGGTTCCGTAGCCAAATGGCAAAAAACGGAACCCTTATAGATTCGTCATGTCTGTCTGTCCGTCTGTCCGTCTGTCCGTCTGTCTGTCCGTCCGTATGTCACAGCCATTTTTTTCCGAAACTATAAGAGCTATACTGTTGAAACTTGGTAGGTAGATGTATTCTGTGAACCGCATTAAGATTTTGATGCAAAAATAAAATATAAATAATAAATATTGGGGGCTCCCCATACTTAGAACAGACACTCAAAAAATTTTTTTTCATCAAACACATACGTGTGTGGTATCTATGGATAGGTCTTCAAAAATGATATCGAGGTTTCTAAAATAATTTTTTTCTAAACCGAATAGTTTGCGTGACAGACGCCTCCAAAGTGGAAAAAAGTTGGTCCCCCCCCCTCTAACTTCTAAAATAAGAAAATTAAAAATCTAAAAAAAACATATGATGTACATTACTATAAAAACTACCAACGAAAATTATTTTGAACGAGATCTAGTAAGTAGTTTTTTTTAATACCTAACTTTGCACCTAATTTATATGGGGCGCTATACATACCAGGTGCAAACTTAACTTAACCACTTAGGGATGGAAAGTGTTTGTACGGAACCCTCGGTGCGCGAGTCCGACTCGCACTTGGCCGGTTTTTTTATTGTATTTTCTTCGGTTTCCGCGACTGTCACACATTTAAATAAAACAATTTAAACGAATTATATCGCGTATATTAATTATTTGAGCCTCCCTGACGTTTCAGTACCTTTACAGATACCGTTGTCAAAGGTTGACTGAGAAAAACACAATTATTCTCTGTCAAAGTTACATTTGTGCAAACTACCCATTTTGTAAATATTAATTTAAAATAAAGGTGTTCATACATGCCAGATGGGCCTAATGTGTATAGACAGTTACACATGTGCCAGAAGGGCATTTATTATTGATTTAAAATATCTACCAGCGGTTCACTAAAGGCTTACTGAGGAGAAAGAACCGCCAAAGAAAACTCCCAGATTGCCTTATTTATTACTATAAAATACTTTTAATAAAAAACTCTACACGTACTACTTTTAACACTAATTTGTTTTACACCGTTCGAGGCCCAAAGTTTCCAGTCTTGTGTCTTGCTTGATCCTTGATAAGATGTACAACATGATCCCAAGCCGGTGGTACCTAATGACAAACCATCTTCTCTATTGAAATTGGGATATTTTTTGATGTCAATAGCCTCGCGCAACATTCTGGGAAAGTATCGTTTCTCTCTGGCAAGGACTGAAGTGTTATCAAACTTAATTGAATGGTTTGGTTTGTCCATGACATGCTCGCAGACTGCAGACCTGTTGCAACGACGGTGCTTGACATCGGCTACATGCTCCTTAACCCGTGTAGCTATACTACGTTTCGTTTTGCCAATGTATGACAGACCACACTCGCAGTCCAGCTTGTAAATACCAGCACTCTGCAGAGGGATGCTACACTTCACGGGTTTCGTGGAAGTAACGGAACGGACCTGTCAAACCAGAACCAAACGTCACATCACAATAACACTGCAAAGATCGTAAAAGAAAGGATTCATCGGCCATCTTTGTTCATGTTCATTTCATCTCATTTTTTAATAATTTAATTTTAGTTTTTATTCATGGTTTTATTCTTTATAAAGTGAATATTATTATGAACTGACATTGGCAAAAGCCTCGAGCTGCCATTCCTGGATTTAATTTAATTAAGATCGTGAAAAATATCTCCGACAAAGAACTTTCCGCCGCTCAGATAGCAGTTTTGGAAAAAGGCTTGAATTATGTTATTGCTCCGCGTACTATCCCGTTCGAAGATATTATAGTCGGCGTAGAAGATTGTCTGGTGAAAAATCAAATGCGAAAGGAAGATTTGGAGGCAATTCGCCAAGACGTTTCGTCTGTTTTACGAAAGGCAAAGCCACCGAAAGTTAACTTAGCAAAAACTGAATTTCACGCGCTCAAGACCTTGCGTGAGGACCCAGACCTAACCATTCTTCAAGCTGACAAAGGAAATGCAACGGTTGACATGAACACCAATGACTACAATCAAAAAATAACAGCTTTATTGTCGGATGTATCAACATATAAGCCTGAGAAACGTGATCCGACTGCGAAAGTGTTAAAATCTACTACTGAGCTTATAAGCAAGCACTCCGAGAGCCTTAATCTAAATGTCAAAAGTTTAGTTCCCTCCTGCCCGTTGCCACCAAAGTTGTATGGTTTGCCAAAAATACACAAACAAGATGCGCCTCTACGCCCTATAGTGAGTCAAATCGATGCTCCCACCTATCGCTTGGCTCAGTACCTAGCTGGGGTTCTTTCTTCGTTGCGGGGAAAGACGCAGGCATACACACGGGATTCATACCATTTCATCAATGAAATTAAAGATCTGATACTAACTGATGATGAAATTATGGTTAGTTTTGATGTCCAGTCCCTCTTTACATGCCTACCAGTATTTTGGATTGCATCAATATTGTGAGGAGGAGGCTACGTGAACAGAATATGGCAATGGAATATGCTGAATTATTAGAACACTGCCTTACATCTGGCTATATGCTATGGAACGGTGAATTCTACGTGCAAGTGGATGGTGTGGCTATGGGGTCTCCAGTATCTCCTGTTGTCGCCGATATCTTCATGGAGGACTTCGAGGAGAAAGCACTCTCATCGTCACCTGTCAAGCCGAGGATCTTTAAGAGATACGTAGATGATACCTTTACTATTTTACGTAAATCTAGTGTTTCAGTTTTCCTAGACCATTTAAACTCCATTCATGAGAAAATAAAGTTTACAATGGAGTTAGAAAATGACAATTCACTAGCCTTCTTAGATGTCAGTGTGTTGAGAAGGTCTGATAATACAATAGGTCATACTGTTTATAGAAAGCCTACTCACACTGATAGGTATTTAAATGGCAAATCACATCACCATCCTAGTCAACTTGCTACAGTGGGTAAATCTTTGTTTCAGAGAGCCAAGGGAATCTGTGACGACCAACATTTGACTGATGAACTACAGCATGTCAAGCGTGCGCTTTGGGCCAATGGGCTCAAGATACCACGCCTCAACCAGAAACCCCGTGTGAAGACTCCTACAGTCGAGCGTAAACCTGCGGTCCTGCCATATGTGAAAGGGGTCACGGATAGGATTGGAAACATCTTGAAACGGGCTTCCATTAAAACATATTTCAAGCCGATGAAGAAGATGTCTTAATACCTGAGGCCCGTGAAGTGTAGCATCCCTCTGCAGAGTGCTGGTTACAAGCTGGACTGCGAGTGTGGTTTGTCATACATTGGCCAAACGAAACGTAGTATAGCTACACGGGTTAAGGAGCATGTAGCCGATGTCAAGCACCGTCGTTGCAACAGGTCTGCAGTCTGCGAGCATGTCATGGACGAACCAAACCATTCAATTAAGTTTGATAACACTTCAATCCTTGCCAGAGAGAAACGATATTTTCCCAGAATGTTGCGCGAGGCTATTGAAATCAAAAAATATCCCAATTTCAATATCTATAACAAGTTTGTTGTATGGGAGCCCCCCTTAAATATTTATTTTATTTTATTTTTAGTATTTGTTGTTATAGCGGCAATAGAAATACATCATCTGTAAAAATTTCAACTGTCTAGCTATCACCGTTCTTGAGATACAGCCTGGTGACAGATGGACGGACGGACGGACGGACAGCGAAGTCTCAGTAATAGGGTCCCGTTTTTACCCTTTGGGTACGGAACCCTAAAAAGGGGTTGAATGTTTGGAATGGAATGGAGATCAAACCTTTTCTTGAGCGCCGGACTTGAAACTTTGTATAAAGGCATATAATTAGAAATCAAAAAAAGTAATTTCAGCGTTTTTGAAAATTCAACCCCTGAGGCGGTAAAAAGGAGGTTGATAGTTTGTATTGGGATCAAACATTTTTTTGAGCGCAGGACTTGAAACTTTGTATAAGGGCATATTATCAGAATACAAGAAAAGTGAATTCGTTTTTGAAAATTCAGCCCAGAAGGTGGTCAAAAAGGGTTTGAAAATTTGTTTGAAGATCAAATATTTATTTTGAGTGCGGGACTTGAAACCTGAGTTCATAATGATTCCGCGTAATTAGAGCAATTAAGCCGAAAAAAAAACTAAAAAGAGGCCAAGAGCGAGTCGAACTCGCGTACGAAGTTTGGTACCATTGCGTATAAAATGGCAAAAAAAAACACGTTTATCGTATGGGAGCAGCACTTCAATATTTATTATTATTTATTTTTTGTTGAATTACAGTAACCAACATCAAAATCATCAACTTGCAAAAAAAGAAAAGTAATTTCAACATTGTTTAGATCTGAAAATAATATAATAAAGATGTAAACTGTTCAAGATAAGATTCCACGTGGACGAAGTCGCGGGCAACAGCTATAGTCTTAGTCTATATATATAAACGAAGAAGTCCTGACTGACTCATCAACGCACAGCCGAAACTGCCGATGTTAGAGAGTTGATTTTTGCACAGTAGGTTACTTTTATAACGTGGGCTAGGGATAAGAAGGGATTTTTGGAAATACCTCCCCTAAGAGGTTTAAATAGCGGTGCAAAGTTTTTATGGGGTACAAGTTTGTTTTTAATCTAGGAACTTGAAACTTTGAAACAAGGTATTAAAATAAAATGGAAGAAAACTTATTTCAGCATTTTTGAAAATTCACCCCCTAAGGTCGTAAAAAGGGGTTAAAAGTTTGTATGGAAATTAAGTATTTTTTTGAGCGCGGGACTTTAATTTTTGTGTAAATTTGAAAATTCTACCCTTAAGGGGGTTAAAAAGAGGATGAAAGGTTGTATCGGGTATAAGTTGTATTTTATGTTAGGAATTAGAAACTTTGTAAAAAGTTTTTTTTATTAAAAGATAAAGATTTTTTTTTTTTAACTCATCGAGTTTAGTAAAGTTATGCGTATTTAGAGCTAATTAGCCGAAAGTGTGATTTCAAACGCAATGTAAATTGTTAAGTGAATAAACTTATGACTTATGAAAAAAAAAAAGCCCAAGAGCGAGTCGGACTCGCGTACGAAGGGTTCGTTACTATGTATTTCGTAAACAACTGCAAAAAAAGCACGTTAAGCAATTTCAACATTACTTAGATCTGAAAATAATAAAGATATAAAATTTACAAGATAAAAGTTCCACGCGGACGAAGTCGCGGGCAACAGCTAGTCTATATATATAAAAGAAGAAGTCCTGACTGACTCATCAACGCACAGCCGAAACTACTTATGTTAGAGAGTTGATTATTGCACAGCAGGTTACTTTTATAACGTGGGCTAGGAATAAGAAGGGATTTTTGGAAATAACCCCTAAGAGGGTTAAAAAGGGGATGAAAGGTTGTATGGGATATTTTTTAAAGCTAGGAACTTGAAACGTTGTTAGAAGATATTAAAATAAAATGAAATAAAACTGATTTCAGCGTTTTTGAAAATTCATCCCCTAAGGTGGTAAAAAGGGGTTGAAAGTTTGTATGGAGATCAAGTATTTTTTTGAGCGCGGGACTTGAATCTTTGTGTAAAGGCATACTATTAGAATACAAGAAAAGTGATTTCAGCGTTTTCAAAAATTCGACCCCTAAAAGGGTAAATAAGGGGTTTAAAGTTTGTATGGAGATCAAGTATTTTTTGAGCGCGGGACTTGAATTTTTGTGTAAAGGCATACTATTACAATACAAGAAAAGTTATTACAGCGTTTTCAAAAATTCGTCCGCTAAAAGGGTTAATAAGGGGTTGAAAGTGTGAATCCATTACAAATTCCTTGAAACTTCTTATTAAGGCATATACAATAATAACAAAATAACATTCATTTAACGTCATCAAAGATTCAACCTCTAAGGGGGATAAAAAGGGGATGAAAGTTCGTCTTGGGGTTCAAATTTAATTTTAAGCTAGGAACTTTAAACTTCGTAAAAAGTTATGCAAATAAAATGGAATAGAAGTGATTTCAGCGTTTTTGAAAATTCATCCTCTTAGGTGGTAAAAAGGGGGTTGAAAGTTTGTATGGAGATCAAACCTTTTCTTGAGCGTGGGACTTTAAACTTTGCATAAAGGCATATAATTAAAATACAAGAAAAGTAATTTCAGCGTTTTCAATAATTCGTCCCCTAAAATGGTTAAAAAGGGTTGAAAGTTTGATTCCATTACAAATTCTTTGACTAAGGCATATATAATAATAACAAAATAACATTAATTTAACGTCATTATAAATTCAACCTCTAAGACTGTTAAAAGGGGGATGAAAGTTTGTCTCGGGGTTCAATTTTAATTTTAAGCTAGGAACTTGAAACTTTGTAAATAGGTATTAAAATAAAAAAAAAGAAAACTGATTTTAGTGTTTTTGAAAATTCATCCCTGAAACTGGTAAATAAGGGGTTGAAACTTTGAATGGAGATCAAACCTTTTTTTTGAGCGCCGGACTTGAAACTTTGTATAAAGGCATATAATTAGAATTCAAGAAAACTAATTTCAGCGTTTTTGAAAATTCACCCCTGAAGGTGGTGAAAAAGGGGTTGAAAGTTTGTATGAAGATTAAAAAATTTTTTGAGTGTGGGACCTGAAACTTTAAATAGAGGCGTATTATTAGAATAAAAAAAAGGGATTCAGCGTTTTTGAAAATATAGGCCTGAAGATGGTGAAAAAGGGGTTGAATGTTTGGAATGGAATGGAGATCAAACCTTTTTTTAAGCGCCGGACTTGAAACTTTGTATAAAGGCATATAATTAGAAATCAAAAAAAGTAATTTCAGCGTTTTCGAAAATTCAACCCCTGAGGCGGTAAAAGGAGGTTGATTGTTTGTATTGAGATCAAACATTTTTTTGAGCGCAGGACTTGAAACTTTGTATAAGGGCATATTATCAGAATACAAGAAAAGTGAATTCGTTTTTGTAAATTCAGTCGAGAAGGTGGTGAAAAACGGGTTGAAAATTTGTTTGAAGATCAAATATTTATTTTGAGTGCGGGATTTGAAACCTGAGTTCATAATGATTCCGCGTAATTAGAGCAATTTAGCCGAAAAAAAAACTAAAAAGAGGCCAAGAGCGAGTCGAACTTGCGTACGAAGTTCGGCACCATTACGTATAAAATGGCAAAAAAAAACACGTTTATTGTATGGGAGCAGCACTTCAATATTTATTATTATTTATTTTTTGTTGAATTACAGTAACCAACATCAAAAACATCAACTTGCAAAAAAAGAAAAGTAATTTCAACATTGTTTAGATCTGAAAATAATATAAAAAAGATGTAAACTGTTCAAGATAAGATTCCACGCGGACGAAGTCGCGGGCAACAGCTAGTATATCATATGTAGTAAATATCTAAAACAGAAATGATAAAATCTGGTACTTATTCCGAAAAAAAAAAAATATAACGGACATTCTCGTACGAAATCCAGTGCCTTGCACATATGAAATCCAAAACCGGTTTATTATCTTAGTAAAACCGGTTTTAATTAGATGTGAAAACCGGCTTTTGGGTCCACTAAACCTAAGCGGCCACCTAAGCGGGATACTTAAAAATGATTAGTGTAAAGAAAAAGAAAGACTAAGAATCAGTTATTTCGACAAAAAATAAAAAAAATTAGGCAAGTCCGACTCGCGCATGAAGGGTTCCGTACCATAAACTATAACAAGTTTGTTGTATGGGTTATTTTATTTTTAGTATTTGTTGTCATAGCGGCAATGGAAATACATCATCTGTGAAAATTTCAACTGTTAGCTATCACCGTTCTTGATATACAGCCTGGTGACAGACGGACGGACGGACGGACAGCGAAGTCTCAATAATAGGGTCCCGGTTTTACCCTTTGGGTACGGAACCCTAAAAAATACTACCAAGTTTTTTTTTAGACTTAGAAATTAAAGAACTTGCATCAACAACAAAAAGTTTTTGGTCAAAGAGTATTATTGAAAATCAACATCACGGCTTGTATGTATTTTTCATGGTCATGCGTGAGTTGAATAGGTAATTATGTTTTCTTTCAGTTTTTAATTGTGTGCTGTTTCGACATCTTAAAATACCCGTAATACGTTTGTACCCTTAGGTGCATGAAGTATCAAAAATGATGCTACTGAAATAAAAATTGCCGAGATCAACTGAACCAAAACTGAACGTCAATAGAGTCTTTGTCAAACTGAGGCACAAAGTCCTAATTGACATGGTATTGATTCTTATTTCAGTCGTTTTTGAACACACACACACACACACACGCACACGCACACGCACACGCACACGCACACGCACACGCACACGCACACGCACACGTACACGCACACGCACACGCACACGCACACGCACACGCACTCGCACACGCACACGCACACGCACACACACACACACACACACACACACACACACACACACACACATCTAATCATATGTCATTAAAAAATGTATTAGTCGTTTTCTTTTTTCTCACTAGTAAATCATTGTTAATAGCATATTCAATAGTTTGCGTACTTTATAAGCACGCTTGTTTCGTGTCCTTACTCAGACTCTTATTTGTATAATCTAGGGAGTTCTGTTATTGGCTACGCTGTTGAACTTCTTAAATAAATAAATAATTTTTGATACCGTATATTTAATGGTTAATGGATGAAAATGTATATAGGTAACATAAGTTCCCCATAACCCTCACTTACCTGGAAGCTGTTAATATGAACCATTCGCGGCGCCATATTGCGAAAGTTTTAATTTTTCTCTAACCTCGGCATCATCTCGAACTTCGAAGCGTGCCGGTGCCGGTGTCAAGTTTCAGAGAAATTATGTCGTTAGATTTAATCTGGGACATGTCTAGACAAGTTTTAGACTCAGTTAGAAAGTTTATAAAAGAAATCAGGAATTTCTAGCGTATTTTGCTAGATAAGTTTCCGTAAGGCTGGATTCAACCGAACTGGAATAAGATTTATTCGGAGACCAAAATGGCATACCTTGACATTCAGTCTAAGAATAAACATTATTCTGTTAGCCTAAAAGCGTTTCAAGATATTCTTGGGAAATTTAATTTCGACGAAACACTATTCGCTGTAAGTATAAGAATTTTCTTTTGTCACGCTTCAATCACATCTAGCACATGCGATGCAATTAATGAAATCATCGAATAGCAATTTACGTTTCCTGTAAAACAGTTAAAAAATTTTAAACATAGGTAGTAATGTTTCGTTATTGTTTAAGTAATGTAGAAACAGCATTTTTTTATTTAACGATGATTCAAAGGCGACGGTGTAAATCCTTTCATGAACACACTAAATAAGCATAAGTTCCGCCAGGTTACGCATTTCAATTGTAATTTGTGACTGTAGGTATAAATTGGATTAAAATATTTCTGTCGCAATCAAAGTATTGATTATTTATTTAAACTTTATTGCACGAAACAAAAGTCAGTACAAATGGCAAACCTAATGCCAAATATCATTCTCTAACAGTCAACCATAGGGCCAAACAGAGATGCTTCAAGTGGGTGCAGAGTAGAAAATTAATCGTTCTGGAACCGTCTGAGATACGGTATATACATATACATGTTATCATATAAAGGATCTTTTTATGATAACATACAATGTACATGTACATGTATGTTATCATAAAAATATCCTTTTATATAAAAGGATCATTCTACTAGTACAGGATAATCTTTCACTCGCATACAAAAACTATTACGCATATTTATATCCCTTAATTTGACAAAGAACATTAAAGTTCCATAATTCAAGCCTCCTCCGGGTTCGATAGTTCAAATGATTGGATCAGAACAAAATACAAAAGATGGTCATGGAGGTTATTTCCAGTATATTGGACAATGCCAAATTCAAGGATATATACGTTTATATAAAAATAAGATGCTGGGCATTTAAGGTGTTATATTATTACGCTTATGTACAAAAATATGGTGCTGGTAACGAATTACTTTAGTGGCTCGCATTACAGCCACCACATGCGATGCCATTAGTAGCCGCATCTGCATAGGAGTTTATATCTCAAGTAAAACATCAGAGTATTGCTGCCGCAGTAGAAAAATTGAACAGTACTGTGAATGCTTATTTGCATAATTCTTACAAGCTTTTGGAGAGCTTGCCCGGTTTCTTCGATTAAGTTTTACGAATTATCACATTATGTTTTAGTAAGCAGAAAATTGGTACAAACATCGAATAAATGCTTATTACAAATAGTACTTACAAAAGTTGTAAAGGTGACTTGGTGCTGCCTGTATTATCTCCGCAGTATCTTAAAGGGTTAAATATCATTGACTTTTAGAATAGGTTTTTTAAATATTCTTTCTTGACCGACATAAAATTTTACCCATTTACTCTGTGTCTATTGACAATATGATGCCGTGCTAAGGTAAAACTGGTAAAAGGCGACATTTTGGTATGGAGCTCTATCCAAATAGGTCGCCGTTTAGCTTATCACGGCAGCATGGTTGATGATATTATGATGTACTATTAAATTTGTATGTGCGCTCAAGGTTGGCCCTCGAGTCATTTCATATTTTCAAGTAAATGTACTGATGATATTGCTCGTGCTGTTGCTTCGTCATAAAGTGCGGCTCATATATGTTGCATGCAATATTACGACATTTTTATGCGTTGACGTTTCGCCGTATACGACCGGCACCTCGTAAACCGAGTTCTCAGGCAAATATAATTCAATGTGCTTCATATTTAAACATGCCATTTTATAACTGCAAATTAGATATGATACAGGAATAAAGCTAACGGTAAAAGATGCGCATACACGTAAATATGTAATGGGTTAAATAGTAGATTGTTTGGTAAGGGGCTAAAATAAGCTATGTAATGATATGTGATTATTTTGACGAGCGAGGACAAAATATATTTGTGTTATAATGGCTTCACGTGTTAAACAGTCTGTTATTCAGTTATTTCAATTAGACCTGCTTCTGGAAGTTAAAATAACAGAAGTGAAAAATAAATAACTTAGATAACGGGTCATATTATAAACGCCGTAGGTATTACCCTCGTAGATTGCAGTGCACTGTCATTATTATGTATTGCAGTGTCACTTTTCCAGATCCCAGATTAAAATTCTAGCTTTCAGAAGGTTACTTAAAAGATAGTCATCTTTCAACCCAGTCAAATTAGGATTCGATGAAATGTCTCAGAAGAAATCCAATTAAAATGTTCATCCAAACCTTGCTTTGTACCAAACTGCATGAAAAGACGTTTAGCAGTACAAATATCGCCTTCAAAGACATTACTTCACCGAAAACCAAAACTTTCGGCATAGCCGCCGGAAACAAAAGACATACTTAACATTTTAATCACCATAAAGTATCCAAAACCGTCAAATATCTTTCTGCGACATTTAATAAGTTCGCCGAAGAGGGTAAAGTTTCAGGTCTTTTTCTTTTAGAGACATCCGGGTGTATGCAGCTGTGTTTGAAACAAAAAGAGCTTAAGTTAGTTGAGGGTTCATTGACGTATACGTCTTTTTTTGCTAGTGATGGGCGCTTCGGAGTAACGGTGACCCGGTCAAAGGGCGAGGAATGTGGAAGTTTCAGTTCACCCCTCATCGCTCTCGGGATATGAGTTACGTTTACGACGACAGAGGATTTATTATTTTAACTTAGAAAGACAATTATTTTTTGGGAAGTTTTCTAACTGGGTCAGGATACAATTTTGGATTAACACTATCCAAACCTGGTGCAAATTACCTATATTACGCTGAAATGTCTCGTCAATTTTATCCTCACAAGTGTAAGCTAATAAAATAGATTAAAATTCCTTAAGAATTTATGAATTCATTTTTTTTATGTGGGTGCACACTACGAGTAGGGTGTTTCATCTTTGTATGGAGAAAAATAAACTGTGTATTTTTTTAAGGCTTCGCTTGGGGATCGAGTCTCTATAATAAAATAAAATATTTGTTCCAAATTTCAAGAAAATTTGAGGACGTTTAGAGGTTGCGCAAACTAACCACTTTTACAACAAATGTTAAAATTCGTAATAGTTCTGAAGTACTGATTTTATATTTTATAAGATGTTAATCATAAATATCTGTATTTGGAAGTAAAGAGTATTACCCGTAGAGAAGTTTAAACTAAGTATTGTTCAATTTCTATAAAGTCAGAGCCTTCAAGAGAAACGTGTAATTTTACCATTTATAGAAAAAAGGGAAAAAATACAGCAAACGCTTTCTAGAGCAGATACATCAGCGTTTTCGATATCACGTAGAATATAGAAGAAGTCTAGTATTTTTAATACGATAAGAGATAATTTACATCATATTTTACAAACATATAGAATAAAATAACAAACAAAAAGCAAAATCGTAGAGTTTTGGAGCTCTAAACCTATACACAAAAAATTAAAAAGTTAGAAGCCTGAAAATATATATGTATTTGTATAATTTGCTATTGTTTATCAATATGTAATGCATATCAGTAAAGCATACTATACAAAAATAACATTCTTCATGTCGCCAGTGATAATGGCTCTATATTATGTGTGTTGACATATAATTGTATGATATTATTTTTATTATTATTTTTTGTCATAATGAGTGTATACTAAAACTATACTTTTCTTTGAAAGAGCCTATGTTTATAGAAATTCATTAGAAGAAGCTTTACTGGAAGTTGAATTTGATGTACGTTACTGCTTTTTTATGCCAGATAAGTTTATTTTTAATTTAATAACCCAAAAATGGTGAAATTCTTATTTGAATAATGCTCAAGAATTTACGTATTTGTTGCAAATTCCACAATGTTGCGCAACCTCTAAATAATGATAAATTAAGTTGAAATTTGGCACAGAGGCCTTTTGGGTAAATGAGATCAAGGATTTGAGCGAAGTCACATGAAAATAAAACTTTTTGAAATATGAAACACCCTAGTGCACACCACAATTTTTATTAAACCATTGATACAAAGATCAAAGCTTAAAGAAAAATTGAAAATGAGTTTTACCTGGTGAAAGAGACCAGGAATCGAACCCGGTACCTAGATTTCCGGTCCAGTGCGCTAACCACTTTAAGCTTCGATTTTATTTAATTTTCTTTATTGGAGAAAAAAACAGACATAGACAAAAACAGTTACATAATATGAAAAAATCTTACGTTAGGTATAGCCTACATCCTAACACAATTCCTACTAAGATTTTATATAGGTAAATAAGGTGGCATTGCCATTAAAAGAACACTTGATTAACACTACTTAATACTAAAACTGAGATGAAAACGTATTATACTAATACTAACTTAAGGTACCGTAAAAGAAGAACCAGACAAATTCTAGGTTAAACAATGCGTACGAGAGTACATAGTATACAATTCCTGAGTCACTGAGTGACTAGAAGTTTAGAAAAACAGCTTGGACCATTGTTGTATTACAAGAGTTGGTTAACTTTATTCTTGAAATTGACACGTGTGTTACTAAATATATCTTTGTATCAATGGTTTAATTCCTTAAGAATTTAGGCGTGATAAGTAGATTTGGGGAAAAGTTATTTTGATTAAGAATAAGAATCACCAGCCCGACGTTATTATCATTCCAATAATTCCAAATAATTCAAATAACACTTACCTAGTCCTGAGCGCGTCATTCTAATATTCTGATTCTGACAAATATCGCGTCTGAATTAATTAATTTGTTAGAGGTTTAATTTAGAATTAGAAAATGCAACTCCATTCATGTAAAAAGTAAGTATCGTATATCACCATCTTTGGATGTCCAGGTATCCCGATATTGGTTTCAGACTGATTATTTTTTTATATCAAATTCTGAATTGGTAAGGACCAATGTAGAAAAGATTATATTTACCTACTGATAAAAATGCCTTTGACGCTAGCTTACGCTCAGCTTGACACAGAAACGAATAAATGGACCCGATTTTTATAAATGATATTGGATATGGAAAATTACGTAGAGCCTTTTGATGCCGTATAAAATGCACAATACCAATTTGAAGGCTAAGCAAATACCATTGCCACTTAAAGACGAATCTTGGATGGCATAGTCTATTTTAATTTGTTTTAAAACATATGAGTTTTTCGATAGTCATGCCTCTGCTGTCGCATTTTCCTACTCCAAAATGAAACTGAAAAGAAAAGTCACGAATTTAAAAATAACGTGTAATCAAACAAAACTTAGTTCACATGAAAACGTGTGTCGCAGCAGCCGGAGCACTTTAATCAACAACTGTTTGCTTAATGAGATGAAGGAAATGGTTTCTCGCACCTCGTGGAGCTAATACAATTTAACTTCGTGGCCGCATTGGAATGCATGCGAACTTGGGCTTCTAGAGGTTTCTTGCGAACTTACCACGTATATTTGTCTGATGTAATGTTTGGGTGCGTAAATACGTGGCACAGTAGACAACACACACGATACTAATTTACGAATTTATTAGGTCACAAACGGTACAGCACAACTATTACAAGTAGATACAGTAACGCGCGTGCGTCAGAAATCGCGCCGTTAGGGCACTCTGAAGCAAAGATGCGCCGGCGCTATCCGCGTGGTGCGGGGGGCGCGGCGGCCGCGAAGGCCGGGGCCGCGGTGGTGTCCGAGGCGAATGTCGAAGTAAATTTTCGTAATTTTCAAAATAGGGTTTGCGATACCTGGAAATATTTGGCTTGAGAGTCCCAAAAAGCCTGGAATGTGGGGACTTGCCACACTACAAAGAGAAGAGATCGCTCTTTAGCGATAAGCCAGCCTATTGTCTAGCATTTTTAGGGTTCCGTAGTCAACTAGGAACCCTTATAGTTTCGCCATGACCGTCTGTCCGTCTGTCCGTCTGTCCATCCGCGGCTTAGCTCCGTGATCATTAGTACTAGAAAGCTGAAATTAGGTACGAGTATGTGTTTGTATCACGCCGACAAAACGGTATTCGGGTTTCGGGTACCTCTCGAACACCTAAAGTGGGGGTGAATTTCTTTCTCCGTTCCAAAACTAGTGTGTGGGGTGTCGTTGAATAGGTCCTTTAAAAATAATAGGGGTCTTGAAACATTATTTTTTGATACAGTCAGCAGTTTTGTAAATATTCGCTCCGAAAATAAAAAAAATAGTGTCCCCCCCCTCTAACTTTTCAACCACGGGTTAAAAATGAGGCCTTATAAGTACTTTCCATGAAAACTATATTGAACAAAATCGGTTGAGCCGCTTTTGAGTTATCGCAAAATTTCATAATTTTCTTTAAAAGGACGTAAGTTGACTTCCAGAAGGTAAGTAATTACAGTTACATTTGCGTTTACGACCTTTTTATAGAGCTTGAAATCTTAGTCGTAACTTAAACCTCGGGCTTAAAACCGCTGTTTTAAGCCCGTCTATTGTAAAGGATGAGCAACGACGGAACCCTACACTGAGCGTGGCCCGACATGCTCTTGGCCGGTTTTTAAATTAAGGTTTCAATTGTTTTTTTTGTTGGTGTGCAATAAATAATTGTTATATTATATTGTCTATATTTTTATTGAAAACTGAACAGATTAACAATTTAGGTACTCGTGAGTCTATCTAAATATATATATTGTACCTATTATAAAACTAAATTTTAGACTAAAGTATGTATAAAAATACTAGCTTTTGCCCGCGACTACGTACGCGTGGAACTTGATAAAAGGGATTATTAAAAGCGCCTAAGCAAATGTAAGAGCAATTGTGCTTTTGGTCTAATAATTACTTTTCTTACAGGGTCACAGCATCCCAACAGAAATGTTCACTCACTTTTAAATCTTTGTAGGTATAATTTCCAGGATGAAAACTATCCTATGTCCTTCCTCGGATCTTAAACTATCTCTATGCCAAATTTCATCAAAATCGATTCAGCGGTTTAAGCGTGAAGAGGTAACAGACAGACAGACACACTTTCGCATTTATAATATTAGTATGGATAGTATGGATTAGTATGGATATTGAATCCAAGTTGGTACATAATTTCAGATTGTAAAGTAAGGTCTTAGATGAGAGTACTGGCCACTCAAATAATTGAACAAGTGCCTTTAGAGTCGTAAAGCATTTATTAAAAAATCTCTTAACATTGCAAATACCTATTATATTCTTCAAAGAATTGTACATTAAATAAAGTCAAGATCGTTTAATTTGCTTAAGTACGAAGTCGGTACATATTTATTTAAGCTAAAATCGCATAAAAATTGTTCAAACATCTGTCAGCAAAAATCTTTCCTTTGTGCTTATAAAATTAAACTCATCCTAATTCATTTCAGTATTCCGGACAGCCACATTAAGATTTTATGACCTAAGACTGAGAGTAAATTGTAGGCATAATTTTATTGAGTTTGTGAAGCTCGAAATAGGGTCTAAGGCAGAAGACATTAAGATTCGATGAACGGCATGACATTATATTATTGACCAATTAGTTTTAAGTTTGACCCTAGCTGGGATTTAAGTGCTATATTTCGTTGTTGTTGATTCATTAGAATCTTAACAATTTAGCATAACTTCAATCTCGAATTTGACTCGGCTCGGTCCCCCGACGCAACGAAGCTTGGATTCTTTTTCTACTGTTCATAGTATAGGCACATTTCGGAGATTTTATTTCTTTCTTTTTATCGGTTGTCAGGTCGGGGGTTTTTTAAATTTTTAATTTTATTTTTATTTCATATTTTTTAAACAAACAGAAGTTTCGTCCCGGAATTTTCTTCTTTTGACACTATTTTTGTTTTACACCGTTGAAGGTCCAGGGTTTGCAATCTTTCGTCGAGCTTGATCCTTGACTATATGTAGATAACAACAGGATCCCAAGCCAGTGGTAATGAATGCCGTCTTCTATAAGATTGAAGTTAGGATATATTTTGATTTCAATAGCCTTAAGCAACATTCTGGGAAAAAATCGTTAAAGTCAGACTAGTTAATGCTTATAATGGCAAAATGGCGAAGTTTTTAGCCAAGACAATCAAAATATATACTTTAAATGCACTGCATGCGTCACAAGAACCTGCTACTTATGGCCTAAACAGAACCAGGCTTCTATTCTACAGGATTCAAATAGTAGGTACGGGTGGCTTACTTAGCTCCATAAAAATTGCAGTTGGTGCTAGGTAACTTGACTTAGTTTTGAGAGACCTAATCATCGATACCCCACACCATGGGATAAACATCCCCACTTTTGTTACGTGTCGGAAAGGTACACAAAAAAATGTTTTTAAAAATGTATTCAACCACTATGTCTCTGAGCTGTGGACAGACTGACGCAAACTAAAAAATCCTAAAAAGCCGTTATTCATTTAGGCAGGAGTTCTTTTGCTAAAAGCTTACGTGTCATTTAGTCGCGTTAAAATCTTGCAGGGTGTTGCTATTTGTGACCTCAATCAAAGGAACCTGTTCAATAGTCCTAATAACAATTCAGCTTTAGCAGAATTCCGAAACTTAAAAACAGTGACCCAGTATTGTGACAGAAATTTAAAAGGTTTTCTGAGACTCTGCTTAATATCGACTGTAGGTACTTTCTTACACAAACGTTAATTGGAACAATCAGACGAGCCCAAACACTATGGATTTATTCTGTGCTGTTAAGGAGTTCCTACGGCAATCTTCAGCTGCATGGTACCAAATTATTGTACTGTCCAAATTTTATTAAATTGTTGATTACGCTAATAAAACTTAACACTTAACCAACATTTGAAATTCTTGGCTTAGATCCTTTCACAACTAGCTGGTCATCATGAGACCTTCATTTATTGAGTGATTTAGAAAATGCTAATAATACTTAACATTTAAAGAAAATTTGGAATCCTTATTTTCAAATTGGGCTGAGATCCATTAACAACTAGCTGGTCATCATGAGACTTTCATTTATTGAGTGATTTAGAAAATGCTAATAAAACTTATCATTTATCCAAAATTTTGAATTCTTGGCTTCAATATTGGCTGAGATCCATTAACAACTAGCTGGTCATCACGAGACCTTCATTTATTGAGTGATATAGAAAATGCTAATACAACGTAACATTTATCCAAAATTTTGAATTCTTGGCTTCAATATTGGCTGAGATCCATTAACAACTAGCTGGTCATCACGAGACCTTCATTTATTGAGTGATATAGAAAATGCTAATACAACTTAACATTTAACCAAAATTTGGAATCCTTAGCTTCAATATTGGCTGAGATCCATTAACAACTACCTGGTCATCATAAGACCCTCAATTAGTGAGTCATATAGAAAATGCTAATTAAACTTAACATTTAGCCAATATTTCGAATTATTGACTTCATTATTGGCCGAGATCTCGTCACTTGTTCCAATTAAAGCTGAATATCTTGGAAACTACTGGTCCTATTTCCACCAAACATAACTAAGAACCATCTCGACGGAAAAGTCTTTCGATTAAAAAAAACCGCACTTAAATTGGTCCATCCGCTTGGGCGCTACGATGCCACAGACAGACACACAGATACACAGATACACAGATACACAGATACACATGTTAAACTTATAACACCCCTCTTTTTTCGTCGGGGGTTAAAAACAGAATACAATGAATATTTAGGTTGGGTTCCCATACAAAAAACGTGATCGGTTACGTTAACTTTGCACCTCATTCGTATCCAGCGTCATACATATCAGTCGCAAACTTAACGTAACCAGGCCAGTTAAGATGGCATAAGTGTCTGTACGGAATCCTCGGTACGCGAGTCAAACTCGCACTTGGCCGGTTTTTTATTTATTTTACTACTAAAGTAAAAACTATCTTGAACGTTCCCTATAAACGTGTAAGCTTATTCCACTCGCGCCTTTGAAGTGTCCTTCGATTGGAAATCGAAAAATATTTTCAATATTTCCTGTGAAGAATTTTTGTTCTATTCAAAAAGCAGGAACGAACTATTCAGGAACTGCGGAGCTATTACATCTCCGAAGTGTCTATTTGGTAAGTTGGTGTGTAATATTGTAGTATATTCCGTAAACACTACAATATAGCTACTATTAAATAAGTCTAAACCTGTGTTTAAGCCTGGAATATGTTAAGGGGTTAACGTTAATTTGGATGATCTTTCTGTTTTATACTCTTTTTATGGGTCTACTGGTCATAGACATGGCAGTCTTCTCAGTTTATTGGTACAGTCAGAATCAAAGGTAGCTGACAATTTTAGTATGCAATTTGATAATTTGATATGTAAGTAAGTAATATTGTGAGTTACTTTAGATTCTATCTTATTAAAACGTTCGTGAGACATATTTAATTATTGTATTATGCGGTTTAAACACACGCGAAATTGTCGGTAACAGCCCGACATGTTTCGAAGTGACGTAGTTACCACGCCGCTGTACGGATAACAGTCGCTGATGAAGAGCTCCATACGAGTTCGAAAAATGTCGGGCCGTTCCTGACAATTTCACGTGAGTATACACCGTTTAATACAATACTTTAGGTGCTATCTGTACAAGGCGTTGCGCAAATGTGAATTCAGACAGTAACAACAGACAAGTTACAATTTTCCTATCATTACAACCCTTCACTGCACGGAAACATCCTTACTTAATAGCCCGCATTTAACTTACCCTTCAAGTAAAACGTATCGACTATTTCACTTAAAGAGTTGTTTTGCTAGGCGGGACCCATGAATAGCAGTCTTTTGATGGAAATTTAATGAGCGAGGGAGCGCTGACCATTACAGGAGACAAGGGCCGCTTCAATGCACTGTCCGAGATCCCGGCGAGCCGGGACGGTTTTGTTCAATGTTTATGTATTTTTGCACGAAACGAAGGCGTGCATTTTGGACTATAGATGGTTGAGGGGTAGCCAATTTATATTAGCGTTTATAGAAAGAAGTTGGCTAAATCTTAACCAATTATAATCGAAAATGCACGCCTTCGTTTCGTCTGTGGACCTAGGAATTATGCATTTTGGATTATAGATAATTGTGGGTTCACCTACTTGTCTATTACCGCTAATAAAGAGAAATCGGGTAACACTCAACCAGCTATATAATCTTATATGAATTATTTAGATAAGTTATATCACTAAATCACATCTCTAAAACATAGCGGTGAAATGATGAACAAATGTTTTTAGTTATATTTTTATTTCGAAACTAACTAACTAGCTATTTCGGCTTAGAGGCCCAAACAGGATCTTAGCCTCCGAAACGCGAGTAAGCCACTTCCTGCGCAGTTTCACGTCAATTTTCGGCTTGAAACTCACGCAGATCCACCTCCACCACTGCTCCCCAGCGGGCTGGGACGACCGACTGGTCGTTGACCGGTTGGTTGCCCAGAGTATGCTCTTAAACACGATTATATTCTCAAAATATTTTTTTAATATGGGTAAATTAGCATCACATTTTTTTATTGCTATATAGATACAAAGATCCACACGCAAAGAAAAATTAAATTGCACTCATACGTGGTCTACACCGGGACTCCAACCCGGTATTTTTGGATCACTGGTTCAACGTCTTTTTGGTAATCGAAAGATACCGGGTTGGAGTCTCGGTGTGGACCACGTATGAACGCAATAATTTTTTTCTTTGCGTGTGGATCTTTGTATCTGTATAGCAGATGATTTACTTCTTAAACTTTCCATCTTTCAATGCATCCTTATTACCATTGATTGCAAATTAAAAACTGAACATTATTCGCATCCAACAAAACGTTCAAAAGGATCTCTCAATACGAACCACAAGAAGCGTTTACAAATTAAAGTCTGTATTCGCTTTCAAGCCCTAACTGGGTATTAAGACATCCGTGGCCTAACAAGGTCCTCAACTATTTGATGAATGGCGGCCCTTTCAGGTTAACTCGTTAGCTATAAACAAACATGGCGCCGCTAAATGAGAGCTATTTCAAACGATCCAAAGAAAACTCTAATAAGGGCGCTGTTGCAATTATAAATAGGATAAATGAGTAAATATTAAGGGAATATCTTACACAAATCGACCTAGTCCCAGGGATCGAATACCGGTATTCGGCTCCATACTAAATACCGGTATTTGATGTCGGCGTTTCGTTTATTAACTATTACACATTTCTTTATTTAAGTGAGCTAATTTCAAAGTTCTATGTCAATATCTAAATTTTATAATAGCATATGAAATAAAAGCCAAAATTAGAAAAATATTTCAATTTTAATTAATACCGGTAACGATCCCTGCCTAGTCCCAAACTACACAAAACTACAAGACAACGATGTATATCACAATTTTTATAAAGGCGAAAGTTTGTGAGTGTGTTTGTGTATTTCTGTTACTTCTTAACACTGAAACAGTTGGACCAATTTTGATAAATTTTGGTAAGAAGGTAGTTGCTACCCTGGATTAACATGCCTAGGCTACTTTTTATCACAAATAATTAATAAATGACGGAGTTCTGAAGTATCACTTAAAAAAAACTTGAATTTGAAATGAAATTTTGAAGTCCATTAAATACAGACATCTATGGGCGATTTATTAAAAAAAAACAAGTGAACTGTTATAAGATCGCTATTGAAATTATCAATAGAGTGACATAATATGAATGGGGATAATTGGTTTAAACGGGACACTTGTTGGCGTCTGCCATATGCATGGATTTTGGCTGTGGTTCAATGCGATGGAAAACACAGTAGAGTTTTTTGTGGCACCGATTACAATAATTATTTGATTTAAACCATTAATACGGAGATGATACAAACGACTTGTACTTAAACACACCATTTATTTAGTAAGCAATGCACGTAAAATGTTTTTTTTTTTTATTATTATTGTATCCATAATAAGTAAAATTCTAGGCAGACAAAGATAACAATATTCCTTAAAATAATATGTAGATGCCAAACCAATTAAAAACTATTCTCCATCCTTATTATATCAAAGGCTTTGAGGCTCATCTGCGTATACTACGGTCTGTGACATCTACGGAAGGACTATTCTGAAAGCCTGTGTGGTTCTTAAACGCGGTTCGCTAGTCACGCTACCGTCTCAGTACTCGTGTATGCTACAGGAGTCCCAGTATACTGCTCTCGGTTCGACTGATTTGAATGCGTACGAAAGCCACTAGTAGCAGAATAGGCATGCGAATGACAATTCGTGAGCTCAAGTCGTATGAGAGTCAAAAAGCCGGTGCTTACTATGAAAATATTTCTGCAATTCGGCAAATTTACATGTCTTTATTATTTAATGTGGCAAACTATCAGAGATTTGTTATTATTGTTAATTTTGTTAACTAGTCAAGAATGTGGATTCTTCATCGAGTCAGCGAAAAAACAAACAAGAGAGTCTTAACATTGACGACGCGGTTGGCGCAGTTTGTAGTGCACCTGTCTACTGCGCCGGCGGTCCCGGGTTCGAATCCCGGCCAGGGCAAATATTCGTGTGATGAGATGAACTCGGATATTTAGTGACAGGGTCATGGTTGTTCTATGTATATAAGCACATATGAATGTCGTCGTCTGGTTAGTACCCATAACACAAACCTTCTTGAGCTTAATGTGGGACTAGACCGATTTGTGTGAGAATATTTATTTGTATTTATTATTACATTGTAAGACATATTTTCCACATAATTATCTCACCAATTTATTTCACAGCTATTGCTATTTTCCATAAAGTCCATCACTATCACTACCCATAAACAGACATCTAAATCTACAGTGAGCAGTCTAAGCAAAAAAACTGTCAGACCATCCTTCACTTTTTCCTCTTACCGTGCTGTCTATACATTATTCATTGTACCCGTGCGGCACTACTCTTGAAACAAAAAGGGCGTAAGGGTTTTTGGATTCTATACAGCCTTAGTGCGTTTATATTTTCGCCGACAGTATACGTATGTAGGGATACCAGACGGCGGGCGACCGTGTAGAACAACGGGAGAAAAATCTGCTTTTAATTACCGCCCAGCGTACAACGGTGGTTAGAATTTTCTTTTGAAATGTTACCCTTTTCGAAGCACTCGATAGTAAAATTTGCTTTATTTAAAAGTTTAACTGGCAATGCGAAGCGGGATTGCATTGAAATAACGTCGAGCTCAATGGCTTTATTATACAAAGCTGTGACAATCGGTGGAGACTTATCTGTATCCAATGTTAATAGAATTATATATCATGTATGGGAAGTTCGTAATAGTACATTACATACCTAGGGCAGTAAATTCGTGAATGTCCTAGATCGCAGGTGTTTGTAATAATATGCGATACGAGGCTTTACGAATTACCGCCCGTAGTTTGTCTAGAGTTTTACGTCTTGCCTTGCCAAGAAATGAGGCCACTTACGGCCTAGGGTGCCGTAAATATAAATATTATTAAACATAATTATGACACCGTATAATGGTGACCACTGTTAGTTTATAAACTAACTAGTGAGATTGTAAACTGACGGATAAGTTAGGTTACTCTACAATCTTACTAAATAAATTGGCTTTCACAATTTTGGTGACATTATGTAATTAATTTATTTTATTTCAGGCATCAAAGGCCCATGGATTTAATTATCAATGTAACATACCTACAAAAGGTAAATCGCCAATTACTGGCGTTCAATAACTGGCCACCTCATACTAAAAATGAACTCTGTTCACCAACAAACATAATTCATTTTAGTATAAGGTGTTAATTACTGGCCAACCTTCAATAACTGGCCACGTTATACTAAAATAAGTTCAGTTAGGTAGACAGAGTTAATTTTTAGTATGAGGTGGCCAGTTATTGAACGGCGGCCAGTAATTGGCGATTTACCCTATTAAGAACAATAAAACTATATATACGAACAAAAAATACATTTTTTTTCGGCTTTTGCGACTGCCACACATTTAAATAAAACTATTGAAACGGATAACATCGCTTATATTAATTATTTGAGCTTCCCTGACGTTTCGGTAGCTTTACAGTTACCGTATTTAAAGTTTGACTGAGATAAACATAATTTTTCTCTGTGAAAGTTACATTTGAGCAAACTACCCATTATATAAATATAAATAAAAAAATAAAGGTGTACATCATGGTGCCAGATGGGCCTAATGTGTAAAGACGTACTAGAAGGGTATTCATTATTTTATTTAAAATAATACTTCTTTTAACACTTTTTTTGTTTTACACCGTTCGAAGCCCATTAATATAATGTGTAACTTACCAGGTCTACTGTGTTGTTGTCATAATTATAATTTTCGTTGATAAACAAAAACCTCTTAACATGTTTCCAAATATTGATTTACCTGTAACAAACGAAGAAATTAAGTATATTAATTTGGTTAAGGTATAGAATTTCTTATGTGAAAATCAAGAGCTGATAAAAGTGTTGTGTATATTTGCATCAATTTTCAGGAGCTCATACGTATTCATAACTTTTTTAGAATTAAAATCATAAGAAATTAAGTTATCTCTCTAACATTGATCACGCTTTTTTGTTATTTTTCCTACCATTTTTTGTAATCATTTAACATTAGCTTGCTCTGGAAATTTCAAACATTGAGTGTCAAATAGTCCGAAAGAGGATATGTACCTATTCATTTAGTCTTGATAATTGGATGAATCTTAAATTATTAAATCTATTTTATCTCTTTTCCTTAGTGAGTTAATCTCAATCGACACAACTTACCCCGGAAACTATTATCCCTCTCTGCACTACGACGTTGCGATACGATGCCTACAAGTACAGTCTGACAAAAAAGAGTAAAATTTAAAAAGTGGCAATACTGTAGTGAGGACGACCCTTTCTAAGAAAACGGGGACGACACTACAGTGTTGCCACTTTTTAGGGTTCCGTACCCAAAGGGTACAAACGGGACCCTATTACTGAGACTTCGCTGTCCGTCCGTCTGTCACCAGGCTGTATCTCAAGAACGGTGATAGCTAGACAGTTGAAATTTTCACAGATGATGTATTTCTATTGCCGCTATAACAACAAATACTAAAAATAAAATAAAATAAATATTTAAGGGGGGCTCCCATACAACAAACTTGTTATAGATTATATATATATATATATATGGTTGTCTATTGTTTGACCGAAATTTATATGCAATAATATTGATTTGCTCGAATTTCACTTACCCGAATTTCATTTGCCCGAATGTTTCGTTTCCTAGAAAAGTCATTTGACATACTCTTGTATTCCCGAATATTATATGCCATAATGATACGTATGCCATAAGTATTGTTTACCATAGTATTAAGTGCCATAATATTGTTTGATAGAATATTTAAACGCCATACTAAATATTGTTTCTGTGCGAATCCAACCTGGCTATGCATTTGACATTGTCTCGCTACGCTTCGCTCCCGCCTGACCTTCTAACCTAACCCGGCCACGTCGGATCTGCTCTAAAAGGTTTTGCTCGCTCGCTTCGCTCGCTCGCTCGTTCAAATTTAGTAATCCAATCTATTTTCCTAGTAGTGGTTCGGTGGGTTGTTCTTGTATGTAAACAGTATGAATATAAGCAAGCCTTTTTTTCGGGACGCAAAAAAAAATAACCTCGAAGGCCAGGCGGGAGCTCGCTACGCTTCGCACCCGCCTGACCTTCTAACCTAACCCGGCCACGTCGGATCTGCTCTGAAAGGTTTTGCTCGCTCGCTTCGCTCGCTCGCTCGTTCAAATTTTGTAATCCAATCTATTTTCCTGGTTCGGTGGGTTGTTCTTGTATGTAAACAGTATGAATATAAGCAAGCCTTTTTTTCGGGACGCAAAAAAAAATAACCTCGAAGGCCAGGCGGGAGCTCGCTACGCTTCGCTCCCGCCTGACCTTCTAACCTAACCCGGCCACGTCGGATCTGCTCTGAAAGGTTTTGCTCGCTCGCTTCGCTCGCTCGCTCGTTCAAATTTTGTAATCCAATCTATTTTCCTGGTAGTGGTTCAAAATATTAGTATGAACAAGGTGTATGATAGTGTTGATTGTATGAGTTTTGATGATTATGAATTCTGATGATTATGAGTTAGATTAGTAGTGTAAGAAAATATATGAAAAAAAATAATAGTATAAACAAGTTGTATGATTAGTGATCTTATGAGTTCTGATGATTATGAGTTCCGATCGTTAGTATTAAAAAAAATTATGAAGAGTGACCATTATGATATAAAATTGTATAAGAAATATTTTCGGACTTCAGATAATAGGACTTAAAAAGTTATGTGAGAAAATACGCACCCCCTTTTATCGTAGTTCTTCTAAAACTGTAAATTAGGCTAGGATTTGTATTTTGACGCAAACATTCTGACGCTCCGCTCGCTTCGCTATACGGGTCACAACACAAACCTAACCTAACCTATAGTTTTCGGTTTTAGATCCATGTACTATTTGGTAGCAGTTCTTCTAAAACTAGGTTAGATTGTAAATCAGGAAACTGTAAATTAGATTAGTATTTGTATTTTGAAGCAAACATTCTGACGCTTCGCTCGCTCCGCTATACGGGTCACAAAACAAACCTAACATAACCTATAGTTTTCGGTTTTAGATCCATGTACTATTTGGTAGCAGTTCTTCTAAAACTAGGTTAGATTGTAAATTAGGAAACTGTAAATTAGATTAGGATTTGTATTTTGAAGCAAACATTCTGACGCTCCGCTCGCTACGCTCGCTCCGCTATACGGGTCACAACACAAACCTAACCTAACCTATAGTTTTCGGTTTTAGATCCATGCACTATTTGGTAGCAGTTCTTCTAAAACTAGATTAGATTGGGTTTGTATTTTGACGCTCCGCTATACGGGGTCATAAACAAACCTAACCTACAGATGTCGGTTTTCGACCTATGTTCCATTTGGATAGCATATGAAATTATAGCATGTGACAATTATGGATTACAATCTTTATGGAAAATGTGATTATTGGAATTAATATTATGGGAAACAAAGATTCGGGCATAGGATTAATATGGCAAACAATGATTATGGGAAACATAATTATAAGAAACAAGATTCGGACAATTGAATATTATGGCAGACGAAATTCGGGCATTTGAAATTCGGGCAAGTGAAGGTATACCATATATATATATATATAGGTACGGAACCCTTCATGCGCGAGTCGGACTCGCACTTGCCCAATTTTTTATTTCTACTCTCTTTTGTCAGACTGTACCTAGTACCTACTTAATATTGGCACGCATCCATACCTATACAAGCACGAAACTTTCCTATGAAGATGTACATAGGTATTAATATTTACACTGTGTTTTAACATCATGTGCCACAACATCACGGTTAACCTTAACTAATAAACCCAGCAGTACCCACAGACTCGATTTGCGCGTAGTTATAACCAGTTATTAAATTTGTGCTCGCTTCAAACTTCCAACTTGTTTTGTAGCTTAGCAGAATTTCAATCTGTTGTTGCAGATTTTACATTAGTTTATCGCAGGGGATTATGAAATCGGTTTTGGCTGTTAACGTGTTTTGATGCAGTTTATTGTGTTTTTGGGCTTCGATATGAAAATAGATTCGGTTTGGCTTTTATTTTTCATTTTGTTCGAAAACCAACCAATTCTATTTATATAAATTTCAGCCGCACGAATCCTCATATAGCGATTACAAAAGAACAAAATTATCATCAATGCGTGCAGCGTTGCGCGTATTATTTTAGTATTATAATTTTAAATAATAAAATACGCGCAACGCTGCACGCATTGATGATAATTTTGTTCTCCATCAAAATATGTTTTTTTTCTCATTTTGCCTAGGTCTATTCTTTTGTAATGGCTATATGAGGATTCGTGCGGCTGAAATTTATATTTTGAATATATTCTTTTCTGTCCGTGACTCTGACATAGGTACTTACCAAACGCTTAACTGCATATTCAAAATCCTCTACTTAAGCGCGTCAAGAGACTCCTATGTGAGTCAGGTTAGAGTTTAATTAAACCTTATAAAACAGATGAGACTTGTCATCACAGGGCTCCCAACTTGCCTTGATTAAATTACGCCTCTGTAACCCATCAGACTGACGGAATTAAAATTTAAAGGGTGTTGCTATAGTTTTAGAATTTATTTCAGAACTATGCCGTTTCGTGATTTTTGGCTGTTTTACATTTTTAGAAAACAGTAATAATATGCTTGCCTCGTTGTCCTGCTCTTCCTTTTTCTCTCCACCTTTCTTAGTCGACACTAGGATCAAATTGCTGCAGTTTGAGTAAAAAAAATAACCTCACCTCTAAAAAGATTCACGGCTTACTCAAAACGGTTGTAGCTACACCTAACTAAGGCAAACTAGATTTACGTAGGACTTGTAGGTTTTAACACACGACAGGATCGAATTTACGAAGCTTCCTAAAATAATTAAGTCTCGGGACAGCTCGGTTACAGAGGCGTAATTTAATCAAGGCAAGTTGGGAGCCCTGTGATGACAAGTCTCACCTGTTTTATAAGGTTTAATTAAACTCTAACCTGACTCACATAGGAGTCTCTTGACGCGCTTAAGTAGAGGATTTTGAATATGCAGTTAAGCGTTTGGTAAGTTTAGTTACAGCTTCACTTTTGAAACTCAAGTGGATAGGCAAAGGAAGACGTATCGTCTTTCAACGGGTTACCTTTGTTTTATCAAAAAAAAAGATAAATTATCACTTCTCAATTTTTTTTTCGTCAAAGACAAATTCAAGTACATAAACTTACAAAGTGATTCTCAAATAACATCAAATTCAGCAAATAAATAAAATGTTTATTGGCTTGAAATTATTTGCCAGAAAATGAAATCGATACTTCGAACCAATCAAATCCGAGTTTCGTCTTTTTCTGTTTTGTCATAACAACTAATTTGACTAAAATGTTAATAAGTGGCATTTTAATCCATTTAATAAAAAAAATATTCATCCATACAATGTATGGATGAATATTTTTTTATTATATATATATATATATATATATAATAAAAAGTATATATGTCATATATACTATATACTATACTATACTATACTATACTATATACTATCCATACTATCCATAATATATACTATATATACTATATACTATAATATTATAAATGCGAAAGTGTATGTCTGTCTGTTACCTCTTCACGCTTAAACCGCTGAATCGATTTTGATGAAATTTGGCATAGAGATAGTTTAAGATCCGAGGAAGGACATATGATAGTTTTCATCCTGGAAATTATACCTAAAAAGATTGAAAAGTCAATGTAGGTACATTTCTGTTTGGGTGCGGTGACCCTGTAGGAAAAGTCATTATTAGACCAAAAGCACAATTGCTCTTACATTTGCTTAGGCGCTTATAATAATCCCTTTTATTAAATAAGGTGATTAGGTGGATATCTATCGTGTTGTACGAGGTTGCTTCCATACTTCCAAGTTCCACGCGGACGTAGTCGCGGGCAAAAGCTAGTAGTTAATAATAGCAATTACAAAGTATTAAACCAGCTTGGTCAATTATGTCCAAGTTTGCGTAAATAAATGCGCTAATATCTTAGAGATTTTAGCTCAGAACTTAATTGGTTTTGAATTCTACGCAATTCGAGTATAATTGGATGAGCTGTCACTGAGATCGTATTAATTGAGTTTCTGTTACTAAATTCAATACACAGCTACAGCAAGGCCAGCCAACCATTGGTAGAGTAATAATATAAGCAAAAGACGAGTATCAATTAGTACCAGAAATATGAACCACATACCATTTCATTACAGCACCTCTGGCACAACTGTGACACGCTATTCTTACTCGCGTGAAAAATATTACCTGTCTCATTCCTCACAGTACTATGAGAGAGAGACGGGCGATGCTATGTCGAGTGACAAGAGTCGCGAAGCCAAGTTGTGCTAGACGGGCAGCGAACAAAGATTTCGAGACCTCCTATGACATAAGTATTTGATTGTATAGCAATAATACAAATGACCTCGTATGACAGTGTTGAGATTGTTTTTTAGGGTTCCGTACCCAAAGGGTAAAAACGGGACCCTATTACTAAGACATCGCTGTCCGTCCGTCCGTCTGTCACCAGGCTGTTTCTCAAGAACGATGATAGCTAGACAGTTGAAATTTTCACAGATGATGTATTTCTGTTGCCGCTATAGCAACAAACAACTATTCATGATAAAACTATAATAATTAAGGGGGGTTCCCATACGCAAATAGGGGTTTTTGCATGATATTACGTTCAACGGGAATTTACTCATGAACCGTTATAGGTAGACAGTTGAAATTTTCACAGAATGTGTATCTTTGTTACCGCTATAACAACAAAAAATAATAAAAATAAAAAATAAGTAAAAATTAAAGGAGGCCCCCATAAAAAGAACGTGTGTGTGTGTTCAATATTGGTACGGAACCCTTCGTGCGCGAATCCGACTCGCACTTGGCCGGTTTTAAGCTTTTATATTTATACTCCAGTTTTGTGCCTTCAATTTTTTTTTGTTTATAAGCCTATAATTCTGCTGGGCAAAGGCCTCCCCTCTCTTGCGCCACTCGTTTCTATTGGCTGCATGCTCCCTCCACTCGTGACTAAATGCATCCGGGTCATCCCGCCATCTTCTTTTCGGTCTGCCTCTGCTCCGGTAACCTTGCGGTGTCGAGTCGGTGATTATTCTGGCCCATCGTTCCGGATGCATGCGGCAGACATGTCCACTTGTCCAGCCCAGTCCCACTTCAGCTTTGCGGTCTTGGCACCCACGTCTACAACGCGTGTTTTGGAACGCAGTTCGGTGTTTCTTATACGGTCTTGTCTACGAACACCTAATATGCTGCGTTCCATCGCTCTTTGGCAAACCTTGAGCCTGGTCTTTTGAGCTTCAGTCAATGACCAAACTTGTGCTCCGTAGGTTAGAACGTGAAGAATACACATATCGACGATTCATTAATTACATTATATATAGACAATACTTAAGTTACTTTTGACCTTATTCCTAATTTATTGTCTTGTTTGACTTTGTAATTTTTCATTGTTATTTTTACCGTGTGAATTTTTGTATTTTGACAATCCATTTAGGAGCTTCTTTGACACTTTTATCTCAGTTTGTTTAAAATTTTGACTTGTAATTATTTTATCTGTTTTATAATTAATTCCGCTGTTTTTATTATCAATGTCATCATATTTTATCTCTCATTATTAATTTATGTGACGATCATAGTATAAGTGCATGTAAATTGACTTAGTGTAATTTATATTGACATTTTATATTACGTGATAATATCAGTGCCTCCAGTGAATAAGGGAATAACTCAAAAACGGCACTTTTCAGGAGAGACAAAAAACGATTTTTTAATAGAAGATATCTAGAACTTTAACTTTTTAAGCATTTTTTTACAAGCTATGGTGTTAGGCATTCGTTTTATGAATAAAGAACTAATAATTTGGCCCTGTAAATATGTTTTTTTCAGGTTTTTTGTAGTTATGCCTTTTGTTCACGAATATTTAAGTAAGTAAGTAAACACTTTATTGTACACAAAAACAGTTACAAAATACATCTATTACAAATAACATATAGGTACAAAGGCGAACTTATCCCTATAAGGGATCTCTTCCAGTTAACCTTTGAGCAATTGAGTGAGTACGAGAAGAAGATAGACAAACTAACACCGTGTACAAAAAGGTATTAAAAATAATAAGACTACTAATAATTACACATATAAACTATGAATACATACACATACATACATATATATATATAATGTAATACAAATATACACATAAATATAAATACATTGTAGATCCAATTCACAAGTCATTGGAAAGCCATAACTTCTTAAGATTCGTCTTGAGCGATGCTACAGATGGAGACTTCCTAAGGGACAGTGGCAATTCGTTCCACAACTTCACAGCGCTCACTGTGAAAGATTTAGCGTACGTACGCTATATTTATATATTTGTATATTTAAGGACATAACTCAATTTATATGGACCAATTTTAGCGATTTTTTAGCAATTAAACGACTTATGCCCTTATGAACGACGTGCATAAAAGATGAACACGACTTATACCATTGTGAACGACGTGCATAAACGAAAAAAGTACGACTTATACCTATGTGAAAGACGTGCATAAACGAAACGAAACGACTTATACCAATTTTTAATATGGTACTTTAGATATTACACGACTTATCAAGTTTGAAATTGGCTACCTAAGGAGTCAAATGTGGCTGTGTAATAGAATGATCATAAGAAAACATTGATGAAATAAATAATTCTCGTTTATTACTATTATCAAATATATCAATATCAACATAAATATCATTGCACTCACTGTCAATGAATGGCAACAGCTCTATTTAGATCCTCCGATTTCTCAACACATATTAGTAACGGAATTTCGGATAATGTCTGTTAAAGTTATACCAAGAAGATTTTCATATCTTCCATGCCTTTTAATTAAAAGCGTACATTTTTCTTTGCAATTCATCAAGTACCGAGACGAATTTAAGAAGCCCAAACTCAGTAGGATTGCGTTATTTTATTATAGAGTTTTGCCTATGCCCACCATCTCTGGCCCCATCATCAGATCAGGTCCATCCTTATTGTAATAAAATTTCCGAGGACTTGAGTTGAAACTATGTATGTTACCTATGTAAGTATATGTAAACCTAATTTCAGCTCAAGTCCTCGGAAAGTGAATTAAATCTTCCTTGAAATATTTTTTAACATACAATATGTAAATATTAATAAAAACTTTTAATAAAGAACGTGTTAATACCTCCTCCATTATTATTCCGTTTGTTATTGTTTTTTTCGTCAAGCTTAGCCCACTTTTATAAACTATCCTCTTAATAAAACACTTCACGAATAGAATGAAAATCACGAGTCGTTGACAAAGTCCAGACTGATGAATTAATTATAATAAAGTAAATAGACACCATACTTTTCTCGATGGATTAATTTACAAAATTTTCAACTTTCTTACCACTTGTATATTTTTGAGTTTAAAAATACAACATAAGTATCATCCTGTCCTGTTCACGTTACTCAGATAATGCAGTGAGATTTAAAAGTTTGTTAAATATTTATTCATAATTCAATAGTGGATGAAAGAGTCATGTCAGAAAACTAAAGTTACGTAGAAACTGTAACTGATTCGATAGGATATTGAAATAAACATGATGATGTCAATAATAATATGTTGAATGTATAATTATATAGGTATAATACAATACCATACATGAGTACGTTCTCTTTATTGGGCACCTCATAACTAAAACATACAGGAGAAATACAACGCAATATATATTTTAAAGATAATTAATTTGAATAACTTCATTCATGGTTAAAGTTTGCATGTAAATAAGTAAAACTTAGCCCAGTTTCAATGAATTAGTCACATTTTCATCAAAAACTAACACCCAGTTAACGCAAGTACCCGCATAAATAAACGTTATAAAAATGATAATGTGATTTAATTTCAACATAACACATTCTTTCTTCTCAAAAAATTAAAATAATACACATTTGCGACTGTGACATGCATAAAGGTGCTATGTAAAAACAGCTAGAAGTGAAAGCTATAGTACAAAATATACATATGCTATGTGGATATTGTAGTGGAAAACTTTTTTCCACTACAATTTCTTCTCACTGGTAAAACTGTTGCCACTTTCTTTCATCCATTGAGTTTAAGGCTTTTATAACTTAAAAAAAGTTAAAATCGAGAGGGGGGTTTTATTAAAACATCAAAGGTTAATTAATGAAATAACTGCGGTACGCAAATAGACCAATAACAAGACGGTATTGGTAGCGAAACTGTCCTATGGCGTTACTTGGTCCGGTGGCACTAAACGAGTTATTCCTTTATGAGCATGTTAGAAAAATGACATAAATGTGTTTATGTCAAAATGGCGCTACTTGGTCCGGTGGCACTACACGAGTTATTCCTTTATGCTCATGTTAGAATCATGGCATAGATGTGTTTATGTCCAAATTCAAAAATATAAGTGTAAATATTTCCTTGGGTTCATGCGTAATTTTGGCTCGACATCATTGATTCCCTTGTTAACGTCTGCAATGCAAAATAAGAGTAACTTATACCTTTTTGAACCTCGACTTATACCCTTTAGCTCATCGAAAAAAGCTAGGTTAGGAGACAGCTAGAGATACGTCCTTTTGATATGTTATGAAGTTTGACGAGCTGATTCCAATGGTGCAATAAAATCCAAAGGGAATAACTCGTCTTATTCCGTTCTACACTGGAGGCACTGATATTACGAAATAAATAAATCTAAATCTAATCTATGATTATGAACACCGCTAGTGTATTCAATACTAGGTATCATACAATTATAAAATCAGATTGAAAAGGCCTTCCAGGACGATTTTGGTCCATCATATCCATACTAATATTATAAATGCGAAAGTGTGTCTGTCTGTCTGTCTGCTACCTCTTCACGCTTAAACCGCTGAATCCATTTTGATGAAATTTGGCATGAAGACAGTTTAAGATCCGAGGAAGGACCTAGGATAGTTTTCATCCTGGAAATTATCCCTAAAAAGATTGAAAAGTGACTAAGTAATTCATGATGACATTGATGACCCTGTAGGAAATGTAATGATTAGTCCAAAAGCACAATTGCTCTTACATTTGCTTAGGCGCTTTTAATAATCCCTTTTATTAATGAAGGTGATTAGGTGGATATCTATCGTGTTGTACGAGGTTGCTTCCATACTTACAAGTTCCACGCGGACGTAGTCGCGGGCAAAAGCTAGTTTAAAATATTTGACCTATCTCAAGGAATTGCGATGTAACGTAATAGCTAAAACACTTTCTAATTGGAATCAAATGAAACAAACAAGTTATGTTCAAGACGCCGCCTGAGGGATAATCCTAAATTTACCTCGATCCATATACTTGTTAATCCGATCATTAGCTATATTTCGCCGAAACGCCTTCAGGAAGAATTTATCTAAGTAACAAGTCTATTTTTAGTAAATAAAATAAATATGAGCTGAGAGAAACTTAAATATAAATAAATTCTACTCGAATATTCGTTCTAACTTCATAGCCAAACACAAAATAATGATGATCGTACAAAATAATGCAAATAGTTTTGAATGATTAATTTATAAAGAGCGTGAACTAGTTTCCTGGACTGACATTAAAAAAGGGGTCCTCGAGTCGAACCATCCCTATGAATGGGTCGGATTTTATTTTGTCGAAATTACAAAGATATGAATATTTATGTCTTTATAATTTCGACGAAATATATAATCTTATGCTCATCGTCCTTATACTGCGTAAACAAATATTAAGTATATCTCATCTTTGTACAGGGATGAAACAGAAACCGGATATAAAAAAAAAATCCAATATCAGGTTTAAATGACAGATATTTATTTACCATATGCGCCATATTTCAATAATTTTACGTGTACCTACCGATATCGAGAAAAAAAGTGTGTGTGTCAGCTCCGACGCACGACTGGAGTTTACTCTTCAGGCCAGGCGCGCACCACGATTTTTTTTTAGTCGCGCGATAATTTTGTCGCAGAAATAAGCGTACTTCTGGGTTTATGAAAATCGTGGTGCGCGCACTCTCATATAAACCCATATCTTGCATTTATGCGACAAAATTATCGCGCGATTAAAATCGTGGTGCGCGCCTGGCCTTAAGAACGATTATAAAATATATACTCAATACTCAATACGTTTATTGCACATAATGATTAGTAAATAGTTTAAGTATCACATTATGTACCCTGTTGGGTGCTGCAAACAAGAACGAGAAGGTAGGCATTTACATAATATTAATATACGAGTATAATATACAGCAAAATTACAATATTTTACAAGGAAAATTTACTTCCGATTGATTTTTAAGAAATTGGAGAGATCATGAGTAGTAACTAATTAAGGAAGCGTGATGTAAAGCGCCCTCGAGCGGCTAGTTTAGTTACTACAGTCTGCAGTGCTACGGAAAAAAACCGTATCTTACTATGAAATCCATACAAAGATACGACCTTTCTACCGTAGTATCGCAATACTTTTTTTTTTATCTATTAATTAAAGAGCTTTGATCATTTTTATGAACATGCCAGCTCCAGCAGGCCTAATACACAACATCATTCATCTAAAAGACATAGATAAATAAAAACATAAACCGTATAAACTTACAAATAACATGTACACGAAAACAACTAAATTTGTATACACTATTTACATAAAAAAAAACTGTATACAAATTTAGCCGATTCCGATAAGGGTTCCGCCAATATTGAATTGAACATTACATTCAAGAAAGATCTGGTATTAGACCTAGCCATTTACATTAGACAAAAACAAACGTACAAAATCACCTTCCTTAAAAAAATCCTTAAATAAATCCAAAATCTCCTTAACAACAACTCCAAACAGCGTTTTGAACTTCTCCTCCCAACTTTCGGTAGAAAACAAAATATCCTTCGTCTTCGCAACCAGCCTTTCAAAAGTAATACGTCTCTTCTTCTTGTCCTTATTTTGTCTTTTATCTTCCATATCAGCCCCCCGCTCAATAGTAGGCTGATTGACCAATAGACACTCGGACCTCTTCACATCTGTTACTCTTTTTGAATTCCGCGGCTTACGAACCTCTTGTTGTGGCTCGCTCTCTAATCTGTACTGACTTACTGATCGCTGGCCCTCAGCCTGACAGACAGAATCTTCAGACTCTTTAGATTGTAACGGCTTCGACAAAACAGCATCTCTATATGACTTTCCAAAACTTAAGTCATTCTCAAAAACAGATGGCGCATCCTGACTACAAACATCCGTATCCTTTTTTTCCTTATTTTGCATATACAACCAAAAAGCCCGTTTATATATACATCCCTCAGCAGACATAATCCTGCGAATTTCTTACTCCTTCACAAAAACCGGGCACGACTTATCTAAGGCCATATGGCTGCCTTTACAATTAATGCATCTAAAAATAGTCGTTTCGCAATTGGCATGCTCCCCGCCGCATTTCGGACAAGTAACTTTAGTAGTAGGACAAAACCTGCTCAGATGACCGAACTTCCAACATATTGAACATTGGGTAACCGGGAAAGTGTACTGATTTACCTTAAATCGGCAACCGTAGGCATAAACATATGGCGGTAAAGAAGTTCCCTTAAAACACAGACGAATAGCTGCAGCCTTAACCCAACGCCCATCATGATCCAAACGGTTTAGTCTACATATTGACAAAATGTCTTCAGACCCTTCAATATTCTTTAAAAATTCGTCTTCCTCAACCTCCAACTCAACCTGCCTTATAATTCCATAAGTGCAGCATGCCATATTAGACCAATAAGAACGTCTCGTCTCATTGTTAAACTCCTGAGAAGCCAGAAGCTTCTCCGCATCATCCTTAGAGTTAAACTGTATGCGAACTTTACGTGGACCCATAAACTTGACGGATAAAATTCCTTTTATACCCTTAAATTGCAGCAACTTTGCCAAACCAATCTGTTTCGGTAAATCTTCTTTTGACACTATATAAACTTCAAATAGCTTGTCAGGCACAGGCACACCGTCCGGCTCCAGCTGCGTTTTGGCGGTTGCTAAAACCCGCAAGCGTTTAGGTTTCCTGCCTATTGTGATAAAACTATCACTACAACCACAGCTTTCGTCGCTCAGACCACAAGCACGCTTCACCGCTATATGCCGCACATCCGACATGGACTCAGCGTCCGATACAATATCCGATTGACTCGGCCCTGCCTTACTATCAAACTCCACTTCAGATAGCCACGACGGAGCTGCCCGCTGCCCACATTCTAAAAGTGACGTATCACTCACGACACCTCGACTTGACTCACTCATCGCAAAAACAGCGAAAAGGACTCTAAAACTGAATTAACTTATAAATAAAATAAAATTTGATAAAATTTTCAACCGTCGCCTTTGACAACCAAACGTCAATCCTCGCAATACTTATATTTTTGGAACGTATTTGCCGTGCTAATTTAAAAAGTCGTATCTCAGTATACGATCGGGGTAAAAATACGACTTCTTAATTTAGCAGGTCATGCGTTAAGCGTTATAGACTAAGCTCCCGATATAAAATGACCTTTACAGAGATGTTTATTTGATGAAATGTATTTTATATTTAGTTTAAAATGACAATAAATATATTGCATATGGGTTGCATAACAAATTTTAGTCCGGGGTATGTTTAGTTTAAAATTAAAAAAATTTTTTTTTACATTTCACCGATTTGATTATTAGATAAATTCATAATTAAATAATCTTTAATTTTATTTAATTTCAATTCAACAATCAGACCTTTGCAAAATGCTAGTAGGTATAGATTTACCTGTTTATACCTGGCTACCCAATAGTTGTGACGGGAAAAGAATAGGCAACCTAACGTTTGCATATTCTATGGGCTTCATACTTTCGATTGGTATAGAATTTATCTAATATTAATCAAACCGGTGAAATGTTTAAAACAATTTTTTTTTATTATTAATTAAACATACCCTGGACTAAAATTTGTTAGGCAACCGATATGCAATATAATTATTGACATATTAAATTAAATATAAAATACACTTCATCAAATAAACATCTCGGTGAAGGTTATTTTATATCGGGATCTTAGTCTATAACGCGTAACGCATAACCTGCTAAATTACGAAGTCGTATTTTTACCCCGATCGTATACTGAGATACGACTTTTTAAATTAGCACGGCAGATACGTTCGATTTTACACCCCATATTTTTCATACCCCGGGCTTATATATGAAAATCGATTCTTAAGGAGTAAACTCCAAAAAATATTTTTAGCGCAGTCTCTCTACTAGTTCAAAATCCATCCGGCCTAAGCCTAACATACTTAGCTCGGATTTTTAATGGGCAGTAGGGACCCCTAAAACTACATAAAAAAGTAAAAAATAAAATCAGGGATCAATTTTAGCTACGTGTTCTAGAAGAAAATCAGGGGGTGAGATAAAAAAAGATATTAAATATCAATTTGCCGTACGCTTTTGATACAAAGGTTAATAATATTGTGAAGAAAAGAAATTCTGCAACGTAAGCGGGATTGAAACTCGCGCTCTTATTTTTCCAGTCTAGTGTTTTTTTTTCCAAAATAAGCACTATTCAATAGATAAATTAAAATTTTCCGTACCCGTATGTCACAGCAACCCGAGTAACTCTCTGCAAAGCGTGAAAATTCAAGGCCTCCGTTTCTAATTAGGTTCTAAGTCAAACAGCCGGCAGGTGAGGCATTTGAAACGGATAGGTATGCCCCAATTAGCAACGTTCGGGAAGTACAGTCAGCATAAAATATCTACTGCGAACCCTTCCAAGCTTTTTTTATTCAATTTTAATAAAGAAATACCGAGAGGTTTAGACATCTTTTGATTATATAATCCAAATTGTTGAGGTAATTAAATAAACACCTTTTTGAACGCTATTAAGTTCCGTTTTGTTATTATATATCAATATTATATGATTATATTGATAGTGATTTTTTTGATTTTCTATAGGATTTTGTTAAGGCCGTCACTTGCCCGAAAAAGTAAACGTTTTGGTGGAACGACTCATCATTATCATTACCTGTTCGTCTAGCACAACACCACTCGTCAGTGTCTCCCAGTACTAAAGTATAAAATAGGTAGGTAGTACGAGAGGGAGTCGCATGTCACAGCTATGGCCGTCACCGGTTGTCATTATGTAATTTCAATCAAAGGTTGTATTTTACGATCCGTCATCATTACCGATGCTCTAGTTACTAGAATATGATATGAATGTGCCTTGTAGGGGGCTTATTCACCCTGTGCCTCTCAAGAACCCGTTTTAACCTGTGGACGTAACCATATTTGGATGTTATATCTGGTCCACACTACTCGCGAAGTTGACCGAGGTTGGGCGAGGCGAAGTTGGCCGTGGCCACTGGACCATCGGAGCGATCCCGCCCGTCTTGGAGAGATGGGTCGGAAGAAAGGAGGGGTTTCTCTCCTTCCACCTTGCACAGCTCCTTTCGGGGCACGGCTTCCGATATAATATTAATAGAGCGCTTATAATTCAAAAAAGAGCAATTCGTACTATGTTTCGCTTACCTCCATGGGTTTCATGTAGACATTATTTTAAAGAACTAAATATTCTCACTGTTGAGTACAGGTCTCAACAGGGCGGCTTCTTCGGCTCAGCTCGCAGTGGACTGTATACGATGATCGTTCGTGGATCTTCCTGTAACAGCTTGTTCGGTTCGGGTTCGGTTCGGTTCTGATCGGTTCTGTTCAGTTCTGGATCAGCTTGAAGGTTCAGGTTCGGTTCGGTTCTGTTTTCGCCGAAAACGGGCCGCGACGTAGTCCAAACGTAAGGACACGTAGACGCGACGTAGATCGGGCCGCGACGTAGTACACACGTAGTATACGTAAACGCGACGAGGTTCGGACGCGGGGTACGGACGCGTGATGCACGGGGCGCGACGTAGACCGCAACGTAGATCCGCCGTAGATTCGTCGTAGGCGCAACGTAGACCGACGTAAACGCGACGTGAATGTGGTACGGCGTAGCGATGGACGCGTCCAAGTATTCGGAGCTCAACTGACGGACAGGACCTCGACGAATAACTTGGACCGACGTGCAGGCTGGAGCTCTTGAAACTGTAGGCAGGATCTTGTAGAGTAGAGAGTAATAAAACTGGTTCTTCGGTAGTGCATACATTTATTTCTTGTTCACTTATTATATAAAATTCGAGGCTCAGTTCGCCAGACATAACTCCCGTAAGCGGAATAATCTTATTGGGAACCAATCAGAGTCGAGGGAGCGTTCATTTCCCCTCGGGAACGCCCCTTTCGGTCAAGAGTGTTCATTTTTAATTCTAAATGTTCCAAAACCTGCTCCTCGCTCTGATTGGTTCTTCAGTTTCAGGCTCTGGACAATAACGGTCGTTTTTTGGCTTATCAAAATTGCTTATTAATTAACATATCTCGGCTAATTATAGTCCGATTAACATTACACATATCCCGTTCGACGGGGCTCAGTAAGGGCTCTTAGGTTCTATCTGAACCTTAGGGTTCAGGTAACAGGGTTCAACTATACGTCGTGTATAGTGGGCAACTTTTGTGAATAGGAATCTTGCAGGATTGTTCCTGTCGATTCCTACTTACATTTGCTTACGGGAGGGGTTCATATTATGTACTTTCGTTACAGGGGGTTCGGGTCTACTCTTATATACCAAGGGTTCGATTGTCCCTTATGTATTTGAGGCGGTAGGTGGCCTTATGTAACCGGATTGTAAAACTTTTACGTTTTACGTTAAGCTCTGTTACGGTTCACGTGGTCGAGTTACATAGGCTCTTTTACCGCCCCGGGTGTTTCATGACGGGGTGCTACGTCCCCGGCCCATTTACCTGTGGTTTAATAAGGGTTTCGTTACGCCTTATTTAACCAGTACCTTATGGACCGTGGGTGCGACTGATTTACCGGTAGGATTGGATGATTTATGTTAGGGTTCTTATAGCATCTTTTATGTGCTTTATATTAAGTATATAAGGATCATTGAGTATATATGGATCTTATGACAGCTTTTATGTGTCTAACTTATGACTATGAGATCTTTTACAATATATTAATCAGTCTTATTCTAACTTAACCTAGTACATAAGTGACGTCACGGCGTTACATTGGGTTCGCTGTCGGCGTGGTTGCTGGCGTTCTCAACATCCTCCCCTCGGTCGCTGCATGGCGGCGACCTTCTGTTGACGGGTAGAACAGCCAGCTTCGTCGTCGGCCTCCGGAACACGCCTCCTCTCGTTCGGACGTCCACGTTGCGTGTGATGCCATCGGGTCCCGGGTAGACTGCTTCGACGATGCCTCTTGGCCATGTGTTTCTTGGCAGGTTCGGGTCGGCGATCAAGACATAGTCGCCGACCGCTATGGCGGTCTCCCGGGGGTTTGAGGAGCCCCGGGGTGCGAGCAATGGGATGTACTCGCGTAGCCATCTTCGCCAGAAAGAGTCGGCGAGTGCTTGGCTGGCGCGCCAAGCTTTTCTTTCATTTTCTTCGCAGGGGCCAGTGGTAGGGACCCCCGACGGTCCTCCCAGTATGAAGTGGTTCGGTGTGAGCGCCTCGGGGTCATCGGGTTCGACGCTCACGTGGGTGAGAGGTCGAGAGTTCACGCAGTGCTCGACCTCGGCGAGCAGCGTCTTGAATATCTCCTCCTTGGGCGATCTTGTGTTCAGTGTGGCGGACAGCGCGGTTTTGACGGTCCGCACCATCCGCTCCCAGGCGCCGCCTTGGCGCGGCGCTCCCGGCGCGATGAACCTCCAGTCCATGCGGTGTAGCTGCCCGTGTTCCTGCAGGGCGGGCAGCCATTCGACGTAGGCGGCTCGCAGCTCGGAGTCGCAGCCTCTCAGGTTCGTCCCGTTGTCCGAGTACATGACAGCGGGCCATCCGCGCCTGGCTCCCAGCCGGCGCAGCGCCATCACGGCGCTGTCGGTTGACAGCGTATGCACCACCTCGAGGTGCACGGCGCGGGTAGTGAGGCACGTAAACAGTGCCACCCATCGCTTCTCGGTCCGCCTGCCGATAGTGACGGCTAGCGGGCCGAATAGGTCCACCGCGCAATAGTGGAATGCGCGGGTGAACGGCTGTAGGCGGGCCGCGGGCAAGTCGCCCAGCGGCGGGTCGCGCGGGCGCGCGCGCCGCAACACGCAATACATGCATGTCCGGGCCACGCTCCGCACCGATGGTCGCAAGTGCAAGATCCAAAATTGCTGCCTGAGATCATTAACAACAGTTTCGTTAAATGCATGGTGCGCTCGCTTATGAGCGCGCAGTATCAGTAGTCTCACGTACGGGTTGCGGCCGTCTAGTATGACGGGCTGCTTGTTGACGGATGGCGGCGCTGCGTTTATGCGCGTCCGCATGCGCATTAATCCGTCGTCGTGCAGTTGCGGATCGAGTTCGTATAGCCTGCTACTGCGGGCTAGCGGCTCCCCTCGTGAGAGAGCCCGTAGTTCGTCAGCGAAGTCCCTCCTCTGCGCCCATTGCATCCACAGGTGCTCCGCTGAATTGAGGTGTCGTACCTCTAATGGGACTCTCACCTTTCTTTTTAGTCGTTCGATGAACTGCAGAGTTCGCGCTGTAGCTCCAATCAGTCGGTCGAAGTTCGAAAATCGCTCTATTTTCGGTAGTGGCGGGTCGACGACCTGTGCCACATTACATACCTCGATTATTTCGTGCGGTATCTCCGTCGTATCTCGCTGCTCTTGCGGCCATTGCGCCTCCGGCAGTCGTAAGAAATCCGGACCTGTGTACCAGCGGTCGGTGTTTCTTACGATACGCTGCGGGTCCGCGCGTGTCGCGTCGTCGGACGGGTTGAGGCGGGTCGGGACCCACCTCCATTGCTCGATCTCTGTTAACTCGGCGATCTCGCCGAGTCGGTGTGATACAAATGTACTGTACCGGCGTGCATTGTCTCGCACCCATTGCAGTACTGTTCGACTGTCTGTCCACAGCACAATCTGTTCGGCAGCTACTCGATGCGCTTCGCGCAGTGTTTGCGCTAATCGCGCACCTATAAGCGCAGCTTGTAGTTCGGCTCTCGGTATCGATATCGGGCGAATGGGCGTGACCTTTGCCCTCGCCGTGATCAACTGCACACGTACCGGCTCGTGAGGTCCTCCCTCGGTTCTCCAGTAGGCTGCGGCTGCGTATGCTTGCTCGGAGGCATCTACAAATATATGTAATTGGTGTCTCTTACCTCCCCCCGTGTACAAGCATCGCCGTGGTAGCCGCAGCGCCGTAACATATTCTATGTTACTGAGCCATTGTAAAAATAGCTCCTTCTCGTCGTCCGGCAATGGCTCGTCCCAACCTAATTTTAAAATACAAATTCGCTGCATTTGTATTTTTGTGGTAACGGTGTATTGCGCTATTTGCCCCAATGGGTCGAAGACGGACATTACCGCGCTCAAGGCCTCCCTTTTTGTTGGCCCTCGGTTCAGGTTCCGCACGTCGGCCGGGACTCGTACCATTGCCGTGTTGAAACCTAACTCGTCGGTTTCGGCGTTCCAAAACATACCTAATACTTTCTGCTCTTTAGATCCCAGGTTCTTTGGTTCGTCGGATCTCTGCGCTATAGGTATCCGCTCTAATATCTTTTTAGAGTTCGACGTCCAGCCGCGCAAGTTGAAGCCGGCGTGGGCGTGCGACGCGATGATTTGCACCGCGGTCTCGGCCGCCGCGTCTTCATCGTCGTAAGAGGTCACGAGGTCATCCATGTATGTATTATGTGTAATATCGTACACGGCTGCTGGGTAGGTGTCCGCGTTGTCCTCCGCGTTCCGGTTGCGGACACTGTGTGCTAGAAATGGCGAAGATTTCGTTCCAAACAACACGCTCGTTGTTTTATATACCTTCGGCGGCTGTTGGCGGTCCGATCCCCGCCACAGGAATAACTGCGATACTTGGTCCTCGGGTCTCAGCTTTATTCGCAGGAACATCTCCTGTATATCCGCCGTAGCGGCGTACGTACCCTCACGAAAACGCAGCAGTATTCCCGTCAATGACTGTAGTAAGTCGGGTCCTTCTAGCAGCTCGTCGTTCAAGCTGGTTCCCATCGATGTCGCGTGCGCGTCGAATACTAGACGGACGCGATCGGGCTTGTTCGGGTTTCTTACCGCAAAGTGCGGCAAAAACCATGCCTTAGGGCTCGTTAGGTCACCTAAGTGCGGCTCTGCATAACCTTTTTCGATTAGGTTATTTACCTGTGCTGTATATTCGTGCGCGAAGTCGGGATCCCGGTCCATACGCTGCTCCAAGTTGCGTAACCTTTTGTACGCCATGTTGTAGCTGGGAGGCAGGTTCGGTTCGTCGGTCCTCCACAGCTGTCCTACTTCGTACCGGGGTCCTTCGATGCGTCTTACCGTTTCGTTAAACAGCTTTGTTGCTCGTTCGTCTAGGGGGCTCGCTTTATCTATCAGTTTCACCCCTAACGCGTCGATGTCGAAATATCGCCTCATCATCGCGTTCAGCTCCTTGTCCGGCTCCGTCATGTGCATGACTACTTCACCGGCCCTTACCGTTCTCGGTGCTGAGCCGTAAATGCACCATCCTAGACGGCTGCGTACGGCTAGCGGCTCACTCGTCTTCCCCGTTCGGGCCTCTAACGGCAGTGTTAGATGCCAATGATCTGCTCCTATTAAAATTTTAGGTATCACATTAGTATAGCACGCTTCGGCTAGATCGGCCAAGTGTGGCAGGCGCACTATACTGTCGCGCGGCATTGTCTGCTCCCTAATGCCTAAGCGCGGCACGGTTCTGAGCTGCATACTGTACGACGGGCCTCCGTCGGCGCCTCGTACAGTTGCTTCGACTCGTTGGCTCGGCTGGTTCAGGCATAGCGCTCCTACGCCTTGTATTAGTAGCGGCGCTTGAGGTCCCTCTAGACCCACTTCGCTCGCTAGCTCCTGATCGACGATAGAGATTGTCGATCCCTCGTCGACCATCCCGTAACACAGTACCTCCTTCTTGGGACCGCGCAGTATTACGGGCATGATTTTCAACATCACCTTGTTTAATTCATTGTGTGACGTCATAGCGATCGTCTCTCGCTCTTGTATGGGCTCTGCGCGGCGGCGTGCCGGCGCTGTGTTCGGTTCGCTGGGCGGCGCAGTGTAGGGCGCGCTCGCGGGGGCGGGCGCGCGCGACTGCGGCGGGCGGGCGTTATTGTCGGCGCTGTTTGTACTCACATTTGACGCAGTTCGGTTCGGTTCGTGTAGTATTGCATGATGTGAGTGTGGACAGCCAGGTACACTGCAGCCTTTTGCAGTGCACGTATCACGACGATGTTTTTGGTTCATACACTTAAAACAAACGTGATTTACCCGTGCCCATTCCCATCTCGCTCGTATGGGCATACTTAACAGTTTGCGGCACTCGTTCGTTCGGTGACTATTGCCGCAGCAATAGCACGCTTCCACTCGTTCCGTGGCGAATGTTTGGGCTCGTGTAGGTTGTGCTCGCTGTATCGCGCCGCTCGTTCCCCGGTTCGGGTATGTCGTTCGTCGGGGAGGTTGCGGTTGCGTGGACGCGTTATGCGCGGGTCTGCGTGACGGCGCTCTCGCGTGCGAGTATAATAACTCCGCGTCACTCTCGTCCATTAAGAATTCGGCTAGCAATATTATTTCGCACTCACCGCCTTTTACGTTGTCTTTTGCGAAGGAGCACCACCTCGACCGTAGATGCGGGCTTAACCTGTCGGTTATCTCCCGTATCAGTAACGGGTTGCCGCCGTAGTTTCGACGGTCTAGATCGACCAATGTCGATACAATGTTCATTACCTTTATTGCGAAGGTGTTCAGGTCGGTGGCGCTCGGTCCGAGTGACGGCAGGCGTTTAAGCTCCTCTAGAGCTCGGTCGACTAGCAGGTCGGTTCTGCCGAAATTCTTTTTCAGGACTCTAATTATTAGATCGGGGTTCGACGTCGACGCGAGCATGTGCTGCACGCACTCTCGCGCCTCGCCTTTCAGCGCAGCTCGTAGACGGGCGACGTTCTCGTACTCCGTGAACTTGTACCTTTTTGTTGACTCTGCAAAACTGTGGTAAAAGGTCAACCACTCAGCGGGGTGTCCGGAGTACGCAGGCAACTCGTACACTTGTCTCGGCGGAGGGCGGGCCATCGTCTGTAGATGGTCGGCTAACCGATCTATCGCCTGAGATCGGCTGGAGGATCGTTCTCGGGAGGTGCGGGTCTCGCGTTCGGCTCGCTCGGGCGTGACGGTGCGACGCCTCCCTGGCGTCGGGTCATCGCGGTAAGCAGCGTCACTTACCTCGTGGTGTGTAAGCCACGCATTGATCCTCCGCTTCGATTCCTCCGCTGTCTCTGCCGCCGGACGTCCGGACTGCGATCCGCCGGCCTGTGAGCCCTCCGCTTCGATGCGATGCAGTTCGGTGTCCAGCCTCTTCTTGACAAGCTCTTCCTCCAGTCGCAGTTGTTGCCGCTTGATTTCGGCAAGCCGCTCTGCTGCCTGTAGTTCCGCTTCTTTTTTCCGCGCCTCCGTAGTGCTGCTGGTTCTCGATGTAATCGACGGCGCGCGGCGTTCGTCGATTTGGAATCGCACTTGTTCGAGAGCTCGGTCTCTATCGAACGTGCGGGGTTCGCGCGGTACGGGTGTCGCGGGTCGCGGGATCGGTGCGCGGATCGTGGGGTCAAAGGCCGCGTACGCGAGTGACGTCATAGCCGCGCGGGGCTCGCGTGTATCGGCGGTACGCGGCGCGTGCGTCAGACGGGACGCTAAATGTTCGCCGGTCGGTGTCGAGTATCCGACGGCTGTGGGTTCTTCGGGTTCTTTTTGGTTCAGACTGGTTCTGCGCAGGTGTTCGTCCAGCTTTGCCCGCCATTGGAGCGTGTCGTCCATCTGTGGCGGTGACTCTGGCGATGTCCTCTTCTCGGGCTGCATGCCCGGGGCGCGTGTCTCGCTCGTTCGCGGACGTGCTCCCAGCAGCTCTGCAGACGTCTCGCCGGAGGTTCGGGTCGGTTCGGTCGGCGGGTCGTCGTGCGAAGTTGCTTCACTCGTCTGCTTCCTGGTCTGCACCATGGTGGTTCGGATGTTCTGGCTCGAAAATCCGGCTCTCGAATGACCAACGCTGTTGAGTACAGGTCTCAACAGGGCGGCTTCTTCGGCTCAGCTCGCAGTGGACTGTATACCTTGATCGTTCGTGGATCTTCCTGTAACAGCTTGTTCGGTTCGGGTTCGGTTCGGTTCTGATCGGTTCTGTTCAGTTCTGGATCAGCTTGAAGGTTCAGGTTCGGTTCGGTTCTGTTTTCGCCGAAAACGGGCCGCGACGTAGTCCAAACGTAAGGACACGTAGACGCGACGTAGATCGGGCCGCGACGTAGTACACACGTAGTATACGTAAACGCGACGAGGTTCGGACGCGGGGTACGGACGCGTGATGCACGGGGCGCGACGTAGACCGCAACGTAGATCCGCCGTAGATTCGTCGTAGGCGCAACGTAGACCGACGTAAACGCGACGTGAATGTGGTACGGCGTAGCGATGGACGCGTCCAAGTATTCGGAGCTCAACTGACGGACAGGACCTCGACGAATAACTTGGACCGACGTGCAGGCTGGAGCTCTTGAAACTGTAGGCAGGATCTTGTAGAGTAGAGAGTAATAAAACTGGTTCTTCGGTAGTGCATACATTTATTTCTTGTTCACTTATTATATAAAATTCGAGGCTCAGTTCGCCAGACATAACTCCCGTAAGCGGAATAATCTTATTGGGAACCAATCAGAGTCGAGGGAGCGTTCATTTCCCCTCGGGAACGCCCCTTTCGGTCAAGAGTGTTCATTTTTAATTCTAAATGTTCCAAAACCTGCTCCTCGCTCTGATTGGTTCTTCAGTTTCAGGCTCTGGACAATAACGGTCGTTTTTTGGCTTATCAAAATTGCTTATTAATTAACATATCTCGGCTAATTATAGTCCGATTAACATTACACATATCCCGTTCGACGGGGCTCAGTAAGGGCTCTTAGGTTCTATCTGAACCTTAGGGTTCAGGTAACAGGGTTCAACTATACGTCGTGTATAGTGGGCAACTTTTGTGAATAGGAATCTTGCAGGATTGTTCCTGTCGATTCCTACTTACATTTGCTTACGGGAGGGGTTCATATTATGTACTTTCGTTACAGGGGGTTCGGGTCTACTCTTATATACCAAGGGTTCGATTGTCCCTTATGTATTTGAGGCGGTAGGTGGCCTTATGTAACCGGATTGTAAAACTTTTACGTTTTACGTTAAGCTCTGTTACGGTTCACGTGGTCGAGTTACATAGGCTCTTTTACCGCCCCGGGTGTTTCATGACGGGGTGCTACGTCCCCGGCCCATTTACCTGTGGTTTAATAAGGGTTTCGTTACGCCTTATTTAACCAGTACCTTATGGACCGTGGGTGCGACTGATTTACCGGTAGGATTGGATGATTTATGTTAGGGTTCTTATAGCATCTTTTATGTGCTTTATATTAAGTATATAAGGATCATTGAGTATATATGGATCTTATGACAGCTTTTATGTGTCTAACTTATGACTATGAGATCTTTTACAATATATTAATCAGTCTTATTCTAACTTAACCTAGTACATAAGTGACGTCACGGCGTTACATTGGGTTCGCTGTCGGCGTGGTTGCTGGCGTTCTCAACACTCACGGTACCCAGTTTGTATGTCTTAGTGCTGCTCACAAAATTCCTCAAAAATGAGACTAGTGAAGAGCAATGTGAACGCTTACTAACGCGTACTAAAAACAGGAGATTTCCTCTTTGTCCTAGACTCAAGGTCGTAGCACATTCTGCTAGTCACCAAGCCGTAATACTTTTTATCTACGCACATATCATTAGTGCTCTAAAATGCGTTCAGAAACCGTAGGAAATGACCAGCATTACTACAACCAATTTTACTATGAGAACTTTCTTATCTGTGGCAGTAGGTAAAATTTGTACTGTAATGTTATAACGCTATCAATTTTTGTAAGGTTATGAGTTTAAATTTGGAACAGCTGTCAAAACTGAAGTAGGTCTCTATTCTAGTATCCATAGATATTAATATTGTTATCGATACGAAACGTCAATTCAGTATGTTTTTTTATAAAAACCGCACGACATTTGATCTCGAGTGACATGAGAATATGGATACATTCGTTTGTAGGTATATGATTTAGAAAAAAAAACATTCGTCTTGACGGAGGTCCGAATTGCCGCCATTATTGTTGTCATTTGTTTGTTGGTTCTTTGCTGTGATAAGTTTATTGTAATTCACATTTTAGTTGAAAATATTGTTTCAATGTAAATGTAAATTACAACTATTACATTAAATAATCTGTTTATGTATTTGTTCAGATTTATTTCTTACTGCATTAGTATATGTCGTTTTTAGATATTTTACAGGTAGCACTAGTGGTGCTGGTCATTTCCTTATGGCTTCTGAACCCATCTTAGAGTACTTATGATATGTGTGTAGATAAAGTAGTGTATACAACTGTACATAATTAGGCCTTAAAACACTCGTGTGATCCTATTATGAAACTCGCTGACGCTCGTTTCATAAAACCACACTCGTGTTTTAATGCCTCTCATTATGTATCAGTTGCATAAACTACTATTAACAGACTGCCTATGGAACTAAAAAACATTACGAACGACTCGCTGTTTCATAGGGAATTGAAAACATTTTTGTTGAGAGGTTGCTTTTACAGTGTTGATGATATATATATATATATAGACGATAAGTAAATGTGTAAATGTGTTAGATGGGCTGAGTATTTTTATATTTTAATTTTGTCACCTAAATGCTTTATCCTAATTGTTATGTTAATTTTAATTTAAAACTGTATTTCAAACACAATACCTGCATTGTTTATGAATAAAATACTATGACTATGACTATGACTATGGCTGCTTCGGCAAATACCTGAGCAGGGTGGCAGGACGGGAACCGACAGCGGTATGCCACGAGTGCGGCGCCGCTGAAGACACGGCGCAGCACACGCTGGAGGTGTGCCCAAGTTAGGCGGAGCAGCGGGCCGCACTCGTGGCCTTGGTGGGGAACGACCTCTCCCTGCCTGCCGTGGTAGAGGCCATGGTAGGCAGCGACAGGTTGTGGAAGGCGATAGCCTCCTTCTGCGAGGATCTGATGGCGCAGAAGGAGGCAGCGGACCGTGGAATAGAGGACGATCCGGCCTCACAGCCAATGCGCCGCAAACGCGTGGGGCGACGGCCGCTGGCCTACGACCGCTGGCTACCCCCATAAGGGTACCTGTGGGCGACAGACACGGGGACGTCTGTCGTCTACATGAAGGTCTCCGAGCGGTAGGCGGTCGTATATCGGCACCTCTATAACAAGGGCAGGGTTGAGCAGTGCTTCCCGGATACGGATCCGAAGCTCGGACGGCCGCTGGCAAGGTTGCGGTAGTATGCGAAGAGCGTTTCCCGCGATCTTGCCTATAGCACAGAGGCGGCATATGGAGGGGTTTTTAGTGGGTACACCATAGGCCTCATTAGCCAGTATGGGAGTCCCACATAAACACCGGGGTCCATCCCCGCACCCTGGTGGTTTGCGTAATGCATATTCTCCTCCCAAAAAAAAAAATGTGTGGTGCCGCAAATAGACTATCCCATGCTGACTGTACAAATAGTTATGTATGTGTGTGTGGAACAGGAAACTAATGAGGCTTTGATGGTTGATAATACGTATTGCTACTATTTGTGGGGTTCCAAATACCCCCTACTTTTAAAATGCGCACTCAAGCATATTTATATTTTTGAAGGATTTTATTATAGGCATTAATTGATTTTTACCCGACTTCTAAAAAAGGAGGAATGTTCGACTGTACCTCTGTATTTTTTTAATGTATATCCACCGATTACTCCTCCAATTGTGGACCAATTTTAAAACCTCTTTTCTTATTTGAAGGAGTATACTGCTGAGGTGGTCCCATTATAACCGAGTTGGGATCTGATGATGGGATCCCAGGGACATCAAGGGCAAAACTCAAATTTTATGGGCATTCATAATGTTTTTCATATACTTTATGATGCTATTTAAGTATTTGCATATGGTAGTCATCATCTTTCTATGCTGAGCTGATGATGGAAGGTATAACTCCTTAACGGTTAGGACTTAGGGTATAATTCAAACGAGGTGCATGCAAACAAGACCTCCACGATCGATCGCCCCGCCATATTTAAGTATTATATTTGAATCACTAAAATTTGAAAAAATATAACAAAAAGAACCGACTTCTGAAAAATTGAGGATTGGCACCGACTTCAAAAAGTGATTCAAATGTAATCTGTACATGAACGGGTTACTTTTGGCTTTTCAGTTTTTTTGGAGTCGGTTCTTTTTTTGTTAATATATTTTTTTTGGGGCATTTGATGTTTTGTTTGAGATTGAAAATTACTATTTTCGTTGATTTCGTTATAAAATTATTTCGAGTAATTACAGTGCAGCGATTTCACTGTGCACTTAAAAGATGATTATAATATAATTTGTTAGTAGGTATCGGCACAGATTAATATAATAGTTCTTCGAAGTATGCCAATTCGAGTGTGCCAAATATAACATTTGAACTGTATTATTAGGGGAAATCTCATACTTCATTACATACACGGTTCTTAATGTGCTTTGAACTCATAAAATTCGTGAGTACCTAAGTGAGTTCATAAAATTCATAAAATTCATTGACGTGGCGTCGAGCATAGTCTTGGTAAAGCCAAAGCATTTTTTTTTGTTTCAATATCAGTAGAATAAAATTCCCAAATACCTTTAAATTGGCAACCCGATAGTATTCAAGTTATATGAATAACACGTCACTTTGTTGCGTATAAAGCGAGTTCTAAGTAGGTACCTTATTATGAGATATACGGGCCAGATACCTCTTAAGGTGTGTACGGCCTTCGACTTGGTCGGAAGAACGCTTCGTTTATTCAAATGCAAACTATTGGTCCACATGCTGCGCGCTAACATCCAAATCGGACGACAATAAGCATTTTGCTGGCCTAGGCCACGCGTGTTCCCGTAAACAGCTATCCGATAACCGCATTAACGCTGTTACGTCGCAAACAGATTGAATGCGCTGTCCATTACCGTCTGCATGACGGGGATTGATCGATCATGAACATTTGGATGCCATTTTTGCAATTTCATCGCGTGGGGGACAGGGGCTCATCGAAATTATCGTATTTCGGATGTTATTCGAAGAGATGTTGGTAATATTTGGCAGTATTTTTTTGGTATTTTTTGAGAAAATAGGTTTATATTTTTTGACAATATACATGTAACTTTTAAAATTCTTATTGCAAATTCCCATAGTAGGATTACGGAACTTTTGCATACTTAGCATATTTGTTTTTTAATGTTTTTATAATTTCACCTAATTTCAGTCACTTATTTGAAACAGAAAACGGAAAGACATTAGCGCGCACCAATCTAATCGACTTCGTTTTCCGAATTTTTCGGGAAACACTAAGCTAGTTTTAAAACGATATGACTTGCTAGCCCGGTCGATCACGTCACCTCGCCCCATGATCAATTGCGGTGCACTATATAGGTCAAACAACCAATAAAACACGATTCTCAGGTGGCATTTCCGACAGTCAAAAGAGAGAACAGTCCGTTCTATTTTATTATGTATCTAAAAGTATAATGACCCAATCCTTTACCAGCACTCGTGCAGTAATAGTCATTTACCCGCCGGTGATATATATCCACTTGCGTCAAACGCAGTGATAAATGTCGTAATTAGTGTTTGCTGCGTCTAATGTACCGGAGACAACGTGTCCCGCTCTAGCAACAGGTTAGCGTGGCTTGAGCGTTTTAAACTAAATGATAACATTAACACCTGGGAGAGAATAACGTTTCAAGGTTCTAATGAGCTGTTGTAAATGAAGTCATCTATACTATTATACAATTATTTTATGAAACATGTAATGTCTCATTATTTTTAATGTGGGTACGCCTCAATTTTTCTATATTGTACCAATGATACAAAGATATATTGTACCAAAAGACCGGGAATCAAAACCAGTACTTCTGATTTACCGGTCCAGCGTGTTAACCTCTCAACCACCCTAACGCCAGATAACCTCTCGATTTTTTCCTTATGCTTCGTGTGACGATCTTTGCATTGGTTATTTAAGGGTGGTGAAGAGGTTAACACGCTGGACCAGTAATCCCGAGGTACTGGATTCGATTCTCGGTCTCTTCCGCCAGGTTACGCATTTTTTTTTCTTTTTTTGCTTTGATCTTCGTATCTTAATTGTTCAAATTAAATGTCCCTACATTGATGATGTCAGATAAAAATGAAGCGCTAAAGGAGGATGGGCAAAACGTACAAAAACAGCGTCACAACGTCCTTTGATGCTAAGCGTAAAACTCAGAAACGGTTGGACTAATTGAGTTAATTTATTTTTGAATATTTCTTGAAGTTCGAGAAACGTGTTATGAGGAGAAAATTCGGAAAAAATCCCCGGTAAAACGAATAAAATTAGAAAATAGAATAAAGATCCTTTTATAAGCATTCAAAACGTGTTTGTTTCACGAAAATATTACGTCAATCAGTTTCATTCAGATCTATAGGTATGTGATTCGGACTCACGCACTGAGGGTACTAACTATGAAAACACTGCATATTACTCTAACAACAGAAAAAAACCGTATTGAGCGACAACTTTGCATGGGACAACTGTTATCCCCATACATCAACATAGGTCGGGGTTAGTTTGTCAACTGCAAATAGGTTTATAACACAAACATATGTATTTATTGTAATGTTATTACAAATTTACGGCTTTCGGCCTTACTTCTTGTCAAATTTCACAATTCTAGGTCAACGAAAAGTACCCTATATCTATAGGTTTTGATTCCGTTGTCAACAACCATTTTTGACGATTGAGTTTCGGAACCCTAAAAATAACAAAGTATCAAACGCATTTGTTATATTCATGTTATGTTTATGTATCATTAGAGCGAAACGTAATTACATATTTTATTATAAAGAATTCAACAGTTTGAACTTAATGCTATAATATTATAACACTTTAATTTTCCCGTTGCTACCAACAACAAACTAATATTAGCATTCAGTCAGCTTGCTAATTAAGTTTTGTTTGGGTATTATAAACCGCTGAATACGCAATATCACTATAATTTTGCAACATGAATTGATTAAAACGCATTTTGTATTTGTTTATTGTATTAGGTTTGTTAGGAACCCAATAGTGTAACTAACCGCGAGCATTCGTGTGTCTTTTAAGGCACAGGAGGTATGTATGGTGCATTGAAATATTGAATTAAATTTTAAAGATATGCTCCATTTACCTTTGAAGAAAGAAAGAAAGAAAATCACTAACCTCAGGCAACATGTAGCCTAACATACATAAGTAAAATATCAAATACAAAATAATAAAAACATAGGTAATTTCACTAGTGCGTTTTCAACAGCGATTTGTTACGCGGGTTCGTGGTGGCAGGTAGCCGTCCACGGAAACGTCGGAACATTGTACATAACCCCCTCCCTCTAAAAAGATTTTTTATATCTTTTTAATTAATAATAATATGGTTTCTACTTCCTTTAATGGCCAAGGCGTGATCTTCTAGTGGTTAGGACCCCTTATATACGTTAATGCATAGTACCCTGATTCTTTAAGTTGACTAAGAGATAGCTTAAGTCCATTTACATATAATGGGTAATGGAGTCAGAAAGATTAGGGTTTTGTGAACTAAATAATTAGATGAGATGAGCCTGAGATGAGTGTTATCCTCCCGTCAACTACCAACCAATCGACTGTAATTAGTTTTTAAATCCTACAACCTCCATACTTATTCTACTACATAAACAGGTCCTTAAAGCAGTAGAGTGATTGATAGTGGGATTAGGAACACTTAGTTAGCTTAAGATGTAGGGCTTCTAAAATTAAAGGAATAGGATTACAATGAAACAAATGATAGGTTAATAAAGTATGTATATTGAATCTTTGTATGATTGTATTAAAATTTAAAGTGTTTTATTTTTGCCAGTCAGGCCTGATTTGTAATTTAATTATTTTGTACCAAAAGGGCTTTTATTAGTTTTATTTATCTTTACCAGCAGTTCACTATAAGGCTTGCTGAGGAGAAAGAACTGCCGAAAGAAAACTCCCAGACTGCCTTAGTACAAGTTATATTTTGAACAATTAAGCAAATGAATTATTGCAAATATGAATTGCCATCATAGGCTCTGCCTATACCAAAACGATTAGCTTAACTTATCTCCAAACATGAAATGCATTTCACTAAGAGCTCAGTAGTAACCTTTCAGTGTATTTTAGTTATGTAATCTTACATTAAAGTCATACAGATATTTCTTCCTAGCCTATACATATTGACACGCCAAAGCCTTAATATAGTCAGAGGAGGAAAGTTCACTGTTTAAGAGACTCCACATAGCAACAATAAGCTCTTGGAAGTTAAATTATAGTCTAATAGAAGTTCTGTGGTATATATATTTGAGCTCCTAAAAGCTAATCCGCTCAGACGGACGCTTGCTGTGTTAAGACGCTTTCCATTTGCGCCTAGCCCAGATACATTGAACACAGAATAACCTTCCATATGGAAATAAAACATAGAGTCTCCTAAAGAGCTAATTCTAATAGTTTTATTACCCTGCAATTTCCTATGAACCTGCTAGACCCCGAGAGACTCCACATAGCAACAATAGGCTCTTTGTAGTTAAGTTATAGTCCAATAGATGTTCTGTGGTATATATAACTAAGCTCCTAAAAGCTAATCCGCTCAGACGGACGCTTGCTGTGTTAAGACGCTTTCCATTTGCGCCTAGCCCAGTTATATCGATCACAGAATAAACTTCCATATGGATATTTAAATATAAAACATAGAGTCTCCAAAGAATTGTTTTTAATAGTTTTATTACCCTGCAATTCCCTATGAACCTGCCAGACCCCGAGAGACTCCACATAGCAACAATAGGCTCTTTATATTTAGTTAAAAACCAATTGAAGTGACCTGAGATTAAATGTGATCGAGGTTTGTGTTAACAGCGCGTGCGGCGAAGGAGAGTAGTTGTAAGAATGCACTGTGTAACCCGACCACATTCAACACAAGCAGATGCCTTCCTTTGGTTATTTACGTGTTTAACAGATTGCGTAGAGTCTCCCAAATGAATTGGTTTTAATAGTATTTAGTTGAAGCTACTCCCCATGAATCCGCCAGGTCCCATAAGCTTAATAATTAGCAGAAACTCCACGAGGACCATCTGTCCTAAAATGATTAACTCTAATCCAGTTGTAGATACTTGGGTTTAAATGCATTCAGGGGTTGTGTTAACAGTGCTTTTGACGAAGTAGTAGTGAGATGGCACCATGAACCTGATTGCATTAATCCCAAGCTGAAATCTATTCCTGGTTGTTCAAGTAAAAGAAGCGTAGAGTTTCTAACCTAATAGCAATCAAAAGTCTACTTAGTTACCGCGCGTGGCTATTGGAGTGTCATTATTGCAGTAGTCCTTACTGCTTAGGCCAGGTAAAAGTTAAAATTCCAAATAATCAAAGTTATCCCATGGGTAGGGTTGAAATAGTCCTAAAAGGTTACTTCGACCACTTAGGATGAAAGTTATGTACATATCAAAAACCCAATACTCAGACTCAATGACATAAATATTAGTAGTCTACATTTAAACAATCTATGTACATATCTTTGCTCCGACATATGACTAAGTTAAAATACATAAACGACACATCAGTTGGTATTTCTTTAAACTATGAAATGATCACATAAATCCCAAACGCAACTCTGGAATGGACACACAAGGGGAACAAGGTACGTTAGTAAAATATTAACCGAGATAAGTACATGATAGATATCAGTCCGTATCCAATCCTGTCCTCACAACTAAACATAGAAATTTCAACAATAAATTCCGAAACAAATATTATCAATTAGCAGTCTGTTTTAACTTAATCTTTGTGACGAACTCAGAATTAAACGCAGTCTGATATGAACACATAAAACAGAATGAACTCTTATAAAAGACACAACACAATACAAAAGAAATTAATGCATTAGTAAACAGTTCGCATAGCAAGACAAGGCGATGGGAATTTTAATCTCCCGGCTTCTAATTGATTTGGAAACTAAGTCCGACTAACATATTTTCTTTTGCAAGAATTATGTTAGTCTATCTGCAAGGATTCTAAATAAATTTAAGCTTTCGTTAACACCGCAGGGTTCAGGCTTAAACTTATTAGAAGAGAAAGGTAGAGAAAAGAGGAGAATAAGCTTTCGTTAACACCGCGGGGATCAGGCTTATTCCCTTTAAAAGAGAAAGGTAGAGTTTAGGCTTTCGTTAACACCGCTTGGATCAGGCCTAAACTCTTAGAAGAGAAAAGTGGAGAAAAGAGGAGAATAAGCTTTCGTTAACACCGCGGGGATCAGGCTTATTCCCTTTAAAAGAGAAAGGTAGAGTTTAGGCTTTCGTTAACACCGCTTGGATCAGGCCTAAACTCTTAGAAGAGAAAAGTGGAGAAAAGAGGAGAATAAGCTTTCGTTAACACCGCGGGGATCAGGCTTATTCCCTTTAAAAGAGAAAGGTAGAGTTTAGGCTTTCGTTAACACCGCTTGGATCAGGCCTAAACTCTTAGAAGACTTACCCGGGGTTCCTGGAGAGGGTTCCTGTTCTGTTCGCTGCTGAAGACTGAATGATCTCCCATCCCAATGTATGGCCTTTTATACCCATTTCCTAACTTTTTAATAATTGAATCTACGTGGCTATTTCCTGATTTTCGCGGGAATTCAGTTCCACGTAAGCAAAACAGTCTCAAGCCAATTTAAAACCGCCGACTTAATATATTCCAATTTGATTGACTAGAACTTTAAATTATAAATCTTATACCCATAAATGAAGCTTAAATCAGGGTATATTTTATGATTAATATTACATTCTAAATCTAATCTTTAATATTTTCCATTGAAATAAAATGTTTGAGATACTTTTTATATCACCGAAATTCTATATTCCATAGACTATCTTAGATATTGTTTATGTGCGCTAAACTCTGCTTTGCTTTATGATTATTGCCCAATGTTTTCCTTCAATATTTGCAGTCAATCCTCCATACTTTAAAAATATTTCTTATTCTCAACAACCACATTCATTTAATAAATACTAGCATTAATTGTACTCTCTATTAAAATTGTTTATCTAATTTAAATTTTACTTAATTCTGTCAGTACGACAATCATTATGCTCAATATATTGCTAAATCCTGGCTACCCCGAATTGACCCAAGGATTATAGAATATTAAAAAGATACGAATGTTGTAAACAAAGTAAAGAAATCTCTTGTGTTATTTTTAATAAGATTCCAATATATCTAACCTTGTTTGTATAATTGCAAATAAAATATTTGCCCGGTAAGTAAATACTAAAACCTTTTTCTATGCCACAGCCTAAACATTTTTCGACAATTGTATTGCATAACCTAACTTCTGTACCTAAGCAAACTAATTATTGGTTTTCCTATATTTCCTATATCTCTGCTCTTACAAGTAATAACTAGATGCTATCTTGTTACGTATTTATATGATTCTGTGATACAATTAATGATGCCTTAATAGACAAGCTCTAATCCATATGTTGTTTACATTTCAGTATTAAGCAATGAATATGAAGAACGCTTTTACAACATCATATGAAATGAGTCGCCGACAAAGGAAATTATCCAAGATCCATTCATAAGAATCACAATTCCTGTGCTGCCGGCCAATAAAGCCAAGAAGGCTTCCTATATAATGTATGTTTAAATTCGGAAGATCCAAGAGTTGCAGCTAAATGAAAAATGAGATATTTATTACAAAACATAACCTTAATCTGAACAAGAAATGGATTTTTAACCATAAACTTTAGAGTTTAATACAAAATGGAGTCTGTCTCAAGCCTCGAGTATTCCAATGACGATATTTTTATGAAGCAGCTTCAGAAGAGAATGTTGATGGTGTACTGGGTCTGGTACAACATGACACCCTTTAGACAAAACTCTTCCTTTTTAAAGGTCGCTAGGTGGTCTGTTTGAACTCCCAGGACGAAGGAATTAAAACTCACGTCGTGCCAACACTCCAACTTCACTACCCTCAGGATGATACTCGACTTCACCTATACAAATCCTTGATGCTGGTAGTTATCAGTGTGGATGATGATGATGAGGAACATGGTGATCATGATGAAGCACCACCACTGCCACCATAACAACAACCACCACCACCGTCATCGCCATCACCACCACTACGGTTGTGTTGTGTTGAGGGTTATGATAATTCACTTATCACAGCCACATAATTATTATGCCATTCCTATATTTATGTGAATAACTAAAGTACCAACTAATTGTTACAGTGAGTCTGACGCAACCCTGTGTGTCTTACACGCACACATTGACACTGACATTCGAGATTCAGTTTTTTTCTAGGCTATGTCCGCACTGTGCCCATGGGAGTAAGTCAAGTGAACGCTTATTTGTATTTTATGTTTCACCAGCACTTAACATGATAATTAAAGTAAACAAGAGCCCCAACGAATGGCTCGATGGTGGAATATGAAATGAATATGAGTTTTATTTAAAAACTTGCGCTGCAAAAGGCCAATTGTAGTACTAGTGTAGTATTCGGGGAACCGATCAATAATAAAGAAGGTTAATAAAAATCGTGATTAAATTCGTTGCCGGCGCCAATCGGATTAAAAGTGCATGAACAAACGAGCACAGGTGGCTATATCCGATCCGGTTATGACAAGTAAGATTATAACAGTTTGTAAAAAATGTTTTATAGAGAAAATTTATTGCCGAATGTTCCATGGAGATGAATCAAGCACGTCGACTTTTCAGCGTATTATTTTTATTGCTTTGCGTATAAAATTGCTTACCCTTCTTTTAAAAGCTAACATTTCATAGATTGTTTAATTTCATAAACATATCATTTCATCGAAAGTAGAAACCTGAAAGTGGGTCAAATGAAACTTTCAAGATTTGTTTACAGACAGACCAGATAGAAGACACCGGGACAGGTAATATTTATAAAATGGTAATCCATCGTTAAAATCTTGTAAATAATAATAACTACGTTTGTCATGTGACGATAAACGATCAACTGTCACTTTTACACTAATTCCCGTATCAGAAAGTGACAAATGCTTTGTCATTTACTTGTCTCTGTCACCCATTAAACCCTCAAAAATATTTTGTTGAATACATTTCATTTACTTACTTACTTTCCACGGCGCAGCGACCCAAAGTGGATCTTGGCCTCCGACACTAAAAGACGCCACTCCTTCCGGTCTCGGGCTGTTTGTTGCCAGTCAGCCACACCCAGCTCAGACAGGTCCCTCTGCACCACGTCCCTCCAGCGGTATCTTGGACGACCCACCGGCCTCTTGCCCGCCGGTCGACCAACATACACTCTTCTAACTGCGCGATCCTCTCCCATTCTCTCTAGGTGCCCAAGCCATCGGAGTCGGGCAGATTTAGTTTCACCGATGATATTTGGCTCGGACACGAGATCTTCAATCTCCTGGTTCTTTCGGATGCGCCAGTTACCGTCCTCCATTTTAGTCGGGCCCAGAATCTTACGGAAGATCTTCCTCTCAGCCACTAACAGCTTGTTCTCCTCGCTCAGCGTTAGCGTCCAAGCCTCGCATCCATACATAAGGATCGGTCTGATTATGGTTTTATAGACACGGATCTTCGTATTTCGGCTGAGAAACTTGGACACCAACACCTGGTGGAGTGCGGCTGTGCATCGCAGGGCGTTTTGGATTCGGAGATTGATTTCCTCCTCTCTCCTATTGGTGGTCGTGAGTGTGCACCCTAAATATTTAAATTTATTTACACCTTTGTAGGTCTTGCTTCCCACTCTCAGGTCTTCCTCTCCTGCTCTCGTGTTCCCAAATCTCTTCATGTGGAAATACTCCGTTTTCTCCCGACTTATCCTGAGCCCTACTTTCCTCCCTTCCTCTTCCAGTACTTCTGCCATACCAACAACATCTTCCTTTCTCGGTCCAAGTAATGCCAGATCGTCGGCATATCCTACGACCTTGTGCCTGCCATTCAACTCTACTCCGACGTCAAGTGCCTGGACATTTCTCATGACGTGTTCAAGCACTAGGTTGAATAACATCGGCGACAATGCGTCCCCTTGTTTGAGGCCCGTTACCACGTCGAATTCTCCGGTCAGATTGCCTCCTACATTCACTTTCATCTGACTGCATGCTGTGGCGGTCTGAACCATTCGCACTAGTTTTGCTGGTATTCCAAACATTTTTAATATGGCAAACAGCACCTCCCTATCCACACTATCATATGCTTTTGTAAAGTCAACGAAGAGGGCGTGGATGCTCTGTGCGTATTCCCACCTCTTCTCCATAAGGTCCTTAAGGAGGAAGATTTGGTCAATTGTGCTGCGGTTTCGTCTGAAGCCACATTGGTAGTCTCCTAGAATCTTTTCTGCATAAGGCTCAAGGCGGTTCAGTAAAACGTAAGAGAATACTTTGTATGCGGTGGGTAACAGAGCGATGCCTCTATAATTAGAGCACTTTTTCCTGGACCCCTTTTTGTGTATCGGGCAGATTACGCCCATATTCCATTCTGTAGGTTGTCTTTCTTCTTGCCAGATCTTAACAATCATCTCATATAGGCGCGATTGCACCGCACCACCCCCATACTTCCACAGCTCTCTTGCGATTCCATCAATTCCAGGGCACTTTTTATTTTTGAGCCTGTTGACTGCCCTATTAACTTCTTCGAAACTGGGTACCACCACTTCCTCATCATTAACTTCACCTACCTCAGGTAGAGGCCCTTCGGCAGGGGGGCAGTTCAGTAGGTCTTTAAAGTATTGGCGCCATTCGCTCTTTAAGTCTTCAGCGGAAGATAGAAGTTCACCATCTGTGTTTTCCAATAACTGCGTTCTTGGTTGGTATCCTTTCCTTTCTGACTTAAGCTCTAGATAGAATTTTTTTCTATCTAGAGCTTAAGTCAGAAACACGTCAGCTTAAGTCAGGGAGGCACGGGCAAAGCTCCGAAATGTTATACGTCAGGCAAAACGGCGCCGCCTAGAAAAGAGGCTCCAAGACATAGAAACTCTAATAAGAGCAAGTGAGTCAAGAAAATTCTATCTAGAAAATACATTTCATTTACAACACTTTATTTTTGCTTTTCATTTACACTTCGAAATCAAAGCGAAAATCAAATAGTTTATTATGTAAGTGGGCCACTAAGGCACTTTTACAAGACTGAATTCGAATCTATCGGCATTTGACACGAGGAGACCGCTGTTGAGAAGAAAGCCGGCAAAAACTCAACAGTAAGTATTTTTTTCGTAAATTATACCTACAACTAACAACGACGTTACGACTAATTAGTACACGTAGAGATGTAGAGAAAATACTTGTAGTACACGATTTAATTTTACTACAGACTTGCAACTCAGACCCCAATAATAAAACAAAACAAAATTGAACATGCCACCTGATAATCTTACATCGTTAGAAAGCAACTACCATTAATTAAAACCGTGTAACGTACATCCATAGCATTTCTTGGATCGCAACAAGAGAAAAAGATACTGCTATTAGAGGCACATTGCTCGTTCATCAGTGCAACGTTCAACTGAGCAGCTATTGCCACTCTTTCAGTTCTTTTTATTTCTAGATACGTGAACAATACATTCGTTACCAGCGGAACTTATTTGCTTTTAGTCGTCCAGTTCTGTCCAGTTGAACGAGTCACCCTGTATGGAGTGCGGGTCGGATTGAGTTTTGGAGTAAACTTTATTATACTATGTTCAGCGTTTAATGTGATGAGTATACTAAGCTCCCTTAGAGACAAAATGTCATATATACTGAAATTTTACATAAAGTCTATGAATAAACCTTTTGGTAAAATCAAAACATAGTAATACAAATATGTTGCGATATATTTCCCGCCATTTTGATAACGACTGTAGGTATCTAGTTACAGAATCAGCAATCCGATTCCAAGGTAGACGTCGATACATTGTCGTAAGATTGATCTCACTCATCGGAATGAGATGGGACTAAGCCACAACTTGGTCTGCGTCGAGAATTTGAGTAGGTTTATTTTGCAACATTGACACATGGTAATATTGTTAAAACCATTGAATAACAAACTACAGAATATGCTTTCTTTTAATCTTCGTAACAAGCGCTTGAGAATAGTGTGATATTGTTAGTTTCATGACATGTCATCTATCACCCACAGACGTCCACTGCTGAACATAGGCCCTCCCATAGCTCGCCACAAAGTGGGATCCCGTGCAAACTGCATCCATTGACTCCCCGCTACCCTTACGACTCATAAGGCGGCTAAGAGTTACGCAACGTGCAATGGAACGGGCACGGAAGTTTTTTTACGTGATAGAATCGGAAATGAGGATATCCGCAGAAGAACCATGGGAACCGACATAGCTCAAAGGATTGGTTGTTTAATTAAAGTTAAATGCAATTTGTCAATCAACGCGTATGTACGTCTACGACTGGTTATATGCTTGGACCGTGCGAAGTGCGAACCCGAACAGAAGCTAAGGTGGAGCTATACAGTTGCCTGTTCAATCAATAGTCTGAAAAATCCACGTATAAGCATACGTCAACTTTACCAAAATACGTATACAGGAATACATTTAGAAATATTGCTATATATTTGGCACTATATGATGTGGAGTCGAATGTAGATATCTAGTTACCGAGTCAGCAATTCGATTCCAAGGTAGACATCGATATATTTGATACAATGTCGTAAGATTGATGTCGCTCGTCAGAATGAGATGGGACTAAGCCACAAACTTGGTCCGCGTCGAGAATTCAAGTAGGTTCACTTTGCAACATTGAGACATGATAATACGTGGAGCAATCAACACCAGGGGCAAAATTGAATATTTCTTACGGCATCACTCGGAAATTTTGTCTAGAATCTATAGTAAGATATATGAATATCGAATGGTCAAGAAATCACCTATATTCTGATAGCGAGCGATATGGTATTTGACATAGCCGAATACCCCGATTCGCACACTAACGAAATTTATTTCTAAATTTATATCCAAAAAAATCTTTCTTACTCTCTCTTAGTGTATGTGGGAGTTAGGTATCTAGAATATAGGTACGGAGCGAGTGGGACTTGAGCACACATAAAAGTTGATACGAGGGGCAAACCGAAATGATCGGGAATTTAAAAAACTATGTGCACTATATACATAAATTATATTTTATTGTTTTTCGAAGTATTCTCCGTTACATTCAATGCACTTTTGCATTCTTTTAAACCAGTCATTAAAACAATAATTCCAGTTTGAAGTAGGCATTGCCAAAATGGCCGATTTATAGGCTTCCACAGCGGCTTCTGGGTTCTCAAACCGCTGACCACGCAATAAATCTTTAATTCTAGGGAACGTAAAAAAATCATTTGGACTCAGGTCAGGGCTGTATGGAGGATGGGACATCAACTCAACGTTTTCGTCGTTCAAAAATTTAGTTGTTTTGTGGGCGGTGTGGGAGCTCGCATTGTCGTGGTGTAAGATGACGCGGCGTCTCGGGTTCCCTTGGCGAAGTTCGGCCAGCACCTCCGGCAAACAAACTGTGATATACCAATCAGCGGTAACGGTTCTTTGTTCTTCTAGAGGAATTGTGGCAACATGCCCCTTTTTTGAGACGAACGAAGCCACCATCTTCTTCGACACGCTTCGAGAACGCACAACTTTCGTTGGTTTGACCTCGTCATCGAAGACCCATACTGCCGACTGGTGCTTTCTTTCAGGCTCATAAGAATAAATCCAGGATTCGTCACCCGAGACCATATTATAAACGGCTTTTGACTTTCCTCCATTGTAGCATTTCAGAATAGATCGGCACCAATCAACACGAGCCGCCTTTTGCTCTTCAGACAAATTATGGGGTACCCATCGGGAAATCAATTTTCTGACACCCAATTCACCATGCAAAATAGTGTGAATTGCAGTCATTCCAATGCCTATGGTTGCCCGAATCTGCTCGTATGTCACATGTCTATCTTCTTTTAGTAGTTTTTCCACAGCCGCGATGTTTTCAGGCGAAACCGCCGTTTTCGGCCGACCTGATGAAGGTACGGTGCCAAGAGAGGCACGACCCCGTCGAAACTCAGCATACCACCGATATATTGTCGTCTGACTAGGTGCTTCAATGTCGTATATAGTAACAAGCTCATTGCGACATTCATCTGGAGATAAGCCACGACGAAAGTTATGGTAAATAATTGCACGAAAATTTTCACGCGTCAGCTCCATTTTGTTCATCGAGTTGTCAATTTAAAAATGGAATTAAAAAAATATATCGTTCTTTTTTTAAATTGTAAAAACGGCATCGTGATTGTAAGTCGCCAGTATGCATGTGACAAAAAAGGATTTAATGTAACTCAGTTTAAAGTACTCTATTCCCGATCATTTCGGTGTGCCCCTCGTAGGCTTTTGTAAAGATTACTAAACTACTCAGCTTTTAGGCAATCAGAAGGAAGTAGGACGCTGTAGCACAGAATAAAGAAACACAGCCGAAGTCAATAAAAGACTTTTAAAAAATCTTTATAACAAATGAAGCAGCCATAGATAGATATAATTTAATTTAATGTAGTAACAAATTTTGCCATTTTAAAAAAATACTCAGAACAGATTCATATAATTTTTAATTGTCATATCCTTCACTGTACAGTCCGACTTAAAAGAGTAGAAATTAAAAAGTGGCAATACTGTAGTGTCCTCCCTTTCTAATAAATATAAGAAAACGGGGACGACACTATAGTATTGCCACTTTTTAATTTCTACTCTTTTTGGTCGGACTGTACTTAGGTATGTATAAATGCAGTATTTAGTAAAAAATATTTAAGTACTTATTTAAAATGAATGCAAATCATTTACGCAATTTCAATATTAAGCAATTACAATCCCAACAATTTGCGACTTACATACAAGGAACGAGAGATATATCATGTGCCAAAAAAAAAAATATTTCGAAGAGCTTTAATAGATGTGCAGCCTATGTATTGTTACCTATCTATAACTAAATGTATTGTTGTTCTCTACTAAACATGCCACATTTCTGAACCTATTCTCATGAAATTTTGTGACTAGTTTCTAAAAGTCTTTAGAATTACTTTGTCAATTCAGTTCTTCGAATATTTTAAATTGGCGGTTATTATGAGGGTAACAAATTACAAAACTCAGCCATTCCCAAATAAAATCTACAGCTCACAGGAGCCACTAAATCTATTACTTATCGAATAGAAAACCAGCTAACCCCTAACATTTCCCCAGCTCAGCCCACAAACCAAAAAAACACCCCAGAATTAATTACGTCTGGACGTTGAATAATATTCAATTGAGACCTTCATGATTTGAGTCATTTATGGTCCCAAATCCATTCCACTTTCGCGCGATTCCATCATTTATCATTAAAGTTAATTACCTTTAATGTCTCAGTCCATTCAGCTAATTAGTTGGCTCCAAAAAATCGAGGATAATTGCGAAGAGCGATTGCCAGGATTTCCTCAGTCGAGGGTACTCGCTGATAAATAGGGCACTTCGCGAATGGACTGGCTTTCGTGACACATTTCGCTGGACGATATTATTAAAGGTTTATTGATTAACTAGTACAAATGAACCAATTTAGAAGCAGTACAAGTCAGCTTCAATGCACATCAAAATTAATTTACAAATACCCATAGTCTATAGTATATTATTATACCATGCAAATACCTACAAACAAATTGAATTACTGCCTTCTACACAACTATTGGTAGGCGAGGTTGATAAAAAATAAATCTTTACTGAAAGTTGAAGCAAAAGGCGCAAAAATAAACGCATTATTATTATGGGTGAGAAATGTGTGTTTTTTAAACGATACTGCTAATGATAACATAAAATAAATTCATGTCAATTACTAATCATGTTAAATTGTAAACTTTGTAGTAGTAACTCTGTTGGCGCTATGGTTGACTAGTAGAGAATCCCATTTGGCATTAAGTTGAAATTTGTAAAAACTGACTTTTATATTTTTATAAAATAAAGTTTAAAATAACTAAATAAATAAACTCCATGATTTAAATTAACAATTCCACCCTGAGGTTTCACATCAATTAGGTAAGGACGTACGTATAAACACAAACTGCGTGCCCCAGGGCTATCTGCTCAGCACATGCAATCCCAGCACACAGTGCAAACAGCCTAAGATCGAATTATTCCACTATCTATACCAATGCTATATTCATGAATTGGATTGCGTAATAGGTACGTGTAATTATTGAGTTGGCTACAATAGCGTAATATGATGATGATGTAATATGATGTTCAAATCGATCTGCAAACAACTGTAGGTATTAATCGAGCGTATTATGCTGCAGAGATTTGAAAAGTGTTCTTACGAAAGGCAATTCAGGGAATAAATAAATATATTAAATGATAATCATAGACAAATCTACCTAGTCCCAAACTAAGCAAGACGACGATAATTATACATAATATATAAATAACATCCATGACCCAGGAACAATTCGAGTTCGTCACACAAATATTTGCCCCGGCCGGGGTTCGAACCCAGGACCGCCGGATCAGTAGGCAGATGCACTATTAACTGCGGAAACCGCGTCGTCAAACATTATATCTCATTATTAGAGATGGGACAGATGAGCGTTATTATACGACGTATCCTGTATTAAATGGATAATACCTTCTAACATCCTAGCCCTATTGGTCAATCTGATCTCCATTTTTTTAATTACCACAAGTGATACAAGACACAAACAACCACAAACTTATTATAATTTTAAAGAAAGACGGATTTCATTAAATTATAACCTATAAAAAGAAAATCCTGGCTGCCATGAAGTTTTTTACACGCTAGTTAGCATCAATATTAACATTTAACAATAAACAGAACAAAAAATATATTTTCTGGGGCCTAGAATAAATAAAATAAAGTAGAATTTTATCTCAAAAAAAACCGGCCAAGAGCATGTCGGGCCACGCTCAGTGTAGGGTTCCGTAGCTGCTCATCCTTCACAATAAACTGCTGTTTTAAGCCCGAGGTTTACGTTAAATAAGATTTTAAGCTCTATAAAAAGGTCGTAAACGCCCTAGAAACTGTAATCACTTCTTACCTTCTGGAAGTCGACTTACGACCTTTTAAAGAAAAAATATGAAATTTGGCGATAACTCAAAAACGGCTTGACCGATTTTGTTCAATATAGTTTTCATTGAAAGTACTTATAAGGCCTCATTAACATGAATTTTTCCGAATTTTTTTGACCCGTGGTTGAAAAGTTAGAGGGGGGGGGACACAATATTTTTTGTTTTTGGAGCGAATATTTACAAAACTGCTGACTTTATCAAAAAATAATGTTAGAAGGCTCCTATTATTTTTACAAGACCTATTCAACGACACCCCACACAACAGTGTTGAAAAGAAAAAAAAAAATCACCCCCACTTTAGGTGTTCCAGAAGTACCCGAAAAAAAAATATTTTTTTAAATTTTATTTTACCGTTCTGTCGGCGTTATACATACACATACTCGTACCAAATTTCAGCTTTCTAATACTAATGATCACGGAGCTAAGCCGCGGACGGACGGACGGACGGACGGACATGGCGAAACTATAAGGGTTCCTAGTTGACTACGGAACCCTAAAAACTAAGTGGCATTTAATAAGAAGCCTATTCTCTAGACTCAAGACCATTTTAGACTCTAGACCATTTCTATTAAGCACAGGACACCGTGTATAATGATGTCTATCCATCCGATCTCTGTTCATCTATATATATAAACGGATTTGTCCTGACTGACTGACATATCAACGCAGAGCCGAAACTACTGAACTTAGAACTTTGAAAATTCTACAGTAGGTCAAGTATAATATGTAGGAAAGGAATAAGAAGGGATATTTCCAAACTCATCCCCTGAGGGGTTAAATTGGGGTTGAATGTTTGTTTGGAAAATGCGTAATTTTTGAGTAAGAGTCTTAATACTTTGCATACAGACTTTAAATTTAGAATGAAGAAAAACAATTTCAGCATTTTTGAAAATTCATCCTGCAGAGGGGTCTGATTGGAGTTGACATTTTGTATGAGAAAAATTACAGTTTTTGAGTAAGAGCGATTATATTTCGTAATTAGGCCGTGCATTCAAAAATATTAAAACTAATTTTAGCATTTTTTTAAATTCAGCCCTATAATGCAACTAAATTGGAACCACCGCGCTTAGTATTAAGTATAATGCGCCCGAGATAAGGAACGCGCGCTGCAAGTACGTATGCCGTCCAGCGTCCGTCCCGCGCGCCCGCGCAGCCCCCGGTCGGCTTTATAACCGCCCGGCGGACCTGCTGTTAGTTAGTTCGCCTTGCGCAGTTGACCGCTTCCAATGACTTGGAACGAAACTGACCTGACGAGCGCACACGTCACGACCGCCCGGTACTGCTTTCGTAGCACGGAACTTACCGTTCAGCCGTGACGCGTCCTTAGTATTTTTGTTAGGACGTACACTTCATGTACTTAGGGTGCTGCTGCGCGATAAGGATACATCCGTGAACACGGGCTATCCGAAGCGCACTGCGTTCGCCTTCGCCGCTTTGATTATTGTACGTGTAGGTAGTTAGTGTATTTATTTAGTTATTGCTTGTTGTTATTTAATTTTATAGCTTAAGCTTGCGCTTAGTGTTTAAATATTAGGTTTGATCTCTCTGCTGTGTAAATATATTAGTTTTGCTAGTTTGCTTTTAATATAACGCGTATACGCTTATTTTTTATAGTTAGAACCTTGTCGCTTTAAGCTTCTTACTCTCGTTTTGCTTAGTTTTTGCATAATAAGTTAACTTCGTTTGTTTTATACGCTTAATGCTATGTTTGTTGTTTAGTTTACTTAGAACCTTGCCGCATTAAGTCTCCAACGCTTTAAATCTGATGGTTTTATGTTATAAATTTGTTTTCTAGTAACGTGGCCACACTTTAATGTTAATGCTTTGCCTATTAGCCTAGACTTTAATGTTTTGCTTGCTTTCTATTAATTCGTTTTAGTTGCCCGACTGTTTTGCTTTCGCTTGCCTTACTATTTTTACCTTATTTACTGTGGTTTGTTTGGTTCTCATACCAATATACGTCTTAAACTTTTCCGTGGTGGTTTCAATTAAGTACCTGCATTATAACTTGGCGCCCAACGTGGGGCCAGACGGCATAACTTAAGACCTAGACCGGTTAAGGGATCTAGCACCACGAAGGTAATCAAAGTAGAGATGTCACAGAATAATCCCGGAACGTCTGGGACTGACCCTTCTCAGCAGTTGGGTATGACAGCGGGACAACTTATAGACGTTCTACAAGCGGTTGGTATTGGAAGGAAGAATAGCTTAGTCAGCGCATGTCCTGTAAGTTTTCATGGCGCTAGGAACTCTGTAGCTGTGGAAGCCTTTCTATCTGGTGTTTCAACGTTTAAACAAGTCGAAGGATTGGACGACAGAAGCATTTTAGACGGACTACCGTTGATTTTACGAGACGATGCTACGGTTTGGTGGAATGGAGTCAAGCATGAGATAGGCACATGGGAGGAATTCCAGAATCGTCTACGCCATGCTTATGCACCCAAGAAACCAGCATATCAAATTTACCAGGAGATCATTGAAGTGAAGCAAGATGACGATACTCCTACGGAGATCTTTATACAACGCAAACGAGCACTAATAGCACAACTACCTTTACCACGTCACAGAGAAGATCAAGAACTAGATATGGTGTTTGGTCAGATAAGATTTGAAATTAGAGACAGGATAGCTAGAGAATCGATCAAAGATTTTACGGAATTATCTGAAAAGGCAAGACACATTGAAAGAAGTTTAGGAGAAAGAGCAACGAAGAAGGACAGGAAAGAAACAGTTCACAACACGAAACCTAGATTGCGTTGTAATTACTGCAGAGCGCCTGGTCATACGGCTGATGTGTGTAGGAAACTGTCTAGAAGAAACGAGACACCTGTTATGAAATCGGAAGTACCTATGATGGCTCCGGTCTCGGCACTAGACCCTACAAAGCCTAAGTTCAAGTGCTATGGTTGTGGAGAACCAGGTGTTGTTCGAAGTCGATGTCCTAAATGCAATACACAAAAAGTCAAGTTGGAAGAAATAGGTTTCTGCTCCGTTAACTCTACCACTGACAAACGTCTTCGGCCTACAATTCCAATCAGTATTGGACCTATACAGACGATTGGCTATGTTGACACATGCGCTAAGTCCAGTGTTGCTTCGTACCAATTATATAAAAGCCTTCTAGAGGCAGGACATGAGTTTAAGCAAGAAAGGATGTACATAACCTTTGCAGACGGGATAGCGAAGCTACAGAATGTCCTCACTGTCACCGCACCTGTCCTTGTGTATGGCAAGTCCGTACCCACCTCATTTATAGTACTGCCAGAAGCCAAGAATAATAAAACCTTATTGGGAGTAGGTTTTATCCAGGATGCCCTGATGATTATTAATCTTCCTCAGCTCACATGTCGATTCATAGATGAGCCCTCCGCCGTTCATGAACTGAACCAGGAAGATATTGGTGAAACAATTATTGGCGAAGTAGTCTCTGATGTTGCGTTACCGGAACTACTTTCACCGTTGTTATCAACTCCAGAGAAATGCGCGACGCCGAAGCATTGTACCTCTGTAACCGAGATGAGCCTGAACCGTCCCTATGGACCTTCGTTTTCTGTAGGACTGACTGTGTCCCCTAAGATGGCCGCTAAGCGACAACTTGAGCCGCAGCTAGCTGATGAAGCCCCGACGACCTCTGTGCAATGCATGAGTTCTAGCCAGCTACCAACTGAACAGAAAACTAATTACGGACCCTTGATACCAGTCGATCTGCGTACTCCACCTAAACGTCAGCGCAATATGCATCTTAATGGATATTCCCCAATCATGGATGCCCTATACAGAGATGCTGTGTCAGCAATTGAGGACTCTGCTCTGTTCGATCCATCAAGCACAGATATTGCATCAATTGATATTGACGACCGTGTATTAAGTCACGAGGAGAACACGCAATTGAACGAATTTTTAGGACAGCACGAACATGTGTTTGTTTCGAATGGCAAGCCGACTACGCAGACAGAGCACATAATCGACACAGGAGATCATCGTCCCATCTCTGTCCCACCGTATCGCTTACCACCCGCAAAAACTGAGATCCTGAAACAGGAGATTAACAAGATGCTCGAAGAAGGGATAATAAAGCCATGCATGTCTCCATGGTCCGCACCTGTTGTAATGGTCCCTAAGAAGGACGGAGGAACAAGAGTCTGTGTTGATTACCGGCAGCTCAACTCCATTACAACACCTGATGTGTACCCCTTGCCTCGCATCGATGACCTGTTGCATAATGCCAAACGCACGCTGTTTATGTCGACTATAGACCTTCGAGCTGGATATTGGCAGATTAAAGTCCGTGAAGAGGACCAAGCCAAGACAGCCTTTGTTACGCCGTTTGGAAGCTATTCCTTTAATCGGATGCCATTTGGGCTCAGGAACGCGCCATCGACATTTCAACGTCTTATGGATGGTTTCCGTATTTCCTTGAGTCATATAAAGTTACTGACATATCTCGATGACCTCGTTATTATGTCCGGTTCATTTGAGGAGCATTTGAAAGACTTGGCGGATGTCTTTGCTCGACTCAAAGAGTATAACTTGACCGCAAACAAAGAGAAATGCAGATTTTGCTGTGCAAAGATCAAGTATCTTGGACATTATATCACAGCTAATGGATTGGAACTCGATCCAGAGAAGATCAGTTCAATCGTCAACATGCCAGCTCCTTCAAATCTCAAGCACCTACTTTCATTTGTACAAATGTGCTCATGGTATCGCCGATTCGTGCCAAATTTTGCCTCAGTTGCTGAACCTCTCACGCGTCTCACCAAGAAAAATGCTGAATGGTCCTGGAAGAGCGAACAACAGAAAGCATTCGAGACCTTGCGGAATCTCCTAGTTACAGCTCCCGTATTGGCACAGGCTGACGATAGTAAACCATACACTATAAAGTCAGACGCTAGTAGTTACGCAATCGGTGCAGTTCTAGTGCAGGGGGAGGGAGACAAAGAACACCCTGTCGAGTACGCAAGTAGACTCCTTAACCAGGCCGAACGCAACTATTCAACTTCAGAGCGGGAAGCCTTGGCCGTCGTGTGGGCAGTGAATAAATTTCGTGGCTACATCGAAGGGACACCAATAACGATCATGACTGATCACCAGGCTCTCAAATGGCTAATGAGTTTAAAATCTCCGACAGTAGATAGCAAGATGGGCCCTACAACTGCAGCCGTTCGACTTGACGATAAAATATATACCTGGCCGAACAAACGTTGTTGCTGACCTACTATCTCGTCCTAACTGCGACTTAAATACAAAAGAGAGTTGTGGAGTATGTAGTGTGGTAACAGATTCACCTACGAAGAGTCCGAAAGAGATAAGGGATAGACAAATGAAAGATGAAGAGATAGTAAAGATTGTTACGGCACTAGAAGGAAATTCAGAGGAAGACACAAGATATTGGACATTGAAAGGATATATTATGAATAATGGTCTGTTGTATAGGTATAATCCAGACAGTGATGCTGAAAATAGTCAGCTCGTCGTTCCAAACGAGGAACAAAATGATATTATCTCTGTTTACCATGATCAGCCCACTGCAGGACATTATGGGGCAGAGAAAACCTTCAGTCGTATCAGCATGAGGTACTACTGGAAAGGTATGAGGAAGGACATTGAAAATTACGTCCGTAACTGTTTGCCGTGCCAGCGATACAAACCTTCTAACATGAAGCCCGCTGGACTACTTCAAACTACAGCAATGAACAAGAGGTTCGAAGTCATTGCTTTTGACCTATTCGGACCGCTACCGACTTCCGCTGATGGAAAGTCATGGATCCTGATTATAGAGGATTTAGCTTCTCGTTGGGTTGAATTATTCCCCTTAGAAAACGCAACTGCTGAAAACTGTGCTATGGTGCTGATCAACGAGATCTTCTTGAGATACGGCATGCCAAGACGGATGATCAGTGACAATGGTACACAGTTTGTAAGTGCTGTTATGCAACAAGTGACTTATGTACTGAAGATCAAGCATGCCTTCACTCCAGTGTATCACCCTGAAACCAACCCTGTTGAGCGAAAAAACAGAGACCTCAAAACGCAGCTGGCAATACTAGTTGGCGACAATCACCGCATCTGGTCTGAGCAGCTTCCTAGCATACGATTTGCAATGAACACAGTAGTAGGCTCAACTACAGGCTATACACCTGCCTATCTGACGTTTGGTCGCGAGTTGAGAACTCCTGATGACAATGAGCATGATCTACGTGAGATAATTTCATCTGAAAACTTCATTCCCGAGATCACACCCAAATTGTTGTTGCTAGCGGACACCTTAAAGAAAGTTAGAGAAGTACAAGAAATGAAAGAAGAAAAGAGAAAAGAATATGTGGACAAGAATAGAAGAAGCTGTCCCAATTATAAACCTGGAGACAAAGTGATGGTAGAGACACATGCTGTCAGCAAAACCCATCAAGGTTTCAGTGCAAAACTTGCACCCCGACGCGATGGCCCTCATGTTATCCTCAGTAACCATGGACCGAGCTCCTTTCACATTGCAGACCCTAGTCAACCGGATCGTGGCATTGGATTGTATCACGCTTCCGCATTACGCCCGTATAAATGTGACAACGATACTCCGTTACCACCGCCTGCGATGCCAATCCGCAAAAGAGGTCGCCCACCCAAGAAGGTTACACCAGAACCGCCTCGTTCGTCGCGTCCACGCGGTCGTCCACCTCGTCAAGAGAGTAATCTGGCTTCCTCGCCGAGACGTCTTCGTAGCCAGAGGGGGAGATTATAATGCAACTAAATTGGAACCACCGCGCTTAGTATTAAGTATAATGCGCCCGAGATAAGGAACGCGCGCTGCAAGTACGTATGCCGTCCAGCGTCCGTCCCGCGCGCCCGCGCAGCCCCCGGTCGGCTTTATAACCGCCCGGCGGACCTGCTGTTAGTTAGTTCGCCTTGCGCAGTTGACCGCTTCCAATGACTTGGAACGAAACTGACCTGACGAGCGCACACGTCACGACCGCCCGGTACTGCTTTCGTAGCACGGAACTTACCGTTCAGCCGTGACGCGTCCTTAGTATTTTTGTTAGGACGTACACTTCATGTACTTAGGGTGCTGCTGCGCGATAAGGATACATCCGTGAACACGGGCTATCCGAAGCGCACTGCGTTCGCCTTCGCCGCTTTGATTATTGTACGTGTAGGTAGTTAGTGTATTTATTTAGTTATTGCTTGTTGTTATTTAATTTTATAGCTTAAGCTTGCGCTTAGTGTTTAAATATTAGGTTTGATCTCTCTGCTGTGTAAATATATTAGTTTTGCTAGTTTGCTTTTAATATAACGCGTATACGCTTATTTTTTATAGTTAGAACCTTGTCGCTTTAAGCTTCTTACTCTCGTTTTGCTTAGTTTTTGCATAATAAGTTAACTTCGTTTGTTTTATACGCTTAATGCTATGTTTGTTGTTTAGTTTACTTAGAACCTTGCCGCATTAAGTCTCCAACGCTTTAAATCTGATGGTTTTATGTTATAAATTTGTTTTCTAGTAACGTGGCCACACTTTAATGTTAATGCTTTGCCTATTAGCCTAGACTTTAATGTTTTGCTTGCTTTCTATTAATTCGTTTTAGTTGCCCGACTGTTTTGCTTTCGCTTGCCTTACTATTTTTACCTTATTTACTGTGGTTTGTTTGGTTCTCATACCAATATACGTCTTAAACTTTTCCGTGGTGGTTTCAATTAAGTACCTGCATTATAGCCCCTAAATTGTTCAAAATAAAGATTAAAGTTTGTATAAGAAACGTAGCATTCTTTGAGTATGAGGTATATTTTGGGGGTATGGACTCTTACTCTTATAAACGGACAAGTCCTGACTGACTGACTGACTGACTGACTGACTCACTCATCAAAGTAGAGCCGAAACTACTGAACCTAGGAACTTCAAATTTCTAGAATAGATCAAGTATACGATGCAAGCAAGCACTAAGAAGGGATTTTTCGAAACTCATCCCTTAAGGGCGACAAATCGGGGTTGAAAGTTTGTATGAAACTTACGTAATTTTTGAGTTAGAGTTTACAACTTTGTGTATAGATTTTGGATCTAAAAAGAAGAAAACTTATTTCAGGATTTTTGAAAACTCTTTCTTTAAAGGGGTTAAATAGGGGGTGAAAGTTTGTATGAGGAACTTGGAATTATTTGAGTAAGAGTGGTAATATTTCGTGTAAAGCTCTTTCTATACAAAGTAAGATGACAAGTTTCAGCATTTTTGGAAATTCATCCCCGAATGGGGTTAAATGCACAATGAAACTTTGTAAGAAAAACGTGGTCAATTTGAGTAAGGGGAGCATTCTTTTACGTGTAGACTGATCATCAAAAACTGAAAACATGTATTTCAGCGTTTTTGAAAATTCAACCCCTAATGGGGTAAAGAGGGAGGTGAAAGCTTCTATGAAGAGCTTGGGATTCTTTGAGTAGGAGTGGTAATATTTCGTGGACAGGTTCTTATTTGCAAAGTATGAAAACAAGTTTCAGCATTTTTGGAAATTCATCTCCGAAAGGGGTTAAATGGACAGTGGAACTTTCTTGGCAAACGGGGTTTTTTTGAGTAAGGGGTGCATTCTTTTGCGTGTAGACCCTTCATTTAAAACTGTGAATATTGATGTCAGTGTTTTTGAAAGTTCAATCCCTAATGGGGTAAAGTGGGAGGTGAAAATTTGTATGAAGAGCTTGGGATTATTTGAGTAGGAGTGGTAATATTTCGTATATAGGTTCTTCTATGCAAAGTAAGAAGAGGAGTTTCAGCATTTTTGGAAATTCATCCCCGAAAGGGGTGAAATGGATAGTGAAACTTTATTTGAAAATAGAGCCGTTTTGAGGAAGAGGTGCATTATCTTGTGTGTACACTGATCAATGATCATCAAAAACTAAGAACATGTGTTTCAGCGTTTTTGAAAATTCAACCCCTCATGGGGTAAAGAGGAATGTTAGTTTCAATGAAGACCTTGAGGTTCTTTGAGTAACATTACGTGTATAGATTCTTCTATACAAAGTAAGAAAACAAGTTTCAGCATATTTGGAAATTCATCCCCGAAAGGGGTTAAATGGAAATAGAACTTTGTATGAGAATCGGGCCTTTTTTGAGAGGTGCACTATTTTGCGGGTAGACTCTTCATCAAAAACTGAGCATATTGATTTCAGCGTTTTTGAAAATTCAACCCCTGATGGGATACGCTGAGAGGTGACAGTTTGTATACAGAGCTTGGATTTTTTTTAGTATATCGGGCATAAGTTAAGCATTACAAACAACTTTTCACCATAAATGAAGTTAAAAAGTAAGAGATGCATTTTTTAATATTCATCCCCTAAGCATGTGAAATTGAAGGTGACAACATTTTTAGTGAATATTCTTCTTATTCATAACATGAATTAAATAAATAATTTTTTAGTGGATATGTAGAATATTCACTAAGAATTGAGAAAATAAACTTAAGTTTTTTATGGAAATTCATCTCCAAAATGGGTCTAATGGGAGGCGAAAGTTTGGATGAGAAAAGATGAGATTGTTTTCTGTCTGGTCATATTCCGTGTGTCAAAATACTACTTTCAGAAATTGTTGAAATGTACGAGTATTGTCTGAGTAAAGGGGGAAGATGAAAGTTCTTGTGAGGAATATTTTCGTGTATAAACTCTGTATTCATTTTTGGAAAGTTATCTCCTGAAGAGGTTAAAAACTTTATATGCAAAACGTAGGATTGAGTGATAAAACTTCCGGTTCCGTAGATACCTCAAAAGGAAAAACGCAACCCTCAAAGGATCACTTAGTTGTCTGTCCGTCTATCGAATAAAATGGAAATCAAAACCATATAAGTACTCAGGGCTGTAATCCTTTGAAATCGTTAAAAAACCAAACTTTAAGTTATAAGGTAAAAACGCTGTTTACCTATGCCACACACAACAAACGTCGATACTCTCAAGGGAAACAAATTTTATAATGTACTTAGGTATTTTCAGTTGAACTAAAACTATGAACTTGGCAAGTAATAACGTGTCTTACTCTCTTACTAAATACAAGTACTTAATAGGGAGTAATCTGAAACTATACATTACTAATTAAAGAAAAAAGTAGACTGTATTTAAAGTACGTAAAACAGTTTTCCAACGGTGCAGTGACGTTAACTTTGCCACTTAGTATATTTTATTTTTTCCTTAGTAATGTCGTAATGTGCAGTGATTTCATAGTTCGCAAGGAACCCTCTGTGCGCGAGTCCGACTCGCAGTTGATCGTCTATTTGTATTAACTGAGAATACTGATTTAAACGTTAGAGGAAATTCCTATCCCTAAGAGGCCTTATTCCTTTTAAAACTTATTATTTCATATTATGACAAATATATTCATAATTTCAACCAACTTTTTGAAGTAAATAATACTTTTCCCCGAGTTCTAGGTAGTAACATAGTTATTTCATGCTTTCATTGTGTGCAGTCGACTTATTTAAACCTTTACCGCATACGAAGCCATATATGGCAGATATGAACTTGGACCGTATTGGCACAAGTCAAGGTTCAAATTCAAACAACTATTTTTTTCCTATATGCGGTAAAGGGTTAAGTTGAAAAAACTAATTTTCCCCGTGAATTTTGTCAATTTCGTTTTTGAAACAAAAATTATTACTGAAAAACTGAAACTGTAGGTTTCAAATATATACTAATAAATCCCAATAGCCCTGTTCTAGGTAGTAACATCAATAATATGTTAAGAAACATGTTTTATCATAGAGAAAAATGTCTAAAACAATCAGCATTTTAAAAGGAATAAGGCCTTTTAAGGTGATTAAACTTTTGATTATGATTTTGTTCGGTTCATCGGAAAATGAATTGCCCCATGTTTATACCACAACGTGATCTAGAAATATATAAATCTACTAAGTAGGTACCCAAAAATTTATGTATACGCGCAGATTTCTATTAGTTGTATTATTTTAAGACACAACAAAGCGGGTAGAAAGTTACACAGATAACGTTTCCAGACCCTGTGCGAGCGAAGCCGCGGGCAGAAGCTCGTTATAAATAATCGTCCAAATCACTCGACGGGAACTGTGATTATTTCTATGAATTAGGTAGGTAAATAAATTATTATATCTCACTAATGTTCAGTTGTTGACTACCAGTGTCCTCTACTGTTATATCCAGTGATCTGCACGGCCCGTGCAACAACGCGGTATTCGGCGTAAAAAAAAAATACGAAAATGAATGTAGTTAATACAAACATTTTTTTTCATCAAGATCGCGAAATTATAATTATGTTCATATTAAAATTACTATAAGAAACCCTCGGGGTTGCACGGGTCGGGCCGTGCTGATCATCCATCGAATATTGTGCTAAATAAAATATTTTTTCCTTTACGTATACGATAATCTGAAGAAAAAACCACATTAACGTTGAGTGCAAACAAGTAACTCGGATCTCAAACGAAGTTTGAACAGCAAAAGAAAACGTAAAAATCCGAGCAAAAACTTTAAGACTCATTCATAACCGTTAAGAACTAAAAAGCCTACACTTTACCGAAAGTACACATAAATGAAAGTCACTTCAACGCGAGAGGCTCTTTGGATAAAAACTATTCGGTACTTCCGAAATACTTCTGAAAATCCCGCTTTCCTTATCACACTTATTTTCACTCCAGACAGCAATCTTTGGTCATAGCGAGAAATGAAAATTAATGATGTTCTTGAGTATATTTTCGTGTCGGTTTGAGTACACACCATTATTTCCGTTTTTGGCTCGGGACCCTCATTTATTATGTAAGTTTTCACGAGACGTGGACCCAAGATGCAGATGCTGTAGTGAATCAGGCTTATTCCAAGTCAAACGTAAGACCCTCCTTGCTACCGAGTTTTTATCTTCAAAGTGAAATCAATTATTCAAATTCAATGCAACTCAAAGAAAACGAAATTATTACTCGTTAAAAACTTTATTGGAAATGTATTCCGTAACATGCTCTGCTTGGTTATTGTGCATATTCTGTGTTTTTATTTAAAAGGTTTCCCGTGGAATGATAATTCAGTGAAGAATAAAACAAATACCAATCTTTAATATCATCCCTCGTGAACTGTCATCATTCAAATTAAGACAAGTGGGTAAATATATTTAAATATCTCACGACCTTTTAAAAGGAAAATTAATCTTCAAAAGCAAACTGTAAGTAAGATCAACTAATAACGTTCTTTATAGGCGTCGAGGGACGTTTCAGAAAAACGCCACTCTTCGATTTTTCTTGATTCCACCTAATTGGATTGATTGAGTAGCTTTAGCAAATCTGTCGGGTGAAAGATAATGAATGAGGCTACTAGGACGAAGTTTTTTGGGGGAACTATGCGACAACCCCATTTCCTTAATACCTACAGTACGCATTCAAAGAGGGGAGAGTTAAACATTATGGAAGTTTGTGACAGTTTGATATACTTGGAATATCCTAATTACAAGATTGCATCATAATAAATTGGTCTAACTGTAGCCTCGAGTGTAGAAACTCTTTATCTGACTTGGGGGTAAACATTGCCGTAATAGTTTCGAAAATCTCAACGGTGATTGGATGAAATTAGAGGATTGTATACACACGTGATCTAGAGGGATGTTTGCGCTTCCGCTCTTGAATAGACGTGGGCCTTTCATGGCTTGATGAAATACAAACTGTGTCACTGGGTAGGTGCCTGCCAAAATTTCGGACAACGTTTGTGCACAAACACGAGGTGCAGGCAGGTGTAAGGTTAGTCGGTGTCTATAGACGGTTCTTGAATATAGGTGAGTAAGTAAGGTACTGACGAATCGGATATTTTAGTATTTGTCTAAATTCCATGTAGATCAAACGGTGTAGGAAGTGTAGGGACTTAGTTTTTATGTACATGTACACTTTATAATTGTACATGTATATACGATGATACGACTATAATTATGTATCTTTACTGAAAATGATTCTCTTTATAAACACGCTAAAACCAGAAAAACCGATACAATAACATGAATCGGCAAGTTGTGGTCATCATGGCGACATCGTAAAATTCGTAAAGCCTCGTCAACTTGGGCCTTTGACTTATCGTCCTATTCCTATAGCTCCTGGATAGGTCAGAGGGCGTCCATAGTACATTGCCATCCCTAACCCTGTGCTTCGGGCTTTAATTCGCTCCAGATCATTCTTATCGCCTTCGGGCCCACTACCAGATTTAGGGCTGCTACGTTTCCGTTTTCCTTGGAGATTCCAGTCTAGGGCTAGCCTCAGTAAGTGATCCAATTTCGGTGTTTGATCTGCCAGTCGATCAGTGTCTCAATGCAGCGTTCCCACAGATCTACATTGAAGATTTTCTCGGGCCAGCATACACCGAAAATACGGTGAAGAAAGCTGATGAAGACTTGGAGCTGACGCGAGATAATACTGCTCAAATCAAGGCCCATTTAAATCAAAAACTAGTGCAGAGTGCAGCCTAAGATCTACATATAATTTCATCGGACTAATGAAATTATTAAGTATCAAATCACTTAAGAATGGCCAAGTGGACGGTCCACTTGGCCACTTCCAGTCACCGTAAATTTCGAATATAGCGAAATTTCATTTATCACAATTTACCTCTCAAGTAAAGGGAACTAGGCAGCGTCGCGGCACTTCCGTAGCACATGATTTGCATAATAACTGAACTAAGTGTTCCACATCCCGGTACGGGTCGGATTTGGACCATAAATACGGCTCTTTACGGCTCATTTTGCATAATCGCAGCGGTCCGAAATTGCTCTCGGTTCGATCAATTCTCACATGTAGATTCAAGGAATTTGAATATGTTAGTTAACTTAGGGAAGTGTTTGAGCATATTCCGAGCTGGACTTATCTACTTTAGGTCTAGTTTATCTGAACGACTTCGCGAATTTTAGGGATTGAATTAATGTAGGTAGTAGAATGCGGGTTTTCTGAAATGTTATTCGTGATTTTTTGACTATTATTTCGTTTACCTAAATATATTTAAATCCAAATTTTCAGGGTAATTTGAGAACATAATTTATATACATAAGCAGTAAGTATGAAGGTTTGGCTACATGATGTATCTGTATTTACCTGAATAAGAGCCTTAATGTGTCGTGTTTTCCTTGATCTTATCAAAGACAGCTCTCTTCTCACACTATTTGGAATGAAACAAAACCTTTCAAAGACAAAAAATCAGGTCAATCCTCAGAAAAAACAGTGGAATTGTACAAGGAAACCGTCACATTGATCGACAATAATTAGCCAAATGTTGAAGATCCAAGATTGATGGACGAGACTGGTTCCTTTCGTGATAAATTGCCTATATAAGGTCATCAGGGTATTTGCCTATCGCTGTCGCTCTGCTCTGTCGGCCTAGATTTTTTCTTTGTCGACTTGAAGAATGGGCTCAAGCTGCTGAAATGTGATGGAAAAAAATACGGGTGATATTATGACTGAAGGATGGAAAGAGGTTTAAATGTGATTAAAGGACAGTATGACTTTTCCTAGGAATAGTACTGACGTATGTACGTTCTCATTTAAGTTTACACGTTGGGTTAGATCCAACAATTCATCTCTCTATTACTTTTGAAATTTTATTTATTTTAAATAAATAGGTAAATATAAATCGAACTACCTAGCACAAATCGAGTCCCACAGTAAGCTCTAGTAGTAAACTTGTGCTATGGGGACTAAACGACGATATACATAACTATTTTATAGATAAATATAAATAAAAATCCATGACCCGAACAAAATAATCGAGTTCATCAGTCATCACACAATTAATAATAATAAATAAATGAATGAAGTATAAAATAAGAATATTTAAAGTAGTTACCAGAAATAAATTATTATCCGCAACATTCATAAGAACATCATTATTAAAAAAAAAAGCAAATTTTTTCCCTGCATTTAGAAAAAACTAATTACCATAAGTATTATTACCAAAAGCCACAGTTTATCTTTATTATTTTATAGTTCTACATTTATTTGTGATCGCAATCATACACGAAATGCAATTACAATATAAACATTTATTAATCTACAAATTACACGGCACATCGACTATTAATTGACATTCGTAATCGTATTAATAAGTTGTACGCTACTCGGTGTCAATAAACACTCAAAAGGCGCAATTTCGTTGTCACTTTGTCACTGAAATCGAATCGTATCCCCGCTAGCTTAAAGCTTAAACGAAAGGGTGAAAAAATAGTGCACATTCACGATTCGCACCCAATACTATGGCGGCGGCACTTACAAACGCAAATAGAAATTGAAAAATCTGCGCAAATCCCCGAGGGGACGGGTTGCGCACGTCCTGCACGCACAGACGTACAATGGCGGGAATAATGGACATTATGAGAGTACGTCATGCGGTGTTATGACAGTTTTAGTGTCCGTTCTGAAGGACGACGTGGTTACTAAAAGTAGGTAGGTAGTTACAAGTTAGTTGTGCGTACGTAAGTCTTTGTCACAAATTGCCAAAACATTTTTTCACAGAATAACAAAGATGCTATCTTCATGTATTTCATATTAAAAACGTCACGCGGTGTAATAACAGTTTTTACCAAACAGTATACATTGATTCAAGTGTGTACACCTGCCAAATCCAATGCCAAAATATTAAGCGAAATGTAAATATTTTTATGACCTAACGCATAAGTGATGCAGAAAAATATTTCCCGGTGAGGAATGAAGAGCCATCCATACACACGAGAACGGTAAAGGGCCATTAACTTTATTACATTTGCATCATGAGCAGTGAACTGAAATAAATGTTTATGAAATGACATTGTATTATGGAGGCGCCATTTTGTGGAGGCGAAAAATTAAGGTTGTTGAACTTTGTCAGTAGACGATAACCGTAGGCATAATCGTTGGTTTAAGCCAAGGGGTCATGTTCATGTGATATTATTGTTATCGTTTGTATGAGGCTCTATGGTCGTTGAAACGTTATAAACGTTTACCGGGTGTGACCTGTAATAGGAGCAATAAATTTAAACATAGATTCCACTCTTCAAACTGAACAAGATGTGGTCAACAATCGAAAAAATATAATTATAGTTTCAACTGTTCATTACTCTAAAGAAATTAAATAGCATTTACAATGAACGCCGTTCAACATTGACGTTGCTTTATCATTGACATAACTAAATATCGCATAATTCGCTCTACGTTTCTTCTTTTAATAAACTTTATTTTACAAGTTATGACTTGATTTACTTTCAAAAATGTTTGAAGAGTAGAATTTATATGGTGTCTGATTTTTTTTTACTCCTATTACAGGCCACATCTCTATGAGTAGCCTCGAACTAGTGACCGGTACTCGCAAGCGACTGCGTAAACGATTTGTATGGAGAGTTGTAGTACAAAGTACCACTACGGGCGCTGACCCATTATCCTTACAAATCATTTACGCTGTTGCTAGTGTTGCTAGTACAGAATTCACCGCGAAAATCAGCTACGTAAGTCATCTTCGGGCGCATGACTGCTAAGCTAATTAGGAGTGAATACCATTCTCGAGAATGTGTTCTGTTTTTGTAGGTGGAAATAACGTTCTTGAGGACATTTGCCATACAAATCAGAAAACTTTCTCGAAAATGACACATCTCTAATTAGGAGTGGAAGTGGTCGCAATGGCCGAAATCGCTCGGAAAATAATGGCGATGATATACAGAATAATGTAACTTATAAACAAATATATATACAGAGAAAAAAAAATCAGTTTTGGTAACTAATTGATTGTCACTTTAACTTTAATTTTGATAAAGGCATATAAGTGCACAACGTGGTTTAATGAAAAATACAATCTTACAAAAAATTATGAACTATTATCAAAAATAATTTGTTTTAATTGATGTTTAGCAAAAATATACACTATCCTACTTAGGTGATTAATTGAGCGTTTTATCTTCCACAATTATGACCAATTCCATGTGAATTTCGGTGCTATTTTGAATGATGTTATCGACGTTAGATGTTGTAGTTTTTTTTTTTGACGCATAAACATTATGCGGTATACACACTTTTTTCTTAAAACGATTTCGTTACCGTGACTTCCTCTATTTATACGTGCTCTGGACGAGAAACTACGTTCCAAATATTACCCAAAACGCTAAATTGAAATGTACGACTTTTATTAAAGTGATACATCGTGATACAACACGACTTATCACACCGTCTGTTCTTATACCGCGTATCTCCTCATTTGCGTCCACTGACGCCATACGTTTGGCTTTACGCCTGCGTTTGCTACCAGAAATGAAAACTAATAGCTATACCAGCACGAGCTAAATTAGCAAAGCAGTCAATTTTAGCCTATTCTGCCGTTAAATGGAAAAAGGTCGTATCTCGATATGTATTTTATGGTAAGATACGACTTTTTACTATGAAGCAGGAGTATTTATGTTGGGCTTTATTTCCTGCACACGTTCATTCTTGTAAGGTTCTTACCGTCGAGCAACAGAATGGTATTTATGTTTGAAGTTAGGTCCTAAGATTCGTAAGTTTGTGAGCTAATTTTCTGAAACTTCTACCTCGGGTGTGTGCTAATTAGTACTGTCTGGTTTATGACCTTATGACATTAGCTATACATTTATGACATTAGTTAGTTAGGTTTTAGTTAAGTATTTAAGCTTAAGAATCCATGTAACGCTTTGGTGTAAACTGTCATGTTACATTTTTATGTGATTCAATAAATAATAATAATAATTCGATATTTGCCTTTGAAGTTACGAATTTTGTCATGTGTGTTGTGGCAAATTGTCATGTCACAGCTGATGCTGATATTAAAATCAATTGCAAATGTTACAAAATAATACATATAATATTATATCTATTACAACGAAATAATATAGAAATTCGCTTACCTATTTAACCACTAGCATTTTATTTAATACGCCCATAGGGCATTGGGGTCACACATCTTCTTATTTCATTAGACCAACACTTAATGAACACAAAAAAAAGAAAAGTTTAAGTAATGTATCTTTTATTACTTAACCTTTAAAGGGATATAAATCTAAATTAAAACTAAGCCCGTAAAACGTTATCACATCAGCGTTTCGCCATTATCTACGGTGTAAACCGTGCCAGTAATACTCCGCGCGCGATTGCTAGCCAGATACACAATCAGGTCAGCGACTTCCTCTGGTTCCGCCATTTTACCCAGCGGGTAACTTTTATCACGAGCCTTGTACAGTTCTTCTACTTCTTCTCTACTGAATCCAGCATTCTCTGCGAATGGAGTCCTGGTGCCTCCTGGGTTGACCGAACACACTCGCACGCCGTCCCGAGCCAGCTCCAACGCCACACATCGCGTCAGCTGATCAAGTGCCGCTTTAGAAATACAATAGGGCAAGTAATCGGCGTCACGTATCGGTTTGAAAGCCGCGACACTTGACACGTTCACGATGCAGCCTTTAGTCGCCACTAGATGAGGTGTCGCGAGGCTAGTCAGCAAGTATATCGATCGAACATTCACCGCCATAACGTTATCATACGGTTTGATACCATCTCGAATGCTTCCACGTATTCCAACTGCAGCATTATTCACTAAAACATCAATCTTCCTGAATTTTTCAATTGTTTTCGCCACAATTCTCTTCACATCATCGTCACAGCTTAGTTCGGCTTTGATGATCAGTGGTTTAATTCCATTTTCGGCTTCACATTTGGCTGCTACGTTGTTGAGTTGTAGTTCGTTTCTTGCGACAAGGACGAGGGTGGCAGATTGTTTTGCGAACAGGAAGGCGGCAGCTGTGCCGATACCGGAGCTCGCGCCAGTAATCACAACTACCTTATTCTTGAAGTCCATCGTCTGTGGCGTTGCAGTGTCGACTGGGACGGCCGTCGAATGTTTATGTACAAACATCTGTGACCTCGAAAGGAAACGGTCGAAGTCATCGAAGCGTGACCGAATTAGATAACGATGTTTTTTGTTTTTTGTAATGCTTCTAGAAATAATGACGTAATGAGACAAGCTGTTTAATGATTAAGAATTCATTAAACAGTAAAGGCAATGATTCATCGAATAACTTATAGAGGTATCTTATTATTTAACAGGTATTATTGTTACTAGCTGAAGGTTAGTTTTAGTTTCTAAAATCTGTCTTAAATAAACGTAATTTTGATTAGTTTGCACTGTTTCCATTATTTATTTCCATTTGAAATTACAGTAAGAAATTTTTTATTTGCGAATTATTAATGATTAATACAAGCTCAATATGCTTTTTTTTATTTCTTTTTGTCATAAATTATTATTTTAATTCGTGATATACTGAAGTATGCAATATATATAAAAGTAAGGTCTTTAAATATTTTTTTGCATAAGTCGACATTGAAATAAGAACAATAAGTACACGAGATACACGTCCCTAATTCCATATTCCTTGTGATACCTCTTAGACATCTCCGAAATAGCGTTATACCTTGTATATCACCACTTCGCCAACCTGGTCGCTATAAGTTTGTACCTCATTTATATGCGACTCTGTTAATATTAGGCGCTACTTAATTCTGCCGGGTAGTAACGTGAAATGTCACTTTCTGCAAGCTCCAATGGCAAACATCGCATTTTAATATCATTAAAAGGCGAGATACCTGAGATATACCATAGACATTGCTTCTTTGGCGATATCGTCATCTAGTGCCCATAGTACAAGCTGTGCTTAGTTTGGGACTAGGTCGATTTGTGTAAAATTGTCCCGTAATATTTATTTATTTATCTCTAAGTACACTCGAATTAGCGGCTTGATTGCTTCATTAGAAGCTAATTAAGCAAATGGTCCCATTTCAAATGAAACGTTTTCAAACACGAATATCTCAAATGTTTGCATAGGCTTACAAAGCCAGCTAAACAGACCCATTTCCTCATAGGAAGATATTTAATTAACTCTTGTTATAAGGAATTAAGAGTTGAGCAAATATTGAGAACTCATTCTATTTAAATGATTTATTAGATTAATTGTTATTAGGAAAAGTGATTTCCATAGATTAGTCAAGATACAATTATATTTGCTATTAGATGTCTTGAAATATCTTCAATTTATCAATACGTCGGTAACGTAGGCATTCTCACTGCATTATATAGGAAATATATTTGCTGTTCGAGCTACTGTGAGTGACATTCACAACTTGATATTTCAAAGGAGACGCGAGGAATCCAGAGTCGAGCAAATATTGAGAACTTATTCTCAAAAAGTTATTAGACAAAGTGTTATCTATTCATACTAATCAAGATAAATATAATTCTAATTCGAGCTTCATTTTTTTTATGTAGCCTACGATTACATGTGTTTCTCACTGCTGGGTAACGTATTTATAGGATGACCTGCCAAGCGTTTTTGAATGCGTACAGGTCATTCCGCCATCTCCTTTTCGGTCTGCCTCTGCTTTGGTAGCCATCTTGCGATATCCACTCAGCGGATAAGAGTATATTTGGAACAATATTCCACCTCCAATTTCAAATCTTCGTCTTTGCCAGCATTTTCAGTACCATGTGGTACTGAAAATGCTGGCAACAATTCCTCGCTGAACAGCTATGCTGATACGTTGTGCGTGAATGCTGCCAGCTCTTCGGTCTCCAGCTGGATTTAGTTGTCGGTCTACCAAATATGTTACTTAAACCGCGACATCGCGGGGAAGCCATTTCCTGTATTTGTTTTAATTTATTCTTAGTTTTTTTGTACATAGTTGTTAGTAGTATTTATTTCGTTTACGTTTTTATTGACTGTTTCTTTGTTTTCCCTTTTTTGTGTTAAAATAATTCAGCTTAGCAAGCCTTCTGTGTCGTCCAGCTAGGATTTGATTCTACCACAAATTACCAGTTTGTTACCTATCGATAAGTAAGGCTCACGACCGGACTCCCTAAAGTTTCTCCATAATCAGACGTAGAAGCTTTTGGGAGGGCCTTTGCCCAGGAGAAGGTGAGATGCAACGGATAGTTGTTTGGCCGGATATTCGGCTTGCGGAACTATACCTACATTTTGAGTTTTGTAGGTGCGCGTCGTGCAGGTTTTGACCCGTTTCGTAGTGAACGTTCGGACTTATTTCTAGGTTCGAAACTAGTTTTCTCATGTCATTACGGAATACGGAGTAACTTCGTTGAATAGTACACGTGGAGATAGTAGTAAGTAAAGTAGTGCAGTAGATTCCATGTTTACTATCCGGTATCCAGCCGGATAGTACCTACGTTGCTAACCGGTATCCGGCCGGATATTAAAATAAGGGCCGGATAGGCTGGATACCGGAGAGTAACCGAATATTCGGTGCATACCCAGGAGTGGACGTTTTTCGTCTGATGGCGATAGGGTAAACCGAGGTATAACTGGCCACTTGCAGTAACTGGCCACTTAATACTTCATACGCCATAAATAAGCATTTTACGCATAGCCCGCCATCTATGATAATCTATCGTCATTGCTAGGTTAGTTGTCTTTCATTTTAGTAAATTTTTTATCCAGTATTGACACTAGCGCCAAAAATGGTCGGTTAATTTTGACACTCGGCGTGCGTGTCTTGACTTGATAGGTTAACTGTTAAGAAAACGTTAACAGAACTCTTCGAAGAAAAAATAAGATTTCGGGTAAAGTGATGTAGTCTACCTAAAACATTGGTGTTATTCCAACAATAGAAAGGGTAAGTGAGACTTATTAAATATTGTATTTAGCTGGAAACTGTCATTTACCGAGATTGAGGGGGGTGGCCAGTTATTGATTGTGTTTAAAGCGATTTTCTATTTATTGGCCGCCTATGCCAGTAACTAGTCAAATATCTATCTTTGTTATTCCGGCAAAATTGAACCCTATTTATATTAAGTGTAAGGTAAGCTATCCAATACAAAAATATTCATAACTTTAGATGCTTTTGTTTAGAAACTGGCATAGGTGGCCAATTGTGTGGCTAGTTACTGAAAATTTGATTTTATTTTACAGATACCTCTTTTATAAACAACAAAATGCTCAAAAAGAGACAGGTCATTAAATAAGCCATTGGTAAATGTACTGCGGTTAAACCGAAATATGGAAAGGTTTATTTAAAAAGTGTCTAAACAATTTGGTGGACCGAAAAGTAGCCTACAATTTAAAATTCAAAACCCTAACACAAAATTTAAGTCCGGGCCAGATCCTGTATTGATTGCAGGTCTGCAAAGGAAAACTTACAGTAATATTCTCTTTTTTCTGCTGTTGGTCTTGTTTGCAATCTTTCTTATCATCTACCCTTATAAAAGAGTACCGGTCAGTGTGACTGAGTGTTCCCTCTGGTTGCGGTTGGTAAAACCACGTAAAACGGAATGTAGCAAATCAGGAGATTGTAGGAGTTTTTGGTGACTACGTCTCTGACTTTATTTATCCGCTTCTTTAGGCAAATAATGTTCTATTGACAGGTTCTATGTTCTGCCTTGTAGATTGACATTAAAGCAGTATATATCTAATCGCGCTATACTCGAACTCGACACGTAAATTACAATCTGCATATGTTGCCGTATTTCGACCCATAAAAGATTTATCTCAGATGTTTCATTATCCGAACAACTCAAAACAAGAAGGTTACCAAAACCTCCTAAGCGAAAAGGGAAGCGACTGTCTATCAAAGCCCTATTTGTCCTAACGTCTGATAGTTATGCCGAAATGATAAAAGATAAACAGCTTAAAAGCAAGAAGACGATTCAGAAAAACAGGAAAAAAAGAAATTCCGGGAGGCAAAAAATTACTACAAAAAGGAAAAAAGTTAAAAAGAATACTAACAAACATATTAATGGCAGAAGGAAAGGTACTAAAGAGAAGTTAGTCAATAGAGAAGTATACAAATTTTAATGACGTGTCTAAAAAGACTACTTATGAAATTTTCTACCATCAGATTAACCACATGCTGTGATTTGTATTAAAGTCCTATAATAAGGAAAATTATATAATCCGGTCCGTGTCGTAAAACAATTCTCTTCTCTTGCATTCCAACAATCCATAGAGTCCACATCCCTGATGAAGACGAAAGCTCCGTTTTTATGTCACATTTACATACCGAGAGAGTAGCCCAGATGCATTAGATGAAAATTACACTAATTTCATCAAAAATATGATTGAAAGAAGCTTAAAACCAAGGGTATAAATTATTATTTTCTGATTATGGTAATAAGTGAACAAAGTATTAACCTATGTTGCAATTAATGTGAATCTTTATCATTATGTTTAAGTATTGTATTGTATGACGTTATAGATGTTCTTATTTTTGTCCTGAGGTTATCTACCTGCATTCATATAGATTTAATTGATAAATAACAGTTTTTCTGTTCATGTGGCCAGTTACTAGACCTGTACTTGCCAATTTCTAAATTTTGCGGCCAATTATTGGTAAAAACTGACTGTTTTTATTTTTAATAAATTATTAATATGAAAACATGTTTAGTTCTACTAAAAGGCAAAATATAATAAGAAAGGAGGTTATTCTTTATCTGTAGGTGTAAAAATGTAACTATATTTCATGATATTTCCATCAAAAATATGATCATAAACTGGCCAAAGGGCTTAAGTGGCCAGTTACTGGTAAGTTTACCCTACTTAATTAATATTGTAAATGACATCTAGAAAAATAAATCATTTTTCAAGAGAGCATTCTTTATCATTACATAAAATCTTACGGTAAAGCCATTAATGCATTTAATATTAAACCCATTAGTTTTCTCATGTAATGTAAATTGAACAACATTTTTTAAATATTTGTATAGAATCATTTTATCGATTCATATTTTTTATGTGGTAATACCACATTTTTATTTTTATAAATAATGACACAAAGGTAAATTAAGAAAGAAAAATTGAATGCGATCTACTGCAATCGAAGCGGGATTTGAACCCGCGACCTCTGCGTTTCCGGCGCATTGCTCTTCCAACTGAGCTATCCGACCGCTACGTCAATCGCACGAAATCTTTCATCCCTTAATTCCTTACGCTACTGGAGCGCCCTCTGTGTCATATATGTTTTTGAAATGCTTATGCGCATTAGCCATACCCTAGGATGTGCGTTTTACACGCACGATCCCCAATCCCCATTGCTTTACAGCAAGTGCGAAGACTGCGAGAGAGATGGCGCTGTTCTAAATATTTGTATAGAATCATTTTATCGATTCATATTTTTTATGTGGTAATACCACATTTTTATTTTTATAAATAATGACACAAAGGTAAATTAAGAAAGAAAAATTGAATGCGATCTACTGCAATCGAAGCGGGATTTGAACCCGCGACCTCTGCGTTTCCGGCGCATTGCTCTTCCAACTGAGCTATCCGACCGCTACGTCAATCGCACGAAATCTTTCATCCCTTAATTCTTTACGCTACTGGAGCGCCCTCTGTGTCATATATGTTTCTTAATTTACCTTTGTGTCATTATTTATAAAAATAAAAATGTGGTATTACCACATAAAAAATATTAATCGATAAAATGATTCTATACAAATATTTAGAACAGCGCCATCTCTCTCGCAGTCTTCGCACTTGCTGTAAAGCAATGGGGATTGGGGATCGTGCGTGTAAAACGCACATCCTCGGGTATGGCTAATGCGCATAAGCATTTCAAAAACATATATGACACAGAGGGCGCTCCAGTAGCGTAAAGAATTAAGGGATGTAAGATTTCGTGCGATTGACGTAGCGGTCGGATAGCTCAGTTGGAAGAGCAATGCGCCGGAAACGCAGAGGTCGCGGGTTCAAATCCCGCTTCGATTGCAGTAGATCGCATTCAATTTTTCTTTCTTAATTTACCTTTGTGTCATTATTTATAAAAATAAAAATGTGGTATTACCACATATAAAATATGAATCGATAAAATGATTCTATACAAATATTTAGAACAGCGCCATCTCTCTCGCAGTCTTCGCACTTGCTGTAAAGCAATGGGGATTGGGGATCGTGCGTGTAAAACGCACATCCTAGGGTATGGCTAATGCGCATAAGCATTTCAAAAACATATATGACACAGAGGGCGCTCCAGTAGCGTAAAGAATTAAGGGATGAAAGATTTCGTGCGATTGACGTAGCGGTCGGATAGCTCAGTTGGAAGAGCAATGCGCCGGAAACGCAGAGGTCGCGGGTTCAAATCCCGCTTCGATTGCAGTAGATCGCATTCAATTTTTCTTTCTTAATTTACCTTTGTGTCATTATTTATAAAAACATTTTTTAACATTAATCTGCATAATGGAAGTTCAGGGAAGAATTTTAATAAAATTTTATAGAACTAAAAGTGCGGTTTTAAAATAATCTAATGAGGTTTTTCAAGTTACATCACTCATTTTCATTACTTTGTCCTGCCCTAGGGAGAGAATTGTACTGTATTACTACTACACGTATACTCACGTGTAGTATTGACACCCACGTGGTCTATTTTGCTTAAATTTTAATGCAACGGAATCATGGTTATTTTAATAAACTTCCAGTGTTTTATTAGCGGGAAAATAACTCACGTATTTTCAGTTACTATATTTACAAATAGTATATTACGTTAATGTAATTACTTAAATAATGTAGGTATAAATGCATTATTTTACAAAAAAAAAAATCTTCTTACATTTGTGAAACGTATAAGGTTTAATTATTTTAATGTAGACACTCCACAAATATGTAAACGCAAAAATCAACACACAAAGCATAAGTAAAAAACAATAGATATTCTGGCGTTAGGGTGGTGGAGTGGCTCACACGTTGGACCGATAATCCGGAGGTACCGGGTACGATCCCCGAAAACTTCCGCTAGGATACGCTTTTCAATTTTTATTTGTGCATTGATCTTGTACCAATGGTCTAAAACTTCTTAAATATCTTAATTTTATGCATTTTTGTCCTATAACGATCGCGCCGTTCAAAATCAAAACTGAATAATTACATCCTTGTAAAGATACAAACATGGAATTCGGTTGAACTTTGCCGTTACCTATCGATTTAACCTCAAACAAGACTTATCAGAACCCGAAATGTATTTTAAAACACATTATCCATTCTCCGTTGGTCTGAGCCATTCGTATCGGGGGTGAAATGTAATGTCAGACCGAGTCATGCCATTTACATGAATGATTATTCAGGCATAGTTACATCTCGATAGGATGCATGCAAAATTCTGCTCTCAAACTGGGTTTTAAGGTTAGCGTCCGATTGTAGTGGTTGTGAGACCGTTCCAAAGTTTATCTGAACCCGCATGGAGCATTGTTCGTACCGGCAGCCTATGTTAACACGTCGGCCGGATGGTAAACAGAAAATCGAATTTAATGTAGCGTGTGGAGTGAAGGTTTTTATATCAAATACTTGGTTGGGAAAGGATACCTAAGGTACATAATGAACTAAGTTTGTTAATAACTTAAACTTAATAGCGTGGAGTTAATTTATCAAAATCAACATTAGGTATTGTCTATCTAAATTTGAATTCAATATTTTCTAAGAAGACATGATGGCGGGTAAAAATTCTTTACAACGCGATGCATGTTTTCTTTTGTTACATAATTATGGACATTGATTATAGCTTCATTTAGTACCCAACGACGCCCAGTTTGTAGTGCAGTTGCCTACTGAGCCTGCGGTCCTGGGTTCGAATCTCAGCAACAACAAATAGTTATGGGGCGTAGTGATATTATGACTGACTGTCAAACGCCTGCAGCTTTGACTGAACGAAAGCAGAAGGTGGATTAGAAGAGGAGAATAAGTATATAGTTACTATAATAAAAGTTTTAAATTGCGTTGAAAATTTATTTCCAATTAGTTTACAAAACAAATCTAAACTAATTGGTAGAGGTGGTCATCGTGGGAAAAAAATCTTAACATGGACGATTTATTTCGTTTGTATGTTGAGTATAAAGCTATGTCTACATATATCTGAACATTTTTGCGTCTTTATAATGCCTAAATGTTTGAACCTCTCATAGCCAATTGGATGCAGGGACAGTGGAACATCCAAACATAATAAGTTGTACTTTTTAGACGATTACCACTAAGGAAAAGAAGGAAGGTAGTCTATTCCAACGAGGTCAGCTCTGTACGATTCGCCAAGCATCATAGACTCGATTAAACCTTCCAGATAGGCTAAAGCGGTTAATTATAATCAAAATTAACTTTTTAATTAAACCGCTACATAGCCAGGAAGCGGTTTAAGACGGAATTAAGAGTAATGCTATACCAACGAACCAGTCGGGTTAAATAACTTGTACTTATTTTTAATTATCACAACCGTTTTACCATTTGCTTTAACATTTTTCTTTGATACTTGCATTATAGCCAAACAGGTTGTTTTTCAACCCACGCCATTACATTGCGGATTTTTAATCTTATTTATTTACTGGCAATGACAAATTTTTGGTAACTGATGTGAAAGTCAGTTCATCTCACAAAAAGGAAAGAGGACTAAAATATTCCGAAAAGTTCAAGTAACTTTAATAATAAAGCCAAAACTATCCACAGCTATGAAGCCAAGCTAGGAAGTCAAGTTTTTTACAATAGGATTCAGTATTTTTATTTCGCATGAAAAACGAAGGATTGAGCGGTATTCGGTAAACAATATTGAATTTTTTAGCTGACAAATCCTTGGCAATTCGCGTGGCATAACATATAGTTTATCATATAGAATTACATACTTTTCGAAATGGAAGGAGGAACAGGTAGATAAAGACTTTTAATTACGCCACTACTCTCCGAAATGACAAAAATTTAAAAGAGTTTCGTATGACGATTGCCGGGATATGGTACAATAACAAGGTGACTACAAATTATTACCAATAAAACAAAAAAGCGTGGATATATAAGGGTGTTTTCATAAAAATTACAAAGCTGGACATACACAGCGGGCTCCTCAGCGGGTGGCGACATTGAAGAGTTGGGCTTTTATCATAAATCTCCTGCAACGGATCACTCCTTCAGGACCCCCTCCGCCATCATTTATACTTTATTATTGGGGCTTATGTACCCCTTCCTAAAAGCCAGCTTTATGCTTATCTACTGTTATACGCATCAGTCTATGTATTTTAAGAGGTCTCTATAGCTAGGGTTGCCAATTTCAGCGTACAGATTTGCGGTACATTTGCGACCAAATCGTGGGACCTGGCTTTAAAATGCGGGACTTCTTCACGCGACCTAACTGATAACATATTGATAAAAATGGGAAGAAAAAGAAACAAGAGCTGAAGAAGAAGGGGTAGAGTACAGAGCAAGCGACCGCATCGTGGTACATTCGATTCGTGGTAGTCAGTTAGCCTAATGTTTTGTATGGAAAAGTAAATTCGTTAACGTTTTCTCATACCTCTAAAAGTTGATCATAATTTTGAGTACATGGTTGTAATTTTCAACGACAGCTCGTCTTAGTTTTCATCTTGTACTATGTATGTAAAACCATTAGATTCAGTTAACATTGTAATTGGGTCGCCACTGAATTACAAAGTGTAAACGCACGTAATCAAACTTGCATTATTTAAAGACACGCGGCAAATTAGTGACGGCCCTTAAGATTTGCATATTTAAATGAGGCTTAAAAGTCTTGGGACCGCAGCTGTGGCAGAAATCAATCAGTAAGCCTCTGTTGCATAAGACGGTCGTCTGGTGTTGAGGATTTGCATAAAATCATACAACAAGTGACAACATAACGGAGTGAACTGGTGTTGTTTTGACAATGTTGATATTGATTTGAATGTTCAATATTTCCGTTCAAAATAATAAGAAAAAATGCAACATTTCAACAACAGTTTCTTTGATCTGTCATATGTAATAATATAAAACTATCACGAGACATCTTTGATAATTATAAATACTTTTTAAACTCACGTAAAAATTGTAAGGAACGGCCCGACATGTTTCGAACTCATATAGAGTCGGCCCACAGCAGTTCCTGACCATTTTTACGTGAGTTTAAACCTTTATTATAATTACTATCATATGTAAGTTGTGTTTTGAAATTAATATCCTATTAACGTTTGTTAATGCTCTTGCTCCTACTTAGTCAGTAATTTCTTTCACCGTTTCATAATTTAAAGACCTACTGCTTGCTTTGGCTAAAGACTTGCATTGCTGAACATAGGCCTTTCCTGAAAACGCTACAAAAGGACATTCAGCGAATGGAGGTTTCTTATCATTTCGATAAGATAAAACCTTAGATGAGGCATGGTTTAGGACACTTGCGACCAAAAGTGCCAAAAGACATAAGCAGCCTATTGTCGCGTGTACCGTTCTCGTATTGACTTGCATGGCCATGAAAAGTGTTGGTTTCTTACACTGTTTGTATAGTCTGTAAAAGAATGAAAGGCCTTTGATTATGAAGACGAAAAGTATTTTTAATATCATATGGGCATCATTTCAAAGTATTTAAGCCGTGTTATGAGGTTACATCAACCCTTTAACCTGTTAAACTCACGTCACAATCACAAAAATTGTGTTCATAAAGTCATGATCGTGTTGGGGCTAATGCGAAGTCGCGTGTTGCCTCCAATTTGTGTCGGCGCCTTATCGCCGCGGCTAATGTTCAGTGTAATGCCGCTTCCGACATGGAAACTGTTCTGAACTCATTGTTCTGTACGACGCCTCTTTAAAATGTTGTGGCAAACAAGTCATTTTTGACATAATAACTCGACGTTTTTGAACCTATATATGACATCCCATCACGGAAATTGGACTTACAAATACAAATACTCTTTATTGCACACCTCCAACATCAAGGAATATACAACACAACATGAGATACATTCAAATAACAGGCAGAGGTAAACAACAGGCGGACAGACTTATGATATAATAATAAATGCTCTCAGTAATTTTACGTTATTATATTTTTTAATCATCATCTTCATTACTAACTTCTTTTTATTTATCACCAGCAACATCATCAACATCATCATCAACAACAATATCATTATCAACATATAATATATCAACAATATAATAGTTTTGGAATAAATAGCTTTCGGGCAAGTGAAAATTCGAGATTTCGAAATTTCGGGAATATGATAGGTTACCCTCAAAGTACACTCGAATTAGCACCCTATTCTGGTTGTCACGACGGTGTCTCTTTAAAACATCGGGTGGCATGGAAACCGATAGGAAGTCACCCGCTACCTTGTGTCTCTGACTATTTGATTAGGCGTGAGAAAGTACACGTAAACCAGGGGGGGTATTCGACCAATTTTAGAGATATAATGGAGATCTCTCATTTTCATCGCCATCCGTCACTTTTGACGTGTGCCTACTTGACAAGTGGCGATATCGCAACTTCGTCAATTCGGACGCGCAAAATTTTCGTTTCCTTTGTATGTGACGGCATAAATAACAGGCGCATACTTTAAATTGACCGCATAGTACGTGAAATTGGTCCGTTACGTTTCGTTCAAAACAGAAATTTATATACATGAATAACATTTTTGACAATCATTATCGCCTTCGTATTTCCAAAATTGAGATGAGATATGTCACTTTTAAGCTCATCGCATTTAAATGACAGTTCAATGGCGATATAACTGTTATCTAATGGAGATTTGACGTTTGGAGATATCTCCAACGGCATTCTCGAATTGGGCCCCTGGGGCCCAACTCACATATCTCATCTCCATTTTGGAAATACGAAGGCGATAATGATTGTCAAAAATGTTATTCATGTATATAAATTTCTGTTTCGAACGAAACGTAACGGACTAATTTCACGTACTACGCGGTCAATTTAAAGTATGCGCCTGTTATTTATGCCGTCACATACAAAGGAAACGAAAATTTTGCGCGTCCGAATTGACGAAGTTGCGATGTTCTAGGGATATCGCCACTTGTCAAGTAGGCACACGTCAAAAGTGACGGATGGCGATGAAAAGGAGATCTCTCCATTATATCTCTAAAATTGGTCGAATACCCCCCCTGAATAAACAATTGCTTTGTTCATTAAATTCGGTTTCGTAATTATTGCGCCGTATACCTACTCTAAGTAGAGACCGACCGAATATCTGTTTTCGGCTAAGCCCATGTTTTTATTGGGTACTTACCATAGACTTCCCGAAAGTAAGAAGTACATGATTTGAACCATACTTACAATAAATTATATTTAGGATTATTTATTTATACGAATTTAAAACTGTAAGGAAAAAAAATGTCTTTTTTTATTAAAGCCTTTATTTGTTAGGGAAAGCCCTAAGCGTGAAAAATAAAACAGACATGATTTCAGTGTAGGTACAACGGAAATTTATACATTTTTAAATGTCATCATAACCATCTTAGATTCAGTCTCATTGTCGGCTGAAAATTAAACTGACGCCGAAACTTCGTTTTTGTATCCGTTTTTGACTGAAAATCCATGTTTGGACACTAACTCGAAGATTTGATCGATCGCAAACAATAACAACACAAGCGTAATATAGTCAGCATAAGTAGGGTCGTTTGATTTACTGTTGTGAGAATAAATTCCTAACAAAATACCCGTCTTCCACGTCAAGGCAAGCAGGTGCACGGATCAGTATTTGTCCCGTCACCAAACATAACAAAAGCTATTATTACGTTCTCGCAAAGTTTTTCTACCTTCGGGATCGGACGGCGCGTCCTGATATATCGCCTGTGTGGGGCACGCAAGGAAACAGTTTTTCATTGATTCAGTGCCGCATCTGGCGACAAAACGCCTCAGGCTTTCCATTCTGATGACTTGACTTGACATTTTTATTGCACGCCATATTTTCCGCGTGGCCTCCGAGGCATTTGTTTCTTGAGACGTAAAATATTGTTTCGCTTGAAGGACAGGACAGATAACTTAGTTCAACAATTACATATTGTTTTGTATTTATTAACACTTTATTATTGTATATAAAAGCATTAAAAATACTGAAAAGCATGTCCATGTACAAAGGAGAACCTAACCCTATAAGGGATTTCTTCCTGTTAAACTGTAAGCAAATTATGAAAGATAGTGAGATATTCAAGAAAACACACAAACGAACAAGTTGATATGCACATACAGAGACACTATACTAAGTAGCTACGTAATATAACACATATATAGATTATAAAGAGATACATATAATATTAAATATAATACTCGTGTATTAAGTAATTAATCTTATCAACTTCCACGAGAACAGGGATCTAAAAGTCGTAGCTTTTTAATGTTTTTCTTAAATTATGTCACGGGCTGGTGTCCGTGACGCAGTCACAATTGCCTCACAGACACCAGCCAGCAATGCGTTCTTTTTAACAGCGCGGACTGTTTAAAACTAGATTGTTGAAAACCATCGGGAACTCAATTCAAGTTTGTTTTAAGTACTAAAAGTTGGCTGGAAGATATCGCTATTTAGGGATAAGATGGCATGTTGTGTACATCTGCTTTAAATTGTATCTCTTATGTGTTGTTTCCCTGTGTTTTAGAGGTGCACGATAAAGAGGCTTTCGTATTGTATTGAGAATAGCAGAGGGAAGATGTTTGAACACCTACTATGTACGAGACAACGATTACCTACATACAAACCATCATAATTATGGAATTGAAGATAAAGAGAAAGAAACCACGGAGATCTTATATACAAAGCAAGGAGAAAGAAAACAGCGTATCGAATTAGAATGTCAAGAAGATGGCTAAGGATAGATACACACATGGAACTTGCTGCAACGACAACAATCTAGCTCCTAAATTTATAATGATCAGGGAATGTAAAATGCGAGCAAAATCGAAATTACTTATGACAACCAGCGACGACACTTCAATGAATTTTGAAAACTTCTGATGATTTGATGATGATGTAATGGTTGATATTAGCAAACGTAGATAAATACACCATCGTACACAGTCTTTTGTAGAAGAATGTGATTAATTGTATGTTCAGGAAGTAAATTGCAAATATTAACGACATCAATTTTTCCTCCAAAATGATGGACCGACCAACTAATTTAAACTTCTTCGTTTGTCTCCACAAACCGAACTTTAGTCCACAACTGTCAGACAACGTTACGGCCGCTCTTAAAACAAAACACAATTTGTCATGATTGATCAAAGAAGTTGGGCAAAACAAAAAGGCCGAGTAACAAAGGCTGTCTTTTGTCAAAGAATTTTTGGTATACATACTGACAGTTTGAGGGCTGTCAGTATGTTTACCAAAAATTCACCGTCTCAGATTTTCCTTAGAAAATCTGAGACGGTGAATTTTTGTGATGAAGGTGGATATACGTTCTCGAATGTCAAAGTTACTTTGCTTTCATAGAGGTGTTGCTATCCCATTTGTATCGGAAATTTAACAGGCTTTTAGGGTCCGTACGGAAAACGTAAAAACAGGAGCCTATTACTAAGACTCCACTTTCCATCCGTCTGTCTGTCATCAGGCTGCATCTCATAAACCGTGATAGCTAGATAGTTGAAATTTTCACAGATTATCTATTTATGTTTCTCCTATATCAACAAATACTAAAAATGTAATAAAATGAATATTTAAGTGGGGTTCTCGAACAACAAAAGTGATTTGTTTGACGTTTTATTATTTTATGGTACGGAACTTAATAATATTTAGAGGTATTTGAAGTGTATACCATTATGGAATCAAGAAGCCTAGATTATTTTTCCAATTCCGATTCGACGAGACTTCCCGATACTCTAAATTCAAATGATAGAACGAGACGACAATACAACGATTTTAAAATAAGTACGCCTAGAATGAGAGTCTTCATACAACAGATTTGTGAAAGATGAAGCCGCTTTTGTTTTTATGTACGCGTGTCTACGAACCATATTTACGTTGCCAATTAGAATGTTTACGCCAATTAAAATTTAGAACATTTCTCTCAATAAGAAAGAAACATCGCTAAAGTAGACCAATTTTAGAATTATCAGATACCCTTGAACTAAAAAAAAACACAAATGAGAATGACATATATTTATGAGGAAATGCAGGAAAGCCGCGCCACATGGTTCGCAACCAGTTTCAAACAAATGGCCTCCTCTCGGAAGCTATTAATATTTCTGTTCGCAAAGTTAAAAAGCGAATCGAGTTAAGACATATTTTTCTCGAACTCGGTTTGGGGAATAAACAGGGCAGTAAATATTCATGAGGCGAGTAAGCCGCGTCATAGACCGCGAGCCTGATGGATGGACTCGTGCCTTCGCTTGCTTTGCTTTCGCATGACGAATATGGGACTTACATCGACTTACTGGACATAATGTTCCGGTTACATTAAAGGGTTAACATTATTTGAGGAAGGACTTACTATAATGTGTGCTGGAAATTAGTAGGTATAAGCAATAGGATCTAGGTTACAGGCGGTCCAACCACACAGTTGTCCAATAGTTCTTTAGGATTTGTCACGGGCCCGGGCTGATTCCGGATAGCACTGATCACCAGAAAGCAGTTTTCAATTACGTACTACTTAGTTTTAGGAAACGTTGCGATCCGCTTGTAAGATGCACGCGTTCGGCTCAATATCGGAAGCACACTGGTGCGGCGCGCATCGCGAAGTACCGAGGATTGTAGGGTAGATTGAGTATTGAAAGAATGAGGGTAGAGGATACTCACACAACAGTACAACAGTTTATAAAAACTTACTTATAAGAAAGTTCCCACAAAACTGTATTCACAGTTTGACTGCAGGTATCGTCTCTGCTAATTTATGCTTTATAAAATTATGTTTACATGAGGTACGCATTTGAGTGACACTGCGTGAACATGATGTCACTCGCATGTTTGTAACAGGTATTGTTTTCAAGGCTTTTTGATATACAGGATACCATGGAGGATACAAAATTCGTGACAATATACCATCTTATCTGCAAAACGCGGTGACATTAGTGTCGCGCGAAACACTTGGCGTCGCTATATCGACTATCCCGTCCTAATGCGCCGCAAAACAAAGTGCCATACTGTATTAAAACATTCCGATAAATCTGGCGCGTGTAATCGATAACTTCAAAAATGTAATAAGTAATTACATTTACTTTGGCGTTTACGACCTTTATGTAGAGCTTGAAATCTCTCTCGTAATTTAAACCTCGGGCTTAAGCCCGTCTATTGTGAAGGATGGGCAACTACAGAACCCTACACTGAACGTGGCCCGATACGCTCTTGGTCGGTTTTATTTTTATATCTGCCACAGTTGCCAGACAATAAATGATTTATTATTTGTTATATGACTTGGATGCCATGCAGGATACAAAATTCGTGCCAATATGCCATCTTATCTGCAAAACGCGCTGACGTTAGTGTCGCGCGAAACACTTGGCGTCGCTTTATCGACTATCCCGTCCTAATACGCCGCAAAACAAAAAGTTTCTCAATGTTATCTGGCGCAGATTTCCGCGAAGATTTCCCGTCGCCACAGGCACCGGTATTCCGCTCCGTATAATACTGACTTATACAGTGTGTTACCTGCATGTGGCCATTTATTAAAACTGATAATACATTGCATTGGCAGTTATATGATTTGTGAATGAACTGGAAAATTAAAATTCCAAAATAGTTGAATACACCTGCTGTACACAACTGGCATTTTAAATTTTCAAAAACACTTCAACCCCACTTGAAAAAAATAGCTAATTAGGGTTCCGTACCTCAAAAGGAAAAAACGGAACCCTTATAGGATCACTTTGTTGTCCGTCTGTCCGTCCGTCCGTCTGTCAAGACCCTTTTTCTCAGGAACGCGTGGAGGTATGAAGCTGAAATTTATATCAATTACTCAGGTCTACTGTCCCTTGAAGCTGTGAAAAAATCAAACTTCTAAGCCAACGCAATCAAAAGATACAGCCGTTTATGCCGCAAATTTTCGACACTTGCAAGGGAATCAAAACCTACAGGGTGCTTCCCGTGAACTCAGAATCTTGAAATTTGGTACGAAGCAACGTCTTATAGCATAGATAAAGGAATAATTACGAAAACCATATTTTTTTTTTTAATACCTAACTTTGCACCTAATTTATATGGGGCGCTATACATACCAGGTGCAAACTTAACTTAACCACTTAGGGATGGAAAGTGTTTGTACGGAACCCTCGGTGCGCGAGTCCGACTCGCACTTGGCCGGTTTTTTTTTTTTGTATCCCCAGTATTTGCGAATAATCCGTTATGATCTGTTTTTAATTTTTTTTTTCATATTATGACAAGTATATTGATAATTTTGGCCTTATTCCTTTAATATTTTTTTTTCATATTATGACAAATATATTATTTTTTTTAGTTCTAGGTAGTAGGGTTACCCTCATCTGGCAGAATAATATTGGTCAGAAATACACTTCGCATAACACGTTTCGCAGAAACACTTTCGGTCGAATGGTAAGATGGCATAAAGGTATGGTTGGCATTACTACTACCTCGCATACGACACATTTTGCAGCACATTGTTTTGTAGAATATCTCTTTGGCCGACTTTGGTTTAGCATAATTTTATGTACCATAATAATCCTATAGCATACGATTACAATAGCATAATTATTTTCAACTAGCAGAACAGTGCGTTAAGTAAACTTTACGCAGTAGAATGTAAGTACCGTTAGGTAGGTCGACGAGCGGTCCGAGGAGCAGTGTTAGGTATCAGGCCGCCGCGGGGCAACTGCCACTAAATTTTTAATCACAACAATTGTAATGCATAAATTAGGTCCTGATTCCACCTTAGGGCTGGTCCGACTTGGATTAGGTTAGGTACGACGACGAGCGAAGCGAGGAGGAGTGTTAGGTTGAACTGAGACCCTAACGAGCGAGCGAGCCGCACGGCATCGCCAAGAACCTGGAACCTGGAGTGTCGCCGGCTATCATACCACTCCATGGACAAAATGTGTAATCACAACAATTGTAATGCATAAATTAGGTCCTGATTCCACCTTAGGGCTGGTCCGACTTGGATTAGGTTAGGTACGACGACGAGCGAAGCGAGGAGGAGTGTTAGGTTGAACTGAGACCCTAACGAGCGAGCGAGCCACGCGGCATCGGCCGGCTATCATACCACTCCATGGACAAAATGTGTAATCACAACAATTTGTAGGTAATACATAAATTAGGTACTGATTGCACCTTAGGGCAGGTCCGACTTGGATTAGGTTAGGTATTCCGCATATGTCCTGTACAACAAGATAAGACAATGAAGTCTATCTTGGAATCAAATGGTATTCGGCTTGACAACTTTACATATGCCGCCTAAAATATTATGCAAAAAAAATATCTGCGAAAGTACTATTCGCTTAGGAGACTGTTATGCTCATCAACATTATGCCAATATAAGATTCGGTATTATAAAAATCTGCGAAATGATTTATGCCAAAGCATACTCTACGTAAGATGTTTCTGTCAAACGTTACTTCTGCCAAGTATCGTTATGCAAAACAAATATATGCCAAAAAAGTTTCTACAAGATAATAGTGAACCAGGTAGTAACATAGCTATTTCATGCTTTCATTGCGTGCAGTCGAAAAGAAAAATCTAATTTTCCGCATGAATTTTGTAAATTTCTAGAAGTTTTAGACACAAAAATTCAATTTTGTAGGTTTCAAATAATGTAGCAATTAATCCCAATAGGCCTGCTCTTAGGTAGTAACATCAATAATATGTTAAGAAACATGATTGATCATAGAGAAAAGTGTCTAAAACAATCAGCATTTCAAAAGGAATAACCGTGTGTGACTCGAATATATTGTTTGTCTGGTTAATTATTTAAATACAATTATTTCTTTAGTAAATGCGCTTTACTTATTTACATCAGGTTATGGGCTGTCCCTACCTGTTATAGTTTTTCAGAATTCAGTTTTAGTTTCAGGGAAATCGTAAAATAAAAATAGTATAACCTCACTTTCGCGTAAAAAACATATCTTCCAAAATTTTTTTCAGGTTTCTATGAAAACGCAAAAATATGGCTATGAACACGTTATCAATCCAAAAATTAGTCGGAAGAGACAATTCTTCAACTTGGAAATTTGCAATGGAAGCATATTTGCAACATGAAGATTTATATGAATGTGTAACAATGGCGGAATGTTCCGACAAAAAGAAAGATGTCAAAGCCAGATAAATATTTTTTTTCGAAAATAATTTTGTCCATTGATTCCCAATTATATGTTCATGTTCAAGAAGCTACAACAGCAAAGCAAGTATGGGACAATTTGTGTAGAGCGTTCGAAGACTCTGGCCTGCTCAGGAAAGTTGGGCTTCTACGAGATTTAATAAATACAAACCTAGAAACAAGCGCAAACATTGAGGATTATATAAACAAAATTATGTCGGCAGCACACAAGTTGAGAAATATAAGTTCGAGAGCTCAGGCATAAAAATTAGTGCCGATCTGATCAAAACCAAGTTATTACAGGAGGTAAAAGGATCAGATACTACTACAGCTTTTTATGCAAAAACAAAGAAATATAAAAACCCAAATCACTATAACAAAAGTAAACAAAATCCCTCAGAGAGGCCAAGAGGTCCACGTTGCTTCAATTGCAACAATTATGGCCATTTAGGGAAATATTGTTGGTTTAAAAATAACAAAAAGGAAGCAAAGAGTGAGAAGAATGGATTTGTTGCTGCTTTTTCAGCTTCAACTGTCAATGATGCCACCAGCTGGTACATAGACTCGGGCGCCTCGGCAAATATGACAATGCATGAGGAATGGCTTGAATGTCAAACAGCACCGCCTGTAAAAACCATCAGGATTGCTAATAATAAAGTACTTCGCGTACAAAGCTGTGGCACAGTTACCATCAGAGTACCAAATGAAAAAACGGGACAGTATGACAATATACAGGTAAACAATGTATTGTATATCCCTGAGTTATCCACAAACCTGCTTTCTGTCAGTAAAATGATTATGAATGGAAACAAAGTAGAATTTGACAAATATGGCTGTTCAGTACTCAACAGCAAAGGAAATGTAGTGGCCAGTGCGAAATTAGTAAATAATACATACAAATTACTAACCGACCAAAGTGGATGGGCAATGGCCGCAACAACCGAAGAAGACAAATACCTGTGGCACCAACGACTGGCTCACCTCAACTTCAATGACCTTGACAAGATTGAAAATTATACAACAGGTGTCAAGATGAGCCAGCAAGAAAAGGAATATACATGCACTCCATGCATAGAAGCCAAGCAGACAAGACAGCCGTTCAAAAATGAAGGTACGCGGGCTTTAAACTTGCTCGAGATTATCCACTCCGACGTATGTGGCCCGATGGAGCAGCAGTCGCTTGGAGGTGCAAGGTACTTTCTAACATTTATTGACGATTTTTCGAGAAAGGTATTCGTCTATTTTCTGAAACAAAAGTCGGAAGTATTAGAAAAAATTTTAGAATTCAAAAGCAGTGTCGAAAATGAGTTGGACATAAAAATAAAGACACTTAGTTAGAACAGATAATGGGACTGGATATAAAAATAATAAATTTGATAAATGCCTTAAACAATTTGGGATAAAACATCAGACAAGTACCCCCTACACCCCGGAACAGAATGGCTTAAGTGAGAGGATGAACCGGACTCTTGTTGAAAAGGCCAAATGTATGTTGTTCAATGCTTCATTACAGACCGAGTATTGGGCAGAAGCTGTAGCGACAGCTGCATACATCGTCAACAGATCTCCTTGCCGCTCACTACCTGGAGTAACACCACAAGAACGATGGACCGGTGCTAAGCCTGATCTAAGCCATATGAAGGTGTTTGGCTGCCAAGCTATGGTGCATATACCTAAGGAAAAACGCCGCAAGTTTGATCCTAAGTCTCGAGAATTGACTTTTGTTGGGTACAGTGAGTGCACCAAGGGGTATCGCTTTGTTGACAGGAAAACAAAACAGATAGTAATGAGTAGAGATGTAGTATTTTTGGAGGAGACTGTCTATCAAAAACATGTCAAAAATTTCGAAAAAGGCGTTAAGAGTAAAATCTCAGAAGAATGTCAATCGGTACCAAGTACTTCAAATAATATATGCAAAGATGATGATGACAATAAGAATAAAGATGACACAATAGTACATTTTGGATTAGAAGAAAACATAGAGCAGAACAGTGAAGAAGAAATTTATGAGGAAACAATGACACCCGATAACAGTCAGTTTGATGATCCCTGTGATAAAACATATGAACCTTCAGAGCTTGATGACAGTTCTTCTGGCAATAGTTCTCCGGTATGTCATGTCAACTTGAGACCTCGCCAGCGCCATACTGACAATTCAGTACCAAATTCATTTTTATGTCTCGAATCAGCCATGAGTCTATTAGACAATGACCCTCAAGATCACTTAGAAGCTTTAAGTAGTGAAAAAGCTGATTAATGGAAAGATGCTATGGAAAGCGAATATCAAGCATTTATTGAAAATGACACATGGACTATAGTGGATTTACCTGAAGGCAAGAAATCAATTCCCTGCAAGTGGGTGTTTAAGACTAAGAGGAACGATGTAGGAGACATAACACGTTACAAAGCTCGTCTCGTTATCAAAGGGTTCAGACAAACAAAAGGTGTCGATTACCATCAAGTGTACGCACCGGTTGTGCGTTATACATCAATAAGATACTTGATTGGTTTAGCCTCAAAATACAATTTAAAAATTCATCAAATGGACGCAATATCAGCGTTTTTGCAAGGTGAAGTAGAAGAAGAAATATTCATGTCATTGCCACCGGGCTATGAGATAGCGAATAAGGTTTGTCGACTAAACAAAGCATTGTATGGCCTGAAACAAGCAAGTCGACAGTGGAATTTAAAGCTGAACGCTGCCCTCCTAGACATTGGTCTGTCACGGTCAACTGTAGATCCTTGCATATATTACAGACTGAAAAACGAACAAGATATGATATTTATGGCAGTATATGTTGACGACATACTTTGTTTATTTAATAATGATGAAAGTATGAAGTATATTAAAGATAAGTTGGGAGAAAAATTTTAAATGAAGGATCTTGGACCTGCTCAGCAATGTATTGGTTTCAAAATAACAAAGAACAGTACAAATTCAATATCTCTGGATCAGTCACTTTATATAGAGAAGATATTGCAGAGATTTAGAATGTGTGATTGCAAACCAGTACCAACACCTTTCGAAGCTGGTACTCAGTTAACAAAAGCCGAAAATGAAAGCGAAATTATAAGAAACATACCATATCAGGAAGCTGTGGGGTGTTTGTTGTATCTGTCACAGGGAACTCGTCCTGATATAACATTTGCTGTAAACTCTGTGAGCAGATTCAATAACTGTCCAACAAGCCAGCACTGGGCTGCAGTTAAAAGAATATTCAGATACTTAAGAGGCACAATCAACATGAAACTTACTGTCAAGAAAGATAATAATAATATAATTGGCTATTGTGATGCGGATTGGGCTACTGACACCATAGACCGAAGATCCTGCACAGGATACACTTTTATTTTTCAGGGTGCTTGTATAAGCTGGAATTCTAAAAAACAGGCCACTGTGGCACTGTCTTCAAGTGAGGCGGAATATATGGCCTTAAGCACTGCTATTCAAGAAGCACTTTGGCTAAAGCAACTTGAGGAAGAACTTTGGCATGATTTATCAGGTATCCCTTTAACCTTATACTGTGATAATCAGAGCGCTATCAGTATTTCAGGTTCTGTTGCTTATCACGCCCGCAGCAAACACATTGATGTTCGTTACCACTTCATCAAAGAGAAAATTGCTGCGAAAAGGGTGAACGTCCAATATATCAGCACCGAATTTATGGTCGCTGATGCACTTACCAAAGGCCTGCCTCGCCCGAAGTTCTGCATCCTTACAGCAGCAATGGGTTTGCATTCAGGAGGGGATGTTGGAATTGGAACGAATGCAAACTATGGCGCCACTATAGCGGAAGGAACGTTACGCTCCGTCCCTCTCTCCCCGTCGCCTTCTCTCGCTCTCTCGCATCGCGACCGCTAACCGTGTGTGACTCGAATATATTGTCTGTCTTGTTAATTATTTAAATACAATTATTTCTTTAGTAAATGCGCTTTACTTATTTACATCAGAAGAATACGAGTACTTACATTCATAATAACAGTTACACAGAGGAATTTGCTAAAGTATAATAAAATTGTTGCGTTTGCTTTTACTAATATAATTATTCAGGTAGTAAAAATACGTCCTAATTATCAAAGTATGATTTGAAGATGGTCAAAGTTACATTTCAAGAAACAAGAATGGTAAAATTCGTAGATATTGTGATCTCATTTATGTACTTAAATATTTAAGTTAGTGTACCTACATAAGTGAATGAAGACGTGTCCAATTGCATCCTGTCAACGCTCGATCTTTACCTGAAAAGAAATAAGAAATCCAGTCAATTAGTTGGAACACGTATAAAAAAAATATATATATTTTGTTCTGCTAATAAAAAAATACAGTTAATTAGTTGGAGCTCCTCAATTCGAGGGTGAAATAAGAATTTCAGTATACCAGTAGTACCAGTAGTGGTAGTGTGAAGTACAAGTACAACACACTGAATACTGAAAACGTCTGTCTTTATTTTGCTATACTCGTAAATATAGAAAAACACTTTGCCGACTGCTTAATTTCATTGAATTTTTATTTCATAGACAAATTTTTCTTTGGAAGTCATATATTTTTCAGAAATCTTGAAAATGTCAATCCATAGCTTAGGCTAGCTTTGTGTTAAAACATAATAAAATATTATATGGTTTCTGATTAAAATACTATCTAAAATTCGATGAAACATTTGCCTTTAAAACAAGGGTGAATCCATGCGGTGGTATTCATTACCCACGCTAAGAGGCCTTATTCCTTTAAAAAAAATATATTTTCATATTATGACAAATATATTGATAATCTCGACCAACTTTTGGTAATGAATAATACTTTTCCCCGAGCTCTTAGTAGTAACATACCTAGCTACTTCATGCTTTCATTGCGTGCAGTCGAAAACTAATTTCCCGCGTGAATTTTCTCAATTTCGAGTAGTTTTTGAAACAAAAATTATCAAAGAAAAATTAAAACTGTAGGTTTGAAATATATTCCAATAAATCCCAATAGCCCTGTTCTAGGTAGTAACATCAATAATGTTAAGAAACATATTTGGCCATAGAGAAAAATGTCTAAAACAATCAGCATTTTAAAAGGAATAAGGCCTCTTAATCATCACGTCCCGGTTACAATGTTACAATAACGTATACGAGTAGAACAGATTAAATAACGTTTTATAAGCCAGAGCTTGAGACAATACTAAAGTGGGGCGTAAATTTCCGAAGCGACAAATGCATCGCGAGCTGCAATTTATGTTCTTCTGTGGCGGTTAGATATAAATTATCTCAGATCATAAATTCCCTAAGCAAATTCTGTTTCAGAGTTCCAAGAATAGCAATTTGTGAGTTAAGTTGTTCAACATTGTGTTTGATAATGATAATGTTGATGTTGATAGCTATGAATATTTGAACTTGTGTCAGCGGATTATAAATATATGGATCAATAGGTACTTAAGTATTTCTTTTATAACACAAGTAACTTTTGTAAACACACTACCATTACAATAGAATATGTACGATTAATTATAGCTAAAAAATCGCTAAACAGAATCTTTAAAGTTTATAGTCGAAATCTGTCAACACACATCGTCACTAAAAAGGCTATTTATTACGTATTGGAAGATTTGGAAGGATAAGTCATAATACTCTTTTTTCTTACAAGAAACCGTCACAGGTACAAAGTATCTTATAATAATATTAAATCTTATTTCCCAGTACTTTTGTAAAATATATATACGGACATTTCATTGTACGGACAGTTTGAAGTCATGTTTCGATAAAGGTGACTAAGAGGAGTTTGGTTATTTGGATAAGGCAGACTATTTGCCACCAGTTCTTTAGACCATAGTATCGTATGTACCTGTACTTTATAAAAAACTCATGAAACGGCTAAAATACAATAAGCATTTATTTCCAAACTAAACGATATCTGGAATCAAGATTCACGGCAAAAGCACAAAAAATACGTTTCGGAGCTGAAAAGTGTGTCAGTTAGGCCGCCGACAGGCTGTTAACATCAGCGAGTCCCCGGAGATATCCGCGCGCTCCGGGCCTGTTCCCTCCACGTTTATCTGTAAGCAATCAAACAAACGTCGAGATAATGACATTACGAGTTGGGTGATTCTCATATAGTTTTAAAATATTAACATTTTTTGTTATTTTTTTTTCTGTGATATATTGCGGTGTATATTAAGAGTACATACCAAAGGCTAATTTTTGGTGCAGATGGACAAGCTTAATACCCTCTGCAAGTGATTAAAGTAATGCATGTACACGGCTGTGACATCCCTAAGCATAGTTGTGAGACTGTATAACATGGGTGTGACAATTTCATCGAAAATCAAGTAATTGTGTCAAATAACAAGTAACCAAGTAGCCAGGATCATTCACCAGCAACTTGCTCTTCGATACGGTCTTGTGGGGTCTGAGGTGCCGTACTATAAGTACGCACCGATGCCAGTTCTTGAGAATGGTCGTGCCACGCTCTATTGTGATCGATCTATCATCACGGACAGGACTATTGTAGCCAATAAGCCTGATATCGTTTTGGTAGATCGATCCAAGCGCCAGGCAGTGCTCGTCGACATCACCATCCCCCATGACGAGAACCTCGTGAAGGCCGAGAAGGACAAACTCAGCAAGTACCTTACTTGGCTCACGAGGTGACAGCCATGTGGGATGTTGACTCGACGATCACTGTCCCGATAGTCGTTTCGGCTAACGGTCTTATAGCGAAGAGTCACGACAAACATCTTAAGAGACTCTCGCTAGATGGCTGATTTAATTTATTTTTCTTTGGTGACATCTGCGGAAAAAATACAACAAATTGATAACCCAACTTAGCAAACAAAATCATCAAATTATTCAAATATACTACAAGAATGTCACAACCAAGCATTACATGTCACAACCGAGGTTTGAAAAATTCCGTGGTCGTGACATTTAGATCTATCTATGGTCGTGACAAATTTTGAACTAGTGCGACATAATGGAACAATTTGCTTTGTCTCGCCAATTTTAAACAATCACCTTATTCTGTTATTTCTGAGGTACAATTTATATAAAAGTATCAATAACATAACAGTAGAACTTACATTTAAAACTCATTCCACGGTGGTGACGCACTAAGGTTGTCCTTTTCTTTAATAAATACAAGAAAATATTTTTGCTATACATTCACCGCACTTTGTCATAAGTAGAACCGACAAGAAGGTAGTTTTTCCGTTCTTAAAAAGCCTAAATAGGGCTGCTAGCTTCAAATATAATTGTCTACCAAGTTACACGTATTTAAACAAACACACATGGCTGTGACAAAAAAATTGATCACAAACTTTATGATGTTCTGAATCAGAAACTGTTACATTATACTTTTACAACTTTTTAATAATGTTATCAGACATTTATTAGCTTTGCGTCATTCGTATAACATTAGTCAAAATTACTTGATATTGTAGCAGAAAAAAATATTTTATTAGAAAATCGGGAGATATCACACGGCATGGACGTGACATTTTGGGCAAACATTCTTTTTTTTATATATATTTCTGAATATTTTAAGGTAAATGTGTTTATAAAAGATAAGTAGAGGATATTTGCTCAACAAAGGCATAAATAGATTTTTGATTTAAACAAAATAAACATGTGATTCTTACAAATCACAAAAAAATGCATGAGAATAAGAATTACCCAGTTACGTAAGCAGGGCTAGCACATCCTGGCCGCGGCTTCGATTGTAGTACGACTCAGCAAAATTCTTACTTTATGTACCTATGTATGATTGCGGATGGCAATAAAACAGTCTTTCTCTAGCTCTTGACTTTAAGGGCGTACCCCGTCTCAATGACCTTGGGCAGTCGAACTTTTTTCGTTCCCACTAGCTCGTACAATTTAACAGTTTTTACGGCGTCAAGTAAGCAGTGCCATCTTGGTGGTGCCACTCGTACTACGTCGAAGTAATTAGCAATATCGTACGCATCTTTGCCGTACTATTGCAATTCTAGAGGCCGAGACCCCAGCAAAAATAATCTTTTCTAAAATCAGACATCTTTAGCTCAAAAAGTATAAAACCTATTGAAAAACCAGCAGACAAGATTAAAGTAAATATCATTACTCACTTATTGGTATAAGTTTAATGTCTAAGCGTCGTAAAACAAAAATAAATACCAAATACCAAGCTTCAATAGTTAAATTTTCACAGGGATTCCACGAAGAGACACCACTTTGAAAATAGTGAAATCTGCTGGGTTGCCTCTTCATGCCCTAGACTTGAGCTCGTCACTGCGAATAGCTATAAACGCGCAGACAAAAGCGGGAGGCAAAGCAATGCACCATGATACTCAGTCAGTACCCAGTGTATATGCTTTTAGAAAGGTATGGTGTGGCCGCTATTGACGAAGATGTCTTATAAGATGATAACAAGATTTAAAAAGAAAATGCACTACATTGTGTTACAGGCTGTTAAAATGCGAGTCCCTTTAGATGCCCAGGGCTTGTTTCCTTCACGTTTATCTGTAAGCAATCAAACAAACGTCCAGATAATGACATTTCGTTCTTTTCTTAAAATTCTTAGAATTCTTGGTACTCCCTGATCTGTCTTTTCAATATAAAAAAAAATCAGAGAAAACGCTAAAAGTAACATCATCATATATAAGTATTTTTAAAATCATATATGAGACGAGGCCGGCCCAGACGGAGATGGCGGGATGACATTGACGCATTCCTCAGCAACTGGCAGGAGGAAGCGTCAAACAGGGACCAGTGGGAATCAAACGGAGGCCCTTGCTCAGCCTGGGACACAATAGGCTAACTAAAAAAAAATAACAGCTATAATACCTATATATTTATAGTTTACTACTTTTTTTGCACTTCAATGCATTTTGCTCGCATTTAACGAAGCCTGGTTATAACTAAATTCTTTTTAGAATAACTTTCGTTCTGTAAAGTTTAAAACGCTGAAATTCGAACGCTTTAAATTTTTACGACTATTTGCCCCTGCCTGGTGATGTGAGGGTGCGGAGACCAGATAAGGAGAAATCCACATCATAAAGGGGTTAAAAATGTAGAGTACTACCCAAAAACCGATTTATAGAGTTCACGACTCCACGTTTGAATACAAATTGGTTGAATTATATTCTTTATTGCAATACTGCAGGGTATCATAGTACGGCTTTTGTCGTTTTTTTTTTAGGTAAACGCAAAGTGTAGCGCGACCCCGCTGGTCCTTACTTAATAACGTGGTTAGGGCATGTAACTAGGACACCTTAAAACATGCTTATATCGTATGAATGAGTTAAGCCTAAGCTTAGTTTCTGGCCTTAGAAAACGAGTATACGTAAAACACACATGGCAGAGCATTATTATTATTAACACGTTTTATAAAAGGCACTCCACTCCATCCATAGGTAGATTAGGCAAAGAACTTTATATTCGGATTTCGATCCTTGTTCTTGTTAAATCCCTAATTTACCTTCTGCGTAGCTGGAAGTCTCCATATTCCTAAGTTTATTATACAAACAATATTTGCGTCCGTACAATTCTTTATTTCTTCATAAAGTAAAAACTAACATGACAAGCAACATCAAATATCATCAAAGACAAAGTAGTCGACAGCATAAAACCTCATCATCCCCCCGCAATTCTAATTCACCCCGGAATAAGAATTGTCGCAATCATAAAGTTAGAAACAAACTAATAACTATATCTATAACTAAAGTTAAACATTGAAAAACAAATAAATAATAAAACAAACAAGACAAAATACTAACCGCTCAGTATAAGAAGGATAGTGGTCTTCACTCTAACTCCTTCCCCCCTCAATGTTAAACTTTTGTTTTAGATGACAATAAAACGTAGATGAACATTAAACCTCATAATAATTATGATAACACTTTTGGCATACAAATAAACTATTCAATTAAACCTAGTTTCTCTACAAAATAATTATGTTTCTGTTTTCCTAAAGCTTTTGTTAAAATGTCTGCAACATTTTCTTTCGTGTTCACATACTTTACAATTACTAATCGTTTGCTAATCAAATCTTTAATAAAATGATATTTAATATCAATATGCTTTGACCTCTTACTGTTTTCATTTGACTCCATCAGTTTGATAGCGCTCTGATTATCTACAAGTAACGTTGAGTTTGAAAGACAGTTAAAATCTTGTAACAACCCCTTTAAACTAACTAACTCTGCACACGCTAGAGCCGCAGCTATATATTCAGCTTCGGCTGTTGATAAGGCGACAACGTTTTGTTTCTTACAGAACCAGGCTAACAAATTATTGCCATAGAAGACTACAGAACCACTCATACTTTTTCTGTCTGTTTTGTCGCCTGCCCAGTCAGCATCGGTATAGGCAATCAAGGGACAACTGCTATCCTGTTTGTATACCAAACATTTTGATTTGGTGTGTTTTAGATATCGCAAAACACGTTTCGCTGCTTGCCACAGTGACATAGTTGGCTTATCCAAAAATCTACTCAAAAAGGATACTGCGAAGCAAATATCTGGCCTACTTGAAGTAGCTAAGTATAAAAGGCAACCTATGAGCTCACGATATGGTATATCCAAGGTGATACATTCATTGACATCAGTAGTGAAATTTACCTCCATTGGTGTCTCCGCCCCTTTACATTACAATTCCAGCATTCTATGTTAAATGCGTTGTCTTGAGTCTTACTTACATCATCCAGTCGGATTTCCGCGTCAAGTAAAGCCCTTTTTGTCTTTTCTAAAGTTAAATTTTCGTTCATCGTTTCTAAAGCTGTTGTCACATTGTTATATTTTCCCGGTAATGCGAGTAGTAAATGTACCACTTTATCTGACTCGTCCATTTTAGACATGACATCGATATCGCTTATTAGTTTATCAAATTTCAGAAAGAAATCTTGCAATTTCTCACTATCCTCGCATCTCAATTCGATTAATTTCTTTTTTAAATTGTATTTATTCATAACACTTCTTCGATTGAAAATATTTTCTAAAGCGTTCATCATTTGTTTGGCACTTTTGCATCCTTTCACAATTTCTAGAAAATTATCGCCTATGCACTGCACAATTAGTGATCTCGCTTCTGCATCCTTCTTCTTTTCATCCGCCTTAACATCCTCACAGGCCAATATATCGCTAAGGCCTTTCTCCTCCAACAACAACTCTAAACGAAATTTCCAATTGTGAAAATTATTTCCATCTTCTAGACGATATATCACGTTCTGTATTTTTGCTTGTGCCATATTTTGGTTTTGGAAGCTTTCTGCTTCAACAATAAACTGTTGTTTTAATAAATTTTTACATTAAATATGAAGTTGTCAAAAAATATATTTTCGAAAATTTTCTAAATTTTTTATTCAAACCGCTAAAAAATTAGGAATATGGGGGAACCCATAACCTGTTAAATCCCTAATTTACCTTCTGCGTAGCTGGAAGTCTCCATATTCCTAAGTTTATTATACAAACAATATTTGCGTCCGTACAATTCTTTATTTCTTCATAAAGTAAAAACTAACATGACAAGCAACATCAAATATCATCAAAGACAAAGTAGTCGACAGCATAAAACCTCATCAGTTCTGAACGTCCGCGTATTTTTTTTTACCATTAGTGGGGTATCCTTTAACCATTTTTGCATCTGAATAGCAGTGCAAAGAAAATTTAATCAACAGATGGCCTTCCAAGGCTGGCGTGGCGCCACGCACTGGGAAGATATTTCCTGAAAAAGAAAATCCTCTCCATTTAAGACGAGAGACATCTATGGGACCTAAGCGAATATCTATTATTATCCTTAGGTATATTAAACCACTGTAGGTACTATGTAGGTACCTAGAGACAATTACCATGCACATACTAACACAAACTCAACATAAATCCTTCACAAATAAACGATTACATAGCTAAGTGTATATCAAACAGAGATTCTCATCATCCTATACAAACTGTGCTGCATTTCAGATCGGGCATTATGCTCGCTCAGCCTGTCTTGACGCGCGTTGTCATAACAGTAATGTGGACTCAGCCTTCACCCTTACCATGAGTTTACAGTGACAGTACTCGCTAGTGACTCCGTAAACGATGTGTATGGAGAATTGTAGTTCTACAAAGTAACCGTTAGGGGCACTGTCATTCTCCGTACAAATTGTTTACGCTGTCGCTAGGGAGTGCGGTCACGTCAACTCATGGATAGGGTACTGCCGTCTACAGTGTATAGAGAGATAGTTGGACGTCAGTAATTTCTAAGAAGTAATTTACTCGATAGACTAGTTGACCCATTTTTGAAATACATTTGTAATCCATACTAATATTATAAATGCTAAAGTGTGTCTGTCTGTCTGTCTGTCTGTTACCTCTTCACGCTTAAACCGCTGAACCGATTTAGATGAAATTTGGTATATAGATAGTTTCAGTCCCGGGGAAGGACATAGGATACTTTTCATCCCGAATAAATGTAGTGTTCCCGTGGGATGAGCGGATAACACCGCGGGGCACAGCTAGTGGTTAATAAAACTAGTAAGCTTTAAAAATGTATTATTGTGAGAGCTAGAAAGTAAAATTTGATTGATTGAAAATAGTTTTTTTTTCCTTTAGCTTATTTATTTATTTTTTATTTATTTAAACTTTATTGCACAAAACAAAAGTCAGTACAAATGGCGGACTTAATGCCAAATGGCATTCTCTACCAGTCAACCATAGGCCAAACAGAGATACTAGAAGTGGGTGCAAATCAGAAATCTGATGGTACAGAGAGGATCTAGAGTACAAGTAAATACAAAATATTATATTACTGTTTAAACAAAAATACATATACCTACATTTACACACTATAATATAATATATATACCTACAGATATATACATAATATAACATATATATATAAATATATACGAAAGTCTACAACATGGGATGATGGATGAACTATTCGAGCTCTTGTTCCAGCAGATGCTTACACAGCATACACTTGAAAGCTACCTTGCTTGGGGCTTGTCTGATAGAGAGAGGGAGTGAATTCCAGAGACGGCATGCCTGAACGGCGAAAGAATTAGACATGAAACCAGTATGGTGCGAAGGAATGGAAAGTTTGAGAGTTTGAGAGGAACGAAGTTCACAGCCTGGACGGGGAGTTTGAAAAATGAATTTACTTTTGAGATATTCTGGTGTAGAAGGCTCGAACAGGATAGAAAACAAACAGCAAAGGATCCTGAGGGATCTGCGACTACGAATATGATGCCAGTTCGATCATGATCATGATCGTATTATTGAAGTCCGAATGTGAACCGTATACCATTATTAAGGAGACGATCAAGTTTGTTGAGGGACTCTTGTGTGATGTTCGTGAGGCACACATCAGCATAATCAATAAGAGGTAACACCAACACCTGCACAAGTAACTTTTTGGTACTTACTGGAAGAAAGTTTTTAAATTTATAAAGGTTGCGCAACGTACCAGTGACCTTCCGACTTACCTCCGAAAGTTGACCATTCCATGCCAGGTTAGAGTTTAAAACTAAACCGAGATTCTTGACCTGCTTGGAGAGGGGAATGTGCTCACCATCGAGGAGGATCGGAGCAACAGAGATGGCTGGGAGCTTAGAAAGTTGCCGCTGACTGCCCAAAATTATAGCCTGGCCTTTAGTGGGATTAACACAAATGCCAAATCTACTAGACCAGTCAGCGATGTGGTTCAGATCATCGTTAATCAGTGAGATAGCAGAGTTAATGTCACTGACATCTGCTTGGGAATAAATTTGTAAGTCGTCAGCATACAAAATGGTAAGAACTGAGAAGATTAGTCGTTATAAGGTTGATAAAGACAGAAAACAGCAGGGGAGATAGAATGCCACCTTGGGGCACTCCAGTATTTAGATCGCACCAATCAGATAATGACCGTTTGCCTTTTACAGCCTGGGTACGGTTCGAGAGATAAGTCGAAAACCACTCAGTTGCACTAGACGATACCCGCAAGTTCCTTAGAATCGCAAGGAGTAGATCATGGTCAACCGCGTTAAAAGCGTTTGAAAAATCGATGAGCACCAACACTGTAACCTTGGTTGATTTCATGCCATGTTTAACGTCTTCGATGACATTAAGGAGAGAAGTAGTGGTGCTATAGGCGGAAGCCAGATTGAAAAAGGAGATAGTAATACATTACGATTAATAAAACTAGATAATTGTCTGTGAGCAACTGCCTCGAGAATTTTGGAGAGAAATGAAAGAATTGAAATCGGACGAGAGTGATTGAGAGCACTGGGGTTTGAAACTTTAGGAAGAGGGATTAAAAAGGCCTTACGCCAACAGGATGGAAATACCCCAGAGAGCAATGAAGTATTGACAATGTGGGACACAATAGGCAAAATGCAGTCTAGAATGAGAATGGCCATGTTTCTACTCACATTATCATGTCCGACAGCCTTGGACTTGATTGACTAACGACGCTTATCTGTTGGCGTTATGTAGAATACCGTGCAAATAAACAGGGCTACTCGGATGTTCGAAATTCGACCGTCGTATAGTGCCGTTTCGCTCAAATATACTTTGACAGGAGATCGAGAGGGACAGCTGTATTCGGAGTCGTTGGAGTGGCAAGTTTTCTTTTCGGGAGCTGTGACGTCACTATCATGGGTAAAAATGGCGGACAGCGTTTTAAGCATTTCAAAATACAGAATAAAAACCATATTTTCACCTAACCTAACTAAAAATATATATTTAGGTTTCGTATACTGAATAAGTATTCAATATTCAGTATATAGTAAAATCTATACCTACGAAATAAACATTAATACAATTAAGCAAGAGTCAACTAGCCTATTCAAGTGTTTTTGTTATTTGAAGAATTGGAGAGCAAAAGTTAAAGTAAAAGATGTATTCAGAAATAGGCATGACGAAAAATCTAATTTTAAGTTTTAAGGATCTCAATTGGTCCTATTTTAATTGGGATCAACGTCTATATGGGACTACCTAGACTGCTCTAAAAGTCAGAAATGACCGTCAAAGTTCAACATTCACGGAGCGCTAAAACGCTCCTTACAAATAGCTACCTAATCGTAACGTCTTTATATGTTATGGTTACCCATATTTGTATGGAGATAATAAGTCATTTGAATTTGCCATTTTAACCATGAAAAGTGCGTTAAAGTTTGTTTGTTAAATGTGGTTAAATTATATGGATTCAGAAAACAATTTCAAAATTCCTTTTGGATTAGTAAAAAATCATTAGTCATGCGTACTTCTGAACGGCAAAATATTAAATTGCCATAAATTCTGAACATAACGTGATATTATATTTAAGAAAACGTGTTTTTGCTGATAAATAGGTACCTACCTATTAATAATGCATCTTACAATGCAAGTTGTACCTAAATACTTCGATTTTCTACACACCAAATCTATTTATATCATTCCGTTCATTTATTAGTTACTATAAATATATGCTTCATTTCTAATTACTTCCCTAACAATCCTGCGATCAATATTGACATCGACTAGTAATTAATATACTGCGATAATTACTTTCTACATAAACCTTATTCCGACGCAGCTAAGCCTATATCTATTGGCCTGGCAATAAAATGCCATTAGAGCCACCAAGCTCCAATGTCACTTAGGGCCCGACCACGACTACGCGCGACCAGCGTTAGCGGTGAGCGGTAAAAACAAAATCATAGCGATATATAAGTAGGCCACAAGCCGCCTTTTATTTTTAACTAGCTGCGCCGCACGGCGTGACCCGCTCATACCACGGGAACACTACATTTTTCTGGATAAAAAGTAGCCTATGTGGTAATCCTTTCTGGAGTAGTAGGGCCTCGTGCAGGGTCCGTCCGGATTGTTATTACCGTCTTGCCTGCTAACCCACCGCCAAACAGCAATGTTCGCATTGTTGTGTTCCGGTGTGGGGGTAAGATAGCCGGTGAAATTACTAGCATAGAGGCATTCTATCTTCGTCCTCCGGGTAGGCAAGCACTTGTGACTCCTCTGGTATTGCAGGTGTTTATGGGCGCCGGTTATTGCTTTCCATCAGGCGATACGTTTGCTCGTTTGCCCCCTATGACATAAAAAAAAACCAGGGTGTCACCTACCTTCATACCAAAATTTATCAAAATTGCGAGCGTGAAAAAGTAACAAACACACACATAAACACACTAACAAACTTTCGCCTTTATAATGTTACTGTGTTTTTTTTACATGTTTGCACTGTATTAGGGTTTGCTAGCCTTCACTACCAGTGAACCTGTTGTATAAAGCTGGCTAATCAACATTTTAATCTCTATTTCTTTTATAACTCAATGTATCTTTCTGAAACTTATTAAATAATCAGTCTGCTCAGATGTTGGCACTGAGTCCAGTCCACCACAATAGAACCAAGCATATTGATACAAAATATACTCATACTCATACTCATTTATTCATAAAAGTTTTTCAATTTTACATGTCACATATTGAATTATTAAATTATATAATTATAATTTCATCTATACTCCTACTTTGGCGATGTGGGCTGATGTAACTCACCAAGCTTTTGGCTCGTATTAAACATAAGAATTTTATTTTAGGGGGAGTTATGTTGTATATAAATTAACCGAACTTTGTGTGGGGATTACAAACCCACTAACCTGTCTCCGCACTATACCACGAAACGCCGCGTGCGTTTGCCGCTTTATTTGTTCCCTCGCCACACCGCTCGTCGCCCCGCTCGCCGCTAAGACCGAAGTTATGGCAGTATAGTTAGAGAATGCGATCAATATACCAACATTTTTGTTCCTCAACAATCCCGTAAATATCATACGTGATACGGGATATGACAACCGATATTAGTTTCCTTGACTGCTGTAATGAAATCGTTTACAATGTCTATACATATATAAGTTTCTATTTGTCTAGGACTGATTGCTTGAAATATCGATATTCCTTCGAGATTTTGGTAAATAACGGTTATAATGATATTGGATCCAATTGTGCCAGCAATGGCTTTGTGCTTATTCCGAATATTCCGTTTCTAAATCTGCTTATTGAGACTGCCATTTAGTTTGTTTGGCATTCCATTCCGTCTTATTTGATCACTTAAGTTTGCGCTTGATTGCGTATATAAATAGGCGCAAACTTAAAGCGAATGGGCTAGCAAAAATATCTTAACTTTGTAAATCTCTTGGAGATATCAGTGATGTATGGAGAATTAGGGCCGGTCTTTTAAATTGGGTTCGTTCCAGGGTTGATTAAATATTTAGTTTACATAGAATTCGCTAACCTTTTACATTATTAATCTAAGCACATCAAAATTAGGTATAATTAGATTTTCGTTGTTCTTACATAATTCAAATAATCTACTGAAGGTAAATGTATTGTATCCTAATAAACTAAAAAGCATACTGGAACAACTATAAATTATAAGTATTTTAATATAATGTTAAAATTGTTTACTTTGGAGAGAAATCTTGACTCTTTAAACAGCTATACGAAATATATTAAAATATGTACTTAACCGTCAACATTCTTACAGTTTAGGTACCTATCACGTATCACATGTGTTTTCTTCCCCTCGACTTAAACAAACCCGCATAATATGCTACTCCCCGAGCACAAAGGACGTAACTGCCAGGAAATTCCAATTGAGTTACGTTCTATTATATCTAAGTAGTATAAGGCAGTATGCAGAGCACTGGCGTAACCCTTCTCCGGCCACTTCGTACCGTCGACATGAGGTTCATACAAAAGAGAGTATGTTAGTAGAAAATACTTGGCACTTACGCTCTTCTTGCGCAGAGAGAAGCGCTGTCCGGTTGTATTTCATCTTTTCAAACTTTATCGTTGCACGGCTGAGAGGGCATGGACAATTGAATAAACAGTTACACAGGATAATATTCTGGCAAAAATGTGACGGATGTGACGTAGGGTAGATAGCCACTTGTCATTGTCAGTTTTGATGTGACGTCACAAGATAGGGTAATGTCTAATGGCTGGTTGACAAATAAATTAAAAAAAAAATAACCGACTCCAATATAAATAATCTTTCGTTTCGTATTGTGCTGACATAATCTCTCGACAAAACTGTTAGAAAATAATAGGGAATGTTAAATTGTATAGAAAATCAGTTTTCTTTTTCCTCATTTCAGGGAAAATCCTACTAGCGCGATATAGGAGCGTGGCGCCAGACGTCGTACAGCACTACCTGTTGGCAAGATTTTCCCACCGATACGGCGTAGGCTGGACAGATTTTATCCCATTTTAGTTCAGGGACGGCTGTACGTCCAAAGATGGTTATAGGTTACTTTTTACTAGACTATAGTAAAGAAAAAGAAAATAGGCGAACGAAATTACGGGCACCTTATCGTAACCATGATTCTATTACAGTTTTACTTTTTGTTTAAGCAGGTTGGGTGTGTATTGAGCCTTTAAACGTATTATAGCAAATGATCATTTTGCCATATGATATTATGGCATATGTAATTATAACAAATGTTATAATATTATTCGTTTATTATACCACTTGATCGTTATATTGACCAATATTATATCAAAAGTTGTTATAAATAGTGACCGTTACGTACCCTTCTTGATGGTTTTGTTCAAATCAAGATTCACCGCATGGCTTTGAACCTTAATTAGGAAGTACAACATCCTTAAGAAAAGACCTACAGATGAAACAAATAATAAACAACAGAAAAGGGATCTTTAATCCCAGCCCTTATATATCATACCGATCAAAATGTAGACCCAAATTGGATTTACGTTCGGCGCAAAGAGAAGAGGAAATGGCTAAAGCGAGGAGATAACTGGAATGACGTAAAGGAAAACGCGAGGTAAAATACTGTAAAACGTATATTAATGTTAAGATTCTTTGGATAAAAGCTGGCTGCGTACCTACAATGTAAAATAAGTTACATTTGCGAATGTTAATATTTATGCAGATTGAAAAATATTTTCATCTCACGCAGGTAATGCTTAAGTTTTATTCATTCTTTCAATGCATTTATGTATATGGAATGGAATTATAAAGTGTTTATTAAACATACAATCATGTAAATTGGAATAAAGAGCCTACTATGATAACGAATGGAAAATCCTTGGTGATTCATAAATAATAGTATTAACTACAGTATACTGCTCAAAAGAAAATATAGGCCACTATAATTTTACACACTTAAATTTGACATTCTCAATATAAGTAAAATCTTCTGAATATCAGAGAAAGGGGATATCATAGCATGATAAGTAAGTAATTTTAGTTTGATTTTGTGACATTTGTAATTTTAACTAATTGCCTATGTTGTACTTTAGTAACGCCAGGATTAAATGTGTAATTAATGATGATGTGATTTAATGTGTAATGTTAATGTGTAATTTCAAATAAAAAAATAATCCTTTTTTGAAGTTCATGCTGTATATAAAGAGTTTATAATCGGCATCAAAAATTACTTTCCTTGGCTTTTTGAGCGTATATTTTGATAATAGAAGGACCTTTCTAGGAGCACAGAATAGAATACTACCACATATTACCAGAGATTTTTGAATTTAGCAGAAGCAGCGTGTACAATAATCCAATTTGGCAGTAATAGTAAAAAAAAAAAGTTTTACGAGACTTTTCACTGAACGAACCTCCATGTTACTAGTTAAATCTCCAACCTATACAGTGCACACACGTGACTACGTAAACTAAACAGTCTGGACGGTTTTCTGCACAGTTGCCTCTCGTCGCTCCTCAATGATCTACATGAATGGAGTGTCCGGTAGGTCTTTTCAGAGTTTATCGCGCTCACGGCCGAGGGAGCGGACACAATTGAAAGCTTGAATGCCCCAGGTAAATGCTTGCTATCTAAGTGCTGTATATTCATAATACCCTGGTAATTTTGCTGCGTCGCTAAATTGTGTTACGGTATTCTGACAGCGTACAAGCGATCGACAGTAGAGTAGGGTAGGGAAGTAATTTAGAAGATTTTCATACTAGTGGCTGTGTGAGCTGGTAGGGCTTAAACCTGCTCACAATTTTACAAATTTCACGAGAATCGGTTGAGATGCGGCACGTAGGCGAGAATAGCTGGAAATCCGGACATCTGGATATAAAATAAATAAATAATAAACGTTTAAAGGCTGAAACTAAAACTGTAAGAGAGTCATGGTAGGTACGACGACGAGCAAAGCGAGGAGGAGTGTTAGGTTATTCTGCGAATATAAACCTTAAATATATCAAATGACTTTTATACAATGATCTTATTTCAATGTTGTTGTTATATCAAAAAAAACTTGGGCAAGTGCGAGTCCGACTCGCGCATGAAGGGTTCCGTACCATAATCTATAACAAGCCCCCCTTAAATATTTATTTTATTTTTAGTATTTTTTGTTATAGTGGCAATAGAAATACATCATCTGTGAAAATTTCAACTGTCTAGCTATCACCGTTCTTGAGATACAGCCTGGTGACAGACGGACGGACGGACGGACAGCGAAGTCTCAGTAATAGGCTCCCGTTTTTACCCTTTGGGTACGGAACCCTAAAAAGCATTTCTTGTAGTATGTAAATATATGTATCATTGTATTTATGGTAAAGTTATTATATAATATACATTTATTCACTTGTATCTTAGATGCTTTCCGAACGATTAATTTTCTACTCTGCACCCACTTGAAGCATCTCTTTTTGGCCCTATGGTTGACTGGTAGAGAATGCCATTAGGCATTAAGTTCAACATTTGTACTGACTTTTGTTTTGTGCAATAAAGTTTAAATAAATAAAATGAATAATGTTGTTATATCTAGTGAAATTATATGAAACGTTATAAATATCTTTCATTATACACCCTAGAATTCTTAACAAAATTATGATACCCACTAAACTTACCTAAACTTAAATGAAGATAAAAGTCATCCTTCTAAAAAGTTCTCCCTCCCTTCGTCCTCCATTGAAGTGCTTACGTAAGAATTTATAGAAAACGCAAAAGTTAAAAAGCTCAGGGCAATATCAATTTGTAAACTTCTGTAGAGTTTATAATATCTTTTATCCACTTAAACCTTGTGACGTCACATTTGACATTTGAAACGGACGGGCTTCCGCGGTTAAAAGTTTCGGGACCTGACGTGCCTGTAGTGCAATTCACAAGATTGTTGACTGTGAAATAGGTTTTCTATGGAGAAGGGAAATATATCATTGATATTTCAAGAAATCTAAAAAGCGCGATGCAGGATCTGTATGGGTGCGCGGCGCCAGTCGTAAAGTGCCATCTGTTGGTATACTTTTTGTCTTCTCATCACGCGGCTTAATAGGTTTTAACCAATTTCGGTACAGGGATAGCTGTGCATCCGAAGAAGGTTATAGGTTTCACTTCACCCAACAGCGGCAAAGAAAAAATATATGCAACCGAAGTTGGACACCTTCTAGTAAATAAACATACAGTCCAATATCTCGAAATGCACTACTTCTTTCTCAAACTTGCTATGTCGGTAACATTCACACTAAAACTTTTTTATTGTGACGGTTTTTCTCTCTGAAATTAAGAACGTATGTTTTTTTGAAAATGCGTTAGAAGGGAAAATCTATGATTAGGTACAAATATACGATACGTTTCTAGGTCATATATGTAGTCATATTAAATAGGCGGCGAGCTTGTCAACATACATTTTGCGGATAGCTATGCTGGGCAATTTAATTTGTAAACTTGTATAAAGTTTATAATGTCTTTTATCCATTTAAACCTAGTGACGTCACACTTGACATTTAAAACCGCAACACGGGCTCGCGTGGTTGAAACTTCTATACCTGGGACAGAGTAAATGTTTTATCATTACAAACACACCCTTGTCTGTTCGAAAAGTAGGATATTAAGTAGGTATGTTATAAATAATTTATGTTTACAAAAAACTATTCTATGCTATTTCGTGCTTATTTCTTTCGTTTACATATTCGCATTTATTTGTTTAGTTTTTTTTCTCTAGTAGGTCTTATGTCATACAAGTTGTTCGTACATAAAAGACACAAATGAAAATAGAAGTAAAAGCAAATAAAAGTGATGAATCTTTTCATTCTCCGACTATACTTTTATGGTTCCATTATTACCTTACAGTAAATTAATAAATTAAACGTTTTAGTAGTCAATATACCAGCTACTTCTGTCTACTAAAACATTTCCTGTATGGCGCCGAAATATGGACCCTCAAAAAAGCTGACCGCTCACGCATTGATGCATTTGAGATGTGGTGATGGAGGAGAATGTTGAGAATACCATGGACGGCCCATCGCACTAATGCATCCATCTTTCAGGATTTGGGAATCACCATGAGACTGACCAACATCTGATTCCATAATTTTTCGGTCCGAATATATATAATATATATATATATATATATATCCCTCCTGACCGTTTTCGGCCACGGCGACTGCTTCAACTCCTCTGTTGGCGTTCGTGTGCTCTCATGTGGCTAACGTAGCCGACCTTGTTATTAAAGTCCCGTGAGGACAACGGACACGAGAGAACACCATTATTATAATTATAGCTGATCACCGCTGGTGGTCGGGCTTTTAGCTCATCCCTCTTGTCGTCGAGTTCAGTACGTCGACGGGATTCAAAAACACTGGTATAAAGATGTGCTTAAGCGCCACATGAAGAATTGCGATATTGAGCCACTATACAGTGGGAAATGCAGGCCGCTAACCGCCCTGAATGGAGATCTTTGGTCAAGAAACACACCATCAGGAAGAATAATGCCAACCAGGAAACGCTCTTAGTGACAGGAAAGATAGAAGTACAAGAGGAAGGAGTCCCATGCGCTGGACCGATTAGATTCGAGCCACAACGGTCACAAAGTTTCCTGACACCATGCAGTCGGTTGTCCGAAGGGTGATACATAGAGGTCACGACTCTCAGCAATAAGGAATACAACACAAGAAGAAGAATCATGTTATTGTATTAATTAACCTGAAAAAAAGTAATAAAGACAAATCTTAATCTGTTATAGGGATTTTTTGCAAGCTCAGGGGTGTTTTCAAGCTCAAGGTTCAACGCCCTTCGAACCCACATGTCTGACACTAAGTACCTATAGCCTAACAGTATTGGTCCGGCACAGGGATAGTGGCGCTACAAACCGCTTTCATGTGGCAATAATGTTGCATACATCGTAATATGAATTATTAAGTGTCAAGCGATTTGTCAAGGATTTGTCATGAACCAAATTCAATACATTGTTTAACGGAATGCTAATCAATCCATCGTTTTTTTGGGAAATAAATACTGGATCCTATTGGAAAAAGCTTGATATTCATAACTGTGAATGGTTTTGGCTTTATTATAAAGAAAAATTACTTGACATTTTCTCTTTGTTTACATCAGTGACATTCACTGACTTGCAACGTCAGCTACCAAAAATTTGCCGTTACCAGTAAAATAAATGAGTACCACTAAAAATCCGCTATTTGGGCTATATATCAAGAGCCTGAACTGAACTAATAAACAAAAAAAAACTACTTTAAAGTAGGTTTCTTGTCGGCATTATGCTTGCAAATTGTTCGCAGGTAGCGAATATCGCGTTACGTCGGATCCATTCTCATTACCATATCGATAGTCTGCAAATACGACGCGAAATAAAATGCGCTGTAAAGCGCTGTGAAGCGCCGTTAACGATCAAATTTTATATGCATTTAAAATCAGATTGTGAGGCTGTCCCGTTTGAAAGGCAGATTTAAAGTTATAGTGGCTTTGCATGGAATGATAAATTTATGACTGACATTTGTTCAGAGACTTTTTATGTCATTTGGTATTTGGTGCGACGTCGTGGTGACTGTCACTTGTCTTTATAATCGTTAATGTCGACGCGGTTGGCGCAGTGGTGCAGATTCGAAAACCAAAAATGTTTATTTTTTAAATGAATATACTTAAAAAACCTTGTTCTATAAAAGGTTGTTTTATAAATAAAATAGAGCTTATATATTTTATAAACCGCACTCTTATTGCTTAATTGAATGTCACGTGAATGTCTTATGATTAGATAATACGTTAAAAAAAAGAAACATCAACCATAGTTGCGCGTGTACACTGTACAGTACGGGAGCTGAGAGTTTTCAAAAACGGTTTTTAATAGCTTTTGATTATTTTCCTCATGTTCGAAATTAAAAGTAGCATGTTCTAATTGAAATAAAAGGTATCATTTCATTCAGTGTCTAACAATCTACCATTTTAAAACCAATTTTTTGAAGCCTAAATAACTTAATATTTAAATTTTAACAACTATGTTATTTAAATAAATTGAGTGTAACTTTTGGCGATGCAAAATTCTTGTGATCCCTGTTATTTTATTTTTGGCTTCAACAAACAATCATAATCTCACTTTTATACTTTAAAATCAACACATTTACCTAACTGTAGACTTTTTTCCAGGTATAATACCACACAGAAATCAAAACAAGTACTTTTTCATTTCAAGAAAATGAACACATTCAACCCAAACATCTTAGCACAATCGCGTGTCCCGTTTCCATCAATTATTACGGCACTTATTAACATTTTACGCACAAGAGCAGGAAAGTGAACTTTACTCACGTCCATCCTCGTGTTCGGGCAAAAATAAAACCTTAGGCGAGTGCACGTTTATACAGGGAACCGGGGAGTAGTAAATCATTTTAATAATTGATCCTGGCTGAAATATTCATGAAGTTCCAGTGGAAGGATTCCGGAGAAAATGGATGAAAAATGTTTTGGCCCCGATATTATTTCGCTGAGCTGACCGTTTTGCTACTATCGATTTTTCGTGCGCTTTTGTCTATTACTAATTAGAACGTACCCAAAATATCACTGCTACTGGATTACTCCATAAATACACGTATTTTACTTTTATTAGAGCTGATTTACAAGAATGTTATTGAATTCGTTACAAGTGTTTTGTACTTGAATTAAAATTATGCAAATAATAGTTTCATGGGTATTTACAAGTGCTTAGAGATTATTTCGAAAATGGAGTTGTAAGTATTACTCAAAATGGGCACAGTGTAACACGTCAATATCTGGAAAACTATCCAACGCATTGTTTAATCGTGTCAAAGTAATATTACTGCATTGTTCCTTAACAAAGTATAACCAGCTTCGTTTTTCGAATCCTTCAAAACGAAAACGGCACGTTGTCAAATAAAATAGGAATAACGTGACTCCAGTCTCCAAGGAAATTTGGTAAGGAAATGCCAACATTGCCGCCCGGTCGGATACGTGTCATGGAATAATATGCAGAAACGTTAACTCAGGTCATTAGGGCAGCGACCTCGAAGGGATTTCGGGCCCTTGCAATATTTGCTTATAGTTGTTATATGTCGGATATTGATCGGTCTTTGTACTCGTAGAAAATGAAGTTAATGGTGTATCATGGTGCTGAGTGCCTGAAAATTTTATTGTCTAAATAAAGCCGGGTTAAAAAAATTACGGCGGTGTAATATTTATGAATTCTTTCTCATTGATAAATGTGCATAATTTCAAAAATGTGGAAGATGGCTTAAAAAATAGTATGTACACCGATAGTATAGATTTTCGAGATTATGAAGAAAAAATAATAACAGTGTAATGTTGCGTTTTCGTCGCTAGCATTATCGCAATAAACCTATTTCCAGATTTTTCTTGGAATGCCGCCAACATATTTTAATTATTTGTGCATACGATTTTCTGTTTCAAGAACAGCCTTATAAAGATATAAATTAGTAGGTATTAGATATAATATAGATTGGACTAATTATAGCAAAACAAGAGTTAAGAAAATAGGTAATTAACGGAAATATTTATGGCCAAAATTGGTTCTAAAATATAATTCATATTTATTTTTATAAATGAAACCCAAAATTGGCCAACAGTTTGTGAGTATTTTTGTTGATATTTTTCTTAATTATTGTTTTGCTATAATTAATCCAATCTATATTATTAATAATTACATTTACATTTTAATTACATAATTACACCTGCTGTAACATAATGCGTAATTTGTATTATTGTCCAAAATGTACGTACGTTCACCGGACTTCGAATTTTCAATATTACGAGTATAGCAAACCCTCGTCTCCATCACAACAACAAGTGTAAGTACTCTGTAAAATAAATTAGCAAATAAAATGGATTTATTTATTTTTATTCAACAACAAGTGTACTTTCAGTAGTTCGCTTTAAGGGTGTGTGAAAATAAACCAATCAATTATTTTAACAGCCTAATATACCAACGCAATAACAAATATTAAACGACCGATAATGAACTACCCAATTATTCTTTTCAATTGCAAAAAGCTTAATTGTATTCCGAGGAGGCTGATATAATTCAAATCTCTGAGAATGACGTGAATGAATCTTTAATATACTGTTTGAATAACAATGCTCGGCAATTTGCTTTGGCGCAAGACCGTTTGTTGCGATGGCCGACGAATAAAAGCGGGAAGAATTAATTCGCCGAATTTTAATTTAGTCGAATGTGGTAATTTATTTGTGGGCAGTACAAGGTTATTTAGTAATAGGGAGCTTTTCAAGTCAACAGTGAATAGGCATCTTTAGACAAGCATGTTGCATTCTAGGCCTTATCGTCACTTAAAATCAGGCGCGATCAAGGTCAGATTGTAGAGGTAAACGATAAAATTATGAGCGTATTTTAGGCTACTGGTTTTTTTTTGCTACTAGAAGTTTTAACAAGCGTAAGTAGCGCTCCGCTAGCGAAATACGACATTAGTTTGTCATTCCTAAAATATTGTTTAATACGAAAGTGCACTTAAAAAAATTGAACTTTTTTAACATTGCTACATCTTACATATTTGACTTACATTATATATGACGACGCGTTTGGCGCAGTTTGTAGACACCTGACTATTGAGCCGGCGGTCCCGGGTTCGAATCCCGGCCAGGGCAAATATTTGTGTGATGAACTCGAATATTTGTGCTTGGGTCATGGATGATCTATGTATTTAAGTATCTATTTATCTATATAAGTACGTATATCGTCGTCTAGTACCCATAACACAAGCCTACTTGAGCTTAATTTGGAACTAGATCGATTTGTTCACACAAATTGTCCGATATTTATAATTTATATTACTATCAACTCCCTCAAACAAGTAGATAACTCGAGTCAATTATAATACATTTCTTTATTACAGATAAATATTGACATCTAGGTAATTATGAAAGAAAAGTGTAATGTGATCCACTGCAATGTAAGCAGGACTCGCTACACACTACGTCTCCGGCGCAGATTTTTTTTTTTTTTATGTCATAGGGGGCAAACGAGCAAACGTATCGCCTGATGGAAAGCAATTACCGTCGCCCATAAACACCTGCAACACCAGAGGAGTCATAAGTGCTTGCCTACCCGGAGGACGAAGATAGAATGCCTCTATGCTAGTAATTTCACCGGCTATCTTACCCCCACACCGGAACACAACAATGCGAACATTGCTGCAGTGCTCTCCTAACTGAGCCATCACATCGTTACCTACATCAATCACACCAAATCTTTGATTCCATAAACGCTACTGGAACGCCCTCTGTGAAATACCGTTGGAACTCGCAGCAGAAAAACATATATCATGATATGTTAAAGCACAGGTGTCACCGAAACGTATGTCCTGTTTGTATAGCTAATGGGCGACCCACTCTTGACAGGAAATGAGCGCCGAATGTAGGTAGAGCCGCGTCCAAACACAACACACCTGGCGTCTTAGCTTTGTAGATGGCACACGCAATTAGACTACAATGTACATTGTTCTATTTAGAAAGAAATATAAGAATTATTATAGACACCTAGAAGGTGCAACTTCATCCGCGTATGTTTTTGACGTGATAACGTCTTATAAATCGATGAACGCCGGCTGCACGCACGAAAAAGCATTGTCACGTTCCGCCTGAGCCGAGTGTGCAAGCGAGAGCGCGAAACAAGCGATAGAGAGGCACGTTCAGCTTGTGACGCATCTATCTCTTCTCTCTTCCACTCCATCGGCGTACGTTATCACGTCAAATTATCGTCAAAATATCATTACAGACAACCAATTTTTAGGGTTCCGTAGCCAAATGGCAAAAAACGGAACCCTTATAGATTCGTCATGTCTGTCTGTCTGTCTGTCTGTCTGTCCGTCTGTCCGTCCGTATGTCACAGCCATTTTTTTCCGAAACTATAAGAGCTATACTGTTGAAACTTGGTAGGTAGATGTATTCTGTAAACCGCATTAAGATTTTGATGTAAAAATAAAAAAATAATAATAAATATTGGGGGCTCCCCATACTTAGAACTGAAACTCAAAAATTTTTTTTTCATCAAACGCATACGTGTGGGGTGTCTATGGGGTCTTCCAAAATGATATGGAGGTTTCTAAAATATTTTTTTTCTAAACAGAATAGTTTGCGTGACAGACGCTTCCAAAGTGGAAAAAAGTTGGTCCCCCCCCCCCCCTGTAACTTCTAAAATAAGAAAATAAAAAATCTAAAAAAACATATGATGTACATTACTATAAAAACTACCAACGAAAATTGTTTTGAACGAGATCTAGTAAGTAGTTTTTTTTTAATAAGTACTATGGGTAATAGGTAGAACGAAATTCGCTTGCTAATCGTATCAGACAGATATTTTATTATCAGAAAGTTGAAAGAATTCTACACGTGCCTGTACATAAAAAAAAATGTGTAGCTCCACTCTAGTTGATCCAATATTAGCTTTTATTTTAAACATCCAAGAAATGGTAATATTATCTAATTACTTTTTATCAAACTCACGTAAAGCAAAAAAACCTTTAGGCGAGGCAGGTCATCCTCGGTTTCAGTCAATTTCGAGCAAGGTCATGTTCTCGGTTCGTCACCTTCTCGGCAGATCATCTTCGCTTCCCGACAATTTAGAAGGACGTCATATTCTCAGCTAGTCTATTTCTTAATACGTCAACTTCGTTTCGTATCAATTTCGAGGAACGTCATGTTCTCAGCAGGTCATCTTCGTTTCGTGTCAATTTCGAGGGACGTCATATTCTCAGCTGGTGAACTTCTCAGCACGTCATCTTCGCTTCCTGTCAATTTCGAAGAATGTCATGTTCTTAATGAATGTCTTAGCTAGTCAAATTCTTAGTAGGTCATCTACGTTTAAGAACTTCAACGTTATTTGGTTATCTCTATTAGTATAATTACAACTTTTACGGATAAAATACAAGGGGTTAGTACAGAAATATACCATAAGATTAGTTACAAGCCTAGAGAATGTCGTTGACATAGATTTACTTAGACGATGACTAACCCAGAAAATGACGTCCAGCGAAATTGACCCACTTAGATGATTGCTAAACTAGAAAATGACTTCCTGCGAAATAGACCCTCTTAGAAGATGACTAAAGTAGAAAATGACATCCCGTGAAATAGACCTACTTAGAAGACGACTAATCCAGACAATGTCGTCCTGCGAAATAAACTTGTTTCGAACTCGTATCGAGCTCTTCATCATGGTCTGCTACCCGTACAGGGGTACGGCAACCTCGTCACTGACTTTTTCACGTGAGTGTGAAACGCTTTATACAATAATAGTATAGGTATAATATTAAAATTGAGAATATGCAACAAAAATATTAAATGAATACCTAATGGCTTATATATATAACTTACGTTAATATGAAAACTTAGTGGGGTTGAAATCGGTAGACACTATAAAAACAAGAATACAATCAGTTTCATGAAAAAAATTACAGGTTGATACCCCTATCGTTAACCGCGTATGTAATCAAAATCAAAATTGGGTCAGTGGGTGACGAGTTGACGAGCCAGGCGTCGCTTTCTTCCATTAGGGGTTAGTCAAATAACGTCCTTTGCATACTAGCGTGTGTTACACGACGTATGTCGACAGTATCAAACTTATAATTAAAACATGTTTTTATTTGGAGGAGTCAAGATTTAAGGGAAAAATCTTAACAATGCCATGTACGTTTTCTTTTGTATCATAAGGGCATATCATTACTGCGGCATATTATCCGTAGGATTTGTGTACTAGGCGTCCGTTTGTGACGACATTTAGGCAAAAACAGACGCCTAGTACACAAATTTTATAATAATTATTGCAAAAATCGAAACGATCCGACATTTGAATATTGGTGAACTTTTGAAGGAAACTGACTAGAACGAAACCTCAATTTGTATGGAAAAATTCAGTGCCTCCAGTGAAGAACGGAATAAGACGAGTTATTCCCTTTGGATTTTATTGCACCATTGGAATCAGCTCGTCAAACTACATAACATATCAAAAGGACGTATCTCTAGCTGTCTCCTAACCTAGTTTTTTCGATGAGCTAAAGGGTATAAGTCGAGGTTCAAAAAGGTATAAGTTACTCTTATTTAGCATTGCAGACGTTAACAAGGGAATAAATGATGTCGAGCCAAAATTGCGCATGAACCCACGGAAATATTTACACTTATATTTTTGAATTTGGACATAAACACATCTATGCCATGATTCTAACATGAGCATAAAGGAATAACTCGTTTAGTGCCACCGGATCAAGTAGCGCCATTTTGACATAAACACATTTATGTCATTATTCTAACATGCTCATAAAGGAATAACTCGTTTAGTGCCACCGGACCAAGTAACGCCATAGGACAGTTTCGCTACCAATACCGTCTTGCTATTGGTCTATTTGCGTACCGCAGTTATTTCATTAATTAACCTTTGAAGTTTTAATAAAACCCCCCTCTTGATTTTATTTTTTTTAAGTTATAAAAGCCTTAAACTCAATGGATGAAAGAAAGTGGCAACAGTTTTACCAGTGAGAAGAAATTGTACTTAGTGGAAAAAAGTTTTCCACTACAATTTCCACATAGCATATGTATATTTTTTACTATTGCTTTCACTTCTAGCTGTTTTTACATAGCACCTTTATACATGTCACAGTCGCAAATGTGTATTATTTTAATTTTTTGAGAAGAAAGAAAGTGTTATGTTGAAATTAAATCACATTATCATTTTTATAACGTTTATTTTTGCGGGTACTTGCGTTAACTGGGTGTTAGTTTTTGATGAAAATGTGACTAATTCATTGAAACTGGGCTAAGTTTTACTTATTTACATGCAAACTTTAACCATGAATGAAGTTATTCAAATTAATTATCTTTAAAATATATATTGCGTTGTATTTCTCCTGTATGTTTTAGTTATGAGGTGCCCAATAAAGAGAACGTACTCATGTATGGTATTGTATTGTACCTATACACGATGATTTTTAATCGGTGATCAGGAGTAGAAAAATATTAATATTTAGCTTAAATTAAACTTTATACACGAGGTCCCGCGCAATTACCTCACTGTTAAATTAATTAAAAGTTAAAACATAATTAAAACTAATAACCACTAGATACATGGTCATCCTACATAAATTATTGAAGTACGATACCTAAGTCAAGTGTCATCGCTTTGGCGGGAAAATTTCTACGACTTTGTTTATGTACTGACAATGACAATGACAAGTTATTACTCATAAATTGACATTCACATTAAATTATTAAAGAGGTTGTAAGCACACCGATACAGATTAGATCGATGACAAGGAATTTAAGACAAAAATTGGTTTCAAAATAAAAATTATCATAGAAAAATAAAAGTTTGTTTTCATTTAATTACGACTTCAACGTGACCGCCATCAATTACTGAGTTAGAAAAGTTGGTACCTGATCACCGATTAAAAATCATCGTGTATAATTATACATTCAACATATTATTACTGACATTGTCATGTATATTTCAATATCCTATCGAATCAGTTACAGTTTCTACTTAATTTTAGTTTTCTGACATGACTCTTTCATCCACTATTGAATTATGAATAAATATTTAACAAACTTTTAAATCTCACTGCATTATCTGAGTAACGTGAATAGGACAGGATGATACTTATGTTGTATTTTTAAACTCAAAAATATAGAAGTGGTAAGAAAGTTGAAAATTTTGTAAATTAATCCATCGAGAAAAGTATGGTGTCTATTTATTTTATTATAATTAATTCATCAGTTTGGACTTTGTCAACGACTCGTGATTTTCATTTTATTCGTGAAGTGTTTTATTACGTGGATAGTTTATAAAAGTGGGCCAAGCTTGACGAAAAAAACAATAACAAACGGAATAATGATGGACGAGGTATTAACACGTTCTTTATTAAAAGTTTTTATTAATATTTACATATTGTATGTAAAAAAATATTTCAAGGAAGATTTAATTCACTTTCCGAGGACTTGAGCTGAAATTAGGTTTACATATACTTACATAACATGACATAGTTTCAACTCAAGTCCTCGGAAATTTTAATACAATAAGCATGGACCTGATCTGATGATGGGGCCAGATGGTGGACATAGGCAAAACTCTATAATAAAATAACGCAATCCTACTGAGTTTGGGCTTCTTAAATTCGTCTCGGTACTTGATGAATTGCAAAGAAAAATGTACGCTTTTAATTAAAAGGCATGGAAGATATGAAAATCTTCTTAGTATAACTTTAACAGACATTATCCGAAATTCCGTTACTGATATGTGTTGAGAAATCGGAGGATCTAAATAGAGCTGTTGCCATTCATTGACAGTGAGTGCAATGATATCTATGTTGATATTGATATATTTAATAATAGTAATAAACGAGAATTATTTATTTCATCAATGTTTTCTTATGATCATTCTATTACACAGCCACATTTGACTCCTTAGGTAGCCAATTTCAAACTTGATAAGACGTGTAATATCTAAAGTACCATATTAAAAATTGGTATAAGTCGTTTCGTTTCGTTTATGCACGTCTTTCACATAGGTATAAGTCATACTTTTTTCGTTTATGCACGTCGTTCACAATGGTATAAGTCGTGTTCATCTTTTATGCACGTCGTTCATAAGGGCATAAGTCGTTTAATTGCTAAATAATCGCTAAAATTGGTCCATATAAATTGAGTTATGTCCTTAAATATTCGTGAACAAAAGGCATAACTACAAAAAAACCTGAAAAAAACATATTTACAGGGCCAAATTATTAGTTCTTTATTCATAAAACGAATGCCTAACACCATAGCTTGTATAAAAATGCTTAAAAAGTGAAAGTTCTAAATATCTTCTATTAAAAAATCGTTTTTTGTCTCTCCTGAAAAGTGCCGTTTTTGAGTTATTCCCTTATTCACTGGAGGCACTGAATTATCAGTGGTATTTCATCTTAAGCAATTTTGGTATCTGCTATCCTGGTGAGCAAACGTCGCAAAGACTTGTATTATTATATATATTTCAAAGTTCATCTGAAAGAGTATTTTATTCAACTGGTCATTTATTTTTCTGGCTGTGTGTATGCATGTATCTATTGTTTATTATATTTATGTATGTATTTGTGTTCTACATATTATTCCTTTTTTCTGATTTTGCACCGCCTAATAGCAAAATAAATTTCACGTTCTCCACTATCCAAAGGTTTTCCGAATGAGATCGCTCTTTAGCGATATGACCGCCTGTTGTCTATGTCTATTGTAATTTTAAGTTTTTTCTGTGTTTGTATTTCTTTCCTGTTGAAGTGTGGAATAAAGATCTCTATTCTATTCTATTATCAAAACTAGATTCGATGTGTCAGGAAACAAGCCAATTTTATAATCATATGCGCAGTGAATCATGAAACCCTCAAATACTACCTTGTAATAATATATGATCTTATGTATATCTTTTCATTATATTACTTCTCCGTGAATCCATTATGAAATATGCTCGACATTATTCGGAATAGGATCGAGAGCTATTGATGTTTGAAATTATTGTGATATCCTTTGCCATGATTGAATCGATGAATAATGTTAATGCACCGTATTCTGAGTCTGTATCCATATTATAATAACTGTACGTATGTATGTAAACACTATGTACATGACACCAAATAAAAAACACGTAAATAACAATAGATACCTACAAATTTCTAGCAAATTTCTTTTCGTTTACCTTTGAGTACATGAGAGAGAATAGTGAGTAACTTATCGAAGAAGATAGACAAACGAACAAGTTAGTATAAAAGAAAGAAAGAGAGAAATAAATACATTTATTTATTATTTATTTATTATTATTATTTATTTATTATACAGAATTAGCACTAACAGCTGAACCTTACGTGCTAATTGTTAGTTATTAGAAGAATACATACATCATTAATTGAACTAGGTAATATACATTATTGCATTATTTACATTATATTATTAAATTAAATTAAACTAAACTTCATTACATTAAATTATCAGTATCATTAAATTTAAATTCATATAATAACATTCGATAACATTCAATAAAATTCAATAAAATTGTTAAGCACATATAGCAAACTCATTCTTGGACACTGCTCGGGGTAACTATTGTTTCCAAGTAGCGAGTTGATGCGGTCAGAAATTTCGCCTCGGAGGTAAAAAACATATCTAATTGGCTGTCACTGTTTAAGATATCGTTCAGTAGCGTTAGTGCTTGGTGGAGGGGAGAGCATTTGAGTACGCGGGTTCTCGCCGGAGGGACGGCGAAAAGGCTGCGGCGACGAGCGCGGAGTAGCACAGGCGTAACGTACGGAACACGTATGGTTATCTGTGCTAGCAGATCCGGATTGCATGCGAGTCCACGTATTAGTCGGAAGAAATATCTAATTAAATAGATATTCCTCCGAGTCTCAAGGGACATGTAGTCCACCATGCCGAGAACAAAGAGCGTTGGGTAAAGATAGGGGTAATTGCCATATGTTTTATTGTATAGAAATCGTAGAAATGGTTTTTGTACCCTTTCTACGAGAAGGGTGTATTGTTTCTCGTGGGGATTCCAAATGGCGGCATTCGTCTCTAATTTGCTTCTAACATAAGCATTGTATAAGAGTGCAAGGACACGTCGATCAGTGAGAATTTTCGCCTGGCGGATAACAAATCCTAGGGATCTTCTGGCTTGATTACAGATCTTGGTGATGTGCTGGTTAAATGTTAGGTGCGAGTCAAACCACGTGCCAAGATCTTTGACTTCATTTACTCGTTTGAGTGGTTTACCCTCTAATGTGTAAGTCAGATTTTTAGGAAATTTGGCTCGAGAGTACGTCATAATAGAACACTTTTCTTCATTCAGAGCAAGGCTATTGTTCTGGGCCCAGGCATACACGGCGTCTATGTCCAATTGCAATAGGGTGGAATCGCATTGACTTACTATTGGCATTGCCAATTTTAAGTCATCCGCGAATAGCAAGGCTGACGAAGACTTGAGAGTTGCCGGCAGGTCGTTAATTACAATTAGAAATAATAAGGGCCCAAGACTACTTCCTTGTCCGATTCCAGATGATACCACGAACGGAGAAGACTTCGAGCCTTCATATTGAACGAATTGATGTCTTTCTGAGAGATAGTTTGCCAAAAATTCAAGCAGGGAAGTTGAGAAACCGGCTAGTGAGAGTTTTTTCAGTAAGATATCGCCATGAATTCTATCGAATGCTTTACGGAAATCAAAATAAGCCACATCTACTTGCTTTTTCATATCTAAATTCTTCGCTATTAATGAGACGACATTAAGTAGATTTGATGTTGTTGACCTATTGGGTAGAAAACCATGCTGTTCATCACAGAACCAACCATTTAGTTGTTGGAATATTTGGGAGTATATAATTGTCTCAAAGACTTTACCGAATATGGAAAGTACGGCGATGGGTCTGTAATTCTGAACATCCGATTTTTGTCCTGATTTATGTATTGGCAATACTTTGGATGTTTTCCAGACAGATGGGTATGTTTTATTCTGTAAAGCCAGGTTATATATAAATGTTAGGGGTTTTATGAATGCTTCGCAGCAGTCCCTCACTATGTACTGGGGTATATCATCTGGTCCCCGAGTATGCTTTGGCCGCAAGCGGCGGATAGCTTTGCGAACATCTGCGGTGCTGACGCATTCGATAGTGATGTGCCGGTCGGCCGCATTCGGGGATTCCGCAGTTGCCGCGGCGCAGGCCGCCGCCACATCTAACGTAGGGGCGTTCTGAAGGAATACGCTTTTAAAAAATTGGGCAAATGAGTCGGCAACATCATGTGGGGACATGCTGCCGAATGTAGCAGGTTGGTTGTATTTGCGATTATGTTTTACGTATGTCCAAAAAGAGGCAGGGTCACGTACTATGTTCTTTTGGAGTTTATCAACAAATGATTGCATTGCTGTTTCGGACTGGATATTTACCATTCTACGGTAGTACGAGAAAAATGCATAGTTTAACTGGTCACCTGTCTGTTTATATAACTTGTGATATGAGTTTTTCAACTTATTTAGGTTTATGAGATCAGGTGTAAACCATTGTGGATAGTGTGTTTTTTTTGTAGGTTTTTTTAAGGGAACACATTCTGCTAATGTCTCATTCAGGCAAGAATAAAAATAGCTAGTGCAGTCATTTATATCATGCATGTTATATAATTGTGACCAATCAGTATTTTCGAGTTTGTGGTAAAGAAGCGGAAAGTTGGCTTTTCGGTAGTTCCTGGTCATAGTTGGTTGAGGGTCCGGCTGAACTAAAACAGGATTGGGGAGGTGCTCGTTAAACAGTGTTGGGCACGTAAGTTGAATATCGAGCGGCGCGTGATGTTTTTCGAACGACACTAGCCCAGTGACAGCCGCAGTGACCGTGACCTTGGAGGCCGCTTCATTGCATAACACTAAATCAAGCAACCGGTTCAGGCTATTTAGTACGGTATTTTGTTGAGTTAGGTTGGCATAGTATAATAAATTGTTATACGATTTTTGGACACTAGATGAAGCAGAGTATAAATTGAAGTCACCTACAATTAAAACCGGGTAGGAATAGGTATTTAGGATTCTCTCTATACATTGGAATGCTGAGCTGTAGCGGACGTCGGGTATTCGGGGGGCTAAGTATGTACATGTCTGCCCAGAGATACTAAAGACTAATCTTATTTCGCCTGTATATTATAAGACCTGCAATTCCAAAATAATACATAAAAGATATAGAAACCATAACATTACACATGATAATTATATATATAAAGTACATAATATATAAAGGTTCACTATTATCTTGTAGAAACTTTTTTGACATATATTTGTTTTGCATAACGATACTTGGCAGAAGTAAAGTTTGGCAGAAACATCTTACGCAGAGTATGCTTTGGCATAAATCATTTCGCAGATTTTTATAATACCGAATCTTATATTGGCATAATGTTGATGAGCATAACAGTCTTGTAAACGAATAGTACTTTCGCAGATAATTTTTTTGCATAATATTTTAGGCGGCATAAAGTTGTCAAGCCGAATACCATTTGATTCCAAGATAGACTTCATTGTCTTATCTTGTTGTACAGGACATATGCGGAATACCTAACCTAATCCAAGTCGGACCTGCCCTAAGGTGCAATCAGTACCTAATTTCTGCATTACCAATTGTTGTGATTACACATTTTGTCCATGGAGTGGTATGGTAGCCGGCCGATGCCGCGCGGCTCGCTCGCTTCGCTCGCTCGTTAGGGTCTCAGTTCAACCTAACACTCCTCCTCGCTTCGCTCGTCGTCGTACCTAACCTAATCCAAGTCGGACCTGCCCTAAGGTGGAATCAGGACCTAATTCATGCATTACAATTGTTGTGATACAAAATTTTGTGGCAGTTGTGTTGTGTACAAAACAATGTGCTGCAAAATGTGTCGTATGCGAGGTAGTAGTAAGTAGTAATGCCAACTATACCTTTATGCCATCTTACCATTCGACCGAAAGTGTTTCTGCGAAACGTGTTATGCGAAGTGTATTTCTGACCAATATTATTCTGCCAGATGAGGGTAACCCTGTATAAATATAATAAGACCGGCTGTTGTTTACCTCTAATTGTTATTTCTTGCATTGTATTTCTTTTGTATGTTTTATGAGGTGTGCAATAAAGAGTACTTGTATTGTATTGTATAAAATATTAATGAAACTATATATATGTAGCGAACGCAACGTATGTTTCGCACCAGTAGTAGGTATTCCGAACTCCTTGCATCGGAACGTTTTGGTGAGTGGTCGCTGCGCGCGGCTTTTAAAAAGGTCGCGTAGTGTCACTCTTGACGGCTCATTATTATCGGTTTGCAATTTCTTATGGAATGTTATATGTTACTAGACGTGCCCGCGGCTTCGCTCGCGTAAATGAAATATGTACTTCCTATTTGTAACACTTGAACATGTAATTTGTTTTTTTTTTATTATATATACTTAATGAAAAAGGAAACTGTCATTGCAAGTTAAATAAAAGCTTTTTAAAAGGAAACTGCGTTTAGTCCTCATATTTGTATTTCCGAAATAAAATTAATTACTTATAAGCAAAAGGGATTCAACACATTTTATATTTGTATACTTACATGGACTGGAGAGTAATACATACATGTACAAATGTCACTCAAAGCAAATCTAAGCCTAGCAAAGCTTAATAAACAAAAGTAAAAATAATAACCATTAATAGGCAGTGCCGCTTCAGTAACAGACAAATCCGTGGGAAAAGAATCCTGTGAAAATAGGGAACAATCTAGATCTTCTCGAGAAATAAGCAGTAAGGGTCAGAGTAGGTGTATAGCAAAGCTGGACCGATTTTAGGACTAATTTTTTTTTGTTGGTTTGGGCTTAAATTAGATTGAATCTAGTAGATTACGCTAAAATAAGCATATTTTATTCTTTCAACTTTTTCTCTCAGATCGATATTTACCGAGATATTGGGGTTCAAATGCATAAACATATTTTGATGTAGGTACGTAATAATAGTAGACTATTTATGAGGGTCATGTAAGCAAGCATGTTGACGCTCCGCTCGCTACGCTCGCTCCGCTATACATGGTCACAAAACAAACCTAACCTAACCTACAGTTTTCGGTTTTCAACCCATGTACCATATTTTCAGACAGCATTTTTACCTTAAAACCCCCAATATCTCGGTAAATATTGATCTGAGAGAAAAAGTTTACATAACAAAACATGCTTATTATAGGATGTTTTAAAGGATACTTTAATAAAAATGAGGTGTTATATTGACATAAATTTCACGACACCGAAATTTTTCTAAGTCCGAAAACTGGCCCACCTTTCCTATACCGCAACCCCTGAGGTCTTACTAACCCAACATTATCGCATCGCATTCTACGCACCGAGATGCAGAACAATGAGTACATTGCCTTGCAAGGATATTTTTCTTGTGTTTATAATAATACATTATCTGTTAAATTCAAATTTAACAAAAATTAAACATGTCATCGCCATTCCTCCATCTCCCGAAACCGTGGTGGTCAATCTGAATAAAACCGTGATGGTCGCGATCAAAATACAAATTAATAACATAATCACTTAATACTTTCAATTCTCGGCATTTTCATAACACTTTTTGCTTATTGCACAGAAAATTCGCTGACAATGACAATGCCGATGACATTTAGTTTGACAGAGAAAACAACATACGTCAAGCAAAGTGCGTAGTCATTACATTTCGAGTAAAAAACTTCGATATAACGGCGTACCAACATGACGCCAAAATTTTTGGCTACTTAAACTTAAGTCATATAGCGAAAAGAAACTTTAGGCTACTTGAACCTGAGCCATAAGAGCGAGAAGAACCGAGTATCGCCGGAAATGGTCGACGGTCGCGAAATGAAGAATTTTATGAAGATTTCTTTAGCCGATTGTGAAGGTAATACGTAGTGAAAACTGTATTTTTTACGCTCTTATTCCATTCTCATATTTAGACAATAGAATTGAATAGTTTTTTCTGCGGTAACGTGCATCGTATTGGAGAAACGTGATCTAAAAGAACGTCGAGTTTTGTAAGGCGCCATCTCGCTTCCTCCCTAGTGCGTTATCCCGTTCTGGCATTTTCAATTTTATTATATAGATTTTTGTTACCAAATTATTGTGACAAAAAAATATAGTTTATTCATTGCAAATGTTGTTTGTTCAACTTCGTAATACTGCACATATACTAATAAATATAATATAGTAAGTATTCAATCTGTATACATTATAGCAATCTGTATCAATTGCACACGATTTATGGTGTCATGTTCGTGATACAACGTTTTTGATGGCAAACTAAACCGATACGAGATCGACATGTTCTACCGCATACCTGACAAGAACAACTGTTAGTATGTTTACGTCACCATTGGCCCTAAGTGGGATTTACTGCCCGCTACGCGTACACTTACTACCACAAAAAAAAATGTTTTTATTCAGCTAGAAAGCTAAATTCTATTAGTGGATAATAGAAATTTCATGAATAGACAAAAACGCCGTCCACCATTTTTTTCTTAAGCTTATCTGTGGCGTGACGTAGGTGATCCCGTAAATAAAGAACAGTAATACCTACACTACATGTGATGCAAACGACATGTTTTCGACTGGATTGGTGACATCACCAATCACCATTAGGGTGAAAATCGCGGACAGCGTTTTAAGCATTTCAAAATACAGAATAAATATCATATTTTCGAAAGTCTTCGAAATAAACATAAGATTAATACAATTTAACATCCTACCTATCTAACCTCCAAACAGCCTATTCTATACAGCCTACCTATCTAACCTCCATACAATACAGCCTATTGTATACAGATTAATAAGAACTTTATTACAAACTCCTATTGACAACGGCATCATAGAACAAATAAACCAATCCGACCTCCGCTTTTCTATTTTCATCTTAACCTATATATTTCCTTTACAACATAAGTTAGGGCAAGGCAAACAATCAAGTAAATAGATCGTAAACTCCTGCAGGGCGAATCTCGAAACTGAGTTATGACTCCTCGAAGATTTACGTTGGAAAGATTGACTTTATTCGTTAGGCCATTCGAGTAAGGGCGGCCATTAAAGAAGCAGTATTCACAAAACGACGTTATCAGAGGGAGAGAGATAAACTGAGCCGAAGAATAGGCCTTGGTACTTATCGCGTTTTCGGCGTTCCGTTTCCGCTAAATGTTTCGACAAGCTAAGCGACAATAGCATAAAGATATTGGTGTAATGTTTGGAAATGAGAATTGAGATTGCTTTGGTTGTTAGATGTTTTGCGTTTATAGAATTTTTCTGAATGTTAACTCAAACTGAAAACGCATGCCTTGTCTTTTTCACTAAATCACTCTCTTTCAGCGTAAAACAATATACATACTGATGCATTTGTATTATTATAATATTATATTTACTGTGTAAACAACATAATAAAAATATTAAAATGAGGTCAACTACAATTTAATTACCATGCATAATGTGTGGAAATAACAATTTTGTTACGTAAATAGCCTTTGGCTTTCGGTTTGAACTCGTGTTAAAATCCCTTTAACACAAAATAAAAATATACTTTAAATGTATTGTTCATTTATTAAATATCCCACAATGATAATTTTTATACGTTAGGTAGTGTGAAGAGTAAAACGATTACGATTACAAATAGGTTTCAAACATTTTTTTTAAATATTGTCACAATAAAACTCTCAACTGAACAAATTAACATTCTAAAGCACTTGAGAACAAAACGCAATCTCTATCCACCATGACAATTACGTTCTTCAAGATAAGAGCCCTTAATATCAATTAAATCAATTTTAATATTAAATTGTCCTCAGAGACGCGATGAAGAATCACGACAGTGCCAGCACTCCGGTGTAATTTGAGGTTCATTGTTATTGAAATCGAAAATTAGAATTCAATTTCTTCGCTCTGCGGTTGAAGGAATGATCGACCCGTTGTCGCTCATCAGTGCTGTAGTTCTACGTTTATCGCGTGTTGATAAATGATAAAGAAACCCTCAATAATATGCAGCACTTTTTAGAGCTATGAGTGTTCCAACCATCTTTGGATACTTTATTTTATTACCTGTATAGCAAACTAGGTCAAATTATTTCAGCCTTTTTAGTGTGCAGTTTCACAAATCTACTAAACACAATAGTTACATAATACTTATGTATATAAATTCCAAATGTTATATCTCACCGAATTAATCTTAAATATTGTCACCTATTAAAAAAATTCTACTTACGTTCCATTCCAGCTTTAAAATAATTAAATATAGAAGTATGATGACTAGTAAGTATTATGTCTCTTATTAAAATAGTCTGCTAAGATAAATAAAATATAAGCTATACGTATCTGCAAACCACTATTGCTCAGTATCATTAGCAAGCGTGAAAACGCGTGCATATTTCCCAACCTGCGACCGTTTGAAGGAGGCCCTCGCGCACTAAATCATGCAATAAATTATCGAGCGTGAAATATTCAAACGCCCCGCCATACGGGGCGAATACTGGAAAATTCTGCCTTACAAAAAGTTTTTTTTTCGTAGTTTAGTAAAAGTACCATAATGACCATGGATATATTTTTACTATTAGTGTAAAATAAAGTGTGCAAACAACAATTCTCAATATCATTAGCAAGCGTGAAAACGCGTACATATTTCCTAACCTGCGGCCGTTTGAAGGAGGCCCTCGCGCACTAAATCGTGCAAAAAATTATCGAGCGTGAAATATTCAAACGCCCCGCCATACGGAGTGAACACTGGAAAATTTTGCCTTACAATTTTCAGCCTCCGCTTCGCGCACTGCGATATTGAACGTTAATTAACTATTTTAATTTAAATGTAATGGGCATGAATGCGGATTATTATGAGGCGTGAGGTTTAACGGGGTTTGGGGAAAAATTATGAGCAATTCGAACGTTTGTTTGTTGTGGAGGTATGTATTGCTGTTGCTGTTTATATTTCATTACTAGCCTAGCTTTTAACTATGATTAACTACTAGCATAGTTTACCTATGGCTTAGTTCCTATTATTATTTTTATTATTTTATTATTATTTAAGAGTTTCACTCTTGTCAGTGCAGTTCTCTCCAGTCCGTTCTACTTAACGCCAGTTCTTTGACTTCCCGATACTATACTATCTATATATAATTATGTTAAATATTGCATTATACAGGAATTGATCTTCAAAACATCTGAATATAATATATGTAACGCGGTTAACACCTTTATAAGTAAAAAACTTTCTCCTTTTTATTCATATAACCATTAAATACATTTTTACTTGTGAAGAAAATGGGGTTTTATTATTCTATGATCGTCATATATTTTAAAGTCCTCTAATGTTATATTTATATACGATACAAAGATCAAACACACTGAAACAGCCACCTTACCGGACTTGAACCGATATCGCTTGCAATGCCGGGGTGAATGCTTTACCAATTGAGCCAACGGCTAATGTTAAGAGGTTGAAAAATTTACACACTGTGTTGTTTTTTGTTTGTTGACTTTAGACTAGCAAGATATTTCGGTTGTAATCCGGTAAAGTGGCACATTTTTCACTGTATATTTCCGTTGTATCGTTTTTACAATTAGATAATGTAAAAAACATGCTCAAGCTAAATACATTAAAGAGTTCTTAATTACCTATGTGGGTAAAATAAGGCAGTAGGCAAGATTTTAACAGTGTGATGCTACTTTACACCTGCTACTAGTTAACAGGATTTTTAGTATACTTAACTTATATTTAAATTTTTGCATAAGTATTTCAATTAACAGTCGCTGATTATGAACATATAATAACAGATTATCAAACTATTTTTAAGGTCATAAAAAGTATCCTGACTCATACAATAAAAAAAAACAAATGTAAGACCGTTATAAGGCCTCAGATTCTCTTCAATCAGGTTCGCTTAATCATTTTATCCGTATGGACTAAATTTAGTCCAGTTAACCTCTTTGAACCCATTTGTATGCTGAGTTTGTTCCCGCACAATGTGGCCTACTGCATTTTGCAATCCTCTCACCTATGACAGTAAAATATCGTATCTTTATATGGACTTCATAGTTAGATATGACGTTTTAGCGTAACGCGGCAATACCCCGCAGTGATTGCTAGCAGCGTCGGCCTATTCTTCCTAACTTGACTGCATTTCATGTAGAACGATTCCCCCTTTATAGAATTTACATACGGAAATAGTGTAGTTTGGTTTGATTGAGTGTGCACTCAATTTTTGTCACTTGGGTGGTTTCTTTTGTAGATATAAGATGCTTGACTAAAGTTTGAGAATAGTACATTACATCAGAGGCCGGGAAAATGAGGATTTCCGGCCAAGTAGGTATATACGGCCGAGCGAGCGTGCGAGCGAGGCCGGATAGTGATACGAGGCCGGGAATCCGTTTTCACGACGAGGCATGTATAGTGCTTTTCTCAAACATACAATGAAATAAAAAAATATACTTCAAAGAATAACACTTAATATTGTTTGTCCGATATTTTCCGAATTTGACCGAATTTTAAAAATCCGATTTTAGATTCTGACTCAGGAGCCCCAAAAACCCCCGGATACCGAATTTCAGCCTCCTAGGACCAATTTGAAATTTTCTCCATACAAATCGTTTTTTTTTTCGATATTTTCCGAATTTGACCGAATTTTCGGACAAGATTTCAGATTCATATTTTTGAGCCCCGAGAGCCCCCCGATACCGAATTTGACCGAATTTTAAAAATCCGATTTCAGATTCTGACTCAGGAGCCCCAAAAACCCCCGGATACCGAATTTCAGCCTCCTAGGACCAATTTGAAATTTTCTCCATACAAATCGTTTTTTTTCGACATTTTCCGAATTTGACCGAATTTTCTGACAAGATTTCAGATTCACATTTTTGAGCCCCGAGAGCCCCCGAATCCGAATTTGACCGAATTTTAAAAATCCGATTTCAGATTCTGACTCAGGAGCCCCAAAAACCCCCGGATACCGAATTTCAGCCTCCTAGGACCAATTTGAAATTTTCTCCATACAAATAGTTTTTTTTTTTTCGATATTTTCCGAATCTGACCGAATTTTTGGACAAGATTTCAGATTCATATTTTTGAGCCCCGAGAGCCCCCCGATACCGAATTTAAAAAATCCGATTTCAGATTCTGACTCAGGAGCCCCAAAAACCCCCGGATACCGAATTTCAGCCTCCTAGGACCAATTTGAAATTTTCTCCATACAAATCGTTTTTTTTCGACATTTTCCGAATTTGACCGAATTTTCGGACAAGATTTCAGATTCATATTTTTGAGCCCCGAGAGCCCCCGATACCGAGTTTTAGCCGCCTAGCACCAATTTGAAATTTTGAAAAAAAAAAGTCGCCATCTTGAATTTCTTTTTCCACAAGTGTCTAACAACCAACCTTTAAAAACAAAACCTGCTTTTTGTCAAACCAGCCAGCTGTGTGAATGACCTTGTTGTTGAAACCAAAAAAAAGTTACATTGCAGGCCTGGGCCTGAAAAGCAGTATGAAATCCCTTTAAAGTCCTCTCGAGTTGTTGCGCCCAAAAACCGATACTTCCGAGCCTATTATAAGGAACGCAAAGACAATATTTCATTGTTATTGAAGTGTTTATTATAACTTTAGTTTCTGAGAACCTGGGACCTAATTCGAGAATGCCGTTTGAGAGATCGCAAAACGTCAAAACTCTATTTAGATAACAGTGATATCGCCTTTGAACTGTGATTAAAATGCGATGAGCTTCAAGTGACATATCTCATCTCAATTTTGGAATTACCAAGGCGATAATGATTGTCAAAAATGCTATTCATGCATATGAATTTCTGTTATGAACGAAACGTAACTGACTAATTTCACGCACTACACGGTCAAGTTAAAGTATAAGGCTGATATTCATGCCGTCACATACAAAGGAAATGCAAATTAAGCACGACCGGATTGACGAAGTTGCAATGTTCTAGGGATATCGCCACTTGTCAAGTAGGGACACGTCAAAAGTGACGGATGGCGATGAAATGGAGAGATCTCCATCATCTCTCTAAAATTGGTCGAATTACTCCCCTTATTGGACTTTGAGTGGATTACTCGATCTTATTCAATATCTAGGAATTTGAGTGAAAAAAACTTCTGAGTGTGAGCCATGACATAATTCCAAGTTACATGATCGTGACGACGCACGATGTAACATTACGTATAAAATCTATGTCATGCAATGTAGTAAATTAATAATTATATTCATAAATTCATATATTTAAGATATTAATAATTATCTTAACACTTTATTGTACCTACCTACTCAACAACTGGTTATAATTACAATTCATAATGAAGAAAACATGAACGAAGGCAAATTTATCCCTATTACGGATATCTTCCAGTTAACCTTTGAGCAATTTGACCACTGAATATTAGTGTTTATGATCATGCCATCCAAATAACCGCACGCCTAATTACTTCATAGTAATTGATTAATAGAGAAAATGCTGACCAGCCCGCTCTGTCCACTATGAAGGTAAATTTTGCGCAGCATTGCCGAAGTAATTTTTGATTGCGTCAAGTGTGCGTTTCGTGCGGTGCATTTATCTTTGGGCGAGTGAAAGTGAGTTGGTTGACGATTCATTTCAAGTTTTTTTTTATTATGAGGCAAAAGAGCAAACGGATCGCCTGATGGAAAGCGATTACGGTCGCACATAGACACCTACAACACCAGAGGAGTCACAAGTGCGTTGCCGGCCTTTTAAATATGCCCAATTTCAATATCCACTGTTATTTATTAACGGTTTTTAGGGTTCCGTACCCAAAGGGTAAAAACGGGACCCTATTACTGAGACTTCTTCTGTTGTCACATACAATTTTGTCAAAACGGTAGAACAGGACGCAGAAATTAGTAGAAATTGGTAGAATTTGAAATGCAAAATAGGTAGACCTACCACCACTCGGGTTCCGTAAGTTTTTAATGATTAACAATGTGTAAACAGTGTTTAAGTGTTGAAAATCGCGGCATTTTTTTTTGCCTCGCCTAAGAAATTGCCGTCAAATACACTATCAGCTGTCATTTGCCAAAAAAATTGCCGCGTAATATACTGTCGGCTGTCAGTGTCAACTGTCAAGTTCCGTTTTAAGCGATCAAATTTAGTAAGTGAGTAACATTTCGTTCTACTCCTTGAGAATTATTTACGATCGTAAAATTAGGTAGATTTGATGCTGAGGGTGGTAGATAGGTAGAACGGAGGTAAAATAGGTAGATCTACTGAAAAGTTAGTAGATGTGACAACATTCTCTGTCCGTCCGTCCGTCCGTCCGTCTGTCACCAGGCTCTATCTCAATAAAGGTGATAGCTAGACAGTTGAAATTTTCACAGATCATGTATTTCTATTGCCGCTATAACAACAAATACGAAAAATAAAATAAAATAAGTATTTAAGGGGGGCTCTCATACAACAAACTTGTTATAGATTATATATAGATGTATAGGTACGGAACCCTTCATGCGCGAGTCGGGCTCGCACTTGCCCAAGTTCTTAATGATTGTCAGATTGGCAACGTTAAGAGGTGTAATTAGATGTAAAAGCTAACAAAGCTTGTTGAAATTGAGCCTATATTGGCTTCTTATCAAAGTCACAGAAGGATCTCTTTGATCTTCTTAAAACCCGCCTGAGGACTATATCTTATTGGTTGATTTTGGAACATGCCCGATTAGTGGTGAGACATATCAACATGATTACCGCTACGACTGGCTACGAACGCGCGCCGATTATGCGCGAACAAAGACCTAAAAGGTCTGCGCTGGTGCGTAAAGCTACTAACGCGAAAAGTGGCCCATAATGAGCCAATCTTGTCAAAATCAAACAGATTATGGTAATAGTAATTTCATTTAACGCATTCACTGCCAGCGACGCATAGTATATGCGTTCACCGTCATACAAGTTTGTTTCTAGGCTACGCCCCCTGGCAGTGAATGTGTTAAAGTTCACTATATTTAGGATATACGGTACCTAATATATATGTAATTTATAGTTAGGCTTTGTGACTTATAATTCCCATCCCTTTCATCCTTAAATTTTGCGAGAAAGGCTGGAATGGACATGTAGTCTAACTGAAACTAACTAACTGAGCGCAATGACCCAAAGTGGATCTTGGCCTCCGACACCAGATCTCACCACGCTTTACGATCCTGAGCCAGCTCTCGCCAGTTAAAGATGCCTAGGTCCCCGAGATCTTTTTGGACTTCGTCACTTCAGCCATTAAGGCCGTCCTACGGGTCTGCAGACCGTGTGAACAGAAGAAAGAAGTGTGAAAGACATGTTTCGAACTCGTATATGGAGCTCTTCAGAAGGGACAGCTATCCGTGCTGCTACGCGACTCACGGCCTACGGCAGTGGTACTTTTGGAACGATTTACCAAGACATTCATATGTAACAAGAAGTTAATAACCGCAGAACTTTTTACTCCACAACTAACAAAGCAGAGTATAAATAAATGTAAATACCTACAATAATACAACTCAGTTTTTCAGGAGTGCAAGAACAATTCGGTCAATTTTACACAAAATAGACTTACGAGTATGTGGATTAAAAAGTTTCATTGGTTTTTACAGTATAGTATACATTAAATGATTTTTTTTCAATTAAAATATCATGTGAATAACTATTCACTTTCTTCACAAATACTTTCCCTCGCCGGGTTTCCAACCTGGCACCGCCGTCGATTTAGGTCATTATGCAATCAACTTAGCTAAACGTGTCGTCAATGATTCTCAACGAACTCAATTTTTGAGATGATATTATATAAAACTAAAACAACAAGATCCCGCTTTAACAGCAGTTTAAAGTCTATTTATCTAATAATATGCGAACACTACAAGGTTAAATCGCCAAGAAACTCAAGCTCCCTGAAGTAAAAAAGCAATTGAAGTTGTTTTCAGTACCCCACTAGTCCGCAGTTGTAACTCTTGGGAACTGTAACCTTACCACGAGTCTACTGTGACCGTACTCGCTGTCGACTTGTATGGAGAATTTGTAGTTCTATAAAGTAAACGCTCGGGGCGTTGTACTATCGTCGCTAGCGAGTGCGGTCACGTTATCGACAGCTCAGTAGCGGCAGCGTAAAGGATTTGTATGGAGAATAGAACATCGCTCGTAGTAGTGGTTCCTTTGTAAAACTACAATTCGCCATACAAATTGTTGTTTTTTTAATTCATTAACTGACTGGCGATTGACCTCATTATCACCAGATGGAAAGTGACTACGGGGTGGAGGATGTAGCTCGCCGGTTCTCGCAGTCGCTAGCGAGATTACAGTGACAGTACTCGCTATTGACTTGAATAGCGAATTTGTTGTTGAAAATATCCGATAGAGGCGCTGTACTATCCGAGGGAAATAATACCAGTTAGTAGATTAACGGGAATATATTATAGAAGGAATATTAAGAATCAGAAATACATGTAAAGGGATCGGAACGACAGATGACACAGAGAGTTATTTTTCATACGTGACACAAGTGTTAGCTAATATCTAGCAAGGAGTATGTTTACTTCTTCCCAACACTATCGTCACTAGCGAGTACGGTCACGTTAACTCATGGTAAGGGTACTGAACTACGTGACTGGTTCAATGCGCCTGATTGTCTAATCTGATCCCGGCCGAGTTATATAAGTGCCCACCTTTAAACTATTCTGTACGAGTAATGTTGTTTGCTAAGTTTTATTGCTGGTTACGTTTCTTGGAAACTAAAGTCGTCTGGGAGTCTCTTAAGCAGTTGGGATGATGTGGAATGGCTAAAGTAAAAGGTTATATACATATTCCACGTTCCAGCCAAAGTTAAATAGGTTAGCAGGGCTGTAAGGCCCTTTCTTATACGCGGTCGCCACTCCTAGACTTTGCTGCCCCAACGGCCGTCCATTCTCCAGGCTACATGGCCTGCCCATTGCCACTTTCACCATCCAATCCTGTGAGCTATGTCGGTTACCTTGGTTCTTCTGCGGATATCCTCATTCCGACTAGATGGACGGATAACCTCGTGAGGGTAGCGGGGAACGGGGAATCAATTGATGCACTTCGTGGTGAGTCATGGGGGAGGTCTATGTTCAGCAGTGGATGTCTGTGGCTGATAGATAGATAGAAGTTATAGGTAAAGAATTTAGACCTGGTCGCCAAAAAAAGATGAAGATACACAGGGTGCAAGCGGAATAGAGCTTTGTGACGAAAATTTACCTTAGTCTTGCTCCTATGAATCATTGAGACCGAGTAGTCATTGCTGATTAGCTGAATCCTTCGCAACAGCAGAGTAGATATCTTGCCGCGACTTCGCTTGTCGCGCGACGCAGCGACACTTGTCTTGCTCGCACGTTATTAAAAGGAAAGTGACAGGTAGTATTTGTCGCGCGACAGTCGCGTGTCACAGTTGTGCTAGACGTACAGGATCGTTAGTAATTATTATAAAAAAACGGGACTTAATGTCGTTCAAAAAGTGTTTATTTAAATACTTCGACAAGCTTCGATAGAACGTGATAATGTCCCGTTTTGTTATAATAATGATTGAAAGTCGTGTAAGTATATAAATCATTATAGGATCGTTAGTTATTCTTCTGAGACATCTACTATTGTCGTGTCATCTGCGAAGATCTGATACTAGGATGACCACTTACTACCTAATCTTTTAAAAATAAAATTACGTAATTTAATTATTTGACACTGGTTACGTAATCGAGGTCTCCGTAATATTAAAAGCTCTTTTTACAACATACGATTACGTTCCGGTGCACATGCATACTCATACAGTGTGCTGTGGCCTTTATTCGCAGTAATATTTGTACGAGTTTTTACGCAGCAAACTCGACCCGAATAAGAATTTGTCCAATTCGGAAGCCAAACCGTCTTGCTAGCCTGGCGGCACCCCCGTTCATTTTGCTCGGAGGCAAACGCCAGTTTTCTCGGTTCTCCATTGTCAATTTGGAATCATGATATATTTTTGACGCTTACGCTGCACTCCGGCTCATTTGATGGATCAAAATAATTGGATACTCGTAATATTTGGTGCATAGAGTAGGGTCCGAATTTGATGAAACATTTTGATCTATCTTGGCTTTATGGCGGCATTATACATACACACATTTGTTACATTAGATATACCGGGTGTGTCCTGTAACAGGGGCAAGAAATTAAAACATAGATCGTACTCTTGAAACTGAACAATTATTTTTTCACTTACTTTGGAAATGGTCAGTATTTCAAAGCAATTGTTGAATGGCGCAACATTTGAAATCGCGCCGACTGAGTCGAAGCAATATATTGCGAAATATTTGATGATTATTGATTAGTAGCGACTAATCATCAAATATTTCGCAATATATTGCTTCTTCGAATATTAAAAAAATATTTCATAAGTAACCTGAATAATACGATTTAATAATAATTATTAAAACTATCGTGAGTCATCTTTAATAATTATAATAACGGTTGAAACTCGCGTAAAAATTGTCAGGAACGACCCGACATGTTTCGAACTCATATGAAGCTCTTCGTTAGGGACAGCTATTCGTGCTGCTATGCAACTCACGGCCCACGAAACGTGTCGGGCCGTTCCTGACAATCTTTACGTGAGCTTAAACCGTTCTTATAATTAATAAAAATGTCTCACGATAGTCAAGCACAACGGACATGTATTTTAGACATTAAGCAGCATTGAGCGACAGTGCAATTGACATTATAAAGGCAAAATTTGTATGTCATATTCCGCGCTCCTGTGCCTGTATACCTACTTATACAATACAGTACAATATTACGTCCATCAAAATAGGGTACTGGGTAAGAGAGAATATATTATGTCAAAACGTTTACTTAACATAAAGCCTATCGCTAAGCAAACATTATACTAACAGACATATTTCATCTCTCAGATAGGTCTCATTAATCACGTGAAATTTAGCCCTAGGCGTTTAGCTAAAGTGACTTACACAAAATCTTATTCCATTATTCCTTTTTTACCTGCTCCTTATAGATGCGAGCCCAACGGAGCATGACAAAAGCCTAATTCTCCTATTTACAAGTACATTTCCCGGCGTCGAGCCAATCAGACGAACGCGTAAGAATAACTCGTGAAAATTCTCTATTCGATTTTTTTAAGTCGGCGCAGGTTTTCGGGGGCCCGCCTCGCCCTCCCCCCGGGGGAGACCGGGGCAATAAGTGCCCCCTGCTATTTCACCGGCACTTTAACTTGGGTGCACTGATTTGATAACGCCGTTTGTTTCAAGAGTACTCCGCGGACATCATTTTGGCTCCGATATGGCGAAGGAATCGGTTTCATTGAAAGTGTAATGTTATTATTGAAAAGTGGGATTTTTCAAGATGTTGGTTCTTCCTTGTTTTTGATACTTTGTACTTATACGAATTTTTTGAACGTAAGACTTTAAAACCTCACGGTTTCTATATACCTAGCGCTGTAGTAATTGATGAGTACATTTTTTTTTTAAATAATTAAATTTCGTACAATCTCACATAAATCGATCTAGTCCCATATTAAGCTGTAGTACGTAGACGCCGTTATACATTATATTAATTAATAATTCATAACCCAGGAACAAGAATATACGAGTTCATCACACAACTATTTGCCCTTAGGATTCTAACCCAGGACAGTCGGGTCAGTAGGCAGCTACCCACCACTGCGCCAACAAACGTCGTCGCTCGTCAGATTAAACTTGAGAAAGACCTAAAATATTTTTCGTACAAACGCCCGATAGATAAACAAAGTAACAACATGTTTGATGCAGTTAGAAAACCCCTACTAAAAGTAAACGTCGATTATTGAGCTCAGATTATTGAGTAAGCTGCATAAAGCCGATAATGAGCTAAACTTCCCACGTACATATTTTCCTGTAAACTAAAACTTTAAACCTTTCCTACGGCGAGATCGGAATGAAAACAAAAGCCGGTCAAGAGTGACTCCCACTCGCGTACCGAGGGTTCCGAACAAACTACGGAAGCACTGAATATTGTTCTAATGAAAACATAAATTTTACTGCGGCACAAACATACACTGAGAGAAAAATACTGTCGATCTAACAATAAAACTTTAACGGCACACAACCCACATAGTTACGTTGCTATAGAGTAAACGTTATTATTGTCACCAGTTTATTGTTGATATAACAACATTCTGCAACAACTTTTACAATTGTTGAAAACACAACTTCTATTAACAATGTATACAACGTTGTCATAAAGTCAAATCAAATTTTGTAAAATATTGTTGTCACTCTTACAACATAAAACATTGTCTATTTAATAGCAGAGCTGTGTCACTGTAGCAATGTGTACAACGTTGTCATATAGTCAAAACAAGTTTTGTAAAGTATTGTTGTCAGTGTGACAACAAAAACTTTGTGAATTTGACAGTAGAGCTTTGTCACTGTAGCAATGTAACCACAACAATCAATGTTTATTTTGTCAGTCTGACAACGTAAATGTTGTCTATTTGGCAGCGGAACTGTGTCACTATAGCAATATGTTGTGTGACACGTACATATTGTTGTCACTCTGACAACATTAATGTTGCCTATTTGGCAACGGAACTGTGTCACTATAGCAATATGTTGTGTGACACGTATATATTGTTGTCACTCTGACAACATTAATGTTGCCTATTTGGCAACGGAACTGTGTCACTATAGCAATATGTTGTGTGACACGTATATATTGTTGTCACTCTGACAACATAAATGTTGCCTATTTGGCAACGGAACTGTGTCACTATAGCAATATGTTGTGTGACACGTATATATTGTTGTCACTCTGACAACATTAATGTTGCCTATTTGGCAACGGAACTGTGTCACTATAGCAATATGTTGTGTGACACGTATATACTGTTGTCACTCTGACAACATTAATGTTGCCTATTTGGCAACGGAACTGTGTCACTATAGCAATATGTTGTGTGACACGTATATATTGTTGTCACTCTGACAACATTAATGTTGCCTATTTGGCAACGGAACTGTGTCACTATAGCAATATGTTGTGTGACACGTATATATTGTTGTCACTCTGACAACATAAATGTTGCCTATTTGGCAGCGGAACTGTGTCACTATAGCAATATGTTGTGTGACACGTATATATTGTTGTCACTCTGACAACATAAATGTTGCCTATTTGGCAGCGGAACTGTGTCACTGTAGCAATACGTTGTGAGACACACACACACATATATTGTTGCCACTGTAACAAATATGTTGTCAATTTTACAGCAGATCTGTGACTGTAGCACGATATATTGCTACAGTCTCATAAATCTGCTGTAAAATTGACAATGTTTACAGAGTGGCAATAATATATGTGTGTCTCACAACTTATTGCTACAGTGACACAGTTTTGCAGCCAAATCGACAAGATTTATGTTGTCAGACTGACAAAAATATATACATATCACACAACGTATTGCTACAGTGACACAGTTTTGCAGCCAAATCGACAAGATTTATGTTGTCAGACTGACAAAAATATATACATATCACACAACGTATTGCTACAGTGACGCAGTATTGCAGCCAAATCGACAAGATTTATGTTGTCAGACTGTGTCACCTTTATATATCCTACCTATTATCTGGGTATATTAAAAGGACATAAAATAAAAATTAATCAAGAATCTTATAAAATATTTATTAACACATCCGGTAAACTAATTTCAATAATAATAAAAGTTAAGGCTTCTATTTTTAGGTGATTCTACCGTTTAAGGGAATGTCGTTCTAATATAGTTAGTTCTAAACTTTTAAATTTTAATATTTTTCTGGATTTTAAAATAATTCTTATGTTTAAATTTCGCCAATTCTATTATTTAAAATAATTCTCTTACTGGTTTGTAGCTTTAAGAATTTAGTTAAGTTTATAGAATGATTTAGTTGTAAGTTTAATTTTATTTAGAGTATTACTAGGTCTAATTTTAAGTTAACTATTTAAGTAATTAGATTAAGACAAGTAAGGGTCCGATGCCTTGATTTGGGTCTTTCTACTAGAGAGCTGGTCGTCCTTCTGATACCCGACGTCCCTCGGTAGTGCGCGGCGTGGTAGTGGCGGTAGGTGTGGCCAGTAGTGCAGATGTCCTCCAAGGTCCAAGGGCAGGGTTCTCAGTGCGCGACAGCGCGAAGCTTTCTTGGGCCACTCCAAGGCCAGGGGAGTAAGATCAGCCTCTCACTAGGCTCCACGGTCTTAAATGTTCTCAACCCGTAGGGTGTTCCTGGAACGTGTCGAAATAAAGAATTAGGACCGGAGTCATTATGGATAACTTAACGTGCTGGTACCTGTACACTGCTACAGAAACAACATTCAACACCAAGTTAATAACCTTTGTCGATATGACAATGTTCATAAATTGCTACAGAAACACCGTTTAGTTAGTAAGTACCTAAATAGATACCTTTGTCGATATGACAAAAGTTTTGTTGGATCGACAAATTATGCTCAAAAGTGCAACTCAATGTGTTTGGAACCCATCACCTTGAAGTCTTGGTATTTATTATATACTCCAAGTTCAGATCCACATCTTTTTGTACAAAACAATAGCACTGTAGTCGTGCTCATAGAAGTAGCTAATGTAATGTGCTATGAATCGCCGGCCGTCATGTCTACACACGGACACACGGCTACTTACACAAGTTTCATTTTAACACGCCTCGTGTTTTCACATTTGTGTCGCACCTCTGCCACTGCCAGTCATATCTTGATTTGTGGCCGTGGCCATGTATACAGACTTACATAAAACATCACTCCATCACGCCCAAGATCCGATCAACGCAGTGTGTTTTAGCAGAGGAACGAAAATGTTTGTTGAAAAGTTAAGGCGTGAAGAAAAAAGTTAACAAATAAACATAAAAACTCACTTTAATATTTAGAACATTCATAAGAATAAATAAACACTTACCCGACATACGCTGCGCTAAATGTCGCAGACCGGCACTCTCAAGGAACTGAATTATGTCCATATTGCACAATAAAAGCACTAGAATAGTAGGAACTAATAAGCGCGCGACCATTCAATGCCGTGGACATTCGCATTTGAAGACAAAATAAACGAAACGAAACGACAACATACACACCCCTTACCCCGTACCCCTCCCGTGCCCGCGTGTTGCCATTTTTGCAAAGTTAGTTTCGGTAGGTTGTCGAATTGACAAATTAAATTTGTGACGACTTAAACCTTGTACACTCGCGTAAAATATCGCACATGCATTAAAAAAAAACAGTTATTGTATAATACCTATTGACAAATCAGTCAGCAACAAGTTTTATGACCGCAAAAATATATATTTCGGTATCTTTCTTTCTTCGGCGTCAATCCACCAACTATTTTGTTTTGATTTTGGCGCTATTCAACCAATTATTATTTCTCACTTTTTTACGTGATAACGTCTTATAAATCGAATCGATTACCAGCTGCGCGCACGAAAAAATGTCTGACGGTCTGTTACGCTAACCACGTGACCTGTCATCTCTTTTTTGACTCAGATGCCCAAATAATAATAAACATGAATTGCACTCAAACCTGTAGTAAGTTGTTCAGCATGATGAAACGGGTATACCTACGCGAATGTAATCCATTGGTTACTGGATCCTAGACTTTTAATGTCATTTTTATTAGGGACTATTATGTCAATACACTAAATTGCCAGGTTGTTTTTCTTTTAAAAATGTTGATATGCAAACTTTTTTCGCATATCATTAGGTACGTTATCACGTAAAATTATCGTCCGTAAACCGACTTTACAGACAATAATATTTTTCTTGTCAATCCATAATTTAAAATTAACATAAAAAACCGGCGAAGTGCGAGTCTGACTCGCACACCGAGGGTTCCGTACAAAAATTTATCCCATCTTCACTGGCCGGGTTAAGTTTGCATGAGGTGCAAAGTTAACACAACCGAGTTCTCCAAAAATGATTTTCGAAAAGGACTATATTTTTATGATTAATTAATCACAAATGTATAGTTTTCAGATTTTACCCAATACTTGTAGTAAAAGACAGTATTACTGTTTGCAAAATTTCATAGTTCTAGGTCAACGGAAAATACCCTGTAAATTGTGATTCCCTTGAGATGGTCGAATGCTCTCTGTCTATGTTTGAAATGAGACAGTCCTTTGACAAACTATAAATAGACGACGCTGTGATAATTTAAAGAGTTTTGTGTTTTAGCTTATAATGCTGGCATTAGCTATAAACTAGATAGATGTATATTGTGTGAAGCGGAATTGAAAATGCAAAACGAATAAAACAAGGAGCCTAAAGAGAGTATTTGATCTGAACCCGAGCTGTCCCAATATATATCACAGTAAAATACATACCTATTACAGCAAACACAGACCGAAAATCTATTCGGTCTGTGCGTGATGCGCTTTATTACAGGCCACAGGCGTTATACGTATAAAAGCACCACTTGAATCTTGAAAATAATAATAATATAGCCTTTATTTTCATGCATTTACATAAAATATATTAAAACTATTCTAACACTAAAAAACTTTTACAGCATGGCCCCTCTGTGGGTATATAGGCCTCCTACTCTGCGAAATACGCCACACAAACTTTCAGCAGAGTCGTGTTCGGGTTCATTAATAATAATAATAATAATAATAAGCCTTTATTTAACAATCACATATACAAAACAAATAATTTACTTATTAACTAACACTTTGATTGTCTTGCGTTTCCGCAAAGGCCTCCCCAAGCGCTTGCCACATTTTCCGATTCTGGGCCGTCCTCCTCCAAGTGACTCCGGCAAATTTAAGAATCTCATCTTCCCATCTAAGCCGCTGTCTCCCTTTCCTTCTCTTGTTTTGTCGCGGACACCATTCTGTTACATCCTTAGCCCATTTTCCTTTGTTGCTTCTCATCATATGGCCTGCCCACCTCCATTTTAGTTTTCTTGTGCAGTATGTTACATCTGTGAGTTTAGTTTGATTCCGTAGTGTTTTTAGCTTTATTTTGTCTTTTAGTCTGACATTGAGCATGTGCTTCGCTCCATGTTGTATTGACAGGTTTCAAGTTTGCGCATATTTTGTTTCGTCAAGCTCCATGTTTGACATCCATATGTCATTTCATTACGGGTAAGATACACGAGTCAAATATCTTTTTCTTAGATTTTAGTGGTACTTGCGGGTTTTTCACAATTTCTTTGAGGGACCAATATCTTTTCCATGCTAATTGAACTCGATTATTTACTTCTTTTGATGTAAGGTCTTTTGGCGAGATTATTTGGCCCAGGTATATGTATTCATCAACATATTCTATTATGGCACCATTGACTTCAATAGGGGTTTTTTCGAGATTTGTCATTACTTTGGTCTTTGAAATGTTCATTGAAAGCCCAACTCTACTGCTTTCTTTCACAAGCTGTTCAAGCATATTTTGTAGGCTTTTTGGGTCTTCTGCGATCAGAATCAGTCATCTGCAAATCTTAGATGGTTAAGTTTGATTCCGTTAAGATTTAGTCCATATGTGGTCCACTCAAGATGCCTAAATATGTCTTCCAGTACCTACTGCTGAAAAAAGTTTGGGTGATAATGGATCTCCCTGACGGACTCCTCTTTTTATAGGGAACAGTTCGCCTAGTCTTTCGGTTTTTATTTTTGCTTGCATGTTCTTGTATATATTTTTAATTATGCGTAAGTACTTGTGTATTCGATGCCTTGAGCTTCTAGCGCTTCCCAGATTTTGGCGTGACGGTCGGGTTCATTGAAATGGTTCAACTAAATGAATATAGATATCGGGGCGGGAAATAATGTAACAGTGCTTAAATTTGTCGTCAGCTTATAACTTGTTAAAAAGATCCAATTGATTTGACGTCGAGTGTACCTACCTTAGTATCGTTCTCAGCAACAAAGTCTAACTTCAATAAGTTATACTGCTTTGTTATAAAAACTACAAAGTGATATTGTCTTTGACAAACAAAATCATTATGTGGCAGCAACAAATCGTTTTAGTTTTAAAATGAGCAAAGTGATGTTGTAAGAATAACAAAAGAAAACTCCTTTGTTATAAAAGCTAAATCTAACTTTATTAAGTTAGCAAGGCACGTTGTACCTGCAACAAAGGATAAAATCTTTGCTCCAGCAACAAGATAAAGCTTTGATAACATAGCAAAGTGATATTGTAACTGGAACAAATTTAGTTTAAAAATGAGCAAAGTGATGTTGTTAGAACAACAAAATATAACTGCTTTGTTAAAAAAGCTAAATCTAACTTTAATAAGTTAGCAAAGCACGTTGTACCTGCAACAAAGGATAACAGCTTTGCTCCAGCAACAATGGTTAAACTTTGATAACATTGCAAAGTTATATTGTAACTGGAACAAACAGAAACGCTTTGTTGCAGTAACAAATCGTTTTACTTTAAAAATGAGCAAAGTGATGTTGTTAGAACAACAAAATATAACTGCTTTGTTATAAAAGCTAAATCTAACTTTAATAAGTTAGCAAAGCACGTTGTACCTGTAACAAAGGATAACAGCTTTGCTCCAGCAACAATGGTTAAACTTTGATAACATTGCAAAGTTATATTGTAACTGGAACAAACAGAAACGCTTTGTTGCAGTAACAAATCGTTTTAGTTTAAAAATGAGCAAAGTGATGTTGTTAGAACAACAAAATATAACTGCTTTGTTATAAAAGCTAAATCTAACTTTAATAAGTTAGCAAAGCACGTTGTACCTGCAACAAAGGATAACAGCTTTGCTCCAGCAACAATGGTTAAACTTTGATAACATTGCAAAGTTATATTGTAACTGGAACAAACAAAAACGCTTTGTTGCAGTAACAAATCGTTTTAGTTTAAAAATGAGCAAAGTGATGTTGTTAGAACAACAAAATATAACTGCTTTGTTATAAAAGCTAAATCTAACTTTAATAAGTTAGCAAAGCACGTTGTACCTGCAGCAAAGGATAAAACCTTTGCTCCAGCAACAAGGTAAAACTTTGATAACATTGCAAAGTTATATTGTAACTGGAACAAACAGAAACGCTTTGTTGCAGTAACAAACCACGTAATTTGATAAAATAGCAAAGTGGTTTGGTTGCTACGACAAAATACAGATGCTTTGTTGTAGAAGCTAAGTCTAACCTTGATAAATTAGCAATATTACATGAATGCCATGGCAAAGGTAACATAGGTTGTTCTGGTAGCAATGTAAATGTTGTTGCCGATACAATAAACTGTTGATTTACGGTTGGCAATAAAAAAGTTGTCGATGGCAATAAGCTCGTTTTGATTTCGCGACAAAGCTTATTGCTCTTTTGACAACAAAAAAAATGACAAAGCATTTATTGTGCTTTGTCGGCCAATTTTTCTCTCAGTGTAGCTTTGCCGTTGGAAAAGTGTTGTCAGCATACGTCGACATAGGTAGCGGTTAGTTTACCAACGGCAAATAAGTTTATAATAAAAAAAAAGGTGTATTTATTTTAATATAACTACACATTTACACTTTTCGGAACTTTTTCTTCATTTGTGCTACATTATGTTTCTTCCCAAATTTCATGATTCTAGCTCCATGGGAAATACCCGAAAAGTATTTGATTTGCCAGCGTCAACAAATGCAGCATAAACGCAATCGTATATTTTAATTACGGCTTCAAGGGTAGCAGACCAGAGTATTTGACATTCATTTTAGCTTTATACCTAGACGCGTTCCTAAAAAAAATGTCTTGACAGACGGACAGATAGACAAACGGATAAAAAGTTACCCTATAACGGTTCCCAATTGAGATAAGGAACCTTAAAACCACAATATATAAAGTGCGAAGTGTCAAACTCACATCAAAGGATGCTTAAAACTTAAATTAGTTCTTAATTTTATTCATCCAACTTCAATTCCGTCAAAAAGCTTTTTTCGTTGATAAAACTTATTCTCACGAAAAGAGGAAAAAGTTTAATTATTTCAAAGCTTCTTACTTTAACTTACAAGGAAGTGTTTCAGAGTACTTTAATTATCCAGTCCAGAGTTGCTCTGGAGACTAACTAACGGGTGGTTTAAAACTATGCTTCACACCTAATATTACCATACCTTCCTATTTTGACGACGCGGTTGGCTCGGTTTGTAGTCCGCTGCCTACTGCGTCGGCGGTCCTGGGTTTGAATCCCGGCCAGGGCAAATATTTGTGTGATGAACTCGAAAATTTGTTCCTGGTGTCTGAGCCATATTTCCGCAACTGGGGATTTGTGGTTGCGGAAATATGGCTCAGACACCAGCGGTTGCAATCTGAAATTGGGCTTGGCAATTCAATTCGTGGCTAGTTATGGTCACTTGTTACCCGTGTTGATCACTGTAGGTAATACACATTACAAGAATCTTGTATATTATGATGTGGCATAAATAGTTAAATGTATTTTGGTTGTGAAAAGCATTATGTTTAGTCTTGGCCGAAAGTGCAATAGATAAAACCATTTTATCGTTAAGCCTGTACAACAAAGTTTAAAAAATATCATCAGTGCAAAAATAAGGCTATTAAAAATTTCTGTTATTACAGCAATTTTTAATTGCCTTATACGACTCCTGTCTAAAAAATATTAAAATAAATTTTACAAAAGTTCAGCCTTTAAGAGGAAATACTACTGCATATTTTTTCAAACAAATCAAGGTTTTGTTCTCGTCTGTTTCCTCCTCCGAAACTTAACTAATCTTTACGAAATTTTAAGAACTGAATAGAAAGGAAATTTTCTATGTCGGACCGTTTAAATTTGCGCCAAAAACAGCTACCTGATACAAAAAATGTATAACAATAAGCGCAAAAATCAAAACGGTGCGACATAGAACATTTCCTTCCCATTCATTTAATAAAATTTCGTAAAGATTGGATAACGTTTGGAGGACGAAAGAGACGAGGACGAAACCTCGATTCGTATAAACCGGGTACGTTTAATTTTTTATTTTTTATTAAAGCAGTAACGTCTGCTAACGTAAACCAGGTACGTTTAGTTTTAATTTGTATGCGGCGCCATAGTTACCAGATGCAAACTTAATGTGAACTGATAGTATGCGAAAAGGAGCCGTGATATATCCTCTTAAAGTCATGAAAATATGAGCAAGGGAAGTCTAAGAACCTCTTTTAATTGGTATTTACGACTAACCTAGTCCCCCGAGCATAATAACTTGATCTCCTTCGGCCTGAATTAATTTCCCAGTGGGATTTTATTTAGGTTCGGTAATTTCTATAAAATTTTAAGTAAAGGATCAAACATAAAATTCAATTTAGTTGGGTTTTCGACAATTTTATTGAGAAAGAAATTCGATAATTGAGACCGAAAAAGCATTTCAACAGAAAAATAACAACTAAAAATTGTCACGTTATTTGACGAATTTTTGTTTTGTGATTTTATTTAACTTTCCTTTGTTTTTGATATTTTTTATTTAACAGACTTACGGATCATTTTTCGGTAACTCCGTTCAACTTTTTGCGGTACATCGAGCTATTTCATGGAAATCTTCCGCGTCTAAGAAATAAATTAAAATGTCATTAAAATTTACAGGAATTTAGGCAATATGAAGTCCATTAAAGACTTAAACTTTTTAGCCTGCGCCTATAAATTCCTATTTAAAAAAGGGAATCAAATATATTATATTACTAATAAATTATATCCCTAGATCTACGTTGACGTCATATTAGGGATTTAAGAGGCCTTTTTAAAATTTTATTTTTTTCATACAAATATATTGATAATTTCAACGAACCTTTTAAAGTAAATGATACTTTTCCCAGAGATCTAGAAAGTAACATAGCTATTTCATGCTTTTATTGCGTGCAGTCGACAATAAATTTATTTACGAAAGGTAGATTCACAATCTGACTTCTAAAAGTACCCCTGTGGCCTATTTACTGAATAAATTATTACTTTTCATTTCATTGAAAATATCAATTTTCTGCGTGATTTTTGTCAATTTCGAGTAGTTTTTGAAACAAAAATTATCAATGATAAATTCAAACTGAAGGTTTCAAGTACCATATACCAATAAACTTCAATAGCCCTGTTCTAAGTAGTACCATTGATAATATGTTAAGAAACATGTTTGATCATAGCGAAAATTTTTTAAATAATCAGCATTTTTGAACGGATAAGGATTCTTAAAATGGCTTCATTTATCTAAAGTAAGAAAACTGGACTCTCTTACTCAGTTATGCTCACTCGTTTCAAAGTTGCCCAGCAGATTTGGCTCACCCGCAAGAGGTTGCACAAATATTTTATAAGGGTTAAGAGCATAACCCAGAAGGGTATATTACATTTTGTCCAAAATGATGATTTGGCCAGAAGCTAAGTAATAAGATTAAACGAAAACCTGAACCATAATTTCAACGAACCTTTCAAAGTAAATGATACTTTTCCCAGAGATCTAGAAAGTAACATAGCTATTTCATGCTTTTATTGCGTGCAGTCGACAATAAATTTATTTACGAAAGGTAGATTCACAATCTGACTTCTAAAAGTACCCCTGTGGCCTATTTACTGAATAAATTATTACTTTTCATTTCATTGAAAATATCAATTTTCTGCGTGATTTTTGTCAATTTCGAGTAGTTTTTGAAACAAAAATTATCAATGATAAATTCAAACTGAAGGTTTCAAGTACCATATACCAATAAACTTCAATAGCCCTGTTCTAAGTAGTACCATTGATAATATGTTAAGAAACATGTTTGATCATAGCGAAAAATATTTAAATAATCAGCATTTTTGAACGGATAAGGATTCTTAAAATGGCTTCATTTATCTAAAGTAAGAAAACTGGACTCTCTTACTCAGTTATGCTCACTCGTTTCAAAGTTGCCCAGCAGATTTGGCTCACCCGCAAGAGGTTGCACAAATATTTTATAAGGGTTAAGAGCATAACCCAGAAGGGTATATTACATTTTGTCCAAAATGATGATTTGGCCAGAAGCTAAGTAATAAGATTAAACGAAAACCTGAACCAGTACATATGAGTATATAGTAGCTATTGTATGTATTTTTGTCCTGGTTTCAAAGGTATTAACTTTTGATGAGCAAACTAATTATTATTATTATTTGTTTCTCATTTTTTATTATTATTTTAACTATTTTGCTTTTATTATTACTTGGAAATGTTTGAAATATTTACACATTTGTCGTTCTGTGAGGATTAAGCTGCATTTTCGCACATTAAGTATGTGTTTTTTGGTGGGATAGTAATTATAGATCAATTCTTAGTGTGACATATGTATAGGCTGTGGTATGGGTATATTATAATATAGAAGCAAGATGCTGACTATAGTAATAAGACTCCTCGTGATTATTTATCCTCCTCGTATTTAAACATTGTCCTTTAAAAGATCCAATTTAAAAAAGATCTCTTGAAATATTTAACTCTAAGAGGAAATGGGCGTAGCAGAAAATGAATTTAAAAAACAAAAAGATATAAAAATTAAACTTTGATGCCACGAATTTCTGAATTAGTTAATTAACTCCCCTAAAGCAGATGACGCATAAAATTAACCAAATTATAAGCGCACCCTTTAAACATGGTATTAAAGGTACGCAATAAAAAGGGATGAACCTTGTTTACCAAAAAGTTAAAGCCTTTCGTCTCCAAATGAAGTTTTAATCCCCATTGAGTTGGTAATATGTGTGTGGAGCGAATCCTTTTTGAATTTATCTTGCAGGGAAAGACGTGGCCTACATCGGAGTGTTTTCGTAGCGGATTTGCCCCAAGTTCGACCACCGTGTCAAGAATGCAGTAACTGTCTATGGGTATCCTTTACACTTACTGCGTTTTGGTTTGAGTTAGTTGAGTTGGCGCCCAATCCGGACCAGCTGCGGGCTCCATAGGATATTTTCCTTCCTTCGACATGCGATCTTGACGACTGGCTTTTGTGATTTAAAAAGATTTGCGCAGGCAAAACCGCTTACGGCTCTGTCGATATAGCAACGGCTTTGTCAGGTTGCTAGCGGTAACGGGTTAAGTTTCGGTTTGCGTATTTAAACTTTATTATAAAAGAAATTATAAAGATAGTAAACAACCACTGAGTAACCAGAAAGTATTCATATATACAGAAAGGTGGTCCACAGAAGAACCAAGGACGTATATATAGCTAGAGTTGCTAGTCTTAAGTGTCATTAGGTGGGGCATATTTCTTGTAGGACCGTTGGCCATTGTGGTAGAAATGCAATTGAGTGACGATTGCATACCAGACGACGGATTTTGGAAATACCACTAGTAAAAACTAGTAAATTAACCGACGATCTGGTCAGGATCTTTGGATAAGGCATTTGTCAGTTTTGCTTTCCACCTATTAGGTTTTTGGTCTTCTGATACGACCAAAAACCTAATGGGTGTAAGTAAACTGTCTACTTTTTTCAAAAGAAACTAATCTTATTCTAAATGGAAATTGGTTAAACCAAGTCAAGTACTTCTTTGAAGGCGTGTTTTGATATTACATGATTGTTTAACATACAAATAGAAGCATTATGTTCACATATGCGCGAGGTTTATGGGTGACTTAGGACATTATTTTAAGTATTTAAGGTTAATGTTAAACGTATTCGAATAGAGACGAGACGAGAGTAAATAGGCTAGCTAGGCAAGCATGCTAAGTGCACACGCATGCCGCCACTTACGAAAAAGTGGGATTTAAAGTAAAAATAAAACGTTACCTTCTTAAAGCTTCTTAGTTTATAAACAAGTATCGATAAACTAGCCTATAAACAAGTATCGATGAGATATCCAATATTCTATTAGTCTACCACTGCAGATGCTTCACACAGTCAAATGCTTCTTAAAGAAACAAAATCGGTCAGCCCTATGCCATGGACATTGTCTGAAATAAATATTTTGAATTTGAATTTGAATTATGCATATCCACCTGGTACCAACTTAAAGCTCGTACTATTACTACCTATAGGCGACGATATATATACTTAAATAGATAAATATTTCAAGTAGCAAAACAAACTTATAAAAGAAGGGCTGTATAAGAAGCGCTTATAGAGCCCTTATACTGCTAATTTAAGCTTCTGCAGCCTGTTTGCTACTTGGGTATATACTTAAATACATAGATAAGACCCTGTACTAAAGAAACACATATTCTAATCAACCAATATTTCAATACAGAGAAGGACTGCACCAACTACGTCCTCAAAAATAACTAACTTCACTAAGCAGAAAGACATTTCCTAAAGACTTAAACCTACTAAGCTAAAAACTATTCGATGAGGTAACCAATGCTCTACTTTACCAAAGTGACAGCTGAGCTTCGTCGGCGTAACTTGCTCGGCGCGGTGCGGCAATGATAAATAGTTTAACAGGTTTACTTAAATACGATATTCTATCAGCCAGGCAAATACTGTCTTACTTTACTCAGTAACTTATTCCATCTTTGTAGTTCCGTTTTCGATACAGTTAAAGATTGGATACTGAAATGAAACCATATATTACAGTACTAGCTGTGCCCCGCGATGTTACCCGCTCATCCCATGGGAACACTAAATTTAATGGGGATGAAAAGTATCCTATGACCTTCCCCGGGACTTAAAATATCTCTATACCAAATGTCATCTAAATGGGTTCACCGCTTTAAACGTGAAGAGGTAACAGACAGAAAGACACACTTTAGCATTTATAATAGTATGGATTAGTATAGATTACAACATTGAGACAATTTTTTTATGAAAATGTATGCAGTATTTGATCAAATTTGCAAACGATCACAATTATCAATTAACTACCCTCGTATCCTTCGACTGAAACATATTATTTAGGCTTGATACGGATCAACCACGGGGATGACAATGGACATCAAAACATATGCGCTAACAGTATTAATTGTATTCTTTACTTTTAGCAGGAAACTAGGTCGTTATTTCAAATCTACTAAAACAACTTTGGTTTCACAAGGTTAATACATACGAGTGTGTAAATTGTACCAACCGACACTGAAACATTTCAATATAAACCGTTGACTGCGATTCACGAATCCGTAGCTAACTGAATAGCGTGGTTTTGCAGTTCGGTTCTCGCGCAGGACAAATATTTGTATGCAAAACGACCACCGGCCATCCCTCGTTGTTTTTACCACACAAAAATCTAGTTCGCGGTCGACTATACGAACGTATCTGATATGAATCACCGCATGTTTATGTTTGCAAACTCATAGTCCCCCGCGACTGAAGTTGAAAACTAGTTTTTTAACTGAAAACGCAGAGGTTTTAGCCGTTTGTCGCTTTCGGACGAAATTGTACACATATTTTCGCGTCATACTTTATATTCACAATCCCCCCTTTAAGCAGCTTATCAACTAAAACTAACTACATTTACGCTTCCTCCCCACATATCCGGCATTCTACATAATACGGTCTCGTAGATCTAATCTAATGTCTTCATAAATAACGAAGCTTACCTTCATAAACGGAAGAGTGCATTATGTAGACGGCTTTCAGGCAAATCCCACGATTATTACAATCCACTCGGCAGTCAAATATCAGACGTGATACAATATAAACACTGAGACATTTCACATGACGACGATTGGCGTTAACCTAATTCATTCCATTATTTACCTACATTCATTCATCTCAATCCAAACGTAAATATTGGGAGGTCACTTCCCGTTGGGGCTTTCGGACACGCGTGCGTTTATACGCAGCCACAGGTGAATATGTCTCGTCGTAGACGGACAGCGATTCCAAGATTGTGTTTTTATAGTGCGGTTATGTGAGGTAAGGGTTGATGTGTGGCTTCAGGGATGGCGGCGCGAGCGACGTGGCGCTTCTCCGGACGCGCGGGAGAGACTGGCCGGGGCGGGGGCGCCCGTAGCCTCCCGTAGACTGCGCGACGCCCGCCTACCGGGACGCCGATACAACATTAATACTTGTTTTGCTAAAAGCGATTTCGATTTGTCGGTCCCCGAATTGGGAAAGTTAGACGGATCTTGTCAGCGATAAAGGGTTACCTAATCAATACCACGTTTAAGTCTTATCTAATAAAGGCTTCAGAAGTTGGACATATGATCTCAAGATGGAGATTACGGGAATTATGACACTGTCGGCCGGTTTTGTGTTTAACGTTAAATCCTGCTGAGTTTAGTGAAGACAAATATTGTGACAAAAGCCGAGTAGACACGGCCAAGTTTGAGAGGACAGGGCTCTGTAAACATTGGAGGACCCCCGTGTGGGGCTCCCGCTGCCTCCGTGTCCCATTATTGTGCCCCTAAATTTGGTCGTTCAGTTTTGAGGCGATGCAAGTTGGTTTTAGTTTAGAGTAAATCAATCATGGAAAGGATGCAGGCAATAACAATTTCGCTTTCAGCTTGGAGTAAGGTGTATAAGACATTGTCGAAATACAAACATTGTTGGTCTTAAGAATATCCTATTGCAAGACAAGACGTGGAACTTCTAGTGCGCACAAAACCTAACTTTAGATGCCAAGAGTTTATAAAAAGGTAAAGTAAGAACTGACAATAAAATATTTTCTCAAATATTACTACTATTTATTTATATACTTAAATAAAGGACTTAATTTAAATACTAGAATTAAATTTCATTCGGCAGACTAATTTTATAGTTGTACGGCTTTTCAAAGATTGATTAGGTAAGTACAACCTACACCTATGTAATATTTATATTCAATTACCGTTTCTATCAATTTACGAGCAAAATCTGAAATATTAACAAGTAAAGGTCATGAATTTCAATTCAAAAATGTAAGTCGCATTTGCATTCGTGTGCATACACGTTTTGTTGTACGTCCATCCTGCACCAATAATTAATCTGTTTGGCCTTATAGTTGACTGGCAGAGTATGCCTCATGGCATAAAGTCCGCCATTTGTACTTATTGTTATGATCATTAAAGTTTCACATCATAAATTTAAGAGCCAAATTCTTGTCCATCTATCCTTTTCCACAGCCAACTCCTTATTACGACATGACGTTTATCTTCTCTTCTCTTTTTTTTTATGTAGTTTATTCTTGGTCTTCCCCTGCCTCTCTTGTCACGTAAATAAATTATACCCTAGCTTTCTAACTAAGGGGTTACCTATCCGGACAAAATAATACAAGAAGCTAAATTTAATCTACAATTTATTAATACTATAAAATATTTACAACCAAAATGTTTAGTCTAAGTTGTACCTTTAAATTAAGTTATATCTACAAGTTAAGTTAAGTTAAGTTGTAACATTAAGTTAAGTTTTAGTTTAAATTAAGTTTTAAGTTAACCATAAATTCAGCTTTATTTTAATTTAAATATAGGTCCAAGTTCTTCGGTGAGCTAAGTTTTAAAATAGATTTAAGTTGAGTTAGATTCTAAGTTAGATTATATCTTTAAGTTTTAAGTTAAGCTTTAATCGTAGTTAAGTAACAAGTTGAGCCTAAGAAATGTCTAGAGTGGGTCCGAAGCCTAGATTCTGGGTCATAATCCTGAGAGTTGGGTCCGTTCCTCTGAATACCCTCACGCCCCTTGTGGTGCGACTGCGTGGTAGCGGCGGGTTGGCAGCACTGCGGCGTCAGGACAAGAATGTAGATCACGCAGACCTCCTCTAGAGCCCGTTTCAAGCGCCGAAAAAAGGACGACTCCAATAGTCGTCAGACTTATATAGATGAGCCCGTACGGTGTTCCTGGAACGCGTCCAATCATAAAAATTAGGGAGGTGTCATTGTTCTGCCCTGGACTGTTGAACATCACACGCGCGCACCAAGGGGTAGGTATTTATTTACAATGAAGCAGTCGGTCGTGTATGATGGGCAGTCCAGGTACATGAGAAGCAAAGCGGTGAGGCGAGAAACACATGCCAAGCAAAAAATAAATATTTATAATTACAACATTAACGCGGACAAATCCGAAAGATAGTAGTAGTATGATGATAAGTCGATCTCCAAATATTTAATTTAAATTAAGCTATATAGCGGTGTATTTTAATTACCGTTTCTATGTAGGTCGCGAAGCAAGCTAGCAATGGCATGAGGTTCTTGCATCATTACAATGGAATTATGATACAATGACTAAGCACATATATGTAATATGCGTGTAATTAAAAGCCTTTTCTTACAAATAAGTAATAATTGTATTTAATATTACAACCAAGAGAGCAAAATTGTATTTTAATATTTAAAACGTGACTAAGAAGTATTTTTACAAATTTAGAAATTAACTAGAGAAAATAAATCTATGTTTTAAATTTACAATATTGATTTATTTTAAGTAATTATTTACAAGGGAAGGCAGTATGTTGGCAGGCAAAATCAACCAGCGAAGAACCATGATTTTCTAAATGATATACATTATGATTTATTTATCTAATAATTACTAATGATCACTTTAAAAAACATAACTACACATCACATTCAGTTACAATATAGCAGGACTACGCAGAAACAAAGGAATGTTCGAGAATGTTCTCAACCAGACAAAGAACTCGCCCACTGACGTGGTTGGTAACGGTAAATCTCCTGTTTCTACGAAATAATCTATAATGTGCGCTTATTACTACAAAAGCCACTTAGTCTTAAGATAATTATGCAACACTTACCCATTTACGGGATAATACACTTAACTGAATCTAGTAAAGTTAAATATTTAATATAATTAAAAAACACGTCCGCTCGGAAGGCGGCGCTCCAAGGACAAGTCTTTATGATAAGCGACCGCAGGCAGCTCGCAGGAGTGCTCGCGGCCGAATGTACGAGAACGGGGACGGCGCGCGCGGCAGCGCAGCAGATCGGAGTACTTCGTAAGGACTCGGCGAATGCTTATCGCTCGGGATCCGAGCGCTCAGCGCGTACGTTCATAATTTTAAGTATAAAATATCTGTTAAGATTATAATAGTTTGTCATGGAGTTTTTATTTATTTACAGCGTAAAATGGTTAAGCTTAATTATTTATAATTAATTTTTAGACAGTTAAGTAGATTTTATACGTAGTATAGTAATAGTTTTATTTTAAACATACGTATAGGTACGACATTAAGTCCGCCTTTTAATCTGTAAGTTTTATCTTGTGCAAAGGAGATTAAATAACTACATACGAGTATAACACAGGGCAAGAAGCGATTCCAAGGCAACAAATACATTTTAAAGTTATTACAACTATGCCATTGATGGCATAGGTGACAGTACCCCCTCTCCTAGACAAGGATTTTTCCTATGAAAAATCCGTCTAGACTCCAAGGTTCACTGATACGAAACCTATCGCAAGCTCAAGATGGAGTAGTCAGTACTCTATTTGTTTGACAAGGAACATACACTTAAACTACAGCTGGTCCATATGAAGAGAACTTGAGGAAGCAGCTGCTCAGTTAGACGCCTCTTACGTCACGCTATCTGGCGGCGGTAGGGAAACGTATTCTTACACCCGTCCCTACACTGGGATAAAACGTGTTAAGATACGTAGGCGCTATTTGATAATTTAAAATCTTTAATGTGCCATGCTCCTAGATCGCGCCCAGACATGTCCTCAACAATGTACACTAATGGGGAGCGTTTGGCTTTAATGCGGCATTTTTGATACTTGGGCGCAAGTTTTTTAGAAAAATAAGCAGCCTTGTCACTTTGGAAATAGTTACGCTTCCAAACTATATCGCCAACGTGGAATTCGATATCTTTGCGTCTAGTATTATACCGTGCCGCATTTTTCTGGTGACTTCGCCACAGGGTAACTTGTACATTGTCGAAAATGCTTGACAAACAACCAAGATTCTCTGCATAGAGTTCTCGAGGCAAGAAAACTAGCTCATTAGGGTTATCATTTTCAATATAATGAGACCCGCATGTCACTAGTTCTCTACCATGGACAAGAAATGCAGGGGTATATCCTGTTACCTCATTAATCGAGTTGTTAATGGCGAACTGGATTTTTGGAAGGTTCACATCCCACGTCCTCTGGTCCTCACCCACAAAAGTCGACAAGGATGTGACTATGGTCTTATTATATCTTTCGACTGTGTTGATTTGTGGTGTGTACTTGGGTGTGAAGTGGACATTTGGTATCTTATACTTTTTAAATAGCCTATCCATTTCGCGACTAGCGAACTGACAGCCGTTATCAAGGATTAGAGTTTGAGGAACCCCATGGACAAGGAACACATTGTCTTCAAGGATTCTAGAAGTTACATCGGCCGTAGCCCGACGCAGAGGAAATATTAAGCAATACTTGGAGAAGCAACACGTAACTACAAATATATAGCTATGTTGCTTCCTGCTAACAGGCATGGGCCCTACTAGGTCAATTGAGACTACTTGCCAGGGTCGGCAGCAGTCCTTAGGCCTTCCCATTTTTCCAAGAGTGCCATGGGTCGGGTCTTTATGTGCAAGACAGACCTCACAATTAGAGACAAATTGAACAACGTCATGGTACATCTTTGGCCAGTAGTAAGTGAGACTGACACGTTTATGAGTCTTATAAATACCGAAGTGTCCAGCTGTTGGTTCACTGTGACACTTGGATAATACCTCCCGACGCTGTTCCGAGCACACAACCTCCTTCCAACTAAATTCTGAGGCAAGCGGGTTTTTACTTTTCATATACCTAAATAACTTGTTACCTTCAACAATATAGTTTGGAAATCGCACCGGTGAGTTTAAACAGCCCCTGAAAATGTTCAAATACCATTCGTCACTAGTAGCCGGGGGATCGGACACAGATGATATTGCAGACACGGGAACACATCTAGATAGGCTATCCGGCACAACATTATCCTTGCCCTTTCTATGTTTAATGATTAGATCAAAAGCCGAGAGTCTCACACCCCACCGAGCCAGACGACCAGTGGGATTTGTTAAGGAAAGAAACCACTTGAGCGCGGAATGGTCGGTGTATACAGTAAAGGGACGACCGTTTTCAAGGTAACACCGCCAGTGCTCAAGGGCTGTCAAGACTGCAAGTGCTTCCCTTTCTGTGACGCTATAATTTCTTTCTGGCCCTGTTAGTGAACGGCTCATGAAAGCGACTGGATGCTCGACCCCATCAATCATCTGTGAGAGCATAGCCCCTACTCCGTAATTGCTGGCGTCTGTGTGCACCTCAAACGGAAGACTAAAGTCAGGGCAAGCAAGAACAGGTGCTTGCACGAGGCAACTCTTTAAGTTTTCGAAGGCTCTGGCGGCATCAGCTGTCCATTCAAAAGGAGGTGAGGGCTTTTTAGTTGAGGTCAGTTTATTAAGAGGGCCTGCTATAGTGCTGAAGTTAGGGATAAATCGTCTATACCATGAGGCAGTACCCAAAAAACGCTTCACTTCCTTCTTATTGCTTGGTACAGGGTAATTCACTATAGCCCTAACTTTATCCGGGTCTGTACGTAAACCTTGGCTGTCGATTACGTAACCTAGGTATTTCAAGGAGTCCCTAAAGAATTGACATTTTTCAAAATTAACAGTCAGGTTAGCCTTTTTCAGTTTATCCAGAACACGTCTAAGAATAGAAACATGTTCGTCAAAAGTTTCACTGATAACAATCACGTCGTCAAGGTAACAAAATACTTTAAGCTCAAAATCGGGCATAAAAAGAGAATCTACCAATCTTTGCTGGGTCGCAGGAGCATTGGTCAGGCCAAAAGCAGTAACATTGAACATTAGCGTTCCACGGCCAGGTACGTAGAATGCTGTTTTTTCCCTGTCTGGTTCAAAGATTGGTATTTGCCAAAATGCTTTAGATAGATCTATACTTGACAGAAATCTAGCGTTCTTTAAATTGTCTAAAATTTCGGAAACATACGGAAGGCTGTATGCATCTTTTTTAGTTACCGAATTAAGTTTTCGGCTATCAAGGCAAAAACGAGGCTTTCCATCTTTTTTGCCCACGACTAGAACAGGAGAAGACCAAGGGCTTTCACAAGGAGAAATAACACCTAAAGACAACATTTCATCCACCTGCTCCGTGATGATACGTTTCTTTTCAGGGGATAATCGGTAGTACCTCTGTTTGATGGGCTGCGCGTCTCCAGTATCTATTCGATGGGTAATGAGTGACGTTTTTCCTAGGCCTTTCTTTTCGAAGGAGATGTCATGGAACTGATCTATAACCTCATCTGCTGCAAGCTTTTGCCGATGATCTAAATTACCGTAAGAATACAGATGGAGTTCGCTAGGTATGGAAGAAATTTCAGATAAGCAAGGTTCAAGGTCAGTTCTGTAATCTATATTATTTAGAAATTTAGGACAGATTTGAAATTTCTTCCAAAAGTCAATTCCAAGAATAAGTTGAGTTTCAATTTGAGGCATTGCAAAAGCTTTTAGCACATGACTATTATTTTCGAAGCAAACTGGTAATAATATGTAGCCGAGAGATTTAATTCTTTGCCCCCCAGCTGCAGTAACGGTAACCTGATCATCAGTTATTAATTTTAAGCCATATTTAGAGAGATGAGAATGAGTGTCTTTACCAAGAATAGTTATAGCTGAACCAGAGTCCAATAAACCAAACATTTTTAGGTCCGGAGAAGTATTAATACTAATCTGAACAAACGGTCTAGGGTCGTTAGTAGGCTTGGAATTAAAAATTGTTGCAACCTTGTACGTATTAAAAAAATGCTTTATAGTTACAAGCCAGCTATCCCAATCAGAGTTAACGTATCTAGGCTGGCAACAATTTTTCCTTACTAGTTTTTTGAACTAGACAGTTCGTTTTGATGAGTAGCCACGTTTGATTCCTTAACTTTAGAAGGGTTACATTGAGGACAGTCCGGGAAGCGATAATCTTTAAGTCCACACCTGAAGCAGAAAATGGTACGTTCGGCGGTACATTCTTTCATTGTGTGAGTATCAACACGACAACGGTAACAGTACTTGCTATCTTCACCGATAGCAGACACATTGTAGGACCTATTAAAGCTGGGTTTAGCATGCTGAGGGTAGCTTGTGGTGGCCTGGGCCTGAGAGTGACCTGAACTGGTTTTGGCAAAACTTCCCTTAGCTGGTTCTTTCTTGGGTTGATAGGAGTATTCCGGAGCGAGGGTCGTAGCACAAGCAGATGGCGGTTCCTTAAAATCATCTGACCGCGCTTTAATTTTTTCGTAATTTCTACACAACGTACGTAGACTTGACAAGGAATTTAAATTAGGGCAAGTAGCAAGAACACTCGAGTAACATGGACGAATGTTGTGTAAAATTATTTCAAGCTGTTCCATTTCATTAAGTTTCCTGTCCAATCTGCTAAACATTCCGTGCATAATGGCCAAGTAAATCGTAATCGATTCCGATGGACCTTGACTACGGTTTCTGATTTCCTCGAGCATACGATAGTCGAAGTCATCAACATCGAAATCAGACTTAAGTGAATCAAGCAGATTACCCCAAGTGAGGAACGAGTCTTTTACACTACGATACCAGTGAAGGGCATCTCCAGTAAATATTTCAGTAGCTAATGAAAGCATTTTGCTATCAGGGATGTCCTTTGCTTGACGGAATTCGTTTGCACGAGCAATAAAAGCTCGCACACAAGATTTACCGTCGTATTTAAGTTTAGAAATGTCTGTGCTTAAGCCACGATCGCATGTCACTTTGATATGATACGGCATGGGGGCCTGTTCCGCATTTGTGGTGGTTTCGGTGGTGGTACCAGTCGAGTTACCTGAACATTCCGTTAAAGTAGGCGGATAATTTCGTGATCTTGCACAAGCAATAGATGCTGGCTGGCTATCAGCATAAGGGGACAAGGCTAAGATTTCTTGAAAAGATGACCATTGTTCATTGAAAAATTGCTGAGTCTCCTGCAGCAAAGAAAGCTTTTCAGATGTAGCTTCGGGCAAACTAACTCTATTTAGTCTATGATATATATGATTTAGGTAAGTATGAGTACGTTCGAGTAAGCTTCGTTGTTGAGGGTCTTGTTTTAGACAAGCTATGTTAATTGCAGCCTTAGCTAGGGTATGTTTTATACCAGAAATGTCCTCATCAAATTCATAACACGAATCAAGGATATCTTCCGAGGGGAATCTAATTGACAGCTTAGCTATTTGTTGCCTTAGTTCGTCCACCCTATCTTTTGGTTCCTCTGCTCGTATCCTAACCTCATATATTAGTTCGGATTTTGTTAACTGTAAATATTTAATCGGCCGCGACATATTGATTAATTGTTCTTTTCGCGCGATTGTAAAAAGATGGGTAAATGTTGCACAGAATTACAATCAACCTTATTATCTATATGAAAATAGAGAAGAAAGTGTCCAAAAAGAAAGTGAAAGCAGAGATAGATACAGTGATAGATCAGAAACTAAAGTTTTACACAACTAGTTTTTAGTACTAAGGATTTATTGATTGGCTTAGTCTGGGACATGCACACACCAACACCAAGAATGCTATAAAAATGAAGTACTTACCAACTCTCAGTTAAATAAAGACCCAGAATCTAAAAAAAAAACACGTTATGGGCGCCAAACTGTCACGTAAATAAATTATACCCTAGCTTTCTAACTAAGGGGTTACCTATCCGGACAAAATAATACAAGAAGCTAAATTTAATCTACAATTTATTAATACTATAAAATATTTACAACCAAAATGTTTAGTCTAAGTTGTACCTTTAAATTAAGTTATATCTACAAGTTAAGTTAAGTTAAGTTGTAACATTAAGTTAAGTTTTAGTTTAAATTAAGTTTTAAGTTAACCATAAATTCAGCTTTATTTTAATTTAAATATAGGTCCAAGTTCTTCGGTGAGCTAAGTTTTAAAATAGATTTAAGTTGAGTTAGATTCTAAGTTAGATTATATCTTTAAGTTTTAAGTTAAGCTTTAATCGTAGTTAAGTAACAAGTTGAGCCTAAGAAATGTCTAGAGTGGGTCCGAAGCCTAGATTCTGGGTCATAATCCTGAGAGTTGGGTCCGTTCCTCTGAATACCCTCACGCCCCTTGTGGTGCGACTGCGTGGTAGCGGCGGGTTGGCAGCACTGCGGCGTCAGGACAAGAATGTAGATCACGCAGACCTCCTCTAGAGCCCGTTTCAAGCGCCGAAAAAAGGACGACTCCAATAGTCGTCAGACTTATATAGATGAGCCCGTACGGTGTTCCTGGAACGCGTCCAATCATAAAAATTAGGGAGGTGTCATTGTTCTGCCCTGGACTGTTGAACATCACACGCGCGCACCAAGGGGTAGGTATTTATTTACAATGAAGCAGTCGGTCGTGTATGATGGGCAGTCCAGGTACATGAGAAGCAAAGCGGTGAGGCGAGAAACACATGCCAAGCAAAAAATAAATATTTATAATTACAACATTAACGCGGACAAATCCGAAAGATAGTAGTAGTATGATGATAAGTCGATCTCCAAATATTTAATTTAAATTAAGCTATATAGCGGTGTATTTTAATTACCGTTTCTATGTAGGTCGCGAAGCAAGCTAGCAATGGCATGAGGTTCTTGCATCATTACAATGGAATTATGATACAATGACTAAGCACATATATGTAATATGCGTGTAATTAAAAGCCTTTTCTTACAAATAAGTAATAATTGTATTTAATATTACAACCAAGAGAGCAAAATTGTATTTTAATATTTAAAACGTGACTAAGAAGTATTTTTACAAATTTAGAAATTAACTAGAGAAAATAAATCTATGTTTTAAATTTACAATATTGATTTATTTTAAGTAATTATTTACAAGGGAAGGCAGTATGTTGGCAGGCAAAATCAACCAGCGAAGAACCATGATTTTCTAAATGATATACATTATGATTTATTTATCTAATAATTACTAATGATCACTTTAAAAAACATAACTACACATCACATTCAGTTACAATATAGCAGGACTACGCAGAAACAAAGGAATGTTCGAGAATGTTCTCAACCAGACAAAGAACTCGCCCACTGACGTGGTTGGTAACGGTAAATCTCCTGTTTCTACGAAATAATCTATAATGTGCGCTTATTACTACAAAAGCCACTTAGTCTTAAGATAATTATGCAACACTTACCCATTTACGGGATAATACACTTAACTGAATCTAGTAAAGTTAAATATTTAATATAATTAAAAAACACGTCCGCTCGGAAGGCGGCGCTCCAAGGACAAGTCTTTATGATAAGCGACCGCAGGCAGCTCGCAGGAGTGCTCGCGGCCGAATGTACGAGAACGGGGACGGCGCGCGCGGCAGCGCAGCAGATCGGAGTACTTCGTAAGGACTCGGCGAATGCTTATCGCTCGGGATCCGAGCGCTCAGCGCGTACGTTCATAATTTTAAGTATAAAATATCTGTTAAGATTATAATAGTTTGTCATGGAGTTTTTATTTATTTACAGCGTAAAATGGTTAAGCTTAATTATTTATAATTAATTTTTAGACAGTTAAGTAGATTTTATACGTAGTATAGTAATAGTTTTATTTTAAACATACGTATAGGTACGACATTAAGTCCGCCTTTTAATCTGTAAGTTTTATCTTGTGCAAAGGAGATTAAATAACTACATACGAGTATAACACAGGGCAAGAAGCGATTCCAAGGCAACAAATACATTTTAAAGTTATTACAACTATGCCATTGATGGCATAGGTGACACTCTTTCCTTCAAATTTTCCTTCGATGATGTTGCTTATAATAGCGTCATGTCGTATAAGGTGACCAAACATCTTCCCTCTCCTCTTCTCTATAATGTTCAACAAATTTCTTTTTTCTGTCACTCTTTTAAGTACTTCTTCACTTGTGACTTTTTCAATCCAACTAATTTTCTCTATCCTACGCCAACACCACATTTTAAAGGCAAGTACGTCCCTGTCCTTTTGCGTCATGATCATGATCCATGTCTCACACCTAAACTTGACCATAGTTATACAGAAAGCGACCAATGCCACTTTTTCGGAAAATGAGTTAACAATGCTATTCTAAACTAGATTTTTTAAACTATATTCTGGTGAAACCGACTAATTTTTAGCACGTCATTGTACAGAATTAGAGAATATGTATATAACGACCAATGACGAAAAAAAGTGTCCTAAAATGTAGAAATCAGCCAAAGTACCTGAT